>CM033621.1:30842992-31442992 GCA_019453435.1 Rhinogobius similis | reverse complement strand
TTATTTGGTCCCATCACTATTAGCTATGGACACCTAAGTCCCACACTGTTCAAAAAGCAGGGAGTCTTTCACACTCTTATTCTTATGACCAATTGTGACCTCAGCCGCAAAATAATTTTCACAGCTAAATCCTTCCTTTTTGTTCATTAGTGCTGGAGTTTTAGACATTTAATTAAAATTCAAATGATATTTTAATACGTGTTTTGGCTCCAGTTGAAATGCTTAGTGTAACGTTTTAGTGAATCATCCACTGTTTTGGCAATTATAATAATCGTTTTAGCCAAGAAAAAAAAAGTTATGTTGAGGGTTGTCAGAAAAGTGAGCAGCTTAAAGTAAAAGATTAGCGGCCCATCAAGACACTTATGCCATTATTTAACTTTTTTTTTCAGACAGTTCAACTTTTCATTATTATTTTATTTGTATTTATTCAGCTCAGTGTGGGTTGTTTATGATAAAGATAATAACCCTGGGCAGTATGTCTTCCACTTGAGTGTTTGCCAAGGTTCTTTCTGTACTTGATGGACAAATTGTACACATAAATGTTTAGTTTCATGCATATTTAATAGATCTATATTGTTGTGTTTTCTGTACTACAAAGGTCAGAGTTGAACATCAGCTCCAAACTAGCCAGAGGTGGATTTCAAGACGGACAGGTCAAAAGGCTCTCCTTAGGGAAAAAGAAACAGAACAATGCTTATTAAGGCTTTTCTGTACTTTTAACAGAAGTCTAACTTGCGTGAAACCCACACATGTGAAATAATTAAAACTAAAAGTAGTTCAGTTCTATACGACTGGAGGGCAGGGAGCAAAAGTGTGTTAATTGCCGAATAAAGTGAAGAAAAAGGTAAAGGTTATACGAAAAGGAAATTGAATGTGTAGGGTGCGTGAAAATAACTTGTCCTTTTGGGAGATTCTCCTCGTTAATAATATAAGATTCAGTGAATATATATTTTGCTTTTTTCAATTTTACAAACAAACAGCGCAAAACAAAACAGCGAAGACAAAATTAAAAAATATATACAAAATTAAAATGCTGCCCAAAGAATAAACTAATAAAATATCACTCAAGCATATCCCATCCAAAATGTGTTTATATTTAAGTTCAATTTGTAAATGTCCAAATGTATTTTAGTCCAGTCCTTTAAAATCTACCTTGTCCCTGTCATCCTCTTTTTTTTTTTTTTTTTGATGCCAAGAGTACGTACTCCACAGGTATCCATCAAGCATCTCCATCGCCGGAGTTCTACGTCCGAGATACATTGTTTTAAAGTCAAGTGGAATATCAGTGTCATAGACCTAATTGATCCTATTCCAGTGTTCATGAATAATAGGACAGTCTCAAAACACATGACAGAGCCACCGTTTCTCCAACAACCAGCACTTCCCTGTGAATAACAACACAATAACAGGTCTAAAATCACTCTGATGCATTCAAGACCTCCAAACACAGGACTCACCAAAATGTGGAGATCGCGCAAGGTCGAATTTATCCAACGATCTTTCTGTTCGTAACATGCACTTGTTACTTGTCAAACAAACTGGAGAAAAATATGTAATCTACATCCCTGAACTCTTGTTTACGTGTTGTTTACATCCAGTCAGTGTAATTTCACACTAGACCTGAGGGGGCGGTACTGAATTTAAGCGAGATGTGTTTTGGAAGACTTTAATAACGTGCATTTTGACATGGTGTTTTAAAATGTTGTGAGTGATACATTTTCAACAGAATTCAGTCCCACACATTTATTTCTTCTGTTGACTGTTCCACAATGCTGGGATCTATTAATATATCACCCGCCGCTCTCACGTGTAAATAGAGTTGGCCCAATGACATCTTAACTGCGATCTCCTTACAAACCTGCAGTATGTGTTGTGAATCAAGTCAACTCACTCTAAAATACTTTCTCTGAGTGACCAGGTTTGTGAAAAAGTTGCATTTCTGTGATTGGACAGAAAAAAATAATAACAAATAATTGTACGACGTTTATCTAACTGGAAGGTTGTTTTATCCAAGACTGAGTCCAAATGTATCGACGTTTTGCTTTTGTTTGTTCAGTTTCATGCCTTCTTTTTAAGACGTTCATGGACAAATATAGATTTAGGTTTGCTCCTGTTCTAGTTTAGTCCTGGTCTAGTCTGGATTTAGCTCCAGGTTTAGTCTCAATGTGCTGATTCTGCAAATGTGTTCAAGCCCTAAATCGGCACACTTCAAACACAACTTAAAAAAGAGAGATCAAAGAGCAACTGCTGTAGTGAACTTAAATGAAAAAAAACACCCCTCAAAACTCCAACAAACTCCAAAATATCTCTAATGTGCCTAAAAGTATGTAACTGTTTTTGTAGCATATATAGCTTAACAAAGTCAAAGTCATGAAGTGTTAAAAAAAGCTCCTTGTTTAAGAGACTTTCACGGCTCAGTTGGTTGGTCCATGGTCCAGCTTGCACCGACAAGAGTCACAGAAGAATCCTCCCACATGCACCATATTCACACTGTTAAAAATAATACAGAACTATGCGTTTCATGCTTTAATTTAAACATTCATGCCCTTAACTCGCTTTATCTAAGTCAGATTTGCCCTGTGGAGGAATCTGCCGGCCGCCCATGCGTTAGGCCCAGGAGACACAGAAGGAGCAAACCAGGATAAAGCGCACTATCTTTGTCTCAACATACTATCTATTTATGTTTCGCAGCAAATGGGGCATAAGGCTGTGTATGACGAGAGCAAAGACACTCTGGATTTTACGTACTGTTTTAATATTTTGCATCTGTTCTGTCTGGAAATGACACAACAGGCAAAAGACACAGTACATTTTGCTTGAATACGACTGTATATTCAAATGTGGCAAATAATGTATTAATTTAAAAATCTATATTGAAGGCTTTCAGTTGTTTGAAACATCCAAAAAGAAAAGGGAGTTCAACAGACATACATTTACCAAATACATTTTTTCCCATAGACCTTCCAAAAGAAAAAAAGAAATAAAGTTTTTTGTCATGGCTAATCACTTTTGTGGTAACGAATGACCGTAAAATACTTGTCATGGGGGGGGAACAAAAGCTAGCTTGCCCTTGACATGCTAATGTAAGCACACAGTTGTAATGAACGAATTTGGCATCAGCACGAGTCATGAGGTTATCTATGGGCTTTAAAACAGCACACAAGACGTCTACATATGACGTCACAATTCTGGGGAATTTGAAACTGAGTGATTCCTGTGTACTTAGAGGGAGAAGCCCTTGTAAACGGGATTATGAAAGGAAAATTGTCGAATTACGTCGTTAACAAATGTGCCACTGAGATTAGTTAACACAGAGCAGGCGAGCCTTTAAACTCTTAACATTTGACCTATTTAGATTACTAGTGAGATTCATTCACAACTGTATTCACCAAGCCTTTAAACTAGGAGAACTAAGTCACTTTTTTATTGATACAAGGAAGTACAATCACATGCAAAAACATTTCACATTGCTAGATATTTTAAAAAGATCCAGGGCTTCTCATAATAGTCTTTGTCTTTGGGCAAATGTTGCAGCTGATTTTCGGCGCAGAAGCAGCAGGGGGAGACGACGATGGCTTCAAACGCCCCAAAAATACATTTACAACCGCCACACGGACTTCCGAACTTTATAAGGTAAAAATGTCACTTTGTCCTGCTTTATGCCCTATAGAACTAACTTTATCATTTGAAAAAAGAACTCTACTATTTACCTGTCCCCCACTTGACTGGAGGTGGATGTCATGTCACATTACACAGCTACCAATTACAGATCTGTCACGTTTTCTTTCCTTGCCACAATTCTACTTGAATTAATTAGTTTCATGATTCAGAATCTCTCGCCCTCCTCTATAATGTGATTGTACTTTCTGTAAACACACTGACTCTCCCTTTGGCTGTGTGTTACGTGTTGTTGCGCAGGGGCAGGTTATGAATACATTTGGCCTTAACTACAGTAAATGTTGTAGCTGCTTGTAGATGCAAGGTGCAGACTTTAGTGGGATTATGATTTATTGTCGCTCTCAACATTAAGCGCTCCTCTGGTCAGGTTGTAATCTAAATGACTTGAACACTTCTGAAATTGCCTTTTTCTGCCCTTAGCCGTCCTCCACTGATTAACAATGTTTCAGCCAATAGTGATTCCTGTAAAGTAAATTGTTTATCTTTCATTACATTTTATGGACGCGTGCATGGGGTGAACTACATGTATTTTAACCCGAATCATGGCTTTTTGCTGCCCCTGTGACCTGTCCCCGGTAAGGAGAGGGAGGTTGAATGGACAGGGTTTATGTGGGGAATGATATGTAACTTAAGAAATACAATTGACAGTAAACAAATGACAGGCTTTATCTGATATCCCGCATAGATTTATTGCTTGTGGGTTGCTTTTGATGCCAAGCAAATCCAGGGGGTTGGACAGTCACTGCGTCGATTTTCAGACAATATTTAAGAAAACCAAACCGAGCTAAAATGCACCTGTAAATGGCATGATCGAGGTTAAAGTAGACCACAATAGTGCCAGAATATCACTGCTGTTTGAAGGATTAGACTGCAAGTTTGTTCCGTCAACACATATTCTGGCTTTTTCGAGCTTTTAACCACGTTCTAACAATGTCCCATCATCAAAAACACACCTGAAGTAGCATTCAGCTGCATTTACGCAGTTTTGAGGAATGTTCGTTAGAAAATCCTCTGCCCTCCGAGCGTCAAAAGCACTTCCTGCTGAACTCCCTCGATCAATTACAATTTTCAGATCTCATACGTCACTTATTCAAGAACCTTCCGCTGTTTTAAATGCTGAAATCTTCGGCAAACTTGCTCTGAGCATTTCTGCCGTCTAAACACGATAACTGCTGCTGCTAACTGCATCATAGTATCATGGCATCTCTTAAGTGCTAACATGACTGTGTCATTGCACAGACAATGATAAATTCTATCATTTAGTCCATAATATATATATATATATATATATATATATATATATATATATATATATATATATATATATATATATATTTTGTTTGCTTCAAATCATGAGATGGCAACTTTAAGGTACTCAAGGGCATCTTTAAAGGCTACTAACAATATGAAAAATGCATTATATTTTTCCTTCAATTGATTAATCTTTAATTATTTACACAAATAGATAATGATTTGGATATTATCAATTGTCTGATATATTTCCTCCCGCTACAGTAACAGGGCAGTTTCATTCAGTACTTCAGCCCTTACAGTAAAAGTTTCAGGATTTCCCATAATACCAGGTTGCTTTTTTTCACTGATGATGTATTAGTAATGGTCATAAGAGATGTAGCCGCAGCTGCCCTGGGACAGACTGAGAGAAGTGAGGCTGCCAATCTGCACCTTTGGCCTCTCAACACCAACTATTCACACACACAGCACGTTCTACACAATGTGAATGAAGGGTCAAACAACACAACTTGGTCCGAGTGGGAATGTATTCATTGGGCAGGTACAGTATGTACATATAATAGAATAAAATAGTTATTATTATTTTTAAAGTCATTTATTTGAATGGGACAGAATGTATTAATGAACAGTTTGCCCCAGATTTAGCTGTAGTTTTGTAGCTGGCTGTGCTGTGTTGCCCACCTCTCTTCACAGACAGCACCTATTCCTTTCTTTCTGTGGTGGATACCTCTGCCACCACTCCACAGTGTTAGTATTTTTCTTTCATCACATTACATTTAATTTATATTATAAAGCACATTATGCATAGTTTAATTTAATATGTTTTATTTAGGCACATATTTTCTAATTTGGGTGCACACTTTGCCGTATTGTTACTTTGGTAAAGTTTGCAGTTTTGGTTTTGTCTTTAGTGTATTGTCTCCCCCGTGTGTTCATTTTGGGTTAGTCCTTTTTGTATTTAAACTCCCTCCTTGTTTGAGGTCCTCCTTGTTTGAGGGTTTGGGGGTTTTTCTTTGTTCTGTTATAGTTATGGTTTAGTTGACTTTTGTTGGGCCCAAATGTTGTTTATATTGCTTTGATCATTTTTTGGAGCCTTTGTTATATGCATATTTTTGGACTTGGATTAATTTATAATTTATTACTTTTGGATTAAATTAACCAGATTTTTTACACCTGTTGTCCATGCCTTTTACGTTTGGTCCACTACACTTTCTGTATTTCATTCTTCGAAAAAAGGAATAGCAAAGTTGTAAAATGTACATTTGAAACAACCTTCATGTCGTACCTTATGTTGTAATACACACAGATGTAATGTCTGTCTTCACAACATCTGATGAAAAGTTGTTGGCATGATTGATTGTTATTGAGCACTTTGCTGTTTTGAAAAATATATATATAATGAAGCTTCTTCTTGGCTAAATGGAAAACGGTGATGGAAATTTCAGCCCTTATGCAGACAGCGGTGAAAATTAAACGTCTCCATCCTCACTTTTATTGAACACAAACAGTGCTGTCACTTTGCAAAAGTCTGACAGAGAAATCGAGTTTCAAATGAGACGCAATGGAACAATTACGTGAAAAGAGAGAAGAATATGTAAATTAAGTAATAGATAAGAGAACGGAACGGAGATGGGCAGACCAATCTTAAAACAATCATAATGACTGTCAACGCTACAAGATTCTTACAGCAAGAAAGGATACTTCACAGCATGTCAGGAAAACGGAAATGTAAAACGCATTCATGTAGAAAGCCACAAAACAGCGGTGAAAAGCTAAGTGCAAGACCAACGGAAAAAACGCGGTCATTAAAGAAGCTCCTTTCAAAATATGAATATGTCAGAAATGAAAATAAGAATTATTCATCAGCCGTGTAAACAAATTTCATCCAGAGATATTTGAAATAAACACTTTTGGATCTTTTTTTTTTCAAAGGGGCCACATCAAGCGCACTTCTGGAGTTTAAATGACAGTAAGTGGCAATCAGCTCTAAACATGACTGGATAGTAGTGTTATTAGGGATTGTCCCATGGCATTTCAAATTTGAATGTGACAAAATTATGACTAATTATGAAAATCTCTGCAAAGATTTTTGGTGTTTTAAATAACTGGACGCGACAGGAGGGTTTTGTCAACAGAAACCTACGACTGAAAGTAAGAAGAGCGAGACCTCAAGACTGTGGCAAAAGAATCACTTAGAATAATAATTAATCGAGTGTTCGTTCCATGTAAAATGATAACAGGACGCAGTGGCTCAGAGCAAACTCCACAAACCCAAAGCTCAGAGGAACAGTCCCAGTTGTGTAGAATGACATTGAGTCTTGGAAAGTGCCATATTAGACAATTATAATGAATACAGCACTACTACAGCATATGTGCGCTACAATAATATTTAATCATTTTACTTCATTAGAGGCCGGTATTGTTTAATCTTGTATGTGATATCTCTGGTCTTGTTCGCTTCTTGTTATAGTTTTTGATATGTTTTTTTGTCTTGTCTTTGAGAAAATAAAAATAAAAAAACTCAAAGAAGACCTATTGTGCTTTTGTCTGCTATAATTCGACTTTACGACACCTGCGGATCATTATATTTTGGACTTTGAACTTGAAAACTGCAGCGCGTACTTTGGAAAGCTGCAGTTCACATTAGCAACAGCAGATAAAAAAAAAAAAGTGCCAAAAAGGCGTGCGACGGTGCCCAATCCCACAATCAAATTCTAGAACCAAGTAAGTAAAGAGCAGTGAAGTGGATCTGCAGTGAAACCAGTATTGTCGGAGCAATGGTGTCTTGTCTGCTGGAGATAAATATTACTCGTGTAAGGGTAAACTTATTATACGTGGTTAAAATCTCCAACCGATTGATTTTGCATAGTAGGTCTGCTTAAGTGTTTATGAAAAACTTTTTTTTCACTAAAACACAGCTAAGCGACTTCAGTTTTTGCTAAAATATGTACCCAATTTTCCTCATTTGGCCATTTTAGTGATTTCAACTGTAAAGTACACTGTGATAAACTATATCCAATTTACACAAAGATATATTATTTGATAATTAAAATATATGAAAGCGTTAAATTGTGGTTTGAAAGGTCTGAAAAAAGTGTATGATGATATAAATAAAAAGAGTACAAATTGTGCCTGACGTTTGGACAGATTCTCTCTCTGATAAATATGCACAACAGATACTATGCCACCAAAAGAAGTGATAATTAAAAAGTTATTACTTCTCTAAAAAGAAAAAAAAAACACACACTTGCTGAAATAATAACATTTCTATTTGTGAATCGATATCCTCAATAACTGCACTGCAATATTTTTATGATGTATCTATTTGTATTTTCAGTTGACTCCTCCACAACTTGTTGATCATGTGATAGGTCTGTAACACAGTATTTCTCAAAAACAATTAGAGGTGTTTCCGATAAGACTTGAACTGTGATCCGGAGATTTATGTGAAAAATAGACATCTTTATATCACTTCTATCACAGCTCAGCGCCTATCTCTGCTGTTTTGACGCTGATTCGGCCGGGCAGTTTTGACTCGCCCGATTTTATTGTTTTAACGACCGGGGCCAGTAATTGGATCGTTTCCTTGGATTTTCCCAACTATTTGACATTTGTGAAGGCATCGAATGAATAAGCGCATAACCATAAACCATGATGAGAAAATGGATAGAGGAATCGGAGAAAACGTCGTTTACGATAAAGAACTCAAAGCATCCGAGCGCTGGAGTAATCAAGCAAAAGTGTGCGGTCATTGTTGTGTCACGCCGGCTGACCTCGAAACTTCCACTTTCAAAGAATATAATGAGACAAGATGCTCGAGCAGGCTGTGAAGATACTATGAAAAGAAAAAAACACGGCTCTGGTCCGTCATGCGAGACGTGAACAATAGATTTTCTCACACGAGCGGCTAGCTTGCCTTGTTTTAATGTGTCCGATTGGATTGAGGCTATTCGCTCTGCTGTAGTTACGCAGCAATAACAAGATGGAGTCTGCAGGCTGTGTGAGCATGTACAGTAAATAGTAAAAATGAATAAATAAATAAAATCAAGACGTGTCCTTTTTTGCAAACTCGGTCAGATAGGGCTGAAAGAACCAGACTATAGTGTAATGTATGTTGGCAGTTGTAGAAAGAGATAGAGAGAATGGGGTGTGAGAAAAGGAAAACTGGGAAAATTCTCTCGGTTGGATGTTTCAGGCGAGTGTGGGAGCAATTATGTGACCAAACTATTGTGAAGTGTGAGCAATGCCCTCGGAGTTGGGATGTATGTATGGAAAAATGTGACTAAAGTCCTTCTTTAGTCTGTAGGACTGTGAAATTAAAGGTGCTTGACCAGATTAAAAACGGGAAAAAGAGAACAAGCTCATTTTAAACCCTTTACAGTTATGGTCCATGTTTATTACTCACCTCCTAATTGTTCACCGTGATGACTTTAAAAGAGGTTTCTGAGGTTGTCAGAGTAAAGCTAACAGCAACCAGCCTGCTGAGAGTGCACTTCCTGCTTCACGTAGAGCAGGGAGCACACAGCGGTCTCTTTTTAACCCAGTGCTGCTTTTACAATTTATCTGTTCTGTGCAAAACATATTTCACTTTATTGCATGAAGGATTCAGCCCCTTTATTCAAATCCTGAGAGAAATCAAATCGTTAAATGCATGGAGATTTTTTTAAATTGAGGGATCTACAGCCAATCTGTTTAAGTTTACACCTCAAGTCCATTCTTCTTTTTGTGATATGTAGACGTTTTCTGATGGAAGAATTCAGACATAAGAGGAATAAAATGTGCGTTAAATGTCATTGATTCCTAGTTTTTCTTGTTTATGTCCATGAAGTGTAAGCAATAAGACATTTTGAAAAATTCTAATTCAAAGTCCAGTTGCTTTATCACTGAACCCTACTCTTTCCCATGCATTTATATCAACTTTGAACCTTTTATGAAACTGTATTTATGACAGTTTTTCAAGTTTCAGTTAGCATATGGGTCATTTTTTGTCAGAATCAAACAACAGAATCAAACAAGACTCCACTCTGGCCTCTGAAAGTTTTGAAACGCACTGATCACGGTGAAGAATCAGAGCTAGTTCTGGTTTTCACGTTTTTAAAACTGTAAAAATCCGGTACAGCCGCTTTAATTGACAATCTTTGACACGCTTCCATCATTATTTTACATTTTGTATTTTCCATCCTCCGATGACTTACTCATAGAAACTGGTGCATTGATGTTTGGTTCAAAACTGCCATAACAATTTCATGTGTGTCTTAACGCTACATTTATACATTTTCACAGTTATAACCAAGACAATTCAGGATCACTCAAACATGCACAAATCACTCAAAATGCAACCTTGAAGCTAATGAGCAACGACTAGCTGATAATGCATTTTATCTCTCCCATAAATATGTAGTCTCCCCAGAGTTGACCCTACAGCATTCGCCTAAAGTTTCTATGTGATCCTCCTTTCCCCTTTGAAAAATATTCACAAGAAATTTCATTCAATATAACTTTTTATGCCTGATTGCTCTGGGAACTGTGATTGCGGCATCAGTGAAATCTCCAGTGGTTTCAGATTGTGTTCTCACAGTAGACAGAGGATGAGTATATTATTTTCCCTGAAGGAGGCAGTCTTCTTTTGCCACTTTTTGGCTCCTATTTTTCTGTGATTCTTTACATGGTTCCCCTCTTGCACTTGAGAAGGGTGTAGGGATATTCACCAGGCAAGAGAAGAGCCTTTAATGTCTACTCCAGATTTTTTTTTTTTTTTTGTATGCTGGCAGACTGCAGTGCTGAGTTTTCCCCTGATCTCCAGATCTCTTTCCTACAATTGAAAAGAAAGCTCTCCAAAAAGAAAAAAATAACACCACTTCTCTTCAGCTTTTTAGCTCCTGGACAGAGAAAAGCCCATGTTTACAGATGGAAACCACTCTCAAGTCCAGCCACGTTTTTTTGAGAAGGGATAGCCCCAGCAGAAGCACTGAGCACTGATGAACCAAGCCGTGAGAGAGGAGTAAGGTGGATATGATGGCGTTAGGTCAGAGTGGACCGAAGAGTACAGCACACTGCAGGTGAGCTTTGTAAAAGTTTAAAAAGTTATGGTCACATTTTTTAAACAAAGGACAGAGAGAAGCACAAAAGTAAGAATATACAAGAAAATAATATTACTCAGTTAAATGTAGGATGTAATTTCTGAATATGTCAGACAATAGATACTGCTGGCATCTGAGGGAACGCCCACTGACGAACCTCTGTGGGGGAAGCAATCCATTCACTTTAAAGGAGAACAGCAGCTCTTGTCACACACAACTACACGCACAAACGCTGACTTAAGTAGATATATACTGTGCCAAATACAGACACAAAGACATGGAGAAGAATAAAGTGGTCAAACAACCCAAATGTGTGTAGTTATCTAAGAATGCTAACTTCTTTTTTTTTTTAACAAACTCATGTATATACAGTATATTACATAATAAACATATGTACACACAGAGGACACATTCTGAAGAATAGCAATTAAAATATAAGCATAAAACGTATAATAAAAAGTAAATTAATGTATACTAATTTAATGTAAATGAATAAAATTAAGGAGTTGAGACATAAACATTAGATTATTAGAGCCGTTTGGAGTGAAATATGCAATTAAGTGGATATTAAATAGAAAGCTACATCGCCTGGTGTCTTTTTACAACTACAGAACAATCTGTTAACTTTCCTGGAATAACACTCTGTCAACAACTTCCATTAAGACTCGGTTAGGACTGGCACTTCTCTGTTTTTGCACTCAACAAAGAAACATATTTCACAAGAAGGTTCAACAAAATGTGCCCAAATGAAGTACTGCTTGTGCTAAAGTCACTCAACTAATTCCTACAAACCTCCCGAGGCTTGTAATTTGCATTAAAAGTCTATAAAACACTGTCATATGCCCAGACAAACCGTGGCACTTGGCTCATATAGTAACGTCGGTTCATATCACACCATCCGCACCATGTAACGATCTGTGGCTTCAAGGAGCTTCGTCTGTCTGGTGTCTGTCTGCGCCGGACTCAGCTCAAACTAACAAGCTCCTTTCACACAACTAGCAACGATCTCAGGCTTATTCCCTCACTTTCTCCTCGCTTGAGTTTGACGATATCGTAATCTTGTAACAATTAAAGTCCGCGATCTTTCACGTGCAATGGTTTCCCAGTGTGAAAAGTAGATGCGGTGTTTAAGTCATTGTCTGGAAGAGGGATGTTGCTAATGAAGTTCCAAGTTGGAACCATGGCTTGCTTCTTTAAAATAGTCATTTTTGGTTCAGTGAGCTCCGTAGTTGTTATGGGATGACACACAGAACTAAAAAGTTAAGTTTTAAAATGTTGTGCAGTTGTAAGGTCAGGATAAATATTTAACCACAGTTTTAATACATTTTGCTAATGATTCATGCCACTTTATGAACTCAGAATAATTTGCTTAACCTGTAGCATGGCCTCAGCCTTCACAAACAATTAAAATAGTACCCTGTGGTTTCCCAACTGTCAATCAGAATTGTTAGTGCAGCCTTCTTGAGAAAATACAGGTTAAAAGTTTAAGGACATATGCATTATTTTAACAAGAGGCTGTAGAAATTATTTGAAGAGAGAGATGGACAGGATGCTTTTACTCAAGATCTACAGGTTTTTGTTGTTTGATAAATCAATGGATGGTGCTAGAGCTGGTAGTAGCAGTTGTAAATGTAATATTAACTGGACCAGAAAAGGTTGAGAAGTGTGTAATACCAGAGCCAGAAGTGGTATTCAGAATCAGAAAAAGGTTAATGGCCATTGTCAGTGAACAAAATTCACAAACTAGGTTGCTTTGGCAGTAAGGTGCAACATAAAACAATACATAAAACAGAAGCAAAATATATAAAAGAAGGCATGCATAAAATTAAGAATAGAATTAAAAAAAAATTGTCTTAGACTATATATGGAAAATGTACAGTTGGTTAGACAGTAGTGCAAATTTGGCAGTGCGAATAGATAGCTGCTTTTATTATATGATTGTTAAAGTGGCAGGTGTTATAAAGTGTAGAGGGACAGAAACTGTTCTTGTGGCGGGAGGTTCTGGTCCGGACTGTATTCTCCTGCCCGAGGGGAGTGACTCAAATAGTCCATGTCCAGGTGAGAAGGGTCCACTGTGATCCGACCTGCTCGTCCCAGAGTCCTGGAGACGTACATAATTTGGGGAAGAAACTAACTTTGCTCATTTACAAGAATAAAGTCTTTAAGTGCATTTCCGTGGAAAGGTATGACACACTTTGACGTGGGTTGAAGAGAGAGAGTTTTGCTGCTCCTGAAATTTAGATAACTTCTCTGCTGGTGCTGCTTTGTTAGAATATGTTCCATAGTTGAAAGTGAGTGTAAATGTCATCGCTCAAAATAGCGATCAAATCAGAAACAATTGGACAATTAGTATGACAAGGGCCAGAACATGCTGTTCTTAACTGGAACAAATACTTACTCAGTCATGCATCATTCGTCATTTGGGCTTTATATATAATTACTAATGATTGTTGTCAGATTCTGGAGTGTGATGGTGTCATTCTTTCACATGGACACCAATATGAGACCCAGAGGCAGAATATGTGTTGATTTTGAGATATTATTAAGATATCAGAGCAAACCACAAAACCCACATGGGCACATTTTGTATTACTGTCAAGGTTCTATTGGCATGATCCTAACATTTCAAAGTCAGTTTCAGTTCTTGAGAACAAAAGGCTTGATCTGGCCAATAAACTGAATAAACTGAACTTTACTTTTTAGGCGGCTGAGTCCTTTGACATCTGCAGGATGTTCTACAAGTGTATGGTGGGCAGTGCCATCATGTTTGCTGTGGCCTGCTGGGGTCTGCTGAAGCCTGCTGTGGTCTGTTATGATCTGCTGAAGCCTGCTGTGGTCTGTTGTGATCTGCTGAAGCCTGCTGTGGTCTGTTGTGATCTGCTGAGGTCTGCTGTGGTCTGCTGAGGTCCACTGTGGTCTGCTGTAGTCTGCTGCATTCCGCTGAGGCCTGCTGAGATCCTCTGTGGTCCACTGAGATCTGCTGAGGTCTGATGTGGTCCACTGAGGCCTGCTGAGATCCTCTGTGGTCCACTGAGATCTGCTGAGGTCTGATGTGGTCCACTGAGATCTGCTGAGGTCTGATGTGGTCTGCTGTGGTCCACTGTGGTCTAATGTGGTCTGCTGAGGCCCGCTGTGGTCTGTTGAGGCTACTGGGGCACATTCTCCACCTTAGGGACACAAATAGACTCAATGAGATCTTCAAGAAGGCCAGACATGTGGGGGAGGAGCTGGACTCTCTGACTGTTGTGTCGGAGAGGAGGATGTTGTCCAAAATCATTCTATTCTGGACTTCCCTCCCACTCGCTCCACAGTGTGCTGGTCATCCACAAGAGCTCATTCAATTCATTTACGGCCATGCTGCTCCACTGGTGTTGACATTCGGCTGTCACCATCAAACTGCTCAACTCTGTCAAGTCAAATCTCCTGTAGAGTCAAAGTGTATTTTATTTTGTTGCGACAGTGATAATTAAACTACTTAATATGTCTAGTCTTAATTTTTGGATGGACCGGTTGCATGTTTGTGACGAAAAGCAGATGATTAAAAGTAATTCTGATTCAATGACATTCAAGCTCAAAACTGTTTTAAGACTATATTCAGGAAAATATTTATGCAATTTCTTTCAATATTGATATTTGTTTAAGTGAGCAGTTTCAACACTACAGTAGCTTTAGAATTGATACAATATTTATCTGGTTACCAATTTTCAACCTCACAAGGTCCACAAGATATCTATCCATACAAAACCGATAAACAGGTGAGGTCATTTTAACTGCCCTTCATCTGAATTGCAGTTTGAGAAAAGGATTGAAGTGTTTTGATTTAAGTGTTTTAAGAGTGTCAGTCTAAATATGAAGGACTACTCAAATATGCACAAACGAAACACAACCATAAAAATAAAGTGTACAAGGATATTTATAAAAGCGCAATAGACAGTATACTCTATAATCTTAAAACACGAAACTAAATGAAAAACCATCCAAAAATATCTCTTGAAAAAGCATTAAAAAGTTACTGCAACTAAGTTCTTACTGCATTAGTGATGTATGCTAAACATGTTTTTTTTTTTCTGTATTACAATCACAGCCTGAGCCAAAGATTGCACAAACAAATCTGTCTTGTCCACACTTTGGTAGTTCTGATTTTGTGTATGTCGATATGAATATGGATAAAAACTGTTCTCGTGGTATGTTTATATTTGTCTCCCTTCTCACCTCAGCCATAAAGCTTGTTTCAATTACATGAGTGTCATTTACTGCAGATGATAGAAACATCTGTAGCTGATCTGTGCACAATCCCCCGAGGAAATCTGACTGCAGCATGTTTTAAATTCAGCCCGGAAAAAAAAACAAAAAAACTCAAATGCAAATTTATGCAACAATCACTGCATCTCTGAGGAACTGCAGCTTATTCCAAATAGGACTTTTACAGTTTGGAGGCAGAGGAGGATTACTGTCCAAAAGACTTAAAAGTGGCTGAAAAATAAAGTTAATGTCTACGGCTTTGAAGCGATCTGTATCAAACTTAAGCCTAATGAACTTTTTGAGTTTGTTGATGGGAGCTGGGTGATAAATTTAAAACAGAATCACTTCAGGGACTTGGCCATTTGAACAAAAACACATTGGGCTCAGGTGTTGTTTGAAGCATATCGACATAATCTAGCCTGTAAGTGAAAAATACTCTACGAATCTATGAATGTGATCTATCTATAATAATGTCTATTGATAACACAAACCATAAACCTAACCATAAACCTAAATGCATTCACATCAGTTCTATTTGTCCATATTTGCAAAGTGACAATTAGAAACAACCTGACATTTTTCTTTTTTTTCATTGACAACTGAGCTGGATAGGTTAAAGAGGACATATTAGGATTTTCGGGGGTATTTAGTTTAAACTTAAAGTGTAAATACGTATTTATTTTACATTTAGTTCATTGTGACATACATGGATCAATCAAACTACAACTTTAGTAAACTAATGATGAAAGAAAGAAACTACACAGTATTAATACTTTGTGAGGCAAATTAATTCGCTGCCTTCAATGCCAAGGGGTAACCTGTCAGGACCAGTGACCTGCTCTCGTACAGGAAACCGTCTTCAGATCTTGAGCACGGCTTGGACTACTGTAGCTGGATGATTCCCTGTACATGTTTGACAGACGTTATACCAAAACGATTGAAAGCACTGAGGAAAAATAACTGTACAGGTTCAAATACAAAAACACATGAAAAAAGCATATACATAAGATGATCTATCAGTGTTAAAGAATACTTGTAACGTTGGTCGAAACACATCACAGTTTATAATGTATTTGTGTCTAGGTTTTCCTTGTACGTCATTTCTTATTTGTACACATTTCGCAGCAGCCAGGCGGATGTTTTCAGTAATCCCTCCTAACCACCAGACCTCATCCTTTCATTTGACACTTCTTTTGTTGCCTGGAGGTGATCACGCCGCCCTTCTCCCTCTTAAGACCTTACCGCGTGCTTTCCTCTGCTAAGAAAAACATCACTGGCCTTTGACAAAACAGGCCTATTACCCGCCAGTCGTTGAGAGGAATTAGCACGGTATAAGTGGTGTTTCCATGAAAGGACTCAAAAGACCCAGTCGGCTATAGTGCTCCTCACAGCGGGGAGCCAAAAGGATGTGTCCTTTCCCTAAAAGCTCTGCAGAGGATAGGCGCACCTTACTGGGAGCCTAGATTACTTCTCACAGTTGGAGCTCCTTTTTGGCTGGCGGGTGACATCAGCCAGCTCAGGTGTCATGGACTCTTGCACATGCTATTTCGGCGCGGCAGGGTGCTGTACATTCTCGTAACCCGGATTATATGGTTTCCAGTCTTCAAAAGGAAATGGTTCGAAATGACACATGTCAGTCCCCCCTCCAGGAGACACGCTAATAAAAAGCAGCTTATAAGATGTCAAGCTAGCTGACATTTTCCAGACGGTTTTGACATGGTTGACACATATGTTTTATTACTGGCAATGTACTTCAGATATGCCACATAATAGTTGAAGTATTGCTCAATTTTGCAATGAGAACATTGGGGATAACAAATAACTAGTGTCTATCACAGAGACTATAGTCCTTAAGCAGTGTCCATTAGGACAAATAAGGACATAAGGAGCTTTTAATGTTCTAACATTGTTTTATCATCAAAAACATACGTGGAGTTTCATTTAGCTTCATTCACATCACATGAATCCTGCTTAGAAAATCATTTTCTCTCGAGCGCCAAAAACACTCAGTTCTGAATTCCCTCAATGTGACTTCTGCTCTGTTTTTAAATCCATAAATCATCGTCAGACTCACTGAGCATTTCGGCCATCTAATCACAATCATTATAACTGCGTGACTGTTCAATAACACGGCTTGCATAACAAGCAATGTTTGTTTTGGTTTTTATGTGTAATTTCCTCTGTGGCCAGTAGATGGAGCCATAGCTAAGTTACTATGACACAAATTATTTTGTTCTTTGTAAAGCATTTTATTTTTAGTTCAAAACATGAGATTTCAAAGTAAAGATACTGATAAAAAGTAAAGATAAAGACAAGTAACGATATGAAACAACAGGCTCTATGTAGCCAGACATTGTGAGTTCGACTCCAGCACCAGCAAATATCCTTCCCTCTCTTACTTCATGCTATACTGTCCTGTCTGACAAAGCCAATATGCAAAAAAATCCTTCAAAAATAACACAATAATTGCCTATGTATTAATACATTTAAAAAATAATAATTTGGAAAAACTCGACGTCTGTGGGGGAGATATTTCAGGGTTAACACGCTATTTCCAGGCAGAGGTGAGAATGAACCATAAAAACAACTAAAAGCCAGCTCAGATTCAGACAACTTAATTAATCTCACCAGGGGCAATTAGTTCAAGCAGTAAAAATGCACACAGAGAACCATCAAACGTACAACAAAAACATTGTACATAATGTGCCTTTCTGAACAAACAGGAGCCTTGAGGTCAGCTGACTGGCTTTCTATCATAATGAATACAATCAGCACAGAAATGTGGACAAGTGATGGACAGATGGACTGGATGGATACTTCTGTCTGAGTGCTCAGAACAGAAGGGCCTGGAATGAAGCAAAAGACAAGCATGATATTTAAAAACATTGTTAAAAGTTATTTTAGCCACAAAAGATTAAATCCACAGCGCAATATAATAATCAAATAAATTAAAAGTCTTTAATGCGATGAGAGAAAAAAACTGTTTCAACTTCTGTTTCTGAATTGTTTTAGCAACTCTAATGGACCTCTGCATGCAATTGATCAATGGAAAGAATCTGGAGGGAACATACCTGCTTGCCACTGCCCAAGCCCACCCAGATCTTGGAGGCCAGATGGGAGACCGCTGGAACACCAGGTGCCACAGAGGAAATGTTGTCGTGTCCTTAGGCAAGACAATTTCCCCACATTGCCTAGTATGAAAGTCGTGTGTGCATGAATGATTGGTGGTGGTCGAGAGCTGATAGTGCAGATCTGGCAGCCTGACTTCCATCAGTCTGCCCCTGGTGCAGCTGTGGCTACAACAGTAGCTTACCACCACTGAATGTGGAGGGAATGAATATTGCAATGTGAAGCTTCTTTGAGTGTCCAGAAAAGCGCTATATGTATAGTATATAGTAAGTCTTCGTCTTCTTCCGCTTATCCGGGGCCGGGTCGCGGGGGCAGCAGTCTAAGCAGGGACTCCCAGACTTCCCTCACCCCAGACACTTCCTCCAGCTCCTCCGGGGGGATCCCGAGGCGTTCCCAGGCCAGCCGACAGACATAGTCCCATAGTATATAGTAAATATGATGCGTAATCGTCACCATCATATAGTAACATTGGCGAAAAACACATATATAAGATCAGTCTCTGATTTCATAAAACGTCAGTGTTCTCATGTGCCTCCTGCTTAAATTTGGCTTTTTACAGTGTCCTGAAATAAACACAGTAATTGTACAGGCCAACAACATGCAAACTGTTTTATTTATTCATTGGTTTTAATTTAGATTTAGGGGTTTATTTTTAAGCATTAATCATCTCAGAATGGACACATACAATTGAGACTGTGTAATTTTGATAAATGGTAACACACAGTAATTTATTATATATAAATGTATTGCAATACCTATCTTACAATATTTTTAATCAGTAAACTAAAAGCATTATCCGTGCGTCTGATTGACGGTGAGACACAGCCTGTCCTCTGCTGCTGCGTTTGTGGACCTCAGGGCTTGTCGTAGTTTCTCCCAGAAAAGCTGTTGGTTGTCTGAGGCGTGGGTCCAGCTCAGGTATGTGCGTCTCTTCAGCAGCTTCTTCATGCGGTAAAACGGAGACAGGTGAGACGAAGGGATGTCCTCCAGAAACAACAGGATCAGAACGTCCTCGCGCTCATCAAACAAACGAAAACTACAGACAAATCAGAATCAGATCCTGCAGATCTTTCACACAGTTTAAACAGCAGTACCTTGCCAGCTGCATCTCTTTGGAGCACCACTCGCTCTGCAGATATCTGCGGCTGATGACACAGATGGTTTTCCTGCTTCCATAAATGGCATCTGCGATGTTCTCCACAATGGGTTTTCCTGTGAAAATGAAGTAGTTTAAACAATGTCTAATGACCATGTGCATCTGGTGCAGCTGCATCTCTATAGTTTTATTTAGTTTTGATGTTTCATCTATGCAATAGATGATGTAACCTTCACATTTTGATGGTAACTTACATTCTCGTCAGAAGCGTCATGGAATGGTTGGTGTGATGTGTCTTAAGGGGTGTTGTTCTTAGACGTGGTCTATCAGGCTGACCACGTCCCCCGTCCGCCTGAGGTTGTCAGTGAAGAAGTGTTGGAATACTCCTTTGTCTCTATTGCTTCTTTGAGCCAGCATCAGGTTGACAACGCTTGAGAACAACAGCTAAGACACGTCACACCCGCCATCGTGTGAGGCTTCTGATGAGAGAAGTTACTGTCGAAACATATCAAGGTAAATACATCATCTCTTACCTGGTGTCTGATAAAGAAGACACAACAAAACTATTCTACTAAAGCAGACAAGATGAATATCCTTAATCTATCAACAGTTTTATAACAGGCATCTTAGGAGCCACATGTGCAACAAACAGTGATATGTTTGGCCAGTGAACTGTACCTGGGAGAAAGTGTCCCCCTCTCCCCTCGCAGTGTCCCCCTCCCTCCTCACATACAACTTAAGAAAAGTAGTGAATTATTGTAAACGTATCTTTATATCAGTATCCACACAACTCACTGTCATTAAATAAGTCTGAAAGTCTAAAACAGAATCGATTTTTCTTTTTAATCAAATTTAACATATTTTTAAAGTTAATTTAGTTTGCAATAAGTCGTTTTCTGCATAAGGAAATGTACGCCTGCTTAAGGAAATGAGTGCCTCTCACGTCTGTCTTCTGGAGAGATCCCGCGGGTCCCGGTGCGGCTGGAGCCCTCAGAGCAGTGCTTTATGAGGCTGGTTTTAGTGCAGAGACTGCTTCGGTCTTTAATCAAGCTCAGCCTCATTTGCGTCTCTTGAATAAATCTGTTATAATGCATATTCAAACTGTTCAGAGGAACACATGTCCAACACCAAACGTCTTGCACACCAACGCGCGGTGGTCCTGCCCACTTCTCACAGCGCATTCATTCATAGAGTTACTTCAACATTCCAATCACCAGCGATTGCTCTGTTTTTCTCACGTGGTTCAAAGCACTGTCCAGCTGTTCATCCACCTGCTCTGTTCATCATGCAGCGAGCGCGATCAGACACGCACTCACACGCACACACGCACCTACACACACACACACAAGATGCGCACAGCTCTGTCCGCTGCACTCTGGTGCTGTCCACTGCTCGGATACGGGACCGAGGTGTTTTGGTCCAAACGCCCAATCTAATTCATGATTTAAATTTTGCGCAATTTCAGCATGTGTACGGGAGTCTGATGTTAATCAGCTGATGCTCTGTGCGCGGTAGAATGTGGACAACAGTGAATCAAAAGATTGTCAGCACACACACACACACATTGTTGCACACACACAATATATGGCCCAAGTCCCACGGTTCACCACTGGCTCTTGTTTCAGTATTAAAGCATTCAGAATACAGTACCTAAATTTGGCAAAGTATGGAATACGTATTACGTATTGGAATACGTTACAAAATACTTTTCAAACCATGTATTCGGTATTCTGTAATGGAATACATTTTTATTATTACATTTTTATATTATTATTATTATTTAGTATTCTTCCCATCACTGGATATACAGTTGAAATGATATAGTACTTTAAATACATACATACATATTATATACATACATTACATTACATTAATTAATTGTTGAATGTTTTCATTTTGTTGAACTGTTTATTTTGTTCAAACATGATTACACTATAAAAAAAACAATTTCTACAACTGTTTTCTAAGTACTTTTTTACTGGGCAAATACAGTAGTATTCAAATTATAACACATTGTACATTGTTATTGTTTTTTTATTTTGTTCATCACGGCTCCCTTTAAAGTGATGTTATAATTTCCATCTATTTATTGGTCCTCCCCTAGACCGAACTGAGAGTTACGCCCCTGTATAGTAACATACTGTACAGGCTTATAGAGCAGGTCTGGGGAAGGTTTATGGATTTTTAAAACAAGGGGGGGTTTAGTTTTGGTATGGACTATGGTTTTGTACTCATAAATGTCTGAATGGCACAAGCAAAACTCCAGATATGTTTCTGATAATGAAACATGTCCGTTTTCCATCAAGTAGGACCTTATTATTTGCTAACCTGGGGATAAAATTCACAATCCTGTTGCTCGGTGCAAACAATTCTGCTCCCTTGCTCATCATTGTGGTAGAATTAGATCAGACGAGAAGGTAAATAATATACTAAGCAGATTTCATGTTCCTGTTTTTAATCTTGTGTGATAAACTGACAGCAGCCTTGTTTTAGAGATTATCTCCCCTGTTCCACACGCCTCGCTGCTCTCAACATCTCTAACTTGAATATATTAACGTGTTACTTTATTACCATACATGTGCTGGCGGAGGTGAAGGGGAGGGAGGGAGGCTGGGAATCAGGTTTCTAGGACACAGGGAAACTGGATTTATGACTGTATCACTAGAATAAGTCATAGAATCTTTCTGCTTTGTGGGTTGAGTAAAAGCATGAAGCATATGTAGAGGTAAAGGAGAAAAATGTTATTTAAGATACAATATGAAGATGCTTCAATGGGGAATTCACACCAAATGTTGTGATTTTTTAGGAGCGTATGTTTCAGTCTGGAGTTAAAAACAGCTGATTTGCAAACATAACATCAGACTATTTTTTCTGCAAGAATCTCATCTTTGCAATGCAATATAACAATCTATCTATTTTTATCTAATACCAACAATTGTTTCACACAATTTGCACATCATGATTCAAGGCCTGGAGAGAGAGGGCCTATCATGGAGCAGCTGATTCCACAACAAGTGTCTCTTTCCGTGAAACCTTAAAATGGCTGAATGGAAAGCAATTCCACTTACGCTTAGGGTTGGTCTAACCTTCTCTAGTCCATAGAAAGACTGAAGGTTGGGAATAAAAAAGCATTAAAAAACATGTGTTTATACATGTCATTATGTAATAACTGAGGACGGTTATGTTATGATGTTATAATTTAAAGCAGAACTAAGTAGCTTCAGCGACAGAGCCCTTGTGAAAATACACTAGTCTTCTTTTTTCTTTTTTGTCCTCTTTTTTTTTTTTAGAAATAATAAGTTGCCAACTATTATTTTAAAACTAGAAGCAAACTTGCACACCATCAGTCCTTGCACAAGATAACTTATTAATCGTGTAACCTTTTTTTCGGCCATGTGGCCTTCTTCAGGTAAATGGTGGAATGAGGGTAAGGAACTAGGGTGTGGCTCGCACCCAAGGGTGGCAGTTCACATTCATATAGCATAGGTGTGGCTTGCTCCCTAGGGTGACACCTCCAAATGCATATGAAGCCTCTACAATTGTGCAAACAATAAAGATCAACCTAGTGCATAACACATGTTATGAAAAGTGGTGCATCTGTGTGCTTGAGACAATGAATACAGTGAGTAGGCAGTAGTGAGAAAAAACCTGATCTACCTTATACAATTTAGATTTAGAAAAAAAATGTTTAAGTTTAGTTCATTATTCAAACCTTAAGGTGTCAAGGTTTGAAGCGTGTGGATCCAGAAGGCGTCCCTTTGTTTCAGGTGTTTGTCATGATAGGCCCCTCTAGGTGGAAGTGGGATTTTCTCAATTCCCGTGAATATGAGGGAGCTGATGTCATGTTTTTCATCATTAAAGTTGTCTTGCCAATATAGGCCAGGCCACTGGGGAATCAAAGCATGTAAATCACATGCATGGATGCACAGGCCATTATACTTTTTCACTGGAAATGTTTGGCCCATGTGGGGATGCAAATGATTGGTTTTGGTGGTATTATTACATTGTGCACAACTGACACAGTGGTTATTGTGTTAGGCTAATGTAGCCAAGCAGTTTGACAGCTGAAATGTTCAACGAGTCTGACTGACGGACTTTATGGACTTACAAACAGTTCTCAGATTCTTAGAGCCATGCCACACATCGGGACAACATCACACACTCGAGGAAATACATAATTTAGTGTTTTTGACAGGGAGAGGACTTTCTAACCAGGATTCATCAAACTAGAGTAAATGGAGCTAAATGCAACTCCAGGTATGTTTCTGATGTTGAACAATGTTACAACATGGAACATCCTGGTCTACTTTTTGCTCAGTTCTAGTTTATTTCTTGGTTTTAGGCAAACCTCTCTAAAAGCAGGAAAGCCTAACAACATGTACAATGTACAACGTTTTAACTTCTCTCACCCTTGATTAAGAGCTTATAGTGATGCTTCTGTTGATTTAGAAGAAGTCTGCAACTTCCCATTATCCTATTACCAGTTCAGACCCTTTTTGAATCTCTATAGTCCTTAAAAAAGAATACTGATATATCTTATTTAGTGTTTGCAATAGAATCCTATTGCAGGCAATCAATTCACAGAATGAATACATCATGAATCTAAAGCAGTACCACTTACACCTTGTTTACATGGATCAAACATTGCGTGCCTTAGAAAGTTTGAAGGCTGAACATTTGGCATGAATGAGGCAGGGGAAATATATATTTATTTAGTATATAACATTAGAAAAAGATGTGTGTTCTGGTTCTACAAAAGTTGAAAGTCATTCAGGGGTTCTCAAGCGGTAGGGCAAATGCAGATGGGAGTATTTTGGCTTCAGAAGTGAAATTCTGCTTTAAAATTGGTCAAACTGGATCTTGGTTTACTCTGGGTTTAGTTCTAGAGCTGGTTAAGGCCATCACTTAAGCTACATACACTGTACAGTCTGGATTGAGAACAAATTAGATTTAACATCATAAATGCTGAAGCCATCTTGCCTCAAATATTTTTATCTTAACTTCATAATGTCTCTCACTTCTTCTTCTCATCTCGTCTTCACCTGTGGACACTGTTTCTCAATCCTTTGTGTGATTCATATACGACTCATTTCTCCTTGCTTAATCCACCAGGCAAAAATCCAATCCTTATTCAGTTATACAGCTTTTTGAGTCCTAGTTCAGATCCTTTTGTTCTGTTTAGTTGCTGCGACAACCTTGAATCGATCCAACCTTGTGACGCTTGTAGAAGTTTTGTTGAACTTGCGTTATGAATGAGGTATGAAGGAACATGTATGTCGAAAATAACTTAAGAGGAAGGTCATGTGTTGTGGAGCAGCAACTATTGAAGCTCAAGATCAAACTCTCAAGCGCTATTAAACGGTGAGATGTAGGGTATACTTCTGAAAGCATTCTGTTAAAGGTGCTGTACCTGTTTTTTTACTGTTTTGAAACATGAAAAACAGAAGTAGTCCATTTTAAAGTCTTTACAGCAGTCAAATGTATCACTCACTTACCTAATGCAGTCCCAGCATCCTAAATATTCACCACAATGAGTTTATAAGCACTTCTCATGAGTCTCACAGGCGAGTCTTGCCGTCCCAGATAAAGCTAACAAACATGCAAACTTCCTGCGCAAAATGTAGAGAACGTGCTGTCATCTCATTTTCACTCGACTAGATGCTTTTGCAGTGTATCTTTACAGGGGGTAAACAACACAACTTTCACTTTTAGATCAGGTGCAAACTGAAGATCAGGTACAAACAGTAAAAATCAGGTACAGCGCCTTGAATGTGCTTTAAAATTCTGATAGATACTGATTTACACAAGAGACCCAGGCCTGTGAATAGCCAGTTTGTAATGGCTATATTATTGTTGAAAGCATGACTGTGGTCCTTCTTAAAGAATGATGCTGTGAACAAATTACGGTCATTTATCTGCGCAAATGCTGCCACTGTCTCTTCTCAAATATCTTTGTATCATTCACATTTTCTCTCTCTGGATTAATAGCAGTGCTACACCTGTTGATTTGGAAGAAGTCCATGTTCAAGTCATTGTTCTCCGTGTGATTCTATTAGATAGCATGTCCCATTGATTTAAAACACGTCTGTCGTAACTGGATGAGAAAAGAAAGTGACATATTTTTGTAGAATAAAAAAAAAAATCTTTATTCAGTTCAGGTACACAACTTGTTAATTGCATGATAACGTCTAGTTCCTTCCCTTTTTGAATCTGTTCAGTCCTTGTTTAAAAATGGTAGCCAACTCAAAGTTCTGACTGTTGAATGGTATGCTCTTCTTTTTCCATTGAAGGTTATGCTTAAATAGATTGGTATTTTATGATTTGATTAATTTGTGTAAGATGTATAAGTCTTCAGTTAGAACATTTTTACTTGGTGGATTTAATGCAACCCGGCAGTCAAATCTAACCACTTACAAGCTGTATCAAACTGCACAATGACATGGTTAAAGTTTAAAACATGTTGAGACGGTTGAAAGGCATCAGAAATAAAGGGATTTTTGAACCTTTTGGGCACACTGTAGCAGGAGCTTTTGGCAGCAGTTAAAACCATAATGGGTGGTGAGGATTGCTTTGGCCTTGGAGAGAGACCTGATCGTCACAGGTCAGTATAGTTTTGCAGCGCATCTTGACAATGTCACAGGCTTTCGGTTTTTCACTGAAAGTGGTAAAAACAAGTGCAAGGAGGTCTGCATTAAAAACGACATGTTTGAATAATATCTTCAGGAAAAGTCATCTATTGTGGAGCAGTTCATTAACAGCACCTCCACAGAACTTAAGAAATGTGGAAGAAATCTCTTTTTGCAGTACCTTGTGCACTAGTTTAAAGGGTCACTATGGGGTCACTAACTTTAATGATTGAGGGTCTGCCACCTGCTTGTCTTCAGAGATGTTACTGCTTTGCCGAGAATCTTCCACAGAATGCCAATTTATTTAATTACATGTTCTTTTTTTAAGTGATCTGGCCTGTAACTCGGCTTATGCTGTAACCAGCTTAATTCTATCGAAATCGAGCTTTTTAGTGCCATACAGTGCCATACATCACCAGACACGATTATTTCTACTGCTAACCTGATCATCGCATGTCACTCAATCTCATAAAGTGTTAACATAACTCAATTGTGTAACCGCTAGGCGCCATCTACTGGCTGCATACAGTCAGCAAGTGCCAGGGCAAACTAGAAAGAAACATTCATTTAGTTTACATGAGATGGCAAATTTAAGGTACTCAAGAGCATGGCTAAAAACAATGCAAAAAATGCATAATGTTTTCATCTTTGTGTTTGTAAATTTGTCCTCTGCATTCGACCCATCCTTCAGTGCGTCTCCTCCGGAGCAGTGGGTGCCACAGAGCAGCGCTCCTGGACTCCTCTCCAGACCTGAAAACCTGAATTAGGTTTGGTCAAGACTAGTGTAGGTGGAGGATTTTACCTGTTGTGCATGTTTTGGGTTGATGTGGGAAACTGAAACCAGTTCAGCCAACAACAAGGACACTGAAAGGTCAAAGTGCGTGCTATAACTGTGGCCCATGCATGATACTCCCGCTTCATCACCTATAATGCAATCAGAGCATGCACCACAAACAGGAGCGCAGAAGCTGTGAAAACAAAATGAATATGTTGAATTCTCCATTAAAATATTTCCTTGCATGTCCACATTTCTGAATAAATTGATTCTGAAAATTAGGTTTCTCAGATAAAAGCTTCTAATTACATAACATCACTTTTCTCTGCACTCTAATTGCTTTGCATGCAGTCCACTTTAAAGCTCCGTGTGAAACGTCACTTGTGTTGTGGCATAAAACACTGACAAACTGACAGAGGGGCTTTGTGTCATTCAGACCCTTTCATCTGTGCTTCTCTCTCTGTATACGTG
Source organism: Rhinogobius similis (assembly GCA_019453435.1). NCBI lineage: Eukaryota > Metazoa > Chordata > Actinopteri > Gobiiformes > Gobiidae > Rhinogobius > Rhinogobius similis. The sequence goes on along the minus strand of CM033621.1, from coordinate 31,415,644 downwards.
TGTGTGTGTGCGCGCGCGCGCGCGTGCGTGCGTGCGTGCGTGCGTGCGTGCGTGCGTGCGTGAGTGCGTGTGTGTCTGACGTATGAAACTCCCTCTGCTACAACTGTCCGGGTCAGTTAATTGATGCTGTGACTGTGAACATGTCAGGATACAGTGTCATGTATTGGAGACAGCAAATTAGATCAGACCATCCCTTCCCACTGTATGTATGTAATGCCTTTGCTTTTCACTCTACAATCTCTCTTGCTCTCTTCTCTCTACGATATTTCCCTGGGTCAAGCAACACCAGCTATGAAACAGATAAAAGAGCCGGCGCAATTACGAATATATTTGCATTCTCCTTTTAATTAGAACTGTCCATAATTGCAACAGCGAACCTATCTTGTCGTGACAATTTTCCAAAAATGAAGTGAAATCAGTTTGCGCGAGAGTGAACTGTGGAATGTAAAAGAACAGTCGTGCCTGGATAAATAGACGAAATGCAGCCACTTGAGTTTAATTATAAAAAATGAGTGTGTTCGAAATGGGGGCTTTGGAGAGATGGCAGCGATAATAAGACAAGGTTCGCGCTCCCCTTTGACGTTAAAGGCGAGACGTTTTGAAGGATCATTGTGATGTGTGTGCTTGTTGCTGTCGGAGAAGAGACGAGGGCAGAGTTGTTACTTCTATTCAATGTGTCATGAGCTTTGCGATGATACTTAAAGCTCTAGAGCACATGTCAAATTTGGAGACAAACAGGTCAAATGTGTCTCTTGTGCGCTTTTACACAGCGATTTCAGTGCTGCGTCTGGTGGAAGGACTCACCCTGGAAGACAGTGGCTTTCCGAAGTAACTTGCAAGTGCTTATTTTGCTCGTCGCATTTATTTAACCTTAAATGAATTAACTTAAATACAGCCATCATCTTGTGTAAAGCGTGAAATAATATGAGCCATTCTTTGTCTTAAGTGGTCCAACAGATGCTGACGGCACATCCAGCTGCAGATACATCACACACATCAGCCTGTTCGTCCATGGCAGCGGATCTTTTCGAGGTTTCAGTTTTTCCCATTGAGTTTTTTGGGGGTGTCTAAGAGCAGCGGGCTCTCTGGAGCAGTTATCCATTTGCGGGGGAGGGAGTAATTTATTAAAAATACCTGTGTGGCTGTAACTGAGTAGATGTTGTACTTGTACTTGTAAAAGAATAAAATAATTCTATCTGGGTTGCCTCACTGCTGTCTCTTCTCCTTCCTACTGTCAAACACATATAATAGAAACACATTTTCTGCTGTGAATATCCAGAGCTCTGAGAATTTGTGAATGGTAATCCAAACATTTAATTCAGGTTAAAAATGTATCTAAATGTATACTGTAAACATGTTAAAGTACTATTACTAGATGACGTACAGGTTTTAGTTTTTCTTGAGTACAATTTTAGCAGCAGTACTTATAATTGGCCAAATTTTCGGTCATGTAACTGAACTTTTACCTTGTTTGCTTGTTCCATATGAATGTTGGTAAACTATCTTGTGTAGATTTATTTTTTCTGTGGGTTAGATCAAAAGTTTTGTGCAGCCCCGTGAGGCGACCACTGCTGTTATTTTGAGCCTTACGAACATAAATTGGATTGAAAATTATTTACTAGAAACGTTTCTGCTTCATATGCTAACATTTGTTAGAGAGATACTTGATGTCTCAGCACGGTATAGACTACATGCCTAGGAGCAAAGTGTGCTGTGAAAATGTTAAAAACAAAGTTAAAATCTGATCAGCCGTCAATCCACAGCTGATCAGCGACCAACGATCAAAACACATCCAGGGGACTCAGCAGAACAAACTGACGCAAATACTCTTTTGTTTGTTTTTTTGTGTGCAACGACTCATCTCAACATCTTTTTTTTTGTTTTGTTTTTTTGTCATTACCAAAACTGTTGTATTTTCCAAGGACAACACAAAACAAGCAGTGGCTCATTTACTCCTGACCAAGATCTTGGCTCAAGTTCGGTAGAAATCCAGGACAGAAAAACACTGTAATATAACTGGCTGATGACGATAAACCTTTGTATGTCACGAGGGGAAAAAATGTACGCTAAACAAACCTTCTGCAGCTTTCCACCTCCTCCTTATCTTCAGTGTGGGCTTCCATCAAACCCAAGACCCCACAGTGGCATGAGTCAGACATGATAGCAACAGCGCTTCATGAATAAAGATATCAAGAACACTTAAAAGGAGCAGAACACATCGGTGCACATATACGTGAGGAATTAAAAGTGGTGTCAAAGGTACAAGAGTCTTCTGCCGGTGCGCTCCCTACCCGGATACACCATGCATAATTCACTAACCTATCGATCAAAGGCAGTTGGTTCAGCGAGCTCCTCTGCACAGCTTGCCTGGCTTTCAGCTATTTTTTGCCATCGAGAATGTTCCCAAAAATAACCTGCTATTGATTTTTGATTTGGGTAACATCCCGTCTCCCTAAAAATCCGACAGGAAAGGGATCTCAGGTCTAGATTCTCAATTTGTGGTGTGGGAAATGTGAAAGATATGAGAGCTATTTGACTCAGGGGTTTAATTTAGAGATACTTTAATTGCTGCTATATCTATTTATGTATATATCATTTTTGTCTTTTGTTTGCATGCTAAGCGTCTTTGAAAGTCCAAAAAACGCTGTACAGTTTTGATGAAATATATACCTTATTGTTGTTAGTCCTGCAAGTGGTATGGGTCAATTGGTCCAGGTCCTTGTGCTTGGTTTACACTTGAATTTGCAACTCACAAAAAAAGATATACCTTAAACCAGGCATGTCCAAACTCAGGCCCGGGGGGCCAAATGCGGCCCTCAGACCAATTTTTCTTGGCCCTTAGTCTTCCTGGTGAACTGGCCCACTCTGTCCTGAGAAGTACTTTTTACAGCACATTTCAGATTTTCTACAATTCCAACCTAAATAACTAACATTTTGGTACGACACAGACCTGTTATTAAGGCACTGAGGCTGAATGTAGATGTGGTGGCGCTTAAAACATCAGATAAATGCAGCTTTTTTAACGTTTCACGATTGATTTGTGGCCCTCCGCTTGGTCTATATTTCAATATGTGGCCCTCGATGGAAAAAGTTTGGACAACCCTGCCTTAAACAATGTGTTGTAATTGTTTTGTATTGATTAAACTTTGAACATTATCTAGGATATGATGTAGCTTCAAGTATTTCAAATCATTAATCTGACAAAAGAAAAGGAACGTGGACATATATGTTTATTTAAAGATGTAGTCTGCAATTGTTTTTCAAATAGATGATGTTATTGCTTTACTTAACATGTTCCAAAGTATAAAACATATCCATATCGTATTCGTTCAATTGAAAAAACACCTTAAAAAACATTAAATCTACTAGAACCCTGATTGTCTTCATGGAGAAAAATGTATTGCTACACTGTAGAGCATTTTAGGCAACGCAAAAACATCTCAATGAAGACAAAAATGGCAGACCATCCACCTGTAAAGTTAGTGCACCTTTTAATTTAAAACATTTTTCAGTGTTAATGTTTTTCTTATCCCTTCATCATCTCTGTGTTTGTCAAAACTATCAATACTTCAGTTCTGATTGTAACAGGAAACGCATGTGCTTCATGTGTCATGTTTTCTGTGCACACTCGCAGAATACTCTTGAAATAAAGATGAAACGCTGCTTCTTCAAAGTGTTTTGATCTCGTTATGAAATAGTAGGTTGTGGATCTTTAATGACAAGTGTTTTATTTGTGTACATCTTTAATGCACTGGGACTGTTTTAATTGCTTTGAAAAAGGTTGAAGATATTTCGAAAATGTGCATAAACCTTGTGTGTGGATCTTGTAAAGAGATAACTAATTAATTCAGCCAATATGCTCGCCGAGTGTCGACCTAAAAATAGTGTGTGATGTTATGGCCTTGAGCCACAAAGAAACACTACAAAGATCCAACAAAGAAATAAATAAAACAAATTAAACAAAAATAAAAGACTTGGGAGAATACTGGGTGTAGACTTTTGACCTGCTCTAATTGTATCTAGTAATGAAAGCCTTCTAATCTCAAAAACAAAACAACTGCTCATTGCAAACAAAAAGATCAACCACTGATGGATTTTATTTGTTTGTTTTTTGTTTTTTTTGATGGACGGGGGTTCCCAGAAAGCTGAATTTGATTATTGCTGGCTGATTAGCTATGGCTTTTTTTAAATTCTCACTTAGTTCGTGATTATTACTTTCTTTTTTGCATCGAACACGAAAAAGGAGGTGTCTAGAACACAAATGCATAACGTATTGCTTAATGTTTTTCTTAAATGTTTCTCTATAGACCCTGCCAGGAATGATGCAAGTACCAGGATGTGAACACAGCCTGGTACTTGTGTTTATATTCTATTCATTCATTTAAATGTAGCAGCAAATAAAAACTTCAATTTAGTCGTTCGTAGACAACACAGACACGTGATTGTTGTTTACAATTTCCAACAAATATAGAACTTCAGCCTCTAGTTTTTAAAGCTCACTTATTGTAATATTTGTGGAACTTGGTGAAACAAAGCATACATTTCACTGTCAATTTGTTGTGACCAGCTATATTTTCGGTGCATTATTGTCCAGAATAATGGCAAATTTAAGAAATGTTTATCACGAGGTTGTTAGTAGTATGTGTGCTCAGGGCGAATCGCTAACGGTAACAAGCTCTGGCGTTACTCATGTGAGCTCGAATTGTACCAGACTAATGGAATGCGGTGTTTTGTTTACAAACACTGGAAGGGTCTATTAAAATTCACAATTTGTAAAGGACCAACAGTTGAGCATGCTATCTACAGTTTAGTCATAACTGCGCTAAAGACACTGACTGCAGCCACCAAACTTAATTAATTGCTATTCATGTCTGCTTTCTGATAGATGCCTGGTTCTGGTTTATGTTCAGTTATTTCCTTTTCAGTACGGTTAATACAGTATCTATTATGTAGTTAAATAGTTTTCTTTTATAAAACTGTTGACCTTTTGATCTTATGTGTTATTTTTACATTCAGTATAAACTGCTGTGCTTGGAAATAAAATTATTCTGCATTAATAAAGTTAAATAAAGTCATTTTTTTTTACACGTAAAGTCATTCATTTGAAATGTGATTGCAGTTTGAAAGTTAATATGAATTTTTCTTCTATACTTTATATATGAGAGAAAAACCTTTGACTGTCCAAAGAAAGTTGAAAATATGTTTTAAATATGGATAAATGAATGGCTGGATGTAACATTTTCTTCATTTTTGTATGAATAATTGAATAATTTTCTCATTGCAGAAAAAAAATAGATACATTTACATGCTGGGGGTTCTGGATCCACAACAGACGCTACAATAATGAGCTTTCAGACAAATGCAGTTGTTTTAACAGACTCTAGACACATCACTGTAAGAATTATAACTTGCTCTTAACTCCCTAGAGCTTTGTTAAAATATGGTCATAAACGAATCCTTTATTTTAGTGCAATTAAATCAATACTACACATAGAAATGAAGCTGCTTTTTTTACACAACGTAGGGGTATTAAGTTATTCCCTTGACATAAATGTTAGCATAATAATACAATATTAATACGTTTCTTTTAATGTCACATCGTCACACACAGTCGTTAACAAGGTCTGCATGCGCCGTCTAAATCCATAGAAACCCAATGTGTCAAACGCATCACCATTCTCCAATTACTCTCAGCGGACAAGACGATTCGCAAACTACTTTTAACCAACGTGAATGGAAATAACAGACTGTGGCGGCATTGATCCCTTTTAATCTGTGTAAAAAGTGATTGTCCACAGCCACTGGTGAGCCTCTCTAATCTCGTATGGATTTTTGGAGTTGCAGCGTTGGACGTGAGGCGCAGAGGAGGAAATGTAGTTTAGGTTTCCCCGGAGAGTTGCACCTGTGAGAGGGAGGCACGTGTCCGAGTCAATACAAGAGACAGAGCGAATTAAAACAAGTGATTACTCGCCGTGTGTAATAGATTGTGAAGGGATTGTAATCAAAGAAGAATTTTGTTTATTTTGGAAAAGGGTGCAACAGTGAAGTACATGTCTGTCTACAGCAATGTGGTTTGTTTTTGGTGTTAATCTAGCACGCAACTCAATGTGGATAATTGTTATATGCAATTTTAGAATACTTCAAAACACCAAACTGAAGACTATTGGCGTTCTTTACTATAACAATGCGTAGGTAACACATTGGCAGCTTTAAATTTCAAACATTTTCAAGCACTTTTTCCAAAATTAAAGCACTTTCCCAGCCTTGAAAACAAGTAAAACCCAAGCATTTTCAAGGATTTCAAGCACCTGTATGAAACTTGTAACGGACACCTCTCTGGAAAACGTACGTGACACACCTTTGAGAATCTCACCATCTCATGTTAAAGGTCCCATAACATGCAAAATCGACTTTTCAGAGGTTTTAACCTTCCTACAGTGCTATTTGGGCTTCGTATCTTGTGCCCAAAGTGTTTTTTTGATTGATTCTTGCATGTTTTCGCTAGAGAACTGTCTTTTTTGTCCCCCTCAGCTGAGCAGGCAGACGGGGGCTCCTCACAAGGATGACGCGCTTCACTAGGATGATGCGGCGTTTAAGCCACGCCTCCGGGAAGCGCGCAGCCGCAGAATAAAAACAGCTAATGCTAATGCTACACAGTAATTACACGATGGATACGACAGATCGAAGAGTTAGCTTGTTATTTACCAAACGGCAACGTCTGTCGTCGAGGTCCTGGAGCACGTCAAACTCCAGGTCAGATCCAGGACGTAGGACTCAGCACGACGCACCGTCAGGACGATAAAAGGTTTATTCCCGTGTTTGTGTATCGCTGTTTACCGGAGCACACGGCGCATGCGCACTATCTCCACTCTAGGCTTCGGCACGAGTTGGGCGGGGGAGGCGCGCAAGTTGGGCGGGGGAGGCAGCCTGCTCTCTGTTCGGGGGGGTCAGATCTCAGAGTGAGCCGTTTGCTTTTGCAAGGAGGGCGGCCAGTCCAAGAAATGGGTGTTTTTTGGAAACTGTTATGTTATGGATATTGCACAACGCAAAATTTTATCAACAAAGCCCTTAGAATAGACTGTGTAAAGGGGAAAATAGCAGAATATGGGACCTTTAAGCGAAACGAACGACAGCCAAAGATCATGAGCGTTGAGGCCGATGTATTTTACCATCTTTAATCTCGTTTGTTTTGCCGAAGATGTAGGTTTCCCCCGGGAGCTGCACCTGTGAGGGGCAAAGCACGTGTTCCAGTCAATACAAGAAACGGAGTGAAAAGAACTGATTACATCCCTTGTCGAATAGATCATGAAGGGATTGTAATCAAAGTCGGATCACTCTTCCTCAAACTTACCTCGCATCTTCACGAGCAATTTGGCAATGGCACGATCTATTTTACCATTTTTGTGCAAATTACAAACAGCAGTGTTGTGAATTGCCTTTCGATGTTTTGTAATTCCAACTTGTGCCTGATGGGTGAAGAGCGGCAGCGGAAAGATGGCAGCATTTACTAAAGCAATTTGAGAAGGTAGAGGCAGCTCCTGATTTCACCGCAATTAAAAGCTAAAAATACCAGTGTGGATTTGCGAGGCCTGAAAGCTTGCCAGTAATCTGTCAGAGCGGCAGAAGAGCAGAGCCAAAACAAGACTTCGAGCATAAAAAAACACAAATGGAAAATAATTAAAATCTAATATTTACCAAGTTCACTTTTCAACGAGAAGCCAAACGAGAATAAATTCGAGTTGAAATGAAACATCACTCACATATTTGTTCCATGGGATTCAGTCAAACGGCTTAGATTGAAATTGGATTTTTCTTTTTCGTCAAATTTGATTTTGGAAACTAAATCAAGACAATTTTAGGATTCTCCAAAGCGAAGGATACGGTTATCACCAGTGTTCGATTAAAGCAGCACCAAAGAACGCAATACAGAACAGACAGAAACAGCTTTGTTGCACCATGAAACGTTCCCATATAAAACTGGGATCAATTGGCCAAAAACAAACTGTTAATTTCATATTCAGTGTGGCATGACTCTTTTTTGTTACCATGGGGAAATAAACATAAGCTAGCTGGCTCCCGACTTGCAAATGGCACGCAGTTGTAATGAACGCAATTTGACAACTATAATTGAAGTTTAGTGATAATTTATGGGATTACAACATCATAGTATACCTCCAGATTTCTACCTTTGAGTCTTTGAAACTGAGTATTTTATGATGCTCAGAAAAGGAGCAGAGAAAACAACATTGTATTTCATCAAACAAGTATGAATGAAACTAAATGCAACTCCAGGTATATTATTGATGAGGAAACAATGTTATAATATGGATAATACTTCAAAAAGTCAATTGTTTTCTTTGAACTGTGTACGTTTTGAAAGGAAATTCACCTTATTACGGAAGTTGCCGTGGGCACCACCATCTTGTTTCCGTTGTAGTTTACATGGAGCAGGCGAGCTCAAGAGAAAATAAGTTCTACACGGAATAAAAAGCCTTTTTCAGGCTGCCCAGGAAATCTGTGCGTTGCTGACTTGCTTTTGCACATGTACATTAAATATTTTAAACAAAGCATTCTACTTTATATAATGTGTTAGCGAGAGACTTTTGCCTCGTTCATCATTTGCGCAAACAGTGTTGTCGTCAAACCAGAAGTCCCTTTACTACAAGAGTGCAGATCATAGACACAAAAAGAGGTAAAAGTGGGCGGAATAAGGTGAATATTGTCAAGGTTTTTCCAGTCCAAAAACCTTTAAGAACCTGTGGACGTCCCAGCATTGTTCACTTTCCAGTTGTTTGTTCATACATTTCAGAGGAGGTGTGCCTGTGATCTGATAAAGCCTTTACTTTGATTATTATTATATTTCGCTTTTCCATCCCAGAGACACATTCCACCTCTCCACACCCCCACCAGCTGCAGGATTAAAGCAATGGAGATGTCATTCACGATTGTGGACCCAATCATTTCCAGGGTCAGGAGGGTACAGCGCGGACATGGACTGAAATGAGATGAGATGTGCTGTCAGTAAATTGTAACAGGGAACATTGTCTGGAGGAGCAGAGGGACATGTGCGCTCAGGGTAAACATTAACATACAATATGTCACCGGGTTTAGACACAGACCGTCAGAAATATGAGCTTCATGCTGTTGGACTGTAGAAGAGGGAGACTTTTCTCACTGGAAAAAAATGCTATTCTTTTAGCTTCTCTAGTAAACGTAATTTTTAAAGCTGAAGTATTTGCTTTTGAGGATAATGCTACAAACTGATGAAAACTACTTTTTGTTTTGTTTTCTAGCTGTAATCTCTCACCTTGAGCTATACATTTCTCGTTCAAAGTTGTATTTTGAGTGATACAGGCATGGTAATCTTGTCATGCACTGCTCTGAAAACATTTTTAGAGAAAAATCATATGAGAAAGCTTTGACCTTTCAAAGAAAATCCAAAATATATTTTTGAATAATGAGAAATGAATGGTTAAACATGACATTTTCTTCAAACTTCCTCTTTCCTCCGTGACAAGAGTTCAATCAAGTTTTGTTTTATTTTAGTTTTTTCTTTGATTGAAAAAAAAAAAAAATGTTTTCAAAAGAGTTCAACAGTGTCCATAATTCACAACCATGAATGGCAGCTATTTGTAGATGTAGAACTTTCAGCATGTTCCAGTGTGGTGCCTTGATATAATGATATTTACAAAAAAGTATCATAAAGGGGCAGGTGGAAATGCAGGAAATGAATGAACCAATGTCTATTATTTAGTGTTTTTAACTGAATATTGTGGTTTAAAATTTGCTAAATATTTAATAATAATCTGCTTGTGCCAGAGATTCTATTTACCAGAAAAAAACATTAAATGGCTTCCTCCAGTTATAGTTCAGTCTCTCTGACTGGAATACGTTGACAGGGCTACATGATTACTGCCATATTATGTGGATTACATTTTGACAAAACCATGTACCTGCACCTGTACATTAAAAACAGACTGTTCATGTAGCTGTTATTCTATAAAAAGCGAATCAGGTACAGTGTCTTTAAACTATTGGTTAAAGTCTGTCAAAATAATACAGTAAAACTTGACAGAGACTAAACTGAGACTAAATCTAAGCTAATTAAGACTGCATGCAGGAGAATCATAATAAAAATCAGCCTTTGTCAACATTTACATTGCAAAAACAGTCCATTTCTATCAGATGGACCTCGGTGAGTTTGATTATTGTGTTACAGTTGTGATATTCTGTACAGTCCTGTTAGATACAAATGGTTGTTTTTTGGGGCACTGAGCCTTGAAGTAACTGTAGAGCGACTGCAGGATCACAGTGGGGGAGATAAACAGACAAGATTACTAATTTACCAATTTACCTGCCGCTGAGAGAGTGCTGTGGTGCCTACACTGACATCTCGGAGCAGACAGAACATAAACCACTCCCCACTGAATCAACTTTACTTCACTATGAGTCAAATCCATTAGAGGCTATTTTCTGACTGCAGGTGGAGGTGTGTAAATGTAACACTCGGTCACGACAGCAGAGCAAACAGGTCCAAGTCATGCTGCTGCGCACTTGAAAAGCTTCTGTAAACTTTTGTCACTTAACGTTGAACTGATTACATGTTAAGTCACGATTATGTTTGAACTTTAAGATTACTGGAAACAAGTTCATCAGGAGAAAAATATGTTGTTTATTTCCTTTGCCGTTTTAATGAGTCATTCGCTGGCATTAGTTTGTTGTTGCACAGTCAAATCTAACATAAATAGGAAAAGAAATACTTGAAAATGCAATTAATAATTCAGACTCTGGTGTTATTTTAATTTCAGTCAGTCAATTCATTTTAGTTTAGCATTAGCACTGAGGCACAAACACCTGTCTCCTCTGCTGTCTAGGATTATCCACACGTGACTCATTGTTGCATAAACGTTTAAAATGTGATTATTTTAGCATGGCTCCAGAGAAGGAGGATAGAACGAAGGAAGAAGGGGTCCCACAGATTTGAGTCAACCTGAAATATCGCTGCAGGGCTGAACATACAAACTTCAGCCACAAGGAGTCAGTAAAGGAACAAATGATGTTTTTAGATGAATAAATCAAAATCTTGTGCAGGTTGATTTATTTTAAACATTGGACTTTGAGGCTCAAATTAACATCTACTTTTAAACCAGCAGTTCACTATATCATATACAACTATTGCATGGTTTAATGCTGCATTCAACATTTCAACATTATGAGCTCTGACTTCAAAGCATTCCAACTGATTTAACTCATATATTGCTAATGTTAAACTGTAGGCTAAACATTAAGTGGATGCCTCAAGTGTGCAAAATTATAGATTTTTTCTTTAATGCTGTGGTTAACCTCTCAGAATCAGTTTTTGTGCTCATTATCTTTGTTTTAAAGCAGAACTAAGTAACTCTCCCCCTGCTGTCTCTGGGTGGAAAACCAGCCTTGTAGCCTGGCCGACATAGACCCAACTGACCTGGGAAACTCTTTTTAAAACACTTGGCAACGTGAAATGTTTTTTTTGTATATGATTGTACTTCCCTTTTCACAATAAAAAATAATTAAAAATGTAAAATGAAAAACCCTTTACATCTTTTCACTAGCAGTGTTTTGTTCACTACGGAGCTGCGGCAGGACTTCTGTCACTAAACTTACCCAGTTGGACTTTGAGCAGCGTATTTTCAAGTTGGAGGTGGGAAAAATCCCAGTAACCAGTTTCCTAGAACTAAGTTTATTTTTTGTGGCAGTTCGTTATTGGAAGCTAAGTTGAGAGCATAGGGCTGAATATTCTGATCTGTATGAAGTGCTTATTAAAGTCAGCAATTTAAGAGTTAAAAAAAAAAATTTAGTCTGATAATTGAAGTCCTTAAACTGTCAATTTCAAGATACAACTTTTACATCATAGTCCATTGAATTCAATCTTGTTTAAGTGCAATGACAAAATTGTGATTTTATGTGAGTCATGAAGTTTGACATTTACTCTTGCACAAAACAGCAAAAGCGATCTCCTCACCAGTCAGCACAGCTTGTTCTCTCAGCACATTAAAAAATATGTTTCTCAAATAGAACCTTGAACTATTTCGATTATTTGCACTTGAGTCAGTTTTGCTTGGAATCTTTATTGCACTGTTCTATCCGCTCTTCTGGAGTCTTTGATAGGCTTCATTCTACATTTGGGAATAAAACTGTGTACAGTGGGACTCAGGTGGTCAAGAGACTGGGAAGTTTATCGTTTATAGGATTTAACTGATAAAAAGTCATCAAAACATGGCCTATCTACTGCCTCTTAGTCACCACTTTACTCATCAGGCCCTGCAGAGACAGACAAGGATCACAATATTTCCATAAGGCAATCAATAGAGTAATGTGTAATTATTATATGTGCCGACCTTTGCCCTTTTGCCTGTTACTATGGGGAGGGAGTAGACACTAGACATGCTGCTCACACAAAATGAAATGCCTTGTGGTATCAGCTTTAGTGTACATATGGGCTTTTCAACGCTCAGACCAATATATTTTTATGTGGCGGGGAAATATTTGAGCGAAAAGGATAACCTGCCGACTAATGCATTTACAAATATAACAACCAGTGGTGGAACATTTTCTTTGGCTTCAGGTGTAAGTACTGCCACTAAAAATACAGTGTGACCAATGGGAGTAGTTGTAATTTGAATGTTTTAAAAAATATACAGTATATAAACAACAGAAAATCAAGTCTTGTCTAGTCAAAATGTAAATGTATTAGATTGCCAAGAGGGAGCTAAGAGCAACTTTTTTTCTTCAGTTGTTTGCCTTAAATTTACAAAAATGTGTATTAAAATGTATTATTGATAATGTTTTATTCTAGATGCTTTTGACAAAATAGCTTTCACCAATAGAACAAAGAAAACTGAAAAAATAAATAAATAACAAGACGGAGTGCCTTGGATTTCTTTTTGCCAAATTTAGTGTTGGTTTCTTTGTACAGAAAAGTAACTATATAGTGTACATTTGTGTGCACATGGCGGTATTCCTTTCAGCAGCTGTGAAATAAATAAAACAGACAAAAATGGTTACAGATATGAGATGACAGACAACATGATTTGTAGGAAACTGTATTCTCCAGCTGTCATTTTCTCATCATTGGATTTGACAGATTACATTAAGAAGCAACACATGTCTCTATGTACATCAGAAGGTGCACACTTTCAGAGTAAAGCAGCTCAGTGTAAAAAGACTGGGGGAAAATGTTGTATTTTTGAATTATGTAAAGTTTCTTTTGACTTATGTTTTGATTTTTGTTTTGATAATGCCTCTGGGTAACATTTATTGTCAGATATTCATGAGTTTCAGGTGCTTCATTTATGCCACTTAGCACTGGTGAGTATGCTTTCTTCTTTCACAATCAGGGTAAGGTTAGGGTTAGGTTTAGGAACAGATCATTTGATTACGTTTGGGGCTTTGGGGCAGGCAAGCTTTGAGATCTCGGCAGAACTGGGCTGTAGAAAAAAAGGATGTGTTTAAAGGCAAATGATTCCTTCCTTTGAAGAATTTTGTAAGGACCTTTCCTCTGACGAAAGACTTGCTATGACAGTGTAGGGTTGTCAAATCTTTCAAATCAGGAAGAAATCTGTTTGCCTGAAACCCACAAATATTGTAAAAAAAAGATGTCATACGTGCATGTGTACACGTGTGAACATTCTTATTATGGGACGGTCTAGTGCAGGCATTTCCAAACTCAGGCCCGGGGGCCAAATGCGGCCCTCAGACCAATTTTTCTTGGCCCTTAGGCTTCTTGGTGAATTGGCCCACATTGTCCTGATAAGTACTATTTACAGCACATTTCAGATTTTGTACAATTCTAACCTAAATAAGTAACATTTTGGTGCAATACAGACCTGATATTAAGGTAATGAGACTGAATGTAGATGTGGTGGAGCTTAAAACATCAGATAAATGCAGCTTTTTTGAACTTTTCGCGATTGATTTGTGGCCCTCCGCTTGGTCTATATTTCAATATGTGGTCCTTGATGGAAAAAGTTTGGACACCCCTGGTCTAGTGTCATCAGCCAAGACAAGTAGTAACCAAAGGGCTAATGGTTTAGAACTCTCTCGTTCCTGAGCAGTGATTGGGCAAGACACTATGCTCTTCTTTGTCTATGAATACCTGTTTAAATGATGTAAAAAAAAGAGGTTGAATTTGGTGAGAGTCATAGATAAGAAGCGTAAACACACAGAGAGATTGAAATAATATACAATGAATGTATTACAACCCAAGAAACACCCAAAAAGCATTGAATTGAATTGATTATGTAAATTTCACTTTTTATTTAATTCATGTTTGCAGGACATGCAGCGGTCGTACTTGAATGAGTGTTTGGGCTTGTAACTAAATGAGCAATTGGTCCCTTGAAGTAAAGAGCGTTGAGTGTCATGAGTATTGAAAAAGTACATCGATGCACTTAAACTAAACGGTATAAAATAGTGAAAGAGATAGTACTTCTGATTCTCTGCAAGGTCATTCAAAACTCTAAATGCTACACACTTGTGATTGCTACATTTCAGTTCTTTCTTTAAAGGGACGGACCAGCCAGCGCCTCGGGCCTTAAAAAGTCACTGATGCACGTTAAGCTGTTAGTTTAGCGAACAAAGCACTTTCTAATAGGTCACTAGCCTGCATCACCGAGGGCCATGTCGAAAAAATACCCAGAGAGCAGTGACCAGGCTGCATGGGACTCCGAATGAGAGGAAGAGTTCACGGCGAACTGTCCCGCAGCCAGAGGGCATGTTTGAACTCTTAATGGGAACACAATGAAGCGGTGACAAGTGATGAGAGCGCCGAACGTCTAATTGTCTTTCTACCATCGCGAAGAAAACTAAAAGATAAGTACCCATCCCCCGTGAGACGCCATTATTTCATCACCTCTGGGGTTATTCTGTCGCTCAGTTTAGTTAAAAGAAAGTCGCACAAACTAATGCTGGATGTAATACGTCTCTATCAAGCTCCTGCCTTGTGTCTGTGTTCTCGAGATGACCTGAAACATTTCTAATTATGATGGTATCCCAGAGGAAAAGACTCGCTGCCAAAGACCAAGAGAGATCACTGAACCTGCAAACTGTACAGCTGTTATCTTTGACCGCTGGCCAAAAGCAGAATATACAGCAGCAGCTTCAAAAAGGCAGGTGTGAATGGATAGGAAGCAACTATATCTGCTTTTATATGCAAATTATCCTATTTAATGTGAAAGTTATAGCTGTGATATGAGCTCCTACTGGTTTAAACGATCATTAACTGTCATAAGTGTCGTGGTCTCTTGTTTTGTATTTATTTCCTTACTTTATATTTTCTTGTTTAACTGCTTTCTGTCCAGTTTGTGTCTTTTTTGCTTTGTTTTGACACTTTTCAATATATTCTCTAATGTGTTTCACCAAGTTTATTTGGTTCATTTGCTCTTGTCTTTGTGTCTGGAATAGCTCTTGAGTAAATCTTATGTTTGGATTTGCCTTTTGGATTTCGTTTTTTCTTCCTTATGTATCATACGGTATGCACATGTGTTATGTTTGGGTCTTCTGTTCAACCTCACTTGAACTCTTGCCAATGGTTTTAGTTGTAGGATCCGAAAAAGTGTTCATTAAAGGCGTTTTCACACATAACAGTGCCAAGTCCCCATTCTCTATTCAGATCCTATTTAGTAAGAGGAACACCCCAGTCCCCCATGTGCGCGTTCACACTGTAACAGTGGCTCAAAGTGGGTCTAATTGATTTTAACATTAGAACATTTAAATATTCAATTAAGTTAGGATTACAAAAGTCTTTTTTTTCCCCTTCATCCTACTTACACTGAGCTCTGTCAACCATGTACATAAAACGGTATGTACAAAAGGCTCAAACAAACAATGAAATTAACAATTAAAACACAGTTATTCAGATTGTTCCTTGTTCAAAACAGATTATGCTTCCGGATTATTGTCTTGAGAACCAAAACACAAAAGCTTAAAGTCTAAATGACAGGTTCTCATGATATTCCAATTCTGACTTTGTTTGATGGGAGGGCACCTGTGGTAAATATTTATCATAGTTTTACATTTGTGAAGTTGCACTTTGAGAGGAAACTTAATCAAACGTGCTGAGATCTGAAACAGAATCCTCGGTAATGTCAATCAAAGCGACGTGCCATTGTAAATTCAGAGACAATTTACAGGCAACTGACACATTTTTTTACAGGTCAAATGGTGATTCAACAAAATAAATGTGTAATCAGGTATTATTATTTGTCAGATCATATCTACTGTGTAATTCATATGGATTTTGACCCGTGTTTTCAAAATGGTTGCCAGGTAACAGTTGTGGATGTAACTCTACCTACGTCATTGCCCACATCTAAAACTATTTATAAATCCACAGATGTACTTTAATTATGCCTGTCTGTTAAACTGGTTAAACTGAGCTGGAACACTGCCTGTTTTCATTACACTTCATGAACTCACGTGGGCCTTTATTTTGCTTAATGAATTCTCAGTTTAATAGAGTGGCATTGTTGCAACAAACCGTCAGCACATTCAATTATTTAACCATTGCCATGTCAAAATAATATATATTCTTAGTTGTTTTTTTGTTTTTTGTTTTTTTTTTACACTTGTCATTAAAGGGCCTGTACCTGATTTTGAACCATGAACATGTTTCTGTGTAAGCCTTGCCCACATAGTCCTTCCTTTCATTCATTGTATTGTATAGTACTCTGTGCACAAGGTGGCAATTGGTCTGTTTATTTTTAAAATGTCTTGCTCAGTACTTCCTGTCTAATTCATTTCTATGGGGTTTTCATCCAGTCAGTGTAAAATGAATAAATCCTGACAGATCGTGCAGTGAAGAGTGAGCTGTGCTGGACGTCTCTGAAACGTGTTAAAGATGTTACGACTGTCTGGAATAGTCTTATGCGGTTGTTTCCATACAGTTCCTCTAACTCTCCTAACAATTAGCTTTTAACACTTTAAAACTGGACGATGACAGAGAATCACACGTCTGGGATAGTGTCAAGCCGTTATTTTCCCAATGTGCCTGATTGGCTGAAAAGAGGTGATCCTGGCAAACACTTCTGCACTAGTTTTTTCTTAACAAAGTGCGTTTATAATATGCACAGATTGTACATTACAAACCCAGTGTCTTTCCATGAAGTTGCCTCTGTCAAACAATGTGAGATATAAAGAGAATTTATCTTAACTAGAGGAAATGAAAATCAGGTATAGGCCATTTGTAGTCAAAGTCACCATTTGTTTAACATGTTTGTCTAGGAGTGCTTGTGTAGAGTTGTTTTTATGGAATTTGCATGACATTTTCAAAATCAAAGCACACATGAAAAAAAAAACAAAAAAAAAAACATGTTTTTTGTTTTTTTACACTTCTTGAAAGGCAAAACACCTTCCTTGCTGTGGCAAATTTACTTTCCTGCTGGCACCAGGAAATTGTGAAAAACAAGAAAAATGCTACAAGTTCAGCCACTTTGTTAAAATGAATTATTATCAGTAGGAAGTCATTTTACTTACTAACATTTGGACTGAAAACAAGAATTTATCTTAATCTGTTACAGAGCAAAAAATGTCTCAGGATAATCACATTTTGCATGCAATTCAATGTAAAATGTAGCACAAACAACCTAGCATCCTCTATTTTCAATATTCATGGTCAAAAAAAAAAATCTGAATCAAATCAAACAATGAATTTGAACTGAATTGAACTGAACTGTTGTTAAAGGATCTTTCCCAAGAACACGACAAACGCAACAGACTGAAATGAAATGAACTGAACTACTAACATTGAAGAGTTCCAGAACATATACTGTAGGATGTGTAGGTATTTATACACTCCCTGTAACAATCCTTGCAATCTTTTTTTTTAATCAAATCGAGAACAGACACCTGAAAATCCACTTGAGCGTTGAAAAGTACTCTGTCTATTTTAACTTGTTTGGTTTGCTCTAATGAAGGATATTTTGTTTTGTCCATAATACCCTTTAATTTTCACACAGCTCTGCCATGGCTGGTTCTGAATTTGCCTCTATGTATTAAGAACAATAGATTGGATGTGAGAATACTGGTCCATTGAACTGTTGAAAAAAGTTAAAAAGGTGTAATTTCACATAAAACAAAAAGAAGTAAATGCACATTGGCTATGTGTGTTCACAGGGAAGTGTAAGTGTGGTATTCCCTCTTTTAGCTTCAGACAGTCACACTTTGAAGGTGTTTCTTCAGACAGGATGTAAAACTGTTAATATGTGTAATTTGGTCACTCGGTTTTGGTTTTTTAGGTGAGAAATTGTGATTGTGTTATTGTGAGTGATTAGCACAAGTATCATTTCACTGCAGCTTTTCTCTGGTATGAGATGTTGACTGTAGAGATACACCACATGGTACAGAAAAGGTATAAATATATATTTTTGGGGGCGTTGTTTAAGAGGTACAGTATAACTTTTCCACACTTGTTGTCATGGTGATGTTTCACAGTATGACATTAAACTTCTTGCAGTTCAGTTAACAGTGTTTTGGCAAAGAAGTCTTAAATGTAAACATGCATTTTTACTCTGAGAAGGGTCACCTCGCCACAGATATGACCTGTAACTTGACTTGATGACTTGTCTCCATGGTGATAGTCATATTGCACAACTTTCAAAGCTGTAACATCAGGGGCGGTTCACACTATCAGAAAAGTGCACCTTAAATAAATAAATAATGTTTTGAATCTGTTGTGTCTTACATTGTTAAAATCACAAGCATTTTATTTTTCAGGAGGCCCTTTGTGGCTGTAGGCAGTACCCATCATGATACAGAAATATATTTTTTTTAATAATTCCCATGATGCTGTGCAAAGTTGATATGATATAATTTATTACCTTCTCTATTTTCTGACCGTTTAAACATTCCAAACCCTTTCGTTACTTGTTATTTAAACTTTAAACAGACAAATTGGTGCACTTTGTTGCTTTTCTTGTGGGTCTATCACCTGCTTGTCTCCATGGAGATGTTGTCTGAAATGTTCCGTAATTTTTTTTTTTACATGAAGAGGTTTTATTTATCACATTTTGGATTGCTATTACATAATATGGCTTGTCTCCATGGAAATAGATAGCTAAAATGCCAAACTTTGGAACATTCCTAGCAAAGTAATACTTATCCATGAAGAAAAAGTAAACAAAGAGCACACAAAAAACACACAAAAAATGGCACAGCGCATCTTTAAGCTAACCCGTAATCAAGTATAAATCCTTGGTACATAAAAACAGCAGGTTTCCGAAAAATCCAGCGAGAAAAGCTCATTGCTTGCTGTAAACACAGAAGCGCAAAAATAACAAAACACTCACAGAAAGTTTAGCAGCTTGGAGAAAAGCCAGGGGTGAAAGATTCTTTTAGAACAGTTCCACCCTATTACTTCGACAATGACCACAGTAAATGATTCAATAAGCATTTAAGACACACAATTAACTACATCGTGCTTACTGCTGTGAGTAAAGTTGGCCTAAATTCACTAAAAGAAAACTTACACAACAAGTACAGTCTCTGCTTCCACTCTCGTTGCTCTCTTGCCCTCTAGATTCGACAAACTGAATAGGAGATGTTGTTTTTATTACAAATCTGTCTCCTCCAAGCGATTCATGCTCCAGAGGTTTTAGTGAAAATGTGCCCGTAAGCCAAACATTTTCAGCCCTCGTGTTTCTCATGTCTGAAAATGTCAATATGCATTTTGAGCCTGGATTAGAACCATGTAATTGTTGTGGTCGATCCAATTTGTGTCGTTCTGTTGTTTTACAAGAAAGAAACAAATGAATAAATAATGAAATAATCATTGTTAAAGCATGCAAGATGTTGAATGTGTTCTCGGTATTGATTTGTTCTCTGGTAAGTTAGAAAAACATTGACAGGAATACCGTAATGAATTAGGCTGTAATCATTTGTTCATGCAGCAAACAAAACACACACAAAAATATGTTCAAGGGGATTTTACTGATACAGATCGGGTAAGTATTTGTGTAAGTTAAAGGTGCTGCTTTTTCTGGAGGATGCTTGTCTCCATGGAGATGTTATTGTGTTCTGTTGGAGACAAGCAGGTGGCAGGCCAGAAAAGTGAGTGACCTTTTTGAGCTGAAACACCCCAAAAAGCACGAGCCACTTACAGTATTGTAGGAGGTCATTGTCCATTCTCTTGGTCACTTAGTTTTATTGTTAAATCTGAATATTGTAAATCCAGCCGCCTTTTTATGCGTTACAAAGTGTAAACCTGCTTGTCACAGAGTTTGCTGGTTTTCCACGCCATCAAGTGCCAAAGAAGAACTCTGAGTCAAAATCAGACCACTGTGTCCTTTCCGCACCTAATTAAAAATGTTTGTCTTTTGCGAACTTGTAAGAAAGAGGCACGTGCATTGATACATGACATTTTGGGCTGAGAGATGCTTCTCTTCCCTGTTTGAAAAAGTACTTGGGGATAGTAGCACTGGGTTTGTGAGAGGTGGGAAGTTTTTTTAGACCGATTGAAATATGTACTTCCTCCTTTCACAGTTTAACAATATGAAACCCTGGCTTTCGTCATTATGAGTGCCGTGTTGTTCCGAATGCCTTCCTTTGGGCTTCCTCCTCTCACATCACCGCAAGGCACATAAAAAAATAAAATAAAGTAAAATAAACCTTTGTGTACTGCTGTCCTTCCAAGTGGGATCTTCAGTCCAGTAGAACAACGAGGTTTATGCTCTGATTAGCATCTACAGTTCAGCTCCAACTTGTCAATTAATGCACTTTTTGATTGTTTTTACCAACGTCATTCTTGCTTGTGAATGCTACAGGTTAAAATTGTTCAAATGTTCCACAGAATAACATTCAACTTAACAGCTTAAATGTATTCAAAGACGTGTTTTTTATTGCCCAAACACATACTTTTATTGCCCACCATCACTTTATAAACCATGCATTCTTGTAACGTTGCCCGGTGGCTTAACTTGCTTGTTTCTGTGGAGATGCTCTCATTGTCAGAAAATGAGACACATTAAATAGCCTGAAGTTTAGTATAAAAGTGTGAAAAAGTGTGATGGAGAATGGCGCCGTACCTGGTCTAAACCCTGTGTGCTTTATCCCTCTAAACAGGGCGCTGACAGCTCTGACCTCTTCAGTGGGCGCACGTAGCTCATGTTGCAGTCTAACCTTTACCAGATGCCACTTTGCTTTTTATTATCTTCGTGACTGATGCTGACCACCCGCCTCCCCTCGCACTGTCAGTCATTTCACATTTTAAAAAACTCTCCGAGCCCGTCTGCAGGTTAAAAAAGCTCTGCCTGTTGCCTTACTCTCTCTCTCTCTTTCCCTCTGTCTGGTTCCATCTCCGCTCCTCTCTCTCCCGTTTCCATCTCACTCCTTTCTTTCTTTTGCCCCGTCTCTCTCTCACTCTCCTTCGCCCTCTCAGTCTCACATTTTATTCCTCTCTTTCTCTCTCACCAATCCCCTTCTCTTTTTTTTGCTTACTTTCCCTCTCACTTTCTTCTTCTCACTTACCTTCTCTCCCTTACCATCTTTCTTCCCTCTCTCCCCCATTCTTTATAACTCTCTCCATCTCACTATATGGCCCTCTCTCTCCATCCCTCCTCTCCTTCTCTTCCGTTCTCCTTCTCTCGCAGTCTCCCTTTCTTCCTCCCTCTATCATCCTTCCCCCTCTCTCCTCTCTTTCTTTCACCCTCTTCTCTGTATATATATTCCTCTCCCCTTCTTTCTCACTCTTTTCCGATCTAAAAAGCCTTCTCTTTCTTCGCGTCGTTCTCTCCTAATCTCTACTTTTCCCTCTCACTTTCTTCTTCTCTTTCTCTCCCCTTATCTTCCTCCGTTATACTCCGCTAAATACCTCTTACATTCTCCTTCTCTTTCTCACTCTTTTCCTTTCTAAATCTCTCCCCTTCTCCTGCTCACTATCTCCTTTTCTCTCCCCCTTTCCCTCTCACCTGACTCTCTCTCTCACATCTGTCACTTTTCTCTCTCTTCCCCACCTACTCTCTCCTGTTGCCCTGCTGTCTCTCTCACCCCATCTCTGCCGATGACCCTCTCCTTCACTCTCTCTCCCCCTCTCCCTCTCACTTCATCTTATTCTCTCTCCTCACTCTCTTTCTCTCTCACTCAGCCTCTTCCCTGACTCTTTTTTCTTTCCCTCTCCCTACTCCTTCTCTATATCACCCTCTCCATCTCTCTATTTATCTCTCTCCCCTTCCCCTCACCCTCTTCTTCCCTCTCCCTCTCTCCATCTCCTCACTCTCCATCCTTCCCTCTCTTTCTCTTCCATATCCCACTCTGTTCCTCTTTTCCCCTCTCTCTTTCTTTCTCATACCCCTTCCTCTTCTCTCTCTCTCTTTCTCTCCATCTTTACGTCTTACTCCATTCCTGTCTCTTCTTCTCTTCTACTCCGTCCCCCTCTCTTTCCCTCTTTCCCTCCTTCCCCCTCTCTCTCTCACTGCTCTGTGCTTGAGTGTCACCCCGTCACCTCCCTGTGGAAGTGTTTTAGCCGACTGTGAATGGGAGCAGACCTCGGGGTAGAGCGGGGCCACACTGAAGGGATTAGAGTGCCCAGCCGGTCTGGGAGTACCTGGGAATCCCCGAAGTGAGGAGTTTGCCCCGAGAACTGTCTCTGCCACTGGAACGCAGGACATGACCTGGATATGAGGTTACCATAGATACAGCAATAATATGTCTTGTGTTAAGGTTTCAAAATGAGAGAGTTACTTGCAGAGAAAAAGGGTTTTGTTTATAGTTTATAGTTGAATTGGCTTATGGTGACCTTGAGATTAGTACAGTTTCAATCAAAAGTTTAAGACCAGTTGAATAAATGTCACAAGTCACATTTTGCATGGTTTGATCAAGGTTCCAAATAAAGCTTCAATAAGCAACAAGAGACAAACAAACAAAAAAAAAAGTTTGACTAACCGACAATTAAACTGAAATAGGCTGCTCTGCACCTGATGAAATGTTTAGGACCACACCTCAAAAAACAACCCAGAAACCCCCTCAGAACAGGAATCGAAGTCCCAAACAAGATCTCTGTAATGATTAGTGCCACCATAATTGTTGAGCATTGTTGTGGCACGCCTGATGCAAGTGTTTCCATGAGGTGAGAGGGAACATTTCTCCAAGTGGTGAAGACAACGTCACAAAGGACATCTACTGTCTGGAACTGTTGTCCACTTTTGTAAATGTCTCTTGCCATCCGTCCCCAAAGGTTCTCAGTTGGATTTAGATCAAGGGAACACGCAGGACGGTCTAAAAGAGTGGTGTTATTCTCCTGAAGAAGTTCTTTGTCCTGGGGCTTTGTGAACTTTAGCGTTGTCCTGTTGAAAAATCCAGTGTTTCCACAGACGAGGGCCTCAGTCATGAGGGATGCTCTCTGCAACATCTGCATATGGTGCCCCCTCCCTGTGGCGCACAGAACACATTTCATGTGGATCTGCTTGTCATGCCAGAATGATAGAAATCAGGACCATCAAGGTGACATTTTTTCTCATCAGAGAATAAAACTTTCTTCCACCTTTCAATGTCCCATGTTTGGTGCTCTTTTGTAAAGTCCAAGCATCAGTTCTGTGGCGTTCAAGGAGACGAGGCCTTTGAAGATTTTTTTTGATTGTTTTTGAACATCTTCAGTTGCAGATGTGTCTGATGGTTAATGGGCTGCAGTCTGCACCAGAAAGGGCCTTAATTTGGGTCGAGGATCATCCAGTGTCTTGACAAACAGCCAGTCGGATCCTCTGGCTCAGTGCTCGTGTCAGTTTTTGTCTCTTCCACTTGACTTTTTTGTTCCATAACCCTCAGGATCTTTTGAGAAATTCAAAATGACTGTCTTACTGCGTTCCACCTCAGCAGCTATGGTGCGCTGTAAGAGGCCCTATTTCAGTTTAATTGTTGTTTTCCATATAATGTTTATTGAAGAACAGCTGCAGTACATCCAGAACGCTGCTGCTCAGATCCTGACTAGAACCAGGAAATACGATATCATTAGTCTGTGCTCAGACCTCTGCACTGGCTTCCTGTGGCTCAGAGAAAATACTTTAAAGCAGCTCTGCTTGTGTTCAAGTTTCTCCACGGCCAAGCACCATCTCTGACATGTTAGAGCCACATGAACCTGTTCTGCCCTCGCCATATGTGCCGAATATAACTAGACAGACAGCTAAACTCCTTCTTGACATCAAGACTCTGAAGACGAGTATCATGCAGTCCACAGGTTTTATTGATGTTGCAAGAAATGGTGAAACTGGAACAAACAGACAATAACAATCACAAACATGCCCATTTTGTAAAGTACACAACAAAAAACAATGATTCAAATCAGAATCAGACTGTATAAATTGCACAGGTTTTAACTAGGTATCATATTTATATTTTTAACATGAAATTAAACAGTGTATCCGTAATATGAACTCAAATATGTAACAATTTGTATGTCTCCAATCACTTTTATATGAATTAACACAGCTACAGAGCAGTTTACATGTAAATAAAAGCAATGCCTCATCATCCACTTAACTTAAATTTATACTTTCACATTTTACTAATTTTTCCAAAATATCCCTTTGCATTGAAACATATCGAACTAACTTATTAATACATACCCACGATGCTGTCATAGGCATAGAACGTATGCAGATGTTTCCCGCTGAAGTTTGAAAACAACACCATGCAGCCTCATGATACAATGGGACTTCCTGACATGACCTGTAGCTCTTACTCACTTTCTTAAAGAGATAGCGCACTATACAGAACAAAGACTTAAACTAAGTTATACCAGCGCCCTCCAGTGGACTGGACAGAACACTCCCCGCCTGCCGTGATTAAACGGCACAACAAAATAAATAATA
This sequence comes from Rhinogobius similis, assembly GCA_019453435.1. Taxonomy (NCBI): domain Eukaryota; kingdom Metazoa; phylum Chordata; class Actinopteri; order Gobiiformes; family Gobiidae; genus Rhinogobius; species Rhinogobius similis. The sequence goes on along the minus strand of CM033621.1, from coordinate 31,390,811 downwards.
ATTAACAGTCTGGGGGAAAAACAAGAACAATGTCCGTTATTGGTCTGAGAAAGAGTGAAGTCCCTCCTGGTTTGACAATCTTCACTTCAACTTGACGTACTTTGCCGTCACTACTGGGGAAAGTTTGTGTGACTAGTCCGAGAGGCCACTGATTCCTCTGTACTTGACTGTCTTTCATGAGAACAATGGATCCAACCTTGATGTTTGGATGAGTGGATAGCCACTTTCTTCTTGTCTGTAGTGTTGGAAGAAACTGTTTACGCCACCTATCCCAAAACGTATTGGAAAGGTGCTGGACTTGCCTCCATTGACGTTTGAACAAGTCTGAAGGTTCAAAGTTACCTGGGGGAGCAGGTACACAGTTCACTTTTTGTGTGAGAAGAGCAGCTGGGGTGAGTATGAATGAATCATCTGGGTCCGTTGTGACAGGAACGAGCGGTCTGGCATTAATTATAGCAGCAACTTCCGCCATAAAGGTTACCAGAACTTCATGCGTGAGTTTGTCTTTCAGCTGAAGGAACATGGAGTCCAGAATTCTTCTGGCAAGACCAATCATGCGTTCCCATGATCCTCCGAAATGAGAAGCGTGTGGAGGGTTGAAGGTCCAACTGCATTCTTGGCTTGTGAGGAAGGTTTTACAGTTGTGTTGTCAATATTGGAGTGGTATCTTCAACTCGGCTTGCAACAAAATTAGTGCCACGGTCTGAGCGAATGTGTTTGACAGGGCCCGCGGATAGCAATAAACCGGTATGATCCGTTGATAAATGATGACGTGTCTAGTGACTCTATAATTTCAATATGTACTGCACGAATGCTCATACACGTGAAGATTACAGCCCATCTTTTGCTCTGTGAATGGCCTCCTCTAGTCCGACGTGAGGACACGCTCCAGGGACCAAACACATCAAGTCCAACATTTGTAAAAGGTGGGTCCATAGAAAGACGATCTGCCGGAAGATTGGCCATTTTCTGAACACTGACTGGAGCTCTGAGACGCCTGCAGGTTGTGCATTGATGAATGATGCTGCTCACCTTTTTCTTTCCACCCACTATCCAAAATCCAGCAGTGCGTATTGCTCCTTCGGTGATGAGACGACCTTGATGCTGGACCTGTGTGTGGTACTCTCTGATAAGCAGAACAGCTATGTGATGTTTTCCAGGAATAATCAATGGATTCTTTATATCCTGCTCAAGGTTTGACTGGTGTAGACGTCCTCCAACTCTCAACATGCCGTTAGGGTCAATGAAAGGATCCAGACGTTTGAGAGTGCTGTTTGCTGGCACTTTCTTGTCTTTCTGAATGCATTCTAGTTCTTGAGCATAGACTTCTTTCTGCACTGTTTTTATGATGATGTTTGAAGCTTGGACTTTTTCTTCAACTGTGATCTCTGCTTTACAGTAGTGCCAGCCCTTACAGATGCTTTTCCTTGGCATGGTTAAATTAAAGCAGCGGCAAATATGAATGAGGTGACTGATAGCACGAATCAGTGACTTCCAGGTTGAAAACTTGGCAAATCTTTGGGATCCAAGAACTTTCGTAGCCATTGTAGTGCTTAGCGAGACACTAGAGGTCTAATGTCGGAGTCTGAGTTGGGCTCCGATGAGTGAGAAGGATTCATTTTTGGTTTGTGTTTCTGATGACAGTAAAAACTTTGGTCCAGTGAGCCAGTTGGTGTGTTCCAGATGGCTAGCAGAGACAGACCAGTCGCATGATCTGCAGGATTCTGATCTGTGGGCGCACGTGAGAACCATTGGCTTGGCTGGGACGACTTATACGCGTTATGCTGTGATTGCTGACATATACGTAGAAACGTCTGGTTTCATTATAAATGTACCCCAGGACTACCTTGCTGTCTGAGTAGAAGTTCACTGTGTCAAAGCGTAAGGTCCAGTTCAGCTGAAACTAAGTCTGACAACTCAACAGCAAAGAACCGCAGCATAAAGCTCCAATCTAGGTACAGTATGCTCAGGGCGAGGGGATAACTTGGCTTTTCCCATGACGAACCCTACATGGTTGTTACCAGTAGCATCTGTGACTTTTAGGTATGAGACAGCAGCAATGGCTTTTGTTGAGGCGTCACAGAAGACGCACAGTTCCCTTCTGACTGCAGCAGACGGCGAAGTTTTAGTGTAAGGTCTGGAGACTGACAGACTGGACAACTCTGTTAAAGAAGCTCTCCAAGATGCCCAGGCATCCTCCATCTCTTCAGGCAGTGGTGCATCCCAGTCTCCGCTTTTGGTGGTAAGTTCTCTTAGGATATGTTTACCTCCCGGATGGTAACTGGAGCTACAAACCCAAGAGGATCGTAAAGACTGTTGATGGTGGATAAGGCTTCGCTGAGTGTAAGGTTTTACTTCGTCCAATACACTGAAGCAAAATGAATCTGTTTGGAGGTTCCAGTTGAGTCTGAGACTACGCTGCATTGGAACTATGTCTGCATCTAAATCTAGATTTTTGAGATCGCTCGCATGGTCTTGGGATGGAAAGGCAGCCATAACTTGGTTGTTGTTCGCAGCAATCTTGTGCAACCTCAAGTTTGACTTGGATAGAGTAAGCTTGGTCCTTTTGGGAGAGGTCAACTGCAGCATCAACTGTTGGCATGGACTTTCTCAGTCCGTCATCGACATAGAAATCTGGATTACAAAGTCTCTGACATCAGGGTCGGCGTGGATCTCACTATTCAGAACAGACTGGTGTAAGCCATAAATAGCCACAGCTGGTGACGGGCTGTTACCAAAAACGTGGACACGCATCCGACATTCCACCACATCTTCAGAGGGGTTGTTGTCTTTAAACCACAAGAACCGTAGAAAGTTCCTATCTTCTTCTCTGACAAAGAAGCAATAGAACATTTGTTCTATATCTGCGGTAAAGGCGACTGCTTCATGCGAAAACGAATGAGCACACCCAGCAAGGTGTTGTTCAGGTCAGGTCCAGACAACAGAACATCATTGAGTGCAACACTTCATATTCTGCACTAGAATCAAACACCACTCTGATCTTCTTTGGTTTCCTTGGGTGGTAAAAGCGTTAGTAAATACCATCGTTCTTCTTGCTCAGCCAGAGGTGGTGCTAACTCTGCATGACCGTTCTTGAACATCTGATCCATGAACTTGAGAAAATGTTCTTTCATTTCTGGATTTCTTTCAAAGTTGCGTTTGAGAGACATCAGACGCTTTAATGCTTGAGGGCGGTTATTGGGAAGGCATTGGCGTGGATATTTAAATGGCAGGGGTGCCACCCAACTGTTGTTGGAGTCTTTTTTTAACTCTTGTTCCATTACTTTCATGAATTGTGTATCCTGTATCGAATGAGCCACTTGATTATCGTCTTTAGTCTGATTGAATACTGTACATCCAAGATGGTCTGGCTCACAAGTGTTTCCTGTCTGAAACTGAGGAGAGTGACTTAAAACCTGCGCATCACTGTATCTTTCTTTTACTTGAAACACATTCGGACATGGTTGAAAGAGAGTTGGTCGACCTTGTGTAGTATTTGTATTTGTAGTATTTGTGTAAAAGGTGTTGACTGTGAGTGGTTTATGGACGTTTCCGAGGCACACATTGCCGACAATGACCCACCCGAGGTCTAGTTTCTGTGCATAAGGTGAGTTGTTTGGACCATTTACTCGTTTGCGGACTTTGTGCACTCTGATTACATCTCGTCCTAGTAAGAGCATGATCTCAGCTTTAGGGTCGATGTCTGGTATTTGAGGTGCCAGTGACTTAAGATGCGGATGACAAAGAGCTGCATTTGGGGTTGGGATCTCATCTCTATTGTTAGGAATCTCATTGCACTCTATAAGACTCGGCAATGAAATGTTAACAGTTCCGTCGAGAGATTCCACCTCGTATCCGATAGCTCTCCTTCCTTTGGATTCCTTAATTCCAGCACACGTTTTCAATGTATAAGGAGAACTTGAGCTTTGGTCATTGAAGATGCCAAAGAATTGTGAACGAACCAATGACCGGTTACTCTGCTCATCTAGGATAGCATACATCTTGACTGTTTTGTGTTTTTGGCCAGCTGGATGCACTTTGACAAGACATATTTTAGAACAAGAGCGGCCTGATTGGCCTCCGCCACACACATCAGTGCAGTTGTTGGTAACTTGTGGTTGAGGTTCATCTGAGACTTGTGGATGAAACTCTGCTTCTTTCTCCTCCCCGCCATGATCTGGAGGGGAATCAGTCTTTCCAATGCTGTACGCAGGCCCAGGGTGCATTGCAGTAGGGTGTCTTTCACTTTTGCATTCACCACATTGAATTTTAACTTTGCAGTTTTTTGCGATGTGTGACGATGAAGAACAACATTTAAAGCACACATTATTGTCCTTTAGAAACTGTCTACGATCTTCAATAGACTTTTCTCTGAATGCACGACACTTGCGCAATGGATGTGGCTTTCTGTGAATAGGGCACAGTTTATCACAGTCATCAACTTTAGTTGGAGGTTGACCAGTGTTTGTGGCTCCCCCTTGAGACACCTCTGTTTTGTGCACGGCAACTTCCGCTTTCTGTTTGTCCAAATTGCTTTCTCACTCTGGCGACTGTGTCAGTGTGAGAGGTGAAGTTAAACTTGGGTCACTGATAATACTGGCTTCTTGACTGACAAAGTCTACAAAACAGGAAAATGGAGGATAGGACACTTGATATTGTCGGCTTGTAGGCAGCGCCCACTGCTGTCCACTTTTCTTGCAGACTAAAGCGGGAGTTTTTGCACAATTGGATTAACTCCTCTTGCAGTATCAGGAAAGAAAGACCCGGCAAGTCTCCTTCATCCTTAGCAGACTGCAGCTCCATCAACAGATCACTCAGTTTTGTTAGCTTTGAATAATCTTTGTTTGTTATCTTGGGAAGGTGTCAAGTCTTTTGAAAAGAGCTTCTTCTATCACTTCCTACTGAACCATAGGTCTTCTCAAGACTTTGCCATATCATTTCTAAGCCTGCTTCTGGGTGGTTGATGTGTATTGCCCTTATCCGCTCAACATGTTCTGCTGACTCTTTGCCCAGCCACTTCAGCAAAAGATCCATCTCTTCACTTGCAGAGAGGTTTAAACCATTTGTTGCCATTAGAAATGAACGTTTCCAAGCTCTATAGTTCTCAGGCTTATCGTTGAATTGGAGCAAGCCTGTAGCCACAAGCTCACGACGAGCCAGGTATCTAACAAAGTCATTGACATTTTCGCTGTAACCGGTTACTTTTGGTGAATTAGCATTATCTTCATGAAAACTGACTTCATGTGGCTTGGAGCGATACTCATTGTTGTATGCGAGCCGAAATGGCTGGCGAGGTATGATGGAGTGGTGGCAAATCAGTGCTTGCTTGAAGTGGGGTGAAAGGTTTGGCATCAGGTTTTAAAGCTGTATTTGGTTTACTGTAAGTAGGATCTTGTTCTACTTTTACAGCTGTTTGATCTTCACACATTTGTGTTCTTGCCTCAGTAGCTTTAGCTTGTTCAACTACATATTGTTCAGTGCGTTCTGCCGCTTCAAGAGAAGGCATAGAGTCTAGCTTTAACTTAAGACTGTGCTTTTCACTCCCCAAATCACATGCAGCTTCAAGTGCTTCAGCTTCTGCAATAGCTGCAGCAGTCTCTTTTTCACAGTTGAGCATTTCCATGGATGCTTCCACTTTAGCCTTTTCTAACTTTAGCGTCATTTCTTTTGAGCATATGAAAGCGTGCTTTGCTGCTTCTGCCTTTGCTCTGGCCTTTGCCGCAGCAGTTCCATTTGACAGGCTTGATTGTATTGAAGCAGATGATCGGTGTTTGTATGCGATGCTGATTTCTCATCCATTGTATGATTTTACTCTGATAACTGTCTGCTTACTGCGTAGGACAGTGTTGTCTTCGTTTTCCAGCTTGAACTGCGTGATCTTGCCCGCTTGATAGCCGTGGTTTCACTGTTCTGCCCTCGCCATATGTGCCGAATATAACTAGACAGACAGCTAAACTCCTTCTTGACATCAAGACTCTGAAGACGAGTATCATGCAGTCCACAGGTTTTATTGATGTTGCAAGAAATGGTGAAACTGGAACAAACAGACAATAACAATCACAAACATGCCCATTTTGTAAAGTACACAACAAAAAACAATGATTCAAATCAGAATCAGACTGTATAAATTGCACAGGTTTTAACTAGGTATCATATTTATATTTTTAACATGAAATTAAACAGTGTATCCGTAATATGAACTCAAATATGTAACAATTTGTATGTCTCCAATCACTTTTATATGAATTAACACAGCTACAGAGCAGTTTACATGTAAATAAAAGCAATGCCTCATCATCCACTTAACTTAAATTTATACTTTCACATTTTACTAATTTTTCCAAAATATCCCTTTGCATTGAAACATATCGAACTAACTTATTAATACATACCCACGATGCTGTCATAGGCATAGAACGTATGCAGATGTTTCCCGCTGAAGTTTGAAAACAACACCATGCAGCCTCATGATACAATGGGACTTCCTGACATGACCTGTAGCTCTTACTCACTTTCTTAAAGAGATAGCGCACTATACAGAACAAAGACTTAAACTAAGTTATACCAGCGCCCTCCAGTGGACTGGACAGAACAGAACCATCTCGCACTTTGAGGACCTAAGGGACCGGCCTCCTGCTGGTGCCAGAGTCAGGACTAAACATGAGGAATCAGCGTTTCAGTTTTATGCAGCTAAAAGATGGAACAATCTTCCTGAAGATGTGAGACAGGCCTCCCCTTTGACAATGTTTAAATCTAGGCTAAAAACTGTTTTGACATTTATTCAACTGTTCTTAAAGTTCGGGACAAATGCGTACGTACACAGGATTAATGAAACAAGCTTGAGTTTCTAGCTTTGTATGGACCCTGAAGAATTGCATCGTTTATGATCCACGAAAGTATCAACTTCACTGTTAACAACAACTAAGGTAGACTGTACATGATTATGCAGAATCTGTCAGGATAGGAAATTGTTCTGGTAAAGTTCCACAATATAATTTATGGGGACTGTACCTGATTTTACTGTTTTTAAACATGAAAAAAGAACTAATTCATGTACCTGATTTTTTGCATGTAATAAAATAAAACCTGTGTTGCCGCAGTACAGATATGTTGAGGTAAAAATGAGACCACAGCTCTTTTCTCTTCATCTATTTATAGAGCCTTTCATCCTGAGAGAAGCAGAAAGTGTGCCGTTAGCATGCTAATGTTTGTTAGCTTCAGCTTGACGGCCCGTGACCCTCTGGGCTCAGAGACTCAGGAAAAGCGCTTATAAACTCACGGTGGTGTATATTTAGGATGCTGGGGCTGCATTAGTTCAGTGAGTGATACATGTGACTGATGGAAAGAGTTAAACATGAACTCGTTCTGTTTTTCACTTTTCAAAACAGTAAAAATCAGGTACAGGGCCTTTAAACTTATCTATTTTACACTTATTACAATTATTATTATTACCATTTCTGTTCCAGAGCTTTTGTTTTGATCTCATAGAATGGAGTCTGAGTTTTGTGTTTATAATACTTGTTCCTTGAAACTTTACCAAATCACAGCTATTATTTCTCTCTTGTTATAAAAAGAATACAAACAACCTCAGTGAAGACATAACCTAAAACATATCTAATTAGCTGCAAGTACTTGACAGCCGCTAAAAAGATTTTACCTTGGAAGATTAAAAAAACGTTGTTGTTTTCTACTTGCTAATTACAATGTCTACCGCAAAATATAGTGTGGGAAAATGTCGATTCATTTGTTGCTATAAAACCTGCGTGCACAATTTCAGAACTAGGTTTACACTTACCAGTCCTTATATTGTCCTGGTCTAGTCCAGATTTAATTCCACTGTTTTCCGTCACAGAAATTCACAAAACTTTGCAAAACTGAGATATTTGACAGTTTGTGTTGTTGTGACTCGTATTGTACAACATCAAGGTTATCTCATTCTGACACTTGGGAATTTTTGAGTGCCAAAGAAATCTCACAATCACAATGGATAGTGATAGTGTGGAAACATTTTAATTTTAATTAGTGCAGATTGAATTGGAGCTATCTTCCTGCTTCTTATGCCACATGTTTTTGTCTACTCTCCAGGGACTGTGCGCCAACAGACATCTCACAGAGGAATCAGACCAGGAATAGAATAGTTATTTGAGTATGAAAGCCAAGACACACTTTGAGTTTAAGTTGATATTTGTGCATCGTTTTATCAGCTGTGGGGCAGCAGTCTCTTGTCGGAGCGGTCACCCAACAATCCAACGCTTCACGATTTGATTCCGCGATTGATTCCTTGATTTGATTCCACGATTTAATTCCAGGATTTGATTTCGTGGTTTGATTCCAGGTCTGATCAGTGTCCTAACGATGTGTCCGTCTTGTCAAAGTATGAATGAAATGAGTGACTGGTGGGTTGGAGGAGCTGATGGTGCAGATTGATAACCGAGAACCACTTAAATGTTCTTTTTTTCCTTTCCTTTGCATTGGTGGCTGCAAATGGATCACAATGAAGTTAAGGTTAGGGTTAAAGTCAGGCTGAGGTTTAGGAAAAGTGAATGTGGTTGCGATTGGGTTGGGGAGAATGCATGATTTTAATAATATAACGTGAAGTGAATGTTTATTAAAATGTAAAGAGTCTTTCAGAGGTCAACAAATGATATCATATTTACTTTACTGCGTGATTTTGTCCTCTTGTTTATCTACACTGATCCATAATAAGACATAATACGCTAGAATTGTGGTAAGGCCGGGTAAATTCATTGTTTATCTGCCTCGGTTTCACGAGAGGTTTAATGGGGCATGGCCTTAGTAAAGTTCTAACCTTAACTTTCCCTGAAGTGAGCAGGGCAGTTAGACTGGGCATGGAAGGGGCACACAAATGCTTAATTAAAAGCATCTGCGTTGAATTTTTAAAAGAAAAGTTCACAAGTTTATAAAGGGTGGTGACTTGCATCTTATTTTATTTCTCAGACTGTATTTAGTAACTCATTCCACACAAGACCTTCTGTTTTAATCTTTGTCACTATCATGAAAGCTTTTAGTATCTAACCGTTTATTTAATTTTGTTTAAGTGTTCGTTGCCAAAGAGCACACCAAGAAAACTTAAAATCGACCATATTGGACCACTGCAAATGGGATAATCATGTCATGGATTGGGACTGCTCAAAAGTCAAATGCTGGATTGGGGAAGTATGTGTAGTACTTTTAACTTCAGTACTGTTCTCAAAATGCGGTATAAAATAAGGTGTATTGGGTAAAATATTATAATTAATAATAATGATAATATATTTTTGGAAACACTTGATCTTTGCATGAATTTATCATTTGTCCTGATTACCGTAAAATACTTTTACTCTTACATGAGTATTTCTATCACTACTATTTATCTGCACTTTAATATTCATTTAAAGCAACATTATTCTAGTTATTTTTCAGTGTTCTACCCAATCTTTTAAACAGAAAGAAGTGGTAAATGACAGATAGATGTGTTTACTTGGTATTTGTTGGTGAGCACATTCTATGCTCTATTTTTGAATGGCTTCAATATGAATATTTTCTGTCAGTCACCCTTTACCTAAATGCATACCTCTTCTATCCTGCTCTATGTAAACACATTTAAAGGACATTTAGTTCCTCTTTTTTATCAGATGTATTTATTTCAATGATGCATATCGTACCTTAGTCCTGCTTCAAATTTCATCCATTCCATTTCATTCAAACAGGGATTTATATTTTACACATGCATTTGTGTGACATTAAAATTACATTTCCTTCGTTGTCAAGGGCACTGACTTTTGTTTCATCCACCTTTGAAACATCAGTTGTTTACACTCACCACAGAGCTTTTGTTGTGTTGTTTCTGCGGACACCATTGTGGGGTAGTTGTTTTTTATTATTTTTATGTTGTGTTCGGGACCTGGAGAAGAGAGGAAGGGGTCCACGGGCTGACCCTGACTGCAGAAGAACAGCCTTTAATAACAGACGTCTAACTCAGCGGGGAGCTCTTGTTTGATTTCATAGCTCGAGGCAAAGCTGTCTGAATATTACCCATACTCCCCGTGTGCCGTGGCAGGAAGCTGCAGCTCACTCTTATCACTCGCCCTATTTTTATTGGCAGGATGAGGGCTGGGAGTGCTGGGGGAAGTTGGCGGGACTTGAAAAAAGCTGGTACGTGGAGAGGTATCTATGTGCATCAACATCTGTGAGCAGCTGGAAGAAGCTCAGCTGCAGCAGAAGCAGAAAGTGTCGAAAACAGTGAAAACCATAGACGTCCTCAGAGAATGCGGCTCTTGCAATGGAAAAAATAAAGCCTGGACCTGGAAGTAAACTCATTGTACAATTCTTTGATCTCAAAATGCAAAAATAAATGTGGATCAAGAGAATATAAAAGCATATTAGTCACTGATTATGAGGAGTTGGATTGTCTGCACAGGTACAGTAAGTGGTGCTGAGTATAGATTTGAAGAGTGGAAGAAAGATTGGCAGTGAAGAGAGAAAAGGGGTTCTGAGGAGCAGAGCTGCTGAAGGCTCTCCTCATAAGAAGACAGATCTGGAAAGACGAGGAGGAGCGGAGGAGGCCCAACATGCATGGCAAACAAAATATATTTGTGACCACAATTCATACAGCGTGTACGCCATTTGGTATGCATTTATAAGATAAGATAAGGCTGGGGGAGAATGTCTCGGACACTCGGACTATCAGCACAAGAACTCCACAGGGCTGTGTACTTTCTCCTCTGCTCTTCTACCTGTACACCAACTGCTGCACCTCCAGCTACTTAGAAGTAACTGTATTCTGAATACCACCAAATGAAACAGTAACTGTACTGTAACATTTACTCACAAACACTATTCTGAATACATCTTTTCAGTACATGTATTCACTTACAACACTGTCTATGACTCATTATGCACACCAACTAGTTACTCTAGTGTTTCATTCATTTTCTACCGCTTGTTCCCATTAGGGGTCGCGGGTGACTGGAGCCTATCCCAGTGACTTTGGGCCTTAGGCGGGGTACACCCTGGACAGTGGCCAACTCATTGCAGAGTCAACACAGAGACATGGACACTGACAGGCAACCATTCACTCTCTCTCACCTCCCAAATATTATGTAGTGTATGAATTTAATGAAAATTGGACATTTGTGTTGCTCCTCTCTCTTTAAAAAGTGTTGAAGCCCGAACCTTCACCATATTTTCTTCAACTTTTCAGGTAAAAACAGTACATACTTTACTTGTAAAATCTGTAAACTTAAGGTTACTGTTTTTTATGAACTATCCCTGATACAAAAAAAAAACCTAAAAATCTTGGCCCATGCTTATTTTTCTCAATGTTTACATAGATTTTTTTTTTTTTTTTAATCATATGCTTTGGTCTTGTCTGACACAATCTCCCCATTCACTCTCACTTGTGCCCCCTAGAGATCAAAATCACCAAGCACCTATTCTCATAAATAATACTACAATTCCTCCTCACCATTTTCCATTGTTTGCCTTTGTTTTTTGCAGCTCCTTGAGGCGATCTCTGTGGTCAGAATACAAAGCACATCTCCCTGTGCCTTTTTGCCCGCACAGGTCACACTTCCCTGAGTGAGTCCAGTCCTGCAGCAGAGCAGTAGAGACATCCAAACAAGAGGAGAGGGGCTCTTCCATAACTACGCCACTGATTTGTTGCTAACTCCCCGGCCTTCATCGCCTCATAAATCAAAGCCGGAGTCGCTGATGGAAACACAAGTACTCAGAGATCCTATGCCCTCTCATGCGATACACATGGCATTATTGCTCTCGTATTTTATTTACGCCCACTAACAGTTTTACGTGCCAGACCTTGGGGATGATAACGGCTGTGTAGCTATAATTCTAAAATGATTTTGAAGGAGAAATCAAACGCTGCACGCTTGCCAGGAAATTATCTCAATGCTTAGAAACGACTGAAGCCAAATACTGTATATGGATAAATTTATTTGTGTGTGGCTGAGTGGTTAATGGGGCCTTTATGGCTGATCAATAGCACTATGATGTACACAAATACCTTCGCTCGGCACATTAGCCTCTTGTCTCTTACTGTACGGGGCTGTGCAGATTGGGTTGTAATTGAGGCCATTTGAGTTTACAGAGAAGTACTGCAAATACAACAAGGATATTTTTGTGGAAACTTAAATGTTAAATGTGCTCAACAGTCTGTGAAATGAGCTGGCAAATGACTTAAGTGTTAAACCATATTGTAATGTTGTTCAAATAAAAATATCTGGAGTTGTTGTGATTCATTTGTGCATGTTCAAGTAAGCATGTTGAGTTGTTTTTTCATTTCGCGGGTCTACCTCAGCTGGTAATTGTGTGTTTTTAAAAGTCTATTTGACAGACTCATTTTGATCATTTCTGTTTCAAATTCCCCTCACATTTGGACAATCCATAGTCCAACCTTTAGTCATGTGTCAATAGATACAATATTTTCTTGTGAATGATACAAAAGTACATTTCACTGCAGAAGATTTGCCCCTGCATTGAACCTGTCTTTGTCAGAGAGACCAGATGGAAGTGGCCTCCAAATGTACTGAACAACAGAATACCTGAGTTTATTAAATTCTTCTTTCTGAACAGTTATGTGTGCATAACCTGGGTATTAAAAAATTTATAAAATCTTTTTTTGTCAACATCTAAATTTTGACCTATGTGCTTTTGTACATTGGTTTGAGAATAAAAGGTTTAATTAACAAATTAGCCGTAAGATCAAATGTCCTTCTAACAGTGCAGCGTTGATCTAAAAATGTGTAACTTGCTCAAACACAGCATTAAAACTGAGACTAAACTGGGTCTAAACTTCGACCAGACCGGGAATAAACTTGCCCGAGCAGCGAAGACGACGAGCTTGGACAATACTTTACAAGATTTTGGTCTGGAATCATCACATCCTATTCACCTATTCATTCCGGAAGTTGCCGTGGGCGCCGCCGTCTTGTTTCTGTTGTATTAGTTTACATGGAGCAGACGAGCTCACCAGAAAATAAGTTCTACATGGACTAAAAAGCCGTTTTCAGACTGACCAGGAAATCGTTGCGTTGTTGACTTGTTGTTGCTCGTGTTCATTAAACATTTTACACAAATCAACCTACTTTATGTAACATTTTAGCGGTGAGATTTTTCCGTCGTTCATCATTAGCTTTAACGGAGTTCTCGTCAAACGGAAGTGCGTTTACGACAAAAGTGCAAATAACGGCAAAAGTGGGCGGGGCAGAATAAGGTCAAGATTTCAAATGGGCGTGACTGACAGACAGATTAACCAATCAGAGAAATTTCTGTCTGTCTGTTTGTGTTTAAACAAACATGGCAGGTTACAGTGTAATAAAGAGGGAGAGAAACAACACAGGAGACTGAGAGAAAAAGCCCAAATTTCGACAGAAACAATGGTAACACTTAATAATAACTGCACTTATTTCTGCCTTTGTAAACCATGAACAAAGACTTAATTCATAGTGAACACATATTTTATTAAGATGATACAGGCTTAGTAACTACTTAACTAATACTCCAACCCTAATTCCTGGCCCTAAACCTAACCATAACCTTAATTAAGTAGTTACTTGGCCTCAATAATGCTTAATAAATGCTTAATCAACTAAAATAAAATGTTTTTGTTCATGCTTTGTTAAGGCAAATTAAGGTGTGGTTATTAAAAAGTGGTGACAAATGAATAAACTAAACTATGTAAATCTGGGATACAACAAGTTATGTTTTGGTCTGAATTTTACGCAAATATATAATACTTGTGTAGAGGAGATCATAACTAAAAAAATATAATAATTTTCTTTGATTTAAAAATCAGCTCCCGCGACCCTGGAAACGGGAATAAGCGGTAGAAAATGAATGAATGAATGAATGAATGAATGAATGAATGAAAATCAGCTCACCTGCTGTTGCTGACATTGTTTCTGACTTGCTATACCTAACAGTGCTTATTAGTGGAACAGCTTGAATAATAGACTGGAACAAGTATTTTTATCTACCTGCTAATATCCTTGAGACAGAGTAATAGCTAATAATATTCCAGCAGTAACCTTGTTGGCAATTGTGCTGTCTGTAAACTTTAAAATAATCTTTTTTAATGTTATGCACGGGCTTTAATCATCTTCAGATCCAAACACAAAACAAGACAACAGTGTGAATCTGCAGCAGCGAGGTTAGGACTGCTGTCTGAGCCACCTGTTTAATAATCTGGGCCATTACAGAAAAGACAAAGAAAGGTGGGGGAGATAAAGCACCAGTGTTGTTATCAATACAAGACAGGAAATCACTTAGCCATGCACTCACAGGAAAACACCGCCGGCTGAAAGCTACATTTATCTAGTAGCGTTTGCCGTGACATCCAGACCCTATCCATATTGTAAACTGTAGAAATGTTCGCGAGGCTTTGTTCCCTGCATTATCAGACCAATATAAGCGCTCACGCGTTGACAGATAAGACAACCTATAGAGAACAAACAATCTGTTCTAGACATGTTTCAAACCCCAAACCAATAATGCAGGCGATTAGGTGCCGCCTCGTTGTGTGCAAAGGGATGTTTTCTTTGACCGGCTGAGGAGGTTCATACAAGGTAAAGGATTATGTTAAAGGTGCACTGTGTAACTGCTCTTATGAAGGGCCTGCCATCTGCTTGTCACCATGGTGATGTAGCTGCTTTGCCTGGAATGCTTCACAGTATGGTATTTAACTTATCTTTCTTGCATTGATTCAATGGGCTCTTTGCACACCCGCAGTTGGCTTACTATTTTGCATAGCTAATGCTAATATTAAATGTAAAATATAAAGAAACAATGTTACAATGTAAAGTAAAGGCTACCTAATTGTTTTTATACATATATATATATATATATATATATATATATATATATATTAGAGATTTTTTTAAATAAAAGATTATGCTTTAAAATTAGCATTAGCGTTAGAATTGACCCACAAACACCTTCATTTATCAACACAGAAGTGTTGCCGGGGGAAGTTTTCATCTCATTTGTAAAGTCTTTAACATGTTGCAGCTCTCTGTTCACTGCCTGATCTTTAAGTATTTATTAATTTTAGTGTGACTCTGCATAAACCTCATAGAGATAGAATTGAACAGGAAGTACTCAGTTGTACAATGACCTAGCCATTTAAAAAAAAAATCCATGCACAGTCCATTAAATGTTTTTCATCACAAAAAACTTCCTTCTGTCTGGCCTTTCCACAGATCCTGGCCTGATGACCCTTGGTCCATCTCCATTGCAGCAGCAGTAACCATCCACCAGCTGGTGACCATCTTGCATGTTCTGTATGTTCTTGAAAGGTCTAATTCGGGAGAGCTTCCGGGTTACGAAGGGATGGCAGCGTAGAGCGTAGTCTCCGGATCAAAAAAGAAGAAAAACCCCGTAAAGTCAAACTTATCCAGTCAAAAAATTATTCTTTTCAACTTTAAGAACGGGGTAAAGATGGCTTCGAAACAAAGAGGCAAAAGGACCACCATGACAACGAAGAAAGATGTTGATGTGCCAACACACGAGGATGCTATGGCTAACCCAGACGCTACCGAGCGAGAGGACAATGCTAACGCGGAGGAAGAAGAAGTGACGAATAAAACAATTCTCCGAGAACTGCGGGAATACAGACAGGAAATTAAAACCGAGTTTGCAAAGACAAATATTAGACTAGACGAAGCGGAAAAGAGGATAGAGGGGAACGAGCAAAGGCTACAAGATATGGAGGAGGTGTTGACAGGTGTGTTAACAATGCAAGAAAAGCTACAAGAGAAGCTAACAGACCAAGAGAGCCGCTCTAGGAGAGACAACGTAAGAATATATGGGATCCCGGAGGGAGCGGAAGGTAATGCAAAGACAACAATTCCTTTTATTGAAACACTTCTCAGAGAAAACCTCGGCATCCCCACGACTACGGACATGCAGATTGAGAGGGCGCACCGGGCGCTGGGACCGCAGCCTCCGCCTAACGCGAAGCCAAGATCCATCCTCGTAAAATTTCAGAGCTACAGAATGAAAGAAGAAGTAATCCGCCTGGCTTGGCAGAAAAAAGGTTTTATCTTGGACAACCAAAAGATTAGTCTCGACAATGATTATGCTCCAGCGATCTTGAACAAACGGAAAGAATACGCAGAGGCCAGACGCGTACTTAAAGAAAATAAAATACGGTTCCAGACACTGTATCCTGCTCGTCTGAGAGTCCACTACGAAGACGGGCAGACAACATACGAGACGGTCGAGGAGGCAACAGCGGACATGGTGAGCCGGGGTCTGCCGGTGAAGGTGATCGAACAGCCAGTGTCACTGTGGGAGCGGGTTCAGCGAGGAGGGTGGCAGACTTCGCAGCCAAGGAGGATTAACGCGACGAGGAAGACGCGGAGCTTCAAAGAAAAGTTGCAAGAGTTTCGGCGTTCCCCGACAGAGAATACAGGTTAATTTAGTTAAGTTTGAAACAACTCAAGTAAATCTTGTCTAAAGTGGTGGGACATAGAAAACACATAAAATGCCAGATCTATTTTTGAGAAGTAGGAGTATTTTGGTCAAGTAAGGGGACATGTGGAGGGAGTGGACTATAGTATGGCTGTTGTCATAGTTGAGGGCCCTGTAACCCATCAGGGTTTAGAGGCTTCCCCTCAAATCCGTATTAGGTCAGTAGAAGGACCATTGGACTGGAAGTTAGGAGAGTGGGTTCTGTTCTTTGTTCATAATTATGTTTTCTGTTGGTGGCATTTATTTTGTTATGTTTTTAAGGGAGTGATTACTGAAGAAAGTGGAAATAATAAGTATGCAAAGAGAATCAATTGAAATAGTTTCTTTTAATGTAAATGGTGTTCTGAACCCTATTAAGAGGAGCAAGATCCTGTCAAAACTAAAACGGGAAAGGGCACAAGTTGCCTTTCTTCAAGAAACTCACTTGAGTCAAATCGAGCATGTTAAATTAAAAAGGCAGGGCTTCAAGTATGTATTCTCTTCTTCATACAGGGCAGGACACAAGAGAGGTGTTGCTATACTTATTTCAAATGCAATTAATTATGAACACTTATCAGAAGTACAAGATGAGGAGGGGAGGTTTATAAAAATTACTGGGAAAATAGATGGTCTTGAAATAACTTTTATAAATGTTTATATTCCGCCTGGGAGTGATTGGGCACTCTATAAACAAATTTTTGATTTAATGGTAAATTCTCAGGGACTGGTGGTTTGTGGTGGGGATTTTAATATTAGATTGAATCCTAAATTGGATGTGTCAAATGCACCTACTAGAGAGAATGCTCTAACTAAAAAAGTAAATTTATTGATGAAAGAATTGGGAATAATTGATGTTTGGAGGGAACTACACCCTACAAGTAGGGACTATACTCACTATTCCTACCCACACAGTGTTTATTCTAGAATAGATTATTTTTTTATGTTCAGCAATGATTGTTCTAGGATAAAAGAATGTAAAATTAAGACTATCGATCTCTCGGATCACAGTCCAATTTCGGTGTCAGTGAGTTTAGAGAAAAGAGCGAGGAAAGTATTGTGGAAATTAAACTCAAGTATACTGAATGACCAAAAATTAAAAAAAAAGATAAAATAAGAAATTAAATTTTTTATTTATTTAAACGACTCTGGTGAAATCTCCCAAATTATGCTATGGGACGCTCTAAAGGCTGTAATGAGAGGAAAGATTATTTCAATGACCTCACACCTGAAAAAAGCAAAGGCACAAAAATTAGTTAATCTCCAAGAAAAATTAAAGCAGTTGCAACTATTAGACAGTAATAAAACTAATCCAAAATTAAAGGACGAAATAAAAGAAATACAAATTGAAATTGATGATATTTATTCTCCAGGAAACTCAAAAATTTGTTTTTCTACAACAGAAATATTATGAAATTGGAAGCAAATCTACTAAATTGTTGGCATATAAACTACGTAAACAGAGAATGGAAAACACAATTTATAAAATACAACATCCTCAAACAAAGACAATTGAAAATAAACTTGAGAAAATTCAGGAGAGTTTTGAGATCTTTTATAAAGATCTTTATTCTCAACCACAGGCATCGGATGAGAGCCAAATTGATAATTTTCTAAACACATTGAATTTACCAGCAATTACACGTACACAGAATGAAACATTACTTCAACCGATAACCATTAAGGAACTCAATCAGGCCATCTCTAAATTAAAAGCGGGTAAATCCCCAGGCTCCGATGGTTACACTGCGGAATGGTACAAATTATTCAAAGACGAACTGTCCCCTGTCCTGTTGAAAACCTTTAATTGGATCATGCAAAATGCTAAAATGCCTCCCTCGTGGAAAGACGCAGTTATTTCCATTATCCCAAAAGAGGGCAAAGACAGAATGGACTGCAGTGGCTATCGGCCCATAAGTGTGTTAAACCTGGATTATAAATTGTTTACAGCAATATTGGCACGGAGACTTGAACACTTCCTACCAGAATTGATAGATTTGGATCAATGCGGTTTTATTAAGCAGAGACAAACCGTAGATAATATAAGGCGAGCCCTACATGTGATGGAACAGACAGCCAAGGGTAAGACTCGAGCATTATTGGTTGGATTAGATGCCGAAAAGGCTTTTGACTCAGTCAGGTGGCACTTCCTTTATCGAGTAATGAAAAAATTTGGCTTCCAAGGAAATTTCATTTCATTAATACAATCCCTTTACGAAAAGCCAAGAGCTTGTGTGAAGATTAATGGGGACCTATCAGATTTTTTCATATTGGAGAGAGGAACCAGGCAGGGGTGCCCAATTTCGCCCCTCCTGTTTGCTATCTATATTGAGCCCCTTGGACAATTAATAAGACAAAATAAAAAGATTAAAGGTATTACTGTAGCAGGGGAAGAACAAAAAGTTGCAATGTTTGCAGACGATGTTTTAGTTTTTTTGGAGGAACCTGAACAATCATTTGTGGAGCTGATGTCCTTGCTGATCAACTTTGGGAAGTTATCTGGTTACAAATTAAATATAACCAAGACGCAGGTTATGACTTTAAACTGTACAGTTTCTAAAGCTCTAAGGGATAAATATAATCTCGATTGGGAGGCTAATTCCTTAAAATATCTTGGAATAACGCTTACTAAAGACATTTCCAATTTGGCACATGCAAATTATGGTCCGTTATCTCAGTCAATAAAATCTGACTTGAATAGATGGAATTTAGTACCATTTCTAAATTTAAATTCAAGGATCCTAGCTGTGAAAATGAGCATTGTTCCAAGATTATTATATCTATTTAGAACTTTACCGGTTGAAGTGGATGATATACAATTCGGGGAATGGGACAAGTGGATCTCCCGCTTTATTTGGCAGGGGAAGAAACCAAGAATTCGATACTCTGTTCTACAACTAAGTAAGGCAAAGGGTGGGGCAACATTGCCATGTTTACAATTTTATTATTATGCTTCTCAAATTATCCCCTTGCTGAATTGGTGTGATCCAGATTTAAAAACTAAATGGAGGTCGATAGAATTTAATACATCCTCTAAATTTCCCCTACAAGCCTCAATAGCAGATATAAAACTGGCAGGACAATTGGAAGGTAATGGGAGGTGGATATGCCATACCTTAAAAATATGGAACAAAGTAGTTAAATTATGTGGAATTGGAAATATGTTAAAACACTTTAGATGGTGCGCTCACGATACAGATTTTAAGCCAAACCAAAGTGACAGAAGATTTCAATCATGGATAAAAAATGGACTAACAACATTTTATTCTTTTACACATAAAGGGAAATTGCAAAACTTTCAGTCCTTGCAAACCAAAAACCGCTTGGAAAGGGATGATTTCTTCAGGTTCCTCCAGATGCGGGACTATTTTAACAAACATTGTAATACTGCAAACCTAACAACAACAGAAACTGAATTCTTCAAAATAATTAAATCAGCATATGATGGTTCCCTTAGAAAGGCTATCTCCAAACTATATAATGTGTTTATCCAAGTGAGAAATGACACTACGTTACATATTAAGAAGAAATGGGAGACTGAAGCAGGAATAGCTATTTCAAATGAGCATTGGGAAAAAGTTTGCGATTTTCAGTGGACCTCAACTAGCTCATTGAACTGGAGAGAGCACTGCTGGAAAAACATCATTCGTTTTTTCATCACCCCGCAACAAAGTAAATATAAAAATGGGACTGCTGAGTGTTGGAGAAAATGCGGAGTTATGGAAGCGAATCATTATCATGTATTTTGGGAATGTCCTAGATTGCATCAATACTGGTCAGAAATTCATGAAGCCTTAAATGAAATCTTCAAAGTTCAAATCTCAAACAATTTTTCAAATTTGTACCTGGGTCTTATTGCGCCCTTGAACCGAGAAGGGGATACAAAACTATTGCAGGCACTTCTGGCCGCCAGTAAAAAATCAATAACCAGAAAATGGCGGAATCCAAATCCTCCAACACTTGATGATTGGATCAGTATAGTTTTGGACATATTCAAAATGGAAAAGTTGACGTATTCCTTAAGAACTCAAAGGGAAAAATTTTACAAAATTTGGACTAAGTGGATCCAGTTTGTGTCTCCTTTTCGGGCCAATTTTGTATAACATGTTGAATACTGGCAATGTAACAAATAACCTCTGACTTCACTTTGTTTACTGGATCAAACTAGACTGTAAACTCCCAGTTAAGCCACCTTGTTATGTTTCGTTTTGTTACGTTTCATTGTTTTGTTGGGAAAAAATGTACAGAAAAGGACCAAGATTTGGTGAACGTTTGTTATAACTGTACTGGTACCAACCTTTTCTAATAAAAACATAAATGTTAAAAAAAAGAAAGGTCTAATTCTGATTATCTGCTGTCGAGCGTGGTAACCGTTTCAGGATGCCACAGATACAGTCGACGACCCGTCATATCAGAGGCCATGGCCTGCCACGGGGGGACACGGTTGAATTCCTCGACTGGAGTTATAATAGGGTATCCTTTGGTAACACAGATGCAAAACTCTTTTATAACTAGTTTGTTCTAGCACAGACACATGTTAAATTCACCAACATCCTGTCAGTCTCAGAGTAACAGCGCAAGAAAGCAGATGAATATTCCATCTTCTTCGCTCGGCGGTTGTTAGACGCTGAAGCTGTGCACACGTGGTACACAGCAGTCGCCTCGTCGCCTCTGACTAAACAGCTGAGGTTTTAGCGCTCCTCCTGTTGCTTCCGTCTGCTGCCTCATGTCCCATCCACATGAGATCTGGAGCGGGGCTGAGGAGCGCCTGTCCCAGCTGCAGGTGAGGAGCCATGACATGTCACACAGACCTGGTTTACAGCAAAGCAGATGAAACTCATGGGGCTGCCGATTCAACCACGACAGATTTAAACATTCCCAGACAAATGAGGTGTGATGAATACTTAATTTAATAGATACCCTTTGGTAGACTGGCGAGCATCGGCAGGCTTTTGCTGCTTTTCCAGTTCAGTCAATATTTTAATTTGTTATGTTTTTTATGTTGTTGTTTGAGGGCCATGAGTTTCTCTGATTGATTGCTTCACCGGTCAGTCTTCTGCCTGACTCCACTTTGATGTAGAATAGGACAAGAGTTCTTGCAGGCAAAAGCTTGGCATCACAGATCAGTAATGAGACAAAAAATATGTGTCTTTCCTTCCATATAATATAGATAATGTTTTTTACCAATTATAACAAAATCGGCTAATTTTGGAGTGGTCTCTTAGTCAGTGGAAGCTCATGTTTCATTCCCGGTTTGTCCTCAGTGTATCAGATTTGTCTTTTTGAATAGACTCATGAGTCAAGTGGAAATAGAAGAGAAATAGGCTAAAACATATGGCAGTCATGGCACAAAATATTTTATAAACCAGATCAATATGTTTTGTTTTCATTTTTACTTGTGATCTTGTGAGTCTGGATTTTATTTTAATGACTGGAGACAAAGGAAACCCAAGTTTTTTGTTAAATTATCAGCTTCATAAAAAAGAATAAAAAAAGATATATACTTTCTTTATTTTGGCAAACTTCATTTCTTTTCCTGGAGCAGAGAAACCTCAGCAGATTTTCTCTTTCCCTAGTCCAGTCCACGTTCATTTTCAGCTCATTAAACATCCCATGATTGCAAGGCTAGTGTGTTCTCCTGCACAAATTTGCTTCCCTTTTATCTGTTCATTTTAACTAGCCAATGGGAGATGAAGTCCCAATACCAGGAAGCTTTCTATGCAAGCATGTCATTATTGCTGTCCAAATATACAGAAAATTAATTAAGGAATTATCTTGAATAACCAGTTGGATTTTTTTTTTCAGCCACACAGACATC
The DNA here is from genome assembly GCA_019453435.1 of Rhinogobius similis. NCBI lineage: Eukaryota > Metazoa > Chordata > Actinopteri > Gobiiformes > Gobiidae > Rhinogobius > Rhinogobius similis. The sequence goes on along the minus strand of CM033621.1, from coordinate 31,368,529 downwards.
AGAAGCATTTGCTCAGTGTTCTGTTTTAGCTCCATAGGTTGTGGTCACAGGACATCACAACTTTCCAAAGAGCGGATGGTTCAAAATTGAGCTGGAGGTCAGTTCAGAATGATGTATTTGGGTAAAAATATCACTGTAATTTATGGGCCTAGAGAAACAAAACTGGTATAAAGCTCAATGTCTTCTCTCTCAATATAAATGACTTTGATTTTTAGTTTTACTTTAGAATGAATGTAGTGGAGGCATTATTCACAACACATAATTCATTTTCTGTTGGTTATTTCCAGAAGGGAAAGAATAATTCTGTTACCGAAGTCAAAATAGACATACAGGAGCAAAAAAAAAAAACTAGTAAAAGTATCACATTCAATATTGTTCTTAATTAAGTGTTCAGAATTACCTGCAAGAGTATTTTTGATAACTTTTAAATTGTTAAATAAAGACGTGATAAAGAATTTAGTTCGTTTTAGGGTGAGCGTGGAGATTTTTGGTTAACAAAAGATGCAGAAAAATAATAATAATAATAACAAAACTCATGAATCCTTCAGCCATTTCAGCAGTTACATTTTAGTCCAGTTCAGTTAAAAACGTAGTGCAGTAGAAAGTACATTTACCTTCTCTTAAATGTATGTGTAAGTATCTACAGAATCAGAATCAGAATCAGAAATTGTTTATTGCCATTGTCAGTGAAACAGTAAAACTTACCTAAGTAAAATACAGATGAACATTTTACTAGTTACATAGCACTTTAATTCCTTCCACGTCTGGTTATTTCTTTCAAAACCAGTGAACGGTCCATGGAGTTGTATAGACTCTCTCCCTCCATCTGAAATTATGACATCAAATGGTAGAATGTCTGATCACTACGCTCGCTCCAGTACCATTTGGTTGGACCCTGTTGCTTGCCCAGATCCTTCCACCTCGTCCAGGACCGGTCACAGCACACACCTCCTGTTCTCCCGTCTGCCCTCCGGTGCTAAACCAGGACGGATCCACGCCAAAGCCACCGGGATGGCACCGCGCCTTGTCCCCAGGCTGTTTAATTACGGCCCCAGACCAGCTCTCCTCAACACAACCTCCCACAACGTTTGACAAGACTGACCCATTTCCGTGTACAGAATACGACATGATATCTTAGTTATTCACAGGTTCCGTGACTCACCACATCAGCATGTCCAACCTACATGCTGCATAACACAAAATGCACTGAGGTGATTCCACTTATAGAGTAATTATGTTCCCCCTCTTGCGCACGTAATCATGTCTGTTTTTCCCATAATGTACACAGGTATGGGTTTTCTTTGCGTCACAGCAAAAAGGTAAAGTGTTCAACAGTGTCTTCAGAAAAATCAGCGCAGAGATGTGTATCGTTAACTTGTAAAATTGAATAAAATATGGCTGCAATTTTGGGTTTATCAAATCATACACATTCATTATTTTTGCTCTGACTTAAAGCTGGGGCATCTTTTTCTTTTGTGGAAGTTCAAAACTGTTTTTCCCAGAGTAAATTAGCACTTTGTGACTAAATGAGACATCTGTTCTGTCTGCAGCAAATTGTTGTATTTTATTTCTTGTCAAGCTAGAAGTATGAGCCAAAAGCAGCGCTCTGTTTGGCCGTGCTGGGGTGGTCCGCCGTGGCTTCACTTCACCGTCTTCGGTTCTAAAGCTGTGCAAGCGCTTCAAAATAAATGCAAGTAGAAATTAAACATGTGCTATGGATGAGTAAGACATATTTAAATACATAGCTCCTGCTTTTGTGGTGTGAAAATTAGGTACTGCAGCTTTAATTTAACAGGTTCTTGATTATTAAATGGACAGAGACAGACACAGTGGTTAGAGCTAACTAGAGCACTTCTAAACCCAGCTGAACCCGAGCAAACTGCTGCTGTGTTCTAGTTACAACGCTTCAGCCACATATGAAAGTGGTATGAAAATGGAGTGAAGAAATAATGCATTGTACAGGGCTTTGATACATGTGCTTCTCTTTTATTTACCTATGCCTGTTCTTGGTTTTCTAAATGTCTACATTTTGAGAATCCCAGTGAGGCGACTGCTGTTGTCATTTCGGGCTCTACAAAAATGAACGGATTATCTTCGTCTTCGTCTTCTTCCGCTTATCCGCGGCCGGGTCGCGGGGGCAGCAGTCTAAGCAGGGACTCCTAGACTTCCCTCACCCCAGACACTTCCTCCAGCTCCTCCGAGGGGAGAGTATTCTTTTTTTTTTTTTCTCCGAGGGGATCCGGAGGTATTCCCCGCCGAGAGACATTAGTTCCTCCAGAGTGTCCTGGGTCAAGGTCCACAGGAGGACGGCCCCACGTCACTCATTCGGGCTGTGACAGGCCGGGACCCGTGGGGAAAGGCCCGGCCACCAGGCGCTCGCCATCGAGCTCCCACCCCAGGCCTGGCTCCACGGTGGGGCCCCGGTGACGCTAGTCCGGGCGACGTACACGACCTTGTTGGTTGACTCATCATAAAGGGCTTCTGAAGCGCTCTTGGTCTGACCCGTCCCCCGGATTATCATTCAAATGAATACACAGGCACAAAATACATTCAAATCAATATTATTACATTTATAATAAAGACATAGAGACAAATATAATGCATTCACACCAAAGTACAACAAATCTATAGGCCTGATACATTTCAAACACAGGATATTAAACAAAACCCATTTCTATTTGATATGAAAATTGCTGGGAGATATATGATTGCAGTCATGAGCGTATGATCTTATTTATAGTAATGGAATCCAGGCTGGTGCATATTACATTCATCCACAGCCCTCCAGCCAGACAGTCCTGATGTGGCTTCCTTGACCTTGACTGCCGAACAGAAGTCGATCTCATGGAAACATCACATACCCTTTTTTTCGTTTTAAACAATTGAACAATCGGTGTGAAAAGACCTTTTTATCACGGAGACTGATCCTTTACAATCATAATCTACAAGCACATGTTACTCATACAGTTAACAGTTTTGTCAGAAAAGCCATAGATTCACTTAGCCGTGTCCATGTCAGACGCCATTACAGAAATGCATGTTGATGAAAGATTCAAAATGCATGTCAAATTGTGTAAGAAAGCACCATTTTTACAAAGCGCATCAAACCTAATGGGAAATAAATGTATGCAGCATCCGTCATAAAAAATATATGCCATTGTTCTGTGTTTTCCACCGCTCACAAAACAAACGGGGCTCAATCCTGACAGTGTTGCTCTTGGCAATTATTTATTGTAGATGTTACACTATATATAGTTTTTTTCTGTTATGTTTTAAGAGAAGACAAATTTAGGTAAGAAAAAGAAAAAAAAATGTATCTACTTTAGATATAGTGTAATTATTGTCTTTTAGAAACAAATCGTGTAATTCCTCATCTGTCCAAAGGTATAGGAGAAAAGGTTTCAAATTCATCTGGACTTTATGAAATCAAGACGTTTCAATTTTCAGTCTCAACACACTTTACCTGGTTGGTTTGTAATGGTTGCACTACCCTATTGTTTTCTGTTGCGCTTTCTCTCACAGCTCTTCACCAAGGAGTAGGCTTAGTACTGCAGCCTAATCCTTCTTTGAACAAAAATGGTCAAATGAGATACAATCTACCTTCTCTTCATAATAACCGCATCAAACCTTGGTCAGGTGAGAAATGAAGCCAACTGAATGCTAATCAGGAACTTAACAGCTGCGAGAAAGAGGGAGTCAGAGAACAACAGGGTAATACGACCCATGACGAGACAAGCCGGTAAACAAAGCAGAGCAGTTTCAGGTTTTGCAGCAGGTCTGATTTAGCTCAGGGAAGTTTAAATTCTAGTTTCCACACCAGAAAAAAAAGCATTTCTAGATGAGTTTAAATGTTTTAATTTCAGGATATTAATCTTAATTTCAAATGCTGATTAGTTGAGATGAGTTAAGACTATTTATTTAAGGGAACTAGATGATTTTACTTGTTTCAAATTGCGTTAAGATCCTTTTACTTGCCCCATTGGCAACTTTACTTTTTGAGTTAAATTATCACATGATCAGTCAGAAATACCTTCAGAAATACCTTCAGAAATACCTATCTCATAAGAAATTAAATCACATCAAGTCAATGCAACTCAAATCCATTATCATAATCATAGATTAAAGTCATTTAAGGTAGTCTGGATGTACATTTTTGCTGTGCAGTAGCTTCAGATTGAAAATGACAGTTGAATGTCTAATTAGCTCGATTTCAAAATGATCTCCAGGCGACCTTTGCAGGACACTTCCCTTTTGCCTTGCACTGAAGAACTACAAAAACAAAATAACAAGTTCAATCCGTGGTTCTAGCTGAAGAGAAGCAGCACAAACCACTCTGCCACCTTGAACAATTACTGTAAAAAAAAAAAGACTGGAAGGAAAAGAAAGAAAATATGCAATTATCATGTTCTGGATGTTAAATGTCTTGTGACCCATTGGCAAAAATTCAAATTTCTGAAGTAAGCATACCCCCTGAAGTAAATTTGACCCAAGGGCCTTTTTATATATGTTCCAGTGTTTTCTATTTGAGTTTATTCTGAGGAACACAGGCTTGCTGGTAGCTCTTCTGTCTAAATTTGTGTAATGAACTATTAGCAAATGGAATAACTGCACAGGACACATAAGTGGCATTCCGTCTGGTACAGTCTGTTGGCCATTTGCTGTAGACTATTTTTGTAAAGGCTTTTTGAGGGAATTTCTCTGTTTTTAGACTTTATAAATGCACCAAACTTTTTCTCTTCCATTAAATGAATAAAATAAAATGAATGAATGAATGAATCAGTGATGCACAAATGACTTACCTATGAGGTAAAGAAATCCACAACTGAACCTCAATTTGTAACTGAGATTTCACAGAATTAAGATATTAGTATTTAAATTGGTAAATAACAGTTATTAATGTTATTAAATAACGCTAGAACTTTTTTTATTACCTCAGTTTCACCTTGAATATTTTGTGCTGACGGAGAAAACATTGCCAGTTTATGTTTCATGTGGAAAGGCCCAGTGATTATAGAGATATGAACCACAAACCAGGACAAAACATCTGCAGTCTGACAGTTATGGGGCATTCATGGGGAAATTGTTTTTACAATTGAAAAATGCACACAAACACTTGGGAACTGGAGTGAAAATCAGCTGCCCAACTTCCACACTTGACAGCACCTGCTTTACAGAGAAGCTGCTTTGTTAATTTATCTTTAAGCTCTTTGACTTTTTACTCAGAGAAGTCCACATCACAACAGCAGTGATGGGAAGAATACTTTGAAAATGTATTCCGTTACAGAATACTGAATAGATGGTTTGAAAAGTATTTTGGAATGTATTCCGGTACATTAACAAAATGTATTATTTCTGTATTCTGAGTGATTCTGAATTATTTTTTATGATAGCACTCTGCTGCTTATTGTGAAGTTTTAAAGCAAGAGCCTGTGGTGAACCGTGCTCATGGGACCTGGGCCATTATACTGCGCTGGAGGCGAACAAACCCATTTCCATTGTGCGTGGAACATGCACCGGACTGTCCACAACTGCTGTTGTAAAGACCTTCACCCAGAAGTTAAACTACATTGACAATCTTTTGATTCACTGTAGTCTGTCCACACACTTCTGAGTAGAGAGCATCAGCTGATCAACATAAATAGACACACATCACTGTCAGCTACTAAAAACAACTGTAACTGTGGCTTTAGGCTTGCGTCAACACCTCGGCGCATAGACTGTGTAACGTATCACACACACCAGCAACGCTGTATTTGCATTTTAGCCGCTGCTGCTGATTACCAGATGAGAAGTAATCTCACGCTTACATGCCAGCCCATTAGGAGTGTAAAGAACGTAAAGTCCATTCATCATTATGCCCTCCATGAACTATGAGTGTCATAAATCCTTTGCTAATTGTCTGATTGTTTGTTGGTGGACTTGTTGTAAATGTTTTGTGAAAACTAAGTCCTACATAATAACGAACACAAGCTGCTCCTCTCTGAAAAATAAACCGCCCATATTATTAGTCCACCCTCACGTAAAGACCCGTGGCCCAGAAGTGCCACACTGCTGCCTAATGTGCAGAATGCAGACATGCTGGGGCATGAGGACGCATGACACATTGTTTTTCTAAATTTATTTTAAAATGATATGTATATTTTTATTTAAAATGCAATGCATCCAGATGATTTTAGAAAATTAACTATATTGCGAATACCACGTTTAAAAATAGTAACTGTAATGGAATAGAGTTATAAAAGAATTGTATTCTGAATATGTAACGATGGCACATGTATTCCGTTACTCGCCAACACTGCATAAGAGCAACAGATTTGAGAGAGACAGATCACATTACTATAACATCCATTTGCTAACTGCAAAAGACAGTGCTGGTAATATTTTCCAAAACAAATAATGTTTAACAGGCCCAGTGGTTTTACTGCATAATTGGTGACATCTGAATCCCAAATCTCTGAAACAAAAGCACATAAGTTCAAAGTCTGAACTCTAACTGGAAACCTAAGCACCCCAGGACCGTATAAATCCCCATGAGGGCCTATTTTTCCCAAAATGCCAGACTAAAATGAGCCCCATTTCAAACTGAGGTTGTTTCTGAATCCTTTGGAGCAGAAACATTTGGCTGGACTCGTTGTGAAGCTCAGACTCTGTCGTGTTGGCCTCTGGTGTCTGATTTACTCTAATTATAAGTGTGAACAAGCTCTGCTCAAATTTTCAATTACGTCTTGATTTTCTTTGGTAAATATACGGAGGAGTAAAGCTGGTGTTTGGAGGACTTTTTTGACAATTCCTCTTTCAAAACACTAATCTGACAAAAAGTATTATTATTATCATTATGTTTAGAGTATGTTTTTATTTGTTGTTTTTGATTCAGATTGCTGGATTTGACTGGAGAGGGTTACAGCGTTCTTTTTATATATAACAAATTCAGTAGTTTGATAGCTTCCTTTTATCAGATGGAGGACAAAAAGAAAAAGTCCAACATCCGACCAGTGGGACGACTTCATGGTGACAGGTTAAAGGCAAATTCTTCCCTTACACCAGTGCTTCTCAATTATTTTCTGTTGCGCCCCCCCTAGGAAGAAGAAAACATTTCGCGCCCCCCCTATCTATCAAATTGTTATTAGTACACCTCTGCATAGCATTGTATTCTTTATTGACATTAAAAACAAAAAAAAAGAAAGAAATTTACAACAAAGAATAACTTTATTAACACTGTTTTCAATCTGTAACAGAAAAGATTTAAAGTGCACCAATTGCCTTATTTCAACTGTAAACATTTTTGACAACTTATTCCACCATTTGATAATGAAAATAAAATCAATAAATAATATCAAATAATAATAAAAATAATACTCAATAAAATAATAATATCAAATCACTTCAGCAACAGGAACTCAGAAACACAAAATATTAAGCATTTTAACGTGTAAAACAACTTGTGCTGATTTATTCTTTTTAAATTAACCAAAATAAGGAACTCGGGATTAATGACTACAATGAGCAGGTTTTGCAGTGCACAGCTTTTCAAAGCGAGGTTTGAAGCACGATACTGCAACTCTCAGCTCCTGCTCAATGTTGAGCTGGGACCTGTACTTGGATTTCAGGGCAGCAACAGCAGAGAAGCCCGTCTCACAAAGGTAAGATGTTGCAAAAGGAAGCAGAATGCCCATAGCTCTCTGCCCTAAGAGTGGATACTGCCTCTCTACATTCAGCCAGAATTCACTCAGTGTCTGTGATGTGAACCTCAGTCTCAGTGTGGAGTCAGATGTCATGTCAATGAACTGGTCCTCCTCTGCAGAGCTGAAACCAGTTGTTGCTGGTGCATTAAAAGGATCTCTCACCCAGTCATACTGGGAACTGTTTTCAGGAAAGTACTTTTTTAAGAATCCCATCAGTGATGAAATATGCTGCTTAATGTGTGGAATTAGTGAGGTAGCATCATAGTCAGCAGTGTCCAAAAATTCATGCAGGTTCTCAAATGAATCAGTATTTCCTTCATCAAGTCGCCTGCCCCACATTGTAAGCTTTCGTAGAAAGAGGTGATCTTGTCTGTGACTTGAGGGAGGTGTTTATCTTTCCCTTGAAGCTGTAGATTTAATTCATTTAGCTTTCCAAATATGTCACTCAGGTAGGCCAGTTTTCCCAAGAAGTTCTCATCACAAAATTTTTCTGCAACTTCATACTTGTTCTCCTGCTCCAAAAACACTCTTATCTGCTCTCTGAGCTCAAAAACCCGGGACAAGACTTTTCCTCGTGACAGCCACCTTGCTTCACTGTGATAGAGCACAGCTTGATGTTCAGCTCCCATCTCCTTACAGATAGCAGAGAAGACTCTTGTTTTCAGTGGTCTGGTCTTTATAAAATTGACAACACCTATAACTTCGGTCATAACCTCACTTAATTCAGGGGAAAGGTGCTTTGATGCAAGTGCTTCTCTGTGTATGATACAGTGTGTCCACTCAGCATCAGGCGAGGCTTTCTTGATGAGTGCCCTAAGACCTTTTCTCTTTCCTGCCATGGTTTGTGCACCATCACTGCAAACACCAATGCAGTTCTCCCACTTTAGCCCATTCCCAGTCAGAAAACAGTCCAGCATTTTGAATAGCTCTTCAGCTGTGGCTCTGTTTTGGACATATTTACAAAAAAGTAGATCCTCACACAGGGAGATTGTCATGTCAAAACGTACATAAGCAATAAATAAACAGTCTTTGTTGCTGTCAGTTGCTTCATCAAATTGTAAGGCAAAACGTTTGTCTTTGAGGTTATCTATCAGCTGTTCTTGAAGATCGTTTGCAATGTCATGTATACGTCTGGCGACAGTGTCATTGGACAGAGGAATAGTTTTTATTTTTGCAGCACTTGCGTCATCCAGCATGACAGAGACCATGTCTAATGCTGCTGGCAATATCAGTTCCTCAGCTATTGTGTGTGGTTTTTTGCACTGCGCAATTTGGTACGCAACCTTATATGACGCCAACAATGCTCGCTGGTTTGTCGAAGTGGCTTTCACAAAGCGGGATGACTGTTGGCGATATTCAGCAAGTTTACGCTGAAAAAACTCCAGCGGCTTATCAGCGTGATCGGGATGTAATGTGTTTAAGTGACGCTTTAATTTACTTGGCTTCATACTGTCCGCTGCCAACACTTTTAAACACAGTAAACACACCGGTCTTTCCTCGTCTCTCTCCGTAGTTACAGTGAAGCCGAGCGTTAAATATGCATCATCGTACTTCCTCAACTTAGCTTTCGGACGACTTTCTTTTGCCTCACTAGCTCCTTCTCTTTCCGCCTTTCTCTTCATCCCTGTTACAAACTTTTCCATTTTTTTAGGGGTTGTTTACTGCAGTTCATATCATTTGTTTGACACGAAAGACCGTACACCCCAGAGTGGCAAAGAAAGCGCCTCTGCCACCTACTGTTGTGGATGTGCAATTACACTTAGTTCTAGAACAGTACGGCAAAAAGCATGTTTCCTGGGGTCACACGCGCCCCCCCTGGCATCACTCCACGCCCCCCTGGGGGGGCGCGCCCCACTAATTGAGAAGCACTGCCTTACACTAACAGCATTTTAAAATCAAAGGGAGCAGCTGAGGACCACCACCCTTCGTCAGGTGTGAGACCCCTCAGAATCAACAGCTGTAAAGGTGATCTCCTCAATGCCAAGAGCCAAGGGAAAACGTGGCATTTCTCTGCCCCGCCCTGCGTCCTTTGACATGTGCGTTCATTGCCGTTTATCCACTGGGTTTACCTTTAATTGAAAAGAAGAAATGAGGAATGAGTGTGCGACTCAAAGGAGAATAATTGACACAGTTTGAAGCGCTCCGGTAAGCCCTTAATTCAATAACATGGCAGATTATAGAGGCTTAGAGTCAACCTGGGCTTGGCGAGCTCCCCCAGGACGCATGGATCCTCTTGGCCTGGAAGCATGAAGATCTGACAAACGGTTAATGATATAGCACCAGCAGTATATTACAAACAGAAACCATTCCATGTCAAAGTTGTACAGGAACATTTATCCTCGCTGGTGAATTCAAACATTATTACGGCATGATAGGTCAGGGGTTTCCAATTTTTTCTGGCCGGGAACCCCAAGATAGCCATGTAACCGACTCGGGACTCCCAAAGTGAAATAAAAATAATTTTAAGCATCAAAACATGTTAAATCAGGTTTGATATTGGTTATTTGAATAGTTGATTGCGTATTAGACCCTATTTCACTAAAGAACAATGTTTTTAATTAAAAAATAGAGCAAATACAGTGTCATATTTCTTCAGATTAGATCTTGAAATCATCTCGCGACCCCCAGCTCATCCCTTGCGACCACCCTGTAAATTTGATCTTTCTGGAGAGATATTACGCTTTTTTCAGGTACCTATTACTGAGCTATAACTTAAGCGTCATCATTTAACGTTTAGTAAACTGCAATATTGGTCTAAAATGGACTGGTAATAGAAATGAGACCACTGACTCTCTGTTCAAATCTTCAGAACTGATAAGCCCCGCCTCTTCATAGTGACATTTCATTGTAACAAGCAGCAGATTGTCATTTACATGTTTTTACTTGGGAAAAGTGTGACATATTAGAACCCAACATGTGTCACTCAGCGTGTCAAATAATCATAACAAAATTACTGGAGTGAGATTAACAAAGCACTGCTGACTGTATTTGACATCTCTGTCTCAACTGATTTCAAAATTACGTATTTGGGCCTCAAAACGCACAGGAGCCGACGTCTGAACAGTAACAGCCGTTAGAATGCAAGCGTTCTGTTTACAGACAGTGGAATATGTTATGCACAAAAACTATGAATACTTCTACGAGGAAAGAGAATGTGACTCTGGTCCACAACATCATGCCACCCACATTGTCGCCAAGATAAACAATAAATATCTTGTAAAACTTAAGTAAACACATATTTACATATACACTTCATCTTCATTTTTATTCTGCATCTTCAGTTTTCAACTAAAACTACACTGCAGGAGTTATGCATACAGTAGACTACAATATTGGTGTGCAGAAAAAGTAACCAACATTCAGCACAAGTTTGAAACAAAGCAGTGTTTTTTAGAGTTTCCTCAGGCAATGTTTTATTACACATTTCAATCACAAATGTCTAATATAAGCACCTATCTCCAATAATGCCTCATGTTTTTTTCTGGAATTTAGTGCAAAGCTTTCATATTGGCACCACACAGTAATGCAATCTAACATATGCCCGGGATCATAAATCAGGTTGTCACTAGTTGTCATAATCCGTTTTTCTATTTCTTTTTTTCCTGCTGATTTGTATTGTCTGTGAACTAACTGTTGTGCTTCACTGATTTGCTGACTCTATCATTTATAAATAATATTGGAGCAACTTTCATGCCTCGTCTGTAAGCGTTTGTATGGATAGAAACCAGAGTAGTTAGTGTTCATGGGTACATTTATATTGCCAGAACAAAATTATAACAATCAGATATAATAATTAGATCAATTCAGTATTCAGAAAACAAAGTACAATTCGTTTTAATATATCGCTTTCAATCTTTCAGTAATTTTCTCTTCCATTTTTGTCATTAGTTTCCTCTATTATTTTTCATAATTTTCCTTTGCGCAGATGTGAACAATCAATAAGAAATCAGATTATGCCCATCCAAACTTTTGACATGACATTTCAATAATCTGATAACTCCAGAAATCAGACAATTACTGCTGCTGCTGCTGCTGCTGCTGCTGCTACAGGACAGGAGGCTGCTGCTGTTACCTGCTGTAGGCTGCTGCTGCTGCTGCTGCTACAGGACAGGAGGCTGCTGCTGTTACCTGCTGTAGGCTGCTGCTGCTGCTGCTGCTGCTGCTGCTACAGGACAGGAGGCTGCTGCTGTTACCTGCTGTAGGCTGCTGCTGCTGCTGTTACTTGCTGTAGGCCACTGCTGCTACTGCTACAAGACAAAAGGCTACTGGTGCTAGCTTGGATCAAAAAACAATGGCCACTAAAGAGGTAAAAAATGATTTACTGGATCTAAAAACCTCAATCAATATAATGGGCCAGCAGTTGGGCACTATTTCAGAACAACAGCGCATGATTATGAGTTTAATGAAAGACATACAAGAGCTTAAAAGGCTGAATGATGAACAAAAAAGTAAGATAAACTTTCTAGAGACACGTGTTGCTGATCTAGAACAGTACGAATAAATGATGTGATTATCTCTGGAATACCACTAAAACCGACCTCTTATGCCAGTGCCCTGAAGGGAGTACAGAGAGAGGAGGGCACCAATGAGCATGACACCTCAATTGAAGCCCAAGTCACTCATTATCTTGAGAAAAAGGACATTTATGTGGACAGAAATTGTATTGATACATGTCACACTTTACTGCCTCAAAATCAGAAAGCTAATCCTCTGGTCATAGTGAAATTTATTAATAGAAAGAGCAAAATGGAGTTACTGAGGCAAGGCAGAAATCTGAAGGGAACAAATGTGTATATCAATGAGCACCTCACAAAATCCAATGCAGATTTGGCTAGAAGAGCAAGATTTCTTAAGAAACAGAGAAAGATTCAGGCTACTTGGACCTCTAACTGTAGAGTCTATGTCAAGACAAATGGTGGACCAGAGGAGGCAAAGGTAATTTGTATTAAAAGCTCTGAGCAGTTGGAAAGGTTAAATGGTAATCACAATTCTTTAACAGGGAAATGAAATCTAACTTTGTTCTCTGGTTGATGATATACTTTTATCATTCATCTTTCACAAGTTTCAGGTTATGATACATCAGACCTCTAAAAAAGGAGTAAAGTTTGCTCATTTGAACATCTGTAGTTTAAAATACAAAGTATGTGAATTATCTTGTATCTTGTCTGAAACAAATATTCATATAATGGCTGTCACAGAGACACACTTAGATGAAACTGTTGAAGATACGGCTTTAGCAATAGAAGGATACAATATATTTAGGCTTGACAGAAACAAATATGGTGGAGGTACTGCATTTTATATTCAAAATAACATTCCGGTTAAAATGAGAAAAGATCTTGGCATAAATGGTATAGAAGCCTTGTGGCTTCAAGTGCATCTTCCACATCGTAAGCCAATACTGACATGTTGTTGTTATCGACCACCAAGTTCAAATACAGAATACTTGAATAATATATGTTCAATGATCCAGAAAGCCACTAATACAAATCATGAAGTGTTTATTCTTGCAGATATAAACATTGACTGGCTCGCTAATAATTGTTCTATGAAAAAAACTGTGTGTGACACCATTAATGTATGCAATCTAGTTCAGGTAATAAATTTACCAACCAGAACTAGTACAAACAAGGATGGACTAATTACATCTACTTGTATCCATCACATTTACACAAATTGCGCTGAAAAGTGCTCTAATATGATTTCAGTATCAGTCGCCTTCAGCGATCACAACATAATTGCTTTAAATTTTAAAACAAAAATTCCAAGAGTAGGACCTAAAGTTATTCACAAAAGAATGTATAAGCATTTTTCTGAGGAGGATTTTATTAGAGATGTGAAAAATGTACAATGGGATGTCGTGTTAGAGAACATGCATGCGGAACAGGCTCTCACCACCTTTTGTAATTTATTTACTGAAGTGTGTGATAAACATGCCCCAGTAAAGAAACTCTCTGTGAGATCTGCCAGGTCCCCATGGTTAGATGTTGAACTGAAGCAATGTATGAAGGAGAGGGATCCTACAGTCCTACAGACTGGCAATCCTATAGGTCACTTAGGAATAAAGTCACAAAAATTAATAGGCAAAAAAGAAAACAATACTATCAAACTAAATTTGAGCAATGTGGTAAAAATAGCAAACAAGTATGGAAGACAATTAATGAACTTATGAGTCGGAGTAGGGTGGGTAAAACAGCTACATTTCTCGAACTTGATGGGAACTTCATAACGAATCCTTGTGAAATTGCAAACTACTTTAACAATTATTACCAGGACAAAGTTAACACAATAAGGAAGGAGATGACCCCAGTGGATACTGAACTGTCAACAACAATAATAAAAGAAAAAATAATGGATGGAAAGAATTGCTGTTTTGACTTCAAGCATATTGATAATGAGGAAATGTTAAAGCTGCTTCACAATCTAAATAGTGACAAACCTTGTGGTATAGATAATATGGATGCAAAACAAAATTAATTGTCAAGCCTCTATGTCATATTTTCAATTTATGCTTTGAAGAATGTGTGTACCCAGACATGTGGAAAATATCAAAAGTTGTCCCCTTGGTAAAGAATTCTTGACAACCTCTGACTGGGCAGAACAGTCGACCCATTAGCATCTTACCTGCCCTGGGAAAACTGATGGAGGGTGTTATTCAGAAATATTTTGATGTAAATTGCATTTTTTCTGATGTCCAACATGCTTATAAGGAGGGTTACTCAACCAGCACAGCACTCACAACTCTTACTGATGAATGGCTGCGTCAGATTGATTGTAAACAATTGGTAGGAGCTGTGTTTCTTGATTTTAGTGCAGCATTTGATCTCGTTGATCACAGACTTTTACAAATTAAACTAGCTGCTTATGGTTTCAACAGAGAAGCTATACAATTTATGTGCAGTTATTTATCTGACAGAAAACAATGTGTTGCCTTTAATGGTTCACTTTCAAACACGACGATACTCTCATGTGGAATTCCACAAGGCAGCTGCCTAGGCCCTCTGCTTTACAGTATTTTTGTAAATGACATGCCATATGTTCTTCAAAAAGCAGGTATGACTGTATATGCGGATGATACGACCATATATGTTTCATCTGCTAGCTTGGATTTGGTCAATAATCTGCTACAACAGGAGCTAATTTTTGTTTACAAATGGGTCGAGGAGAAGAAGTTAAAACTGAATATTATGAAAACAAAGTGTATGCTATTGGGATCAACACAATCTGTCAGGAAAAAACCCAAGTTAAACATATTTCTCAAGACTCAATTATTAGAACAACTTACTGAGGTTAAACTTTTAGGTGTCACATTAGATCAAACTATGTCATGGACAACTCATATTAATTATATCATTACTAAAATGAGCAGAAATATATCACTAATCAGAAGTAATGCATATTTTATGTCAAATGAAGCGAAAAAACTTGTAATTCAATCACTTGTCTTATCTCACCTGGACTATTGTCCTATTGTGTGGTCTAATGCTGCCAACAAAGATCTAGACAAACTACAGAAAGCTCAGAATCGAGCTGCAAGACTCGCTCTAAATTGCCCATTTAGAACTAATGTTAATAATATGCACAGGAGACTGTCATGGTTGAAAGTCAAAGACAGACTGGCTTGCAGTCTGATGTTGTCTTTGCATAAAATATGGACAACACACAAACCTTTGAGTCTGTTTTCACATTTACTGCCCACCTGTAACAGACATGGCTTTAATACAAGACGAGCCTCTCACACTTTCACTCTGCTTAAACCTAGAACTAACGCACTGAAAAAACATTTCTATACAGAGCCATTTCTTACTGGAATGTGCTGCCGCAAAAGCTGATTATAATAGAGAACCATCGTGTTTTTAAAAGAAGCTTAAAGAAATCAATGTTGGAAAATGTAATCATGCTCAATGTTTAAGGCAAACTGTACCATCTTTGTGTTTTATTATATGATTGAACTCAAATGTAGTGTTCTGTTTTTTGATTGTTAATGGTCGAATTTTAATATGTACTGTCTTGTAGTGTTTTAAATTGTGAAAGTGGACCCCAGGAAGAATAGTCTCTGCTGCTGTAGAGACTAATGGGGATCCTTAAATAAACAAATAAACAAATTAAATTTTTAGTGTGCATGTAAACATAGCCTCTGATCTATCGAATCAATAACAGAGCAATTTTTACTTCTAAACTTAAATAAAATGGCACTTTATTGAATGAATCTGCGTGATCACAGCTGTATACTGTAAACTGCTGTGTTCAGGGTGTAATTTGTGTGGTAAATTTGCCTTTTAACTGTCAAAATGCAAATGTTTTGTCTTGGTTTATGGGTTAACAATCCATAAATGACCACAATTGAACCAAGTGAAAACAGAGAATCTCCCATAAAGTTACATAGGCCCCATGTCCTCCATCTGAAATTATGACGTGATAAAATTGCTAGAATCTGATCTCCGCTAATTGAGCTTGGGATCGTGAAATCACACATAACAGAATTGTCAATTAGCCCAATGTTAAATCAATTTTAAGAGAGAGATTTTAAGATGCTAAATACTAAACTTAGTGTTAATTCAAAAGTATTCTAACACTATTGATAAATGTATTTACCAGATGGGTTCACTGTTCACTTTTTTACATTTCGGCTAATGTTTCTCTATGTAAGTTTAACACACCAGATGCAAACATGGCGGATTTCCATGGCAACGGCTTTATTTTAATGTTCTATCCCGAGCTCCATAGCAGACCTTTCTCTTGGAAGGTCAAAGAACAGCAGATGTCCTGGAAGATTGTTGTTGTTGTTTATTTGTTGCTCTATTTAACCTTTAACCTATTTATCTATATTTTTTTATTTTATGTTTTATTTCATCGCTATGAAACGTTCATGGGTGGTCCAAAACATCACCTAACATATAATTTATGCAAAATGTTTTAATGAAAGTTTCTTTTTTCTGATATGAAAACATATAGTGCTCTTTGACCAGATGTGCATTCTTGTAAAGCTATAACATACGGTACTTCCACAGTAAAAGTCTGAGCAGCATTTAGTTTACCATAAGCATAGTTTAACGTCCATAGAATAACCACTTTAACACAAGAATAAGTGTGTAGATCCACCATAGCCATATCCCTTGTGCTTTGTGAGTTATAATGTCTAAAAACATTGTTAACGTGCGGCACAGATTGACTCCGGGGCTGCAGCCTCACACACGGCCGGCCCACTGCTGCTAATATCAGCACTTAGCTCAAGTAAATGTGTTTCCCTAAGGGGACAATAAAAGGAGAGCTTTAATGAGAAAGAGTTTTTAAATCTTTTAAAAGTATCCATAACCATACAAGCCCTCTCCTTTATTACTCTCCCCACTGAACTGCTGTTCTCTCCACATGACTTAGCACTGTAAAAGAGTAAATTCAAATAATGAACACTTTAAAAAACGTAAATCTAAGCCACTCCAGAGGTGGTGTATGAAACGACAGAAGTTTTAGGAAACTATGCAAACTCTCAAACACAAGGCTTAGTGCAAAAGCAGGGGCCGGGACTCCCCTGAAAGAGAGATTATTAATCTATCCTGCTTAAATAAAGGCCAATCAATAAATACATACATGTCTGAATACTACTGTGCACATAAAAACCTAGATGTAATACACTGAGCTACATAGAAATGTTTACTGTATGTAATATCCTGTCTGTTTTTAAAAGGTTTTCTGTGCAGCTCTTTGGAATTACTTCATTTTATAAAATGTGCTACAAATGCATTGGAATAAAGAACACATTTACGTTTTTCTATTAATACCTCTATTTGGGACAGTTACGTTTTACATCAGGCAAGTGACAGTTTGTGGGGAAAGAAAAGTTCGTAAATAACAGTAAGTTGTTTCAAAAAAGGAATTTCTCTATCCATTTCATCAATAAACACATTACATATTACACTGAAAGTTCAGGAACAATTTACCCACATCGAAAACATTTCAGACAGTTTAAAAGTTTATGTAAGAAAACAAAGTATTGTTTAAATATTTTCAACCTGTCAAATAATAACTATTGTGGAAATTATGTGACCCAAGGGTACCTTTTTAAAAGTCTAAAAATGTACTAACCACGATAAAATAAAATAAAACACCAAGGACACAGGTAAGTGTGTAAAAGAGGACAGAGACGTGACTTTAAAATATGTACTTCAAATGTATTAAAATATTTTTAAAAAGGAGCAGTTGTACTTTAAAAATGGTTATTTATTACAAAGTCATTAAAGGCCATCATCTATTAAAATGGTTAAAACCTGCAGCCCCTGGGCGAAGGAAAACACAAAAGTGCTGGAAAACAAAGAGAAATGTTAATAACTGAACCAACAAGGACGACCTGAGACAAACCCACCCAAAACAAAAGTGAACGTGCTGCCACACAATCACAACAATATAACTGTGCAGACTCAAAGATACGGGCTAAACCCCTCCCAAGCACACCCCGGGGATTCAATGTTCAGAGAAAAAAACTAAATAAAACCCCAGGGACCGCAATGCTAAACAATGCTAAAAAAAACAGGTTATTATGCAATGACAGCAAAGAGCAAATGAAAATTAAAAAAAAATGTATTAATTAATTCAGAACAAAACAATCCAAACGAAAAAACAAAACAAACTCATCTTACGCTAAACAAAACAGTAGCAGGCCATCCTACAAAAAGAAGTAGTTAAAGAGAAGTGTTAAAACAATTGAGCCAAAGTGCAAACTAAAATAACAAACTTCTCTCACCTTAAATTTCTCAGGGTGAAACCAGGGGATATCTGCCAGCGGTACTCTTATGGTGCGTCACTGGGATATTTCACCTAAGACTTGAAAAAATGCCCTGGAACACCGCTCGAACAGGTTAATCCTACTTGTGAGCTGGAGCTGGTCGAGAGACTCAACTGTGACGTGTTACAGCCAAATAATCACCACAAGAATTGGACCTGAGCGAGCAACCAACACATAAACAATGTAAACATTTGATACAGGCTGAATCCGAATAATCTGTTATTTACAGTTAGCATTAGCTAAATTGTTTACATACGAGTTCATTCAGCTGGAACACTCTGAGGTCGGAACTCGTATCATTCAAGTGGGAAATAACCAACTTCCCAGTTGCCTGGAACGCAGCATTACTCATCATGTCCAACCAGGAAGTTAACTATAAACCTCACCAAAATTGTGTGTGAAAGCAAGATTTATTTTTGTAAACTGTTAAATATAATTGCGTTAACGTTGTAGTGAAAATACTCCAATACTCCAAATACTCCTAAACCAGTAAAATGCACTTTAAATGTTTTAAATGTTATCTTTTTGAATGTCGCTTTTTAAACTGCTATACCAACCACTTTAGACTATTGTAACGCTCTGCTTACAGCGTGTCCTAAAAGCTCTATAAGAAGCTTTCAACTGGTTCAAAATGCAGCAGCAAGATTATTAACAGGTACTAGAAAAAGAGATCATATTTCACCAGTGTTAGAGTCTCTTCACTGGCTTCCTGTTGAGTTTAGAATCAAATTTAAAATCCTCCTCCTGACTTATAAAGCTTTAA
Source organism: Rhinogobius similis (assembly GCA_019453435.1). NCBI lineage: Eukaryota > Metazoa > Chordata > Actinopteri > Gobiiformes > Gobiidae > Rhinogobius > Rhinogobius similis. Next base: position 31,349,304 of record CM033621.1, on the reverse strand, counting down.
ACAATATGGCCCCATCCTACCTCAAAGATGCAATAGTAGCGTACCATCCAAACAGAGCTCTTCGTTCTCAAAATGCTGGACTATTGTTAGTCCCCAGAGTCTCTAAAAGCACAGTAGGAGGTCGAGCATTTAGCTACCAAGCTCCTGTGTTATGGAACCAGCTCCCTGTTCATGTAAAAGAGGCCGACACAGTCTCTACATTTAAGACCAGGCTCAAAACGTTCCTCTTTGAAATAGCTTATGGTCAGGCCAGTTAGGAACAGAAATAAAAACCTACAGTTTTAGCTACGCTGCCCTTGGAGCAATTCTGCTGGGGAAGTATGGCAGCTTGAACACTATCCTCTGGTTCTTCCTACTTTATCTATCAACAATATTTAATATTACTTCAACTGTAGTCTGTTCATTGCTGTTCACATGTTTCTCTTTCTCTCCACTTCCCCCGGGGAGTGGAGACTGTTTCAGGCACTGCGGCGGCTGCTCCAGTGACGACCCCCCACCCCCACCCCCACCTGTCTGGACGATCTATGCGCCACCCGCCTGGACAGCTGGATTAGCCACACCTCGTCTGCCTGGACGAACTCCTACTTTAGATGAACTGTTCCTCATCTCCTGCTGGAGGATCTCTCTACACTGGTGGACTGCTCCTCGTCCGCCTGGAGGAACTCTTTAAAGCCACCTCCCTCTTGAGTGGTTCTGGCTCCACAGTCCAAGTGGATGCGTCAGTCCTAGTTCAGCTGCAGCCTGTCCGTCCGTGGGAGTAGGATCTCTCCTTCACTGTGGTTCTCCCCGAGGTTTCTACTTTTCCCATGGGGTTTTTTGTAGTTTTTCCTCGCCGCGAAGGAGGGTCAAAGGACAGGGGCATTCTGGGACAGTTATCTGAACTGCTTTTACCTGTGGCCCATCGAGGCAACTGTTGTTGTGATTTTAGGCATTATAAAAATAAATTGATTTGATTAACCAAAATGAGAATAAATATATATGTATAGACTTCAAAATATTCAAAATGTGCGCAAGAGTTGCTGCCTTGCTCTTGGGATCAACAACAGAATACTATTGATAGAGTTGGAAAAAAAAAAGAATCAAAACAAAACCCCCAAGATAATGGCCTTAACCTTGTTTGCCACTATCATTCTTTGCAACAAAATAACTGAAAATGATTAAAGCTTGGGGTTAAAAAAAACAATATGTGGATTTGTCTTGGTGTCACGCAGAGACGAATTGATTTAATTTTCCCTTGCGTTTCGATCGCTTTACTCCTCGATGACGACACTACGTGGTGAATAATCATCAGCGGGCCCCAGACGGCAGGTGAGCGGCAGGACAGCGGGCCTTTTCAGCGGGCTATTGCTTAAAAGTCTCGACACGGTTCACTCAACTTCTCATTCCTTGTCGGTGACGCTGACATTTTTCATACATTATTTCGGTGCAACTCACAAGGACTCGGCCATTACAATATGATAAGTGTGAGCGCGGCTGAGGGAGACAGGCGCCGGCATTTGTCCAGGAGTGTTTGGGGTCTGCAGGCCTGGGCTAGCGCTGATAAAGTCACCAGTGAAGTATTCTCAAAAGCAAGCGCTGCCTCTGTGCCAACTCGACATGGTAAAAACCACCGGGCAGAAAGGAACGGCAGGTGGAATTCATGCAGAGGCAAATGCAGGCTATTTCATCAGGTCTAAGCCTCTAAAACACTCCCTATAGGCATTTAAATAATTCATATGGCTTTGTCTGGCAACGCATAAAATCGACCAAAATACATAAAACATTCCGACTCTTTAGCTATTTCAATTTGACTTGTATTATTTTGACTTTTTGAGGTATGTTGAGTAGCATAAGCTTATTCATGGCTGTTTCTAAACGTTTTCACATTCTCTCACTATCTTCAACAAACTGTAGTGGAAAGCATTCAAGAAAAGCGCCAATAGAGCGAAATAGGAACATTTCAGAAACGCGTTCAGTTATTTTCACAGGAATGCAATGGGTGACGATGGCTAGTTCAGCAAAATACTCAACAAACAATACGAGGTTATTTCTTTTACGACGTGTGTGAGACCACAGCAATGATCTTATTTCTACGGAGACAAGTGAGAAGTGCCACAGGTCAGATCTGTGGAGAGACGACGCTCATAATAAGAATGCATGAGGACACTACAGACAAAGCTCAAAAGCTTTTTTTTTTTTTTTTTTTTTTTGGCTTAACAAACTGGTTTTCATGTGTAAACAACAAACTTGTCCAATCTGCTCCTAAAGATGTTTTATTCTTCCATTGAATCCACTACATCCATAGATTTCTAGACGACATGGTAACTTTTTCTTGTAATGCATTTTATTACGACATTACGACATTTATTTTTGTACTTGTGTTTTTCTGTTTTGATAATGGAGTCCACTTTGTACTTGACAGAACGTAGAATATAGGATCTTTTGAATATAGGATCTAACCTGATTTATTAAAGTTTTAAGTAAAAAATGAAAAAAGAAAAAGAAAAGCGAATTTGAATTTTTAGGCCAATTTTCAGTCAGATCTAGTTTACTCAGAAACTAAATAAGGTATCCAAAATCCCCTCTGTAAAATGTTTTGTAACTAATATTTGTACAAGATTGAAATGTCCCAAATATGTGTAATTTTGGATGTTTTTACCCATAAAATCCCCTATTTCTATATGAAAACATGACATGATGAAGAACTAGTAATACTTTTTTTCTTACATTTATGTGGGTAAACTACAGGGGAAGTTTCAATGTGATATCTTTAAATTTAAGATTTTTTTTTCCCTTTTCATCTGCAGTGTCTCATCTTAAAATAAATGATGGACCTGGCAGCCAGGGTTTCTCCAATAGTTAGAGTTTTCCTGTGATTAATGAGCACTTTGACATGGTGTTACAAAAGAAATCTGAAACATTCTTCCAACAGAACTCCCTCCCAACAAGTGATTTCATTGTGAAGTACATCTATTTTCCCATTCGTAATCTGTCAAAACAAAATTACCTTCTCGAGAGTTTTTAAGCGAGTTTTAAGCAATAAACTACACATAGTGGGATAAATATAAAATATAGTTGTATTCAACATTATTAAAACTTAAGTTGGATAGGTAGATTTTAACATGAACTCAATCAAGACCAAAAGGACTAATAAATCCTGCTTGAATTTAGTCTTAAATCAACACCATGACAAAACCATGTCAAAAATGTTCTAAATCATAAACGTAAAACACTTGAGTATCACCAGAATCCTATTTGCCCTTTACCCACCCGTGGCAAATGAAATACAGTCTAATAAACTCACATTCATTTTAGCTTTTTCCACATCCTTAAACTATCAAGCCTTAACATTAACCAAATATATATTTTATCTTATACTACATTTTTTATACGAGTCTATGGTGGCAAGTGCCATCACGAATGCTGTGGCCTGCTGGGGCAGCAGTCTGCGCATGAGGGACACTAATAGACTCAACAAGATCATCAAGAAGGCCGGACATGTTGTGGGGGAGGAGCTGGACTCTCTGACTGTTGTGTCGGAGAGGAGGATGTTGTCCAAAATCAGGACTATTCTGGACTTTCCCTCCCACCCGCTCCACAAAGTGCTGGTCAAGAGCTCATTTAGCAACAGACTGTTACTGCCACGATGCTCCACCGAGAGACACAGGAAATCATTCCTGCCTGTCGCCATCAAACTACTGAACTCTGTGCTGTAAATCCGCTTGTGAAGTCATTGTGAAGTCATTGTGCAATATTAAGCCCACTGTGCAATATTAGTCCACTTATAAACTGTACATGATCATGTGAATATGTAAATAGACAAGGATAGTAGAGTTAAGCTTATTGTAAATTTGTTCATATCAGGGGTTTAGTTGATTAATAAAGACACTTTATAAGTTAAGTTAAATGGGGCAGACATTATATAGAGCTATTGTATTTTATTTTGATTTTATATATATCTTATATTGTTTTAATACTTACTGTCTCTACTGGTCGATTGCACATGTAACGAAAAGAATTTCCCCTTGGGGATAAATAAAAGTAATTCTGATTCTGATTTGTTTTACTGACAGAGGTAGGTAGCACATTTAAAAGTGTGTGAGGAAACGCTGTGAGCTTTCCATTGGTAGAGCTAACATTCCTGTCATGGCAGCAGTGGCTCCGTGTGTTGCCACAAACAGCAGAAATCAGTAGAAGCCCGGAGCAGCTCCTGGGGGCCTGGCTCCTGCTCAGTGCCGTCTGTCATGCAACACATTGAGCTCAATGTGCAATGGTTTTTCAGGGAGAGGCCAGACCAACGGGAGGCGGCTCAGCTTCCTATAAGAACTGACTCCTGCTTGTTCTTGCACACAGTGTGAGGGGAGAGTGGGGCGAGTCAAGCAGCAAGGTGCAACATCTAATGCACCGTATAGAATAAAGGGGAGACAGAAATACATCAGCTCTTATACTAGTTTAAAAAAAGGTGTAGAGTTTAGATTGGCACTGTCAATCTTTGCCAAACTTTTTTTTTCTTTTATATAAATAGCCTATATCTGTTGCTCCAAAATAAATATTCTTCCCCTAGTGCATCTGTATATGTATTTATTTGGCATAGTGTACAGACACATCTGTGCGTGTATGGACTGGAAACCCCAAGGTCAAAATGGAAAACCCCTCCAAAGGAGTGAAGATCCTGTGGGACTTCCAGATACAGACTGACAGAACGGTAAAGGTAAACAACCAGACATCATGGTGGTGGATAAACAGCAAAGGAAGGCCGTTGTGGTTGACATCAGGAAAGTGGTGCTCGTGGTGATCGGAGCACTCGGGGCAGTGAGCCCCAAACTGAAGGAGGCTACAGCAGATCCCTGGAGGAACATCAGACATCTCAGTCCAGAAAAGGGCAATGCAAGGAACAGCCAAGACACTGGGTCGAACTTTCAAGCTTCCAAGGCCTCTGGTAGACGACCTGAGCTCAGAGATGGATGAGAGAGACCACCCACTGAGGGTGAGACGGGAATTGTTATATATATATATATACATATATATATAGCATAGCTCAAACAAAGACAGCACAAGGGTTTAACCAGGCCCAACCTGCTTATAGCTTTTGAGATCAGATGAGATGTATTAATTTATTTGTTTATTTATTTATTGTTTATTTGATAGGTACAGTTACAACAAACATAGATTAACACATAGCAATCTGATGCAGGTATCACAGTGTTTATAGGCGTAGGCTAATTCACAGTATTAGGTTTGGCAAGCTCGAGGTGATATGGCCAGAATTAATAAAATTCACTTTTCCAAAGGTGTGTCCTGCCTTTTTGGGTTCTAACAGTGACTGCAATTTGCACATATATTGTGAACATTTACAAGTCGTCCTTCCTGTTGTCAAATGGTAGATGGTGCTCACACACATACAGCGCACTTCCACTTTCAAGCCACTCAAAGCCTTACATCCTTCCAACATCAAGGAACCAGCCACTCATTCACACATTCATACACCAGGCTACACAGACAGTTTGGGTGAGGTGAGTGTCTTGCTCAAGAACACAACTGCAATATTCATCTGAGGGAGCTGAAATCCCATCGCCAACCTGTGGGCCAAGGATGAGCTCCTGCCGCCTTACAATCACAGACTTTGACAGGAGAAGGAAAGGAGGTGGGACTGATTGTTTTATATCGGAATGGCTACTGAACCATCTTTCCTTTAGTGAATGACTCGGATACAAAATGACAATGAACCACGCCCAGTGCCAAACTTTCAACTTGCTTGTGCTTCAATCGAAAGCCGCCCCCGTGGGCATTGTTACTGCATGGTCTTCCTGCATATAGCCATTACCATCAAGCAAAAGTGTTATCCGCAGCTTGTGATTGTCTTGTGAAGCAAAACAATGAGTGCGGACAGCTGAAGGCAGGATAGAGCCGCCTGTGGGATGCTCTGTTCTCTGGGGACGTCCTGTAGGGGCACAGATGTTCCAGCTATCAATGATTCAAAAGCTCCCGTGTCAGGAGTATGTGCATGAGTGGGTGGCACTGGAACAAGTCAAGAGAAAAAGACATGGAAAGTTGCCAGTTTAAGCTTCACACCATCTTTATGTGGGCTTTTGAAAAAAAAAAAGTGTGTGGGGCGGTACAGTACAAGTTCAAAGAATAGACACTAAATAGACTTTTATATAGACTAACAATATAGGCATAAGTGTTATTGTATTTTGATATTATTGTGTGGAGGAATAATATACTTTTAACAATGAGTGAGCTTTGATAAACTTTTGAAAAGGTAATACAGCAGCTGCAACCTGTATTGGGCTTGTCACCTTTTCTGTGTTTTAGTCAGTTACAAAAAGTTAAAAATTAAGCACATAACAGTGTAAATATGCAAGATCATAACAAAGAAGCCAATTTCCATCTTTTGTCCTGAGGCAGGTGACACAGAAGACAAATACAAAGCATCACAAGAAAAACAACACAGGATAAATAAATAAAAAGCTGGTTAAAAGTGCACACAGACTTGGTTTTCCTTCAGCCACAGTTTAAGGTGCGATTTGAAGGTAGACAGGACATTCTCTTATTGTCGTCAAAGGAAGGCTATTCCAATAATGAGTCCCCTTGACAGAAAACAGAGTGCCCATCCCACGGACAGTCTTTGGTCTAATGAAATCCTTCAACGAGCCGGCCGTGAAGAACTTTGAATACAAAACATGAATTTTTAAAATGAATAAAATAATCAAAAGTGACTAAACTGTAGAGGGGATTTGTAAGGCCTTTTTACAAAGAGATACTACAGGTTTGAGTGAAATTATACTGAAACCTATAGAACAGCCTATTTCAGTTGAATTCCTGTTTTCAATAAAAGTATTACTATACTTTTGTCTCACTCCCATTTCTTGTTTCTGATTGAAGCTCTACTTTGAACCTTGTTAGGATCAAACCATGCAAAATGTGACATTTACTATTTATTCAACTGGTCTGTTACTTTTGATCGGGACTGTATGTACTTAGAAAACCCACAGTTTCCTTGGCAAACTATGACTATGGACACTCTTGATGTCATATGTTACCCATTGGGTGCTGATAGGAGGCAAAAACAAACTGTAAGAGAACCATATCAAGAGGGAAAATAGTTTTGTTGCATTTGGATCCTTCGAGATCTTGTGGCACAACATCTTGTCCCATCCATTTGCAGACACTTCTGTTGCTTATCTGCTTTTAGTTGGAACATTTAAATCTGTTTCTTGGTGAATTTTCTCCTTTCGTGTTGAAATTAGTTTCGATTTTAGATGTATTTTGTGATAAATAACATGCCTGATATTGCTCATCTTTTTCAACTATTTCAACACACAATATGTTGTCGAAAACATTCACAATCCCTCGGTTATTCTCTGACTCTTGGCTTCTCCAGTTAACCTCTCTAGGGTAATAAGTGGTGTCCAGTTCAGATCTCAGTTTAGATTCGAGCCCTGTCTATTTTTTGAAGGCATTTTGTCGTTTTTCTCCTTGACACTTGTCATCTGCCACGACATCCAACAACTCCAATTCCCAGCTCTTGCACCTCGGCGGCACCAGAGACTGAAGCCATTGCGTTGTTAATGGCAGGCTAGTCGCTCATGCAAAGAAAACATTGCACATTTGAGCAAACCTGTGAAATGCCTCCTGATGTTTTTTCCACTTTAAATTGAGAGTGGAGCGACATACAGCAGGATATTAATGTGGCTCTGAATGAGAATAAAATATGAAATGGGCAAAACCAATGTTGCATGGTGGTAACAATGGCAGTGCTTCAATAGCTGCGTAAATTATTACTGTACATTTTCTCTTCATATGTTATTTCAGGTATTATTGTGCTTGGAAAATACTGTACAGAACTGTTATTGTTCATTTTATCTTTTAAATACAAATAGTATGCATTACTTGTACTCTTGAGTTCCTATAGTTTGGTCTCTCGTTATAATCTCATTATAAAAAACAAAATAAGCATCTGTGTCTCCCACATTTCCAACTGCACTACAGCGTTTTGTTAAGTTAAGGGCGGTACAAACCTTCTCGATGGACCCCTAATACATATTTATCAGAATCGGAAATTCTAAAGCTATGTGTACGCCTTAAAATGAATGGCAGTGAATATTAAAAATGTGCTTAACTTTGAACTAGTTTGACAGAATTTAAAGGAAAAACATAATGCATTTTTCATATTGTTATTAGCCTTTAAACATGCTCTTGAGTGCCTTAATTTTGCCATCTCAGGCTTTGGAAAAAAAAAAAAAAAAAAAAAAAAAAAAACTCTATTATTGATTAAATTACAGGATTTATTAGCCTGTGTGAAATGACACTTACTGAGTGCATCCAGCCAGCAGATGGCGCCAAGCACTACATACAATCTAGTGAAGTTATCATTCAGCACGATAACTGCTACTGCTAACCCGCATCATATCTGCTAAGTGCTAAGAACGAGTCTGGCGAGGATTTAGGGAAGAAGATTCTCAGATAAGTGACACATGAAATCCGAAAACACGTCCCAGAAGAAGGAAGTTCAGCAGGAAGTGTTTTTGATGTTCACAGGGGGAAGGATTTCCTAATGAACATTCCTCAAAACTGCGTGAATGTAGCTGAATGCAACTCCAGGTGTGTTTTTGATGACGGAATATTTTTAAAACATGATTAAACACTCGAAAAAGCAGAACACAGGTACCCCAGCTTTAATTTGATATATAATATACTAGATGGAAATTGAAACAACATTTCACAAAACAATGAAATGTTTATGAAGGAAGAATAAGTAGAAATGTCACGTGTAAATAGACTTTGCGTTGTTGTTGGTTGTGTGCCATTCCAAGCATCCATTGGTGGTTAGTTACAGGGCTCATTCATTTAGACAAATAAAGTTACCTAGCACCTGCACGTACTGAATTGTATAAATAGGAAAAAAACAACAACATGCACACGGAAAAGAAATGATGTGTGAGCTGACTAGAGAAGCACCAACCACTCCAAAGGCAACTTCCTTTTTTTTGACAAAAATAAAAAAGAATAACTATACAATAGTCAAAGACAAAAAATAAAGTGATTTTTTTCAAAAATTTTACACATTTTGTTCTACCATTGTTGTTCTTTTTTACTGAACAGCAATGCTTTCCATTTTCTATGTCCATATTTTATTTGTGTCTACTCCTTGACTGTCCTTCTGCGCCAAGCTGCATGATTTGGAAAAAAATATTGAATTGTGATTTTTATTGACCAATATTGTGATTGCGATGAAATTTGCAATTTATATTTTAAATATGGGATTCAAAGTTTACATTTTAAACACAATCGGGAAAATCTGAAATATGAACTGACAAACTAATAAAAAAATCATGTGTTTCTGAAAGTGTTTAATGCTGTTTGTCAAGTTTTTCTTGCTTTTAGTTTTTGTCAATGTAAGCAGGGGTTTAGCGTTATTTTGTGCCTTTTGTCGCTTGTTGTTGCATTCTTGATACATTTTTGCCACTTTTAGTTGCATTTTTGTTGCTTTTAGTCCTATTTTTGTCACATTTGGATGTTTGGTTCCTTTTACTTCTGTATTCATCACTTTCAGATACGTATTGTCAATTTAAGATGTGTTTTGACACTTTTAGACGTGTTTTTGAAGCTTTAAGTCACGTTTTGGTCGCTTTTAGGTGCATCTGTGTCACTTTAAGTCATGTTTTTGTCGCTTTAAGACATGTTTTTGCAGCTTTTTGTTGCATTTTTGTCGCTTGTTTCAGAACACGTTTAACAAATGTAAACTACAGGGTTAGCAGTTTTATGCAGAATAACAGGATAGTATATTATTGCATCTTAAAAATTGTTGCCTTTACGATTTACTAATTGCGTCCATTCAAATTGCGATTTGATTGTGCAGCCCTACTTCGGTGTCTGTGTCTCCCAGTTGCAGTCCAATGATATCCATATATTATTTTCATTTCAAGAGTTTTATGTCCCAGATACATTGTTTTACGTATAATTTTCATGAAAGAAGCTGGAAAACTGTCATATAGTGCACCTTTGATATTTGACAACGTACAATCTATGCGTATTGTATTGTTTTTATATTGTACTTTTGAGCCTCTGTGTTCATGTAATTTCTCTTGCTTTTGTCTTAGTAAGAAATGTGGACATTAAACTCCTTCATTGCCAACACACTGCGTCATCGTGCTAAATGTAGATGCATGTTGTATGACCATAAAGTAAAAACAGAACGAGTGCTTTGTGCCTCGGACCTAGAACAATAATGCACATAATGGATTGTAAACAAAGACGGCTGAATATTGACTATTTAATAACATAGACTTGTCTGTCTGTTGCTACACAAGGATTCTCACCAACTGTGACACACAACATCTGCACACACCAGGAATGCCAATACAGAACATGCTATAGGCTTTGTATCTCCACACAGGGAGCCAAGCCAAGACGTGAGTAAATAATTTCTTCTTAAATTATGTCTTGAATGGTTGTTGAGACTATTTTTGTATATAATTGACAGATTTGAAAAGTGTTAATTTGTGTTTTGGTTCCCTTCTGCTTTCCTCTGATGAGTTTGAAAGAAATTTGACAGTTGCAAATTAGTTTCATCTGCTGTTAGAGCTTTTCAGAATGTGAAAGAAGAGAAGCTTTATTAACTCTATAAGACAGGTAACAGTTGTCCTTACATACAATCATGGTTCATTTTGAAACGTTGAAATGTTTGGTTGTAATATTCAGAAAACAACTTAATATATGTCATGTTGTTGTCAAGTAGTTAATGGTTTCATTATAGCTTTTTGCGGTTATTGTGTGGCTATAGATTCATGTGTCCTTTGTGTTTTCTAATAATAAGTTTGTAATAACATTTTCTTTCCTTAAAATACACCTAACTTTTAGTATTTTTCATCATACAAATAAACTGCCCAACCGTTCCAGTGTCCTTGGTAAAGACACTGATTGAACTCACTTTAAATGGTTTCTTTAGCTGTATATTTATAGTCTATACATTGCATGTTTGGAGACGAGAGAGTGAATGGGCTATAACCGTTCATGACATTGGAATAAAAACAACCTGGATGATGGCGATGCCTTCGGGGGCCGCGGGAACCTTGAAGGAGACGTGTGACCCACTTGGCTTAACCTTCTTTTGTTTGAGTGCGGTCTCGGAGCCAGCTGTGACACGTCTGAAGCTGTCAAGAGGAATCATGGGAAATGTAGTCAGACACACACGGAGGACATGTAAGTGAGTGTGGGCGCAGTAGGTGAAGATGGCAGCTTTTAGTGTGGCCTTCTGGGAGCGCAGCACTGACCATATGCACCGCCATGCTGGCCGACAAGTCGAGTTAGCGACAGAGGAAAAGGCCATTCAGCTTTGCCCGGGCGAGATTAGTGTCATTTTTAGGACTACTACATTATATTATACATTTAGCCCACACTCATACTTCAAATTCCAGCAGTATATTATTAATAACACCATGTTTAACATTTAAAAGTGTTAAAATGCCTAATAATTTACAGATAAAATGTACCATATTTTTCTCAAATTCTGAAAATCCATCATCCACCAATCTATCCCTCAAAACTGTGAATGGTTAAAAGTATCATAATTTTTCATCAAACCATATAAAAGGTATCTGACAGCTGCACAGCCACTGGACATACTATCAGACTATCAATGTCTCAAAGCGGCAGCCATGTTTATTCCTGTAAAAATCTCACAAGAACATTTTCCACGTGTGCATTTCCAGTGTGCAATTTTATTTCGTGCTTCTCTCAATTATGTGAATGTGTTTTTAGTGATGGGAATTAGCTTTAAGCTCTATGTTTCCTGGGTTCCACCTTTCTTTTTGGGGCTGTCACAGCAGTGAACTAGTGGATTAGGGTTAGTAGTAGTGGTGCTGATAATGGTATATTTTTTATCAGATCTGCACCTTATTTGGATTGCATTATTCATTCACGTCCTGTTTTCTGTCGTTTTCACAGTCACTCTTTCACAAACCACATTTACACATGACAAGTGCCTACACAACACAGTGCTTTGCCTCTTTACCGTAGAAGCAGGACCTGTGCTGCTCTGACTCTTTTGTAACACTTGCAAACCACACACTTTGCCCATGCTCCCAGCTCTAATGAAAATAAATGCTCTTATAAGAACCCTCATTTTCTCCTCCGCAACATTATTCCTCCACATGGGATTTGGACTTCTTGTTGTTTAACACTTCTGTCTATTAAAATGGCACGGTTCCCTCTTGACTGATTTAATATCACCCTTGCATTGTACTGAGATTTTGTGCCCAAGTTTGAAGAGAAATAAATGAGATACTAACACCGCAAATTCCCCTTGATCCAAATGTGAACACAGAGTCCATCTAAATCCTCATATGACTAAGAAAATTGAGCCTTGGGGATTTGGCTGTGTAATGCGCAGTAAGCCGAGAGCATAATGTTATTTCAGCCTTTTGTAAATTGCTTTTGTGCAATGGAAATATTCATCAAGTCTATGTCAAGAATTGTTTCGTTTTGGCCCCTGGAGTACTTTCTTCCAATCGCGGCTGGGGTGTTGTACAGTAATGCTACGTTCCTTATCTTTGGTGGCTTTTCAAAAATACTAGGACTGCTTGGGTAAATGAGCCGCGTTGCCTCCCCTCCCCTTCAAGGAGACAAAGACTTTCTGGTATAATTGGACGCAACTGGCACTGACAGTGGCTTTATTCATATCGCAGACGACTTGCAAAGGATTTTATTTCACATAAAGCTTAATTTTTCTCCCCCTTCTCTTTATGTGGCTGTCAGTTTTAAGTAGTGCATATAGTGAGTTGACAACGCGGTGGGCTTTAAGGTAATATAAAGCAGAGACACTGACAGTTACAGCCCATGAAAGTAGGTAATGTGAATAAGAGGAGAAAAATAGCAAAGCAGGCTAAATTCTATTATTTAAATGCAAAGACCTTCAGGCATACGTTTATATTCGTACGCAGGATGAATTAGTAAAATAGTCTTATTTATTGCATCACAGGCTAATCCATACATTAAAATGTTGGAATATATTGCAACGTGATTAATGAGCCAGGAGTCATTGAGTTTTTAGTATCACTCCAAGAAAAAAAGCAAAGAAATAACAAGCAACAAAGGGGTCACAAATTGCTTAACAATCTACTTTATGCCAGTTCCAACCTTCAATAAATTAGCCTTGTGTCACATTTAGGTCACATTTGCCTTGAGTATTCAGTTTTAACAGGCAATAATATCTCCATGGAGACAAGAAAGTGGCAGTCCCTCCATCAGAAAAGTGCAATTATTTGTATTGAGCAACTGCAACACCACAATTTCCCCATTGTGGGATAAAATACGACCTTGTTATAATAGGTTAGACTACACATTTCACTAAAAAATAGTGAACATGATTGTTTTTCAAGATTTTCATTCACAATTTTCCTGAAAAAATAGTCCATTTGCTTATTTCCTCTTAACATTGGTAAGTCTTGACTGTTTCATTATTTGATTTTCTAAACTTCTGTTGGTTACATCAATAATGTTGAGAAGCCCTGCGAGGCATCCACTGTTGTCATTTTGGGCTGTACAAAAATTATTGAATGTATTAAAAAGGATTCAGGCTTCGTACTTAAGGGATTAGGAGTTCTGTTGATAATTAAATGGACACTAAGCTTGAGCTCTTAATACATTACGAGTATGTTCATTATGAATTTAGTCTATTTTCATTTAGGATTTTCAAGTTTAATACAAGTTAATATAAAGTGTTACATAGCATTTATCCTTAACTCTGCCCTGTTTTCAAAATATGTTAAATGCGTCTCACTATTATCTCCTAGTCTGTCCTGCAACATTAAACATTAAACATTAAAGTGAAGCTATTGTTACCAAGTTTTTATGATTTGTGATCCAACTTTGTCCTGCACCCTCCAACATTTTCCCTCCAGGTCTGGACATTTCTTTTTGCTGTCATCGAAGGGCCACACTGTCCCGTATCGTTGCGAAAATAAAATACTCAAAAGCTTACCAACTCGCCAACTGTCACTCAAAACTCAATTTCTGACGCACTATTGAGGTCTCGGCTTCAGTCCTCGACACTCCAAATAGAAATATCAGTTAAGCACTTCCAGCGGACCTTGAATAACCACTTGATTGTTATTTCAGTGTTATTTATAGCTGCAGTGGGTCATTGTAATCATTTAACAAAGCTCTCCAAATGCTACTTCAGCTCAAGGTTTTCTTGGACGGAATGAAAGAAAAAGGTTGGCAATTCTTTCTTGACTACTCAGTTATCCGTAAAAGACATGCCAAAGGTTTGATAATAAATACACGTTGAGTAATATTTATTATATACTACTGTACACATTTGAAGTTCTATTTGTGGTTTCCCTCAAGTGACCGTGCTACCCTTTGTTTTTTCCAATTACAATAAGGAAAAAACAAAAGCGTACTGCAACTTATTGCTTCAGCTTTGAACAAATACCACCTCGTCTTTGAACAAAAACAAGGTGCAAAACAATCAAAAGCAACAGATGAATCAAATTAAATTCACCAGGCGGCTTCTTTATCTCAGAACTGTAAAAAACTTTGACCCATTGCTGTGCAGCAGACGCCGGTGGTGCTATATAATTCTGCAGGCGCGGGATGAACACGGCTGTGATTTTAAATGAACAGGAGACACAGTGTTCCCAAAGCACAGACCCTCCTCACCCCAAACCCACACAAGAGCTGCAGCGGCCGGGCAGGAGAAAATCCAAAAACTCGTCAAAATCAAACAGGATGGTTCAGTCAAATGGAAGCCCACAATAAGGATATGTTAGCAGAAACAGAGATGTGCAAATTAGTCATAAAAGCTCAATGTATTACAGTAATTAGATCAAAACGAACCAGTGAATATGTTTTGTTTTTTTATTTAAGGCGAGACACTACAGGCGAAATTTTGTGTTTTTTGGTGAGTTTGCTGTCTTAATATATTGGCTTTCATGTGGAAACAACAAACCTGTCCAATCTGCTCCTAAAAATCTTTTATTCTTCCATTTAATCCACTTTTCTATGGCATATTGTACATTCAAAGGCCGTTTTCTTAAAATGCATTTTTCTCCCCATGGGACATAAGGATCACCACTTAAAGTAGATTCCACACCCACCAAACTGTACAAACTTGGACTGAACAAGATTTTGACGAAACGTAGAGAAAGATTTTTTAATATATAATTCTAAAACTGATTTATTGAAGTTTTAAATTTAAAAAAAATGAGGCGAAATTTGAATTTTTAGGACAATTTCCAGTGAGATTCAGTTAACTCAAAAGCTAAATAAGAAATCCAAAATCCCCTTTGCACATTTTTTAGTAACTAATCTGTGTACAAAATGAACCAAGAAATTTAAACCTGGTTCTGCCCAGTTTTCAGAATTAAATGACCCAAATATGTGTATTTTTGGCCATTTTCACACATAAAATGCCGTATTTCTACATGAAAACATGACATGATGAAAAACTTGCAATATATTTTTTTCTTACATTTATGAGAGAAAACTGCAGGAGAAGTTTCAAATTGATATCTTTAAATTTAAGATTTTTTCCTATTTACCTGGAGATTCTCCTTTTCTGGTGGAGGGTCTGGTCTTACCCTTGTCTGGTAAAACATCAGGCCAGACACAAGGGACTCAGCAGTGACAACGGAGCTACAGCTAGACAACAATAGGACAGTTTACAGGAATAACATAAAAAAAGATTAGTTTCAGGTGTCAATTTGACTACCTTTGAAACCTTTTCACGAGAGTTTGGTAATAAACGTATCTGTCTCCATGAAAACAAGCAGATTATCATTATTATCATCAGGTCACGGTACAGGTCGTACTGGCTCTCTAGATTTAACTCTATCTGCAAATGGATGTGCGTAGGTCCAGGACACATCTAAAGTTTGTTTGCCAGTGAGAGCGGATCTCGCTGTCATTTCAATTTAATTTATTTTTATAAAGGCCAAAATCACAACAACAGCTGTGTGGTAGAGCTTTCCAAAATTGCAGCTCTTACCTGCAGAAAGTTACAAAGGTAACACTTTATAATAATGGTACATGGGTTAATGCATTAATTCATCATGACTCATGCATGAACTAATCATTAGTTCATCATGAGTTCAACCATTAACTCATCATGAGTTCATGAGGAACTCACATGAACTCATGATGAGTCATTCATGAAAATACCATGAATTAACCCAAGTGAGTCATACAATGAGCTCATTAATGAGTAACCTTCAGTAATGATGATCATCATGAGTTCAAAAGCTACCATAATTCATCATTAATACATCATTAACTGATCATGATTATGATGAAATCCAGGATTCATTAATTAACTAATCATTAACTCAATATGATAACAACCATGAACTCATCATGAGTTCATTATTAACTAATCATAACAAGTTATAGACATAAAATGTCATGTATTAGTCCTACTGATTCATGCATGATCATCATCATGATTTCATCGTGATAATCATTAACTCATTATGAGTTCACAGGAAATCATTATAATTGCGTCCCCTCAACTAAAGTGACGCTCTTTTTCAGTTTACTGGCTCAGCAAAATTACAACTAGCACAGGACTTGTACTATGTATATACATCATACTCCCACACATATGTGTGTGTATGTGTTACACATACACGTTTAACTAGAACAGAGAAATGATCAAATTTGTAACTTGGTAAGGTACACATTTGGTTTGCAAATACGCCAAGTATTTACAGAAATATGGATATTGACCACAACTAGCCCAAAACAAATTATAATGTATAATTACATGAACACAAACCTAAACCTTTTAAAAACTTTTATTATAAACACATTTCCTATTCAAAAGCCAGTTTGATCAAGGAAACATAGAATATTATTTAACAGGATCATGACAACAAGACATGTACATCCTTTAAATCTTCATAAACTCTCAAACAAAAACTTTAGGAGACATTTGAGATCTACTTCTTTAGAACCTAGACATACTACAAAAATCTGTGTTAAAAAAGTGCGTATGAAAGGTTTTTATGATTTTCTAATTTTGACTTTATTCAGTGTGTACCTTTTGTGGATGAAGATTATCGTTTTATACCAATCAAGCTGCTGTTTGTAGAGAAAAGTTGAAAAATAAGTTCAAAATTACAGGAAGTAAACAAACTGAAGACATCACGCAGGGGAGACAAAGGTTATGCATCATTTACATAAAATAAACTACTTTTTTGACCCTTTAAACATTGATTCAACAAAATAAAGGTGTCACATGTATTTTTCTTTGTCAAATAAATACATCTGTTACATTATATCAGTTTTGGTGCAGTGTACAGGATGGCTTTTTGGTTATTTCCAAATGTGAGGCCATCATTTCCAACCAGGAAGTAAATGACCCAAAGCAGTCTCGGTCCAGGCCTTTGAGCCCCTGAGATGGATGTCACCAATGCAGGGAACACACGAAGGCCTGGACCGAGATTGCTTTGGGTCATCGCTATGACAGATGACGAGCAATGCTAAATTAATTAATGAACCCTTTCAAATTGTGTATTTTTAATCCAATGTTCAAATTGAAAAATCAAACTGTATATTAGTTTCATGAACAAAAACAAAAATTGGAAAATGAAATCACATTTTCCCTTATTTGTTTTCGATTTCAAATTGAAAATCAAATGAACAAAGGGTACACAGACCCTGCCATACTAATGTAATACTATTGAAAGTAACTTAGCAGTGATACTGTCTTTTTATATCTTTGAGCAATCGGCCAAGTATCCCATTTCTGTAACTATTACCCATCCAATAGGTCCACTCAATGACCTTCAAGTGCTCTTTCAGAAGTTTTTCATTTCTGTTGCCTCTCAACCTCCAAATATGTGATTTGTAGGTCAACCATGCTCTTTCTAAATTTTGTGTATGTGCTCCAGTGGCAGGGTCAACAAACCATCTAGAGTGGTTAACAGTTATATGCCTGTAACCAAAATTGGTCAGGAAATCGTCTGTAGGCCCTCCACTCATCGCTGATGATCATACTCCCAGGCAGGACATGTTTTACCACCAGTGGTATGAGTTGGTTCTTGAGAACGTTTCTTCACTAAACGTAAAATTGGTCTGCGACGATTGTTGGACACCCCAAGCATCCCGAAAACCCACTTTCTCCTTCTCCAGGTGTTTGCGATTCGCCCACGTCCAAACTGTGAAGATAACAAAGGGATATACCTTTATAACTAGACAGCTAATAGAAAAAAAAAATCATGAATAAGAGAAAGGCTTCAGGTTTGTAGTTGCTTCAGTTATAGCTCTTACAATACACCCTTTTTCTTTTAAAGCGCTAAACACAAATAAACATGCACAATTAAAATGGCTGAGAGAAAGTCATTTTTCATAAACTTAAAGAAATTAGTAGGAAAGTAGGAACGAGCAACCGATTTGCTGTTGGAGTGGAAGGATTACAGCAGGCGCCCTGAGGCCCATTTTTGTTGACACTTGGGCAAACTACTGAAATAGTCTGAAACTAGAAAAAAATTATATCCAGTAATGCTTAAAATCCTTTGTATTCAGAATATTAATCTTGATCTGAATACTATAGCAATTAAGTAAGTGAGACAAGAACGTAATGTACATTTTAAGTCATGAAATTAATTACAACAAAGGGTTAACAACGTTATTTTTATGTATTCAGAAATATTCTTTGCTGGGAATTTTGATACAAATATTTTGTTTTAAACCATCTGCTGTTTCAACCGCAATAAAAAAGTTTTTGGTGTGAAACAGAACCTGTATTTTGGTTCAAGTGATATTGTACAGTGTGCTTATCCCCAACCCAGTTCCTGCCATACCATGCCATGCCATGCCATATCTTGATTTTCATTTTGCATTTAGCTACAAAACACATGTTTTTCACTGACAGAGGACTGCCTATTGACTCTCAATAAAAACTGATTAGACATGACTGAATCTTGATTGGTCGATCTTTCAAATAATTGCCCAGCCCTGTTAAAAAAGTAGCGCTTAAAAATAAGGGATAATTCATATAGTATTAATTTATAATTGTACATTCAAAATTGTTCAAATAGTGTAAAAAAATATGGGTTTTGATAATTGTGAGAAAATGGCAAATCAGCTGAAAATGGTAACAGGCTACACATAATAAATTTCCATGACAACACTAAAGCATAAAGTCTTTGGTAAAAGTTTGAATAGGTTGTGAATATGTATTTTATAGTACCTTGCGTTTATGACGGAAGTTGCTTTCATCAATCAGGACGCGCTCTCCATGACTTCCCAGGCGCTGTCCTTTTTTTCGTGAAAAAGATTTGATGGCACGACAGCACACCTTTCGAACTTTAGAGGACATTTTTGACAGAGTGGCCGAACTTTTGGCAATGCCCTCTGCCTTCATATCGATCTGTCTTAGTCGAAGACCTTCAGAAAACCTTTGGAAAAAAGCATACAATCTAAATATTATTATAGGTAATTCAGTGATTGAAGAGGGTGTCCAGTTTCCTGTAAAATTTGCAAACAGAGTGAGTATTCGGGATCTATGCCCAGCATATAAATGTATAATATACAAACTGTGACACTGTATTTAAAAGATTTTATATCAAACAATATTGTATCATTTGACCCAATTTTACTACAATTAAGTATTAATTTTATTTTGAAGTGGGGTTTACAAGTTGGCTGCATGACTATATTGTGTGGTCTCACTTTGGGAACCCTTGCAGAAAGGACAGGTAAGTAACTACACTGTGAAAATGCATTAAAATATTTGTAAATGTATAATTTAAAAACACATGCTTTTTCTGTAATGTTTTAAGACTTACCTGGAAATGAATTTCATCCAGGAGAAGAGAGAACATTTGGAGTTTTCAAAAAAAGATCCTGCTCTTATGGTTTTTGTCGTCTTTGAAGTATGCCTTGAACGTCGGCAGACCCTTAAGGAGAAAATAAATGCTTTATAGTTTTATGTTTGTTAATGCATGAAAAAGGCCTGTAATTAAAAAAGCAGTATAATGAGGGGGGACATGTCCACACTGTATCTCTGATGACAATCTCAATTTGAAGCAACACTAAATAACACAAACAGTAGCGGAAACTACAATAAACAAAAAAAGATCACGATTCAAGTTTCTTTGTTTAAATACATTTTAGCTGGGTCACTGATGATAAGTCTGGTATTTCACGTGTTAAAAGTCCTTCTTTGCTGTCAGTGCTGTGTTTCCATAGCGCTGTAGAGCAGAACTTCTGCTGCATATGACGGAATATTAGAATTCCACATGAAGGGCATTTCCATTAAATTATGAGTTCCACCGGGTCACACCAAAACACCTCGGG
The DNA here is from genome assembly GCA_019453435.1 of Rhinogobius similis. Classification (NCBI taxonomy): domain Eukaryota; kingdom Metazoa; phylum Chordata; class Actinopteri; order Gobiiformes; family Gobiidae; genus Rhinogobius; species Rhinogobius similis. The sequence goes on along the minus strand of CM033621.1, from coordinate 31,329,018 downwards.
TCCGCTAATGTCCTCCTGCAGCCGAGACTAAGCGCCATGTTCAGCGGATACACAGTGCATGCCTCGTGTATGCGTGTGCGTGCATGTGTGTGTGCACGTGTGTGTATGTGTGTGTGCACTGCCGTGAAGAACAGTAGGTGAGAGGAGACCAGAGGCACGGCACGTTCATGTGTGAACTATTTGTGTTGGGCATTTGTCCCTCTGCACAGATCTTATGCATTATAAATGTCCTGTTCTAGTGATGCACACAATGCTTTATTAAAAATATAGTTTGTCTCTGTACTATAACAACCAGAGCCATCATTAGGCGCTCTGGGTCGTATCTGACTGCTGCAGAACGGCAGAAGCGGAGGGGCGCTCTGGACCAGGCGGACTGGTCAGTGATGGTGAACCCTGTGAATTGGCCAGGAGCAGGATTCAGTCTCCTGGTTTCTACAACTAAACTGTAACTGGCAACTGAAGTACTGATAAATGTGCACCACCAACGGATTAGGGCAAACATAAAATTACAGTATCAGAATGTAAGTATAGAAAATGTAAGTATAACTATTTATTTAACGTAAAGAGTACTTACCACCGGTAGAAATTCGACGTGTTGTTCTTCTTTTCCAAACGCATCCTTCCACGACATAATGTACAGTTCAAATTTGTCTTTAAAAGCCTTTTTTTTGTAGCCACCTTATCAGTTTTAATGTTGTTTTTGCGTTTGGTTTCCCCTCCATTAGGGACTGAATTTGTCTCTGTAAATTCATCCAAGGCAAACTAAAAGTGCAAACAATTGAATGAAAGGAGAATTACAAAGGAGCAGACAAGAGTGGATTAACCAGCGTAACGTTTGAGGGAAATTGGCGGCTGTCTGCGCGTGTATGACGTATGCAGTTGTAACTTTGACCTCAGGTACTAGCGCTTGACTGCCACCTACTGTACTGGCGTGAACTGGGGTGAACACTAGCTAGCCACCATCATTTTCGGGTGCATAATCATTGCCTTTCAGCACAGAAAATAGTCGAATTACTTACATCAAATTAATTTTTAATTGAAAATTATTTGGTTGTAGACCAAAATTGACGAATTGAACTAATGGAATCTCTGGTGCAGTTTAAACTCCAGTACTGTTGGTGGCGATGAAGCGCCAGTCTGTGGTTCAAATGCAGGCGTCGTGAAAACAGACCGCGTGAGGTGAGCACACAGCCGCCAATTTTCCGAACGTCTGTTGTCAGTATCCAAGGCTCGTCAACGCCAGTGGTGGAGTTTCGAAGTCCAGATGGATCTTACTGTCCGCAAAGGTGATATTAGCATATTAGCACTGTGACGGTGTCGTTGTAACATGTGCACGTACTGCAATCATAACAGGATCAGATTGGAAATGCATTTTATACATCTATATGAATATGCTAATGTGATTTAAAATATTCGGCTAGTGTTACATGCTATGGAGCGCGGAATCGTGACGTCACACAATTTTCAGGAAGCCTTAAAGTTAAATCAACGGAGATTTTAAGATGCTAAATACTTCACTTCTAACACTATCTAGTGATACATGTATTTACCAGAAGTGACCCAGGAGTTTATCAGGTTCTTCCATGAATATTTTGTTCATTTTTTTTTTACATTGTTTTGGCTAATGTTTCTCTATGTAAGTTTAACACACCGGCTGCAAACATGGCGGATTTCCATGGCAACGGCTGTTTTTGGACGTTCTATTGCTCCATTACTAAACACGTTATTAGCTCTTATAGATTCATATGTTAGCTTAATGAAGGCTAATTGGGAATGCTGTAGACGTTGTTTGCATGGTTTCTGCGTTTCAAATGTGTAATCTCTTTTTTAGTTATTTACCTATATTTAGATGTTCATCTGTTTTGTCTGTTAGTTTTGTTTAGTTTTTAAATCAAAGAGCTCCAACTTAAGTCTATGGCCTTCAAGACCAAGTCTAATTTCATGCTATCAAATCTGAAGAACCCAAAATATTTACTTACGTGTGTGTCTAATAAATGTATAACAAAAAACTGTATTTATTATTTCTTATTTTTTTTAGAAATGACTTCTAGAGACTCACCAATAGTTACACGTGCCTGGAAAACAGCAACCCAAAGTAAGTAAAAATTTGAAGAACAATGATTATGTGTGCATGCATATGTGTGTGTGTGTGCGTGCGTGCGTGCGTGCGTGCGTGTATATAGTCTTGAGCAGAGGTCTAGTTGAATAAATGGCAAAAGTCACATTTTCATGGTTGGATCTTAACAAGGTTCAAGTAGAGCTTCAATAAGCAACAAGAAATAGGAGTGAAACAAAAAAAAAAGGAAACATTTTAATGAAATCAATTAAACTGACATAGAATTTAAAAGAACAAATCTCAGCAAAAATGTGGATTCAGTGTCATTTTCTGTCAGGTATTCATACTGTCATGACCTTCTGATGGCAGAAGCAAAAGAACATTCTCATTTTTGAACCTGGTTGGATTGTTGAGCTACATAACCCTCCCGTCATCTTTGTGTCATTTTGACCCATCTAGATTTTTTCATCGCTCTATGAAAACATATATATTGTATATATTGCTATATATTGCTCTTTGACTAAATGTGCATAGCTCAATTGAAGAGGGCACAAGGGATAAGCAGGGCCTCTCTCCATCGCTGTTGAGGTGGGACACAGTAACACAGTCATGTGGAATTTCTTAAAAGATCCTTATGGAACAGTAAAGTCAAGTGGAAGACCCAAAAAAATTACCCCAGCACTGAGACGGAGAATCTGATTGGCTGTCCCTCAAATACACTGGATGATCCTCGACCCAAACGAAGGCTGTTACTGGTGCCGACTGCAACCTAATAACCATCAAACGACATCTGACACTGAAGGACTAAAAAACAAAACACGTCTTCAAAGTCCTCGTCTCCTTGAACGCCACAAACATGAGACACAAACATGGGTCATTGAAAGGTGGAAGAAAGTTTTATTTTGATGAGAAAAAAATGTAACCTTGATGGTCCTGATGGTTTCCAACATTACTGACACGACAAGCAGATCCACCTGAGATGTTTTGTACACGCCACAGGGAGGGGGAGCCATAATTATCTTCAGTGGAACAATGGAGCTCCAGGTGGTGCAGGGGCCCCTGGCTCTGTGCAGATGTTGCAGAGAGCATCCCTCATGACTGAGGGCCTCGTCTGTGGAACCACTGGGTTTTTCAGCAGGACAACGCTACCGTTCACAAAGCCCCAGGATAAAGGACTTCTACCAGCAGAATAACATCCCTCTTTTGGACCGTCCTGTATGTTCCCTTGATCTAAATCCAACTGAGAACCTTTGGGGACGGACGGCAAGGGAGGTTTACACAAATGGACCACAGCTTCAGATAGTAGATGCCCTTCATGAGGCCGTCTTCACCACTTGGAGAAACAATCAGCAATAATGGTTGTACTACTCATTATGAGTTTATGTTTGGGACTTTGATTTCTGTTTTGAGGGGAGTTTGGGTTGTTTTTGAGGTGTGGTCCTAAACTTACTCAAACTTTTCTATTTTGTCTCACTCCCATTTCTTGGTGTAATATATATATATATATATATATATATATATATATATATATATATATATATATATATATATATATATATATATGTATATATTTTTGGGGTGTCAAAGTTAATTCATGCGACTAATCATAGAAAATTGATGCGGATTAATCACGAGGTTGATTTTACACATATAATCCATGAGTCCTTGCGTAGCTGTGCGTGCGTGTGTGTGTGTATGGATGTATGTATGAGTGTGTATTTATGTACTCATACTACTCATACATTAATGTCTTTTTAATTTTTGGTTTCCAAAGAAATTCCAATGCCGAAAAAGAAGGCTAAAAGGTGTAACGTGGACAAGACCAAGACAGGAAAAGGTATTTGTCCTAAACAAATCTGCTTTTTCTAGGCCTAAAAATATAGCACAGTGCAGAGTTCATGTTCCGGTTGAGAATGTGGCCTATGTAAGGTACTAAAGTGAAGTTGCAAAGTCTGCTAATTTACATCCGTAGTCCCTGGTTGATAGGTTGATATTATAATTCATAAAACATTTTTTGATCCTTCCACTATACTACACAGATGCACCCTTTGATTTGACAACAGACAATGATGTGACAGAGAATGAGAGGCCATGTACATCAGCTGGAGGTAATGCTATTGAATATTGCACTTACAATGTTGTTATTAAAAAGATAAAAGGACAATTTGACATTTCTGTTTTTTATTAATAGTCCTGGCCAGCCGGTCATCCGATGAAGGAGGTATGTATTTTCCATCCTTTTCCCATCAATGCTATGCTTAACTATTGCAGCAGCACGTACTATATATATTGAACATTTAAACCAGTGTAAAACATGTGAATGCACTTTGTAGACCTGTCGCAATGCCAACAGTGTTTTCGCTGGCCTCAGAGGGTTGGCATGGCGGTGTTGATAGGTGAGGGAGGGATGTGAGACCTCAGCTCTGGCTTCTCTGCTCATCCTCACTCGCTCAAGTGCAGCAGTGGTGAGATAGAGCGACTCCGGCAAAAAAACTCGAATTCATATGCATGCTAAAAAAATGTATTTAACAAAATACAGCAGCCCAGTGTTTCCACTGCGTTCATTTGATTGTGGCCACGGCAAATTGCTCCCTTTTGATCCATTCTCTAGAGCAGCCATTCCCAAACTCTGCAGCTTATCAACTCGATGATTCCTTGGAGCCCCCAATAATAATTTGCTCTTTATTCAAAATAATATGTAACTTTTTCTTTTAAATTTACAAATAAAAATAGTAACAACTGCATAGGCTTAATATTGATTTAAATTAGCACATATATAATAGCAAATATATTATGGAGAGTGGTTTTCAAGTTCAATTTTCTTTAACGCTAGTTAAGTGGGAGTCCCTGCAGTGCCTCTGAGGCCCCCCAGGGGCCCCTAGACCCCACTTTGGGATTCACTGCTGATGTGTTTCACATAGTCAGTAAACTCAGAATAAGGTTGTGTGAAACTGGCTAACGTTAGCACACAGTTTGCAGAAAACAATCGATTCACACGATTTTAGATATTATTTTATTTAGTCTTTTAAAAAAAAATATATATATATATTTTAATTGGTACCTAAGTAATGACATTTCCTTTAAACCTATATAATTATCTCCGCAGCTAGTAGATGGAGACTAAGTTATTTTGTTCAAAAGTATATTATGTCAGACATTCCATCACAAGAACTTTGATATGAATTGAAGCTATAAATACCTACAGGCTTTGTATATTAGGGCACCATTTATTGGGTGTGTCTGTCTTTTCCAAATTTCAGTATTATGTTCAAATTGGCCTTTGCTTTTCAGATCCTCAGCCAACCCAGTATCCAAGTGAAAATGCACGCTAAAGAAATCTAGTATGGGTCTTGACAGAAGAAAATGCATTACTGAGGGATCAACTAAAGGAGGGTAAGACCTATTTAACTCTTTATCTGTCTGTCTATCTATCTCTCTATTTATCTATCTACATTTGGTCTAAATGTTTTATGGCAAAATATTACATGTGGGTGTCAATTCACTTAGTTTGACTATAAATACATGCATGATGTTCTATGTCATTGACAAAAATGGGTACACCAACATACTTAAAGGACACATATTATGGAACAATGGATAAAAGCTGAAAAATTCAATTGTGCATAATGTTTTCCTTTAAACAGCTATAGATATAGAGTAACACTAGAGCTAATTCCAGTCCGTAATGACAGACAGGGTCCCAAAAATCCGTCTTGAGCCATTTTTAGCCGTCATTATATTTTGACTGCACGTGTGTGACACGTGGTACACACAGGGCATCTGGGGCTTTTAAAGGCAATAATAATAAACACTCTCTTACTATGAAGTCAAATTTCTTTGTTATAAATGCAAGTTATAACTCTGATTAGGCTCATTAGGCCCAGTTTGATCCCAGGACCCCCAAAATCCTGGATGAAGCCTCTGACAGAATTTTATGAGTGAGTAAAAAGTGACGCTATAGTCAAAACTGGTTATTTTGACAGGCCCAGAGTCACACACTGATGCTTGGAACAAAGAATACTGACATGATGAGGAATACAGCAAGATGATATTGTAGGGGTTTAGGTAGGGCTGGGCAATTAATCGATAGATTGACAGATAGATTGTGAAATTGTCAATTATTTAGGCGAGATTTTTTTTCTTTTTTTATCAAGAGTCCACAGTCAGTCCTCTGTCAGAAAAAAAACAGATAAACCATGTGGTTTGGAGCAGAAGTCAAACATAGGAGGAATAAATTCGATTTTTTTTTATTGTGTAAAATGGTACAGAATTGAAGTTTATAGGCCAATGATATTTAATACTGATGTGGGGAAGGCAAAGTGAATATTGTTGATGTTTTGTGTTGTAAAACTTGAAGTGAATGTGTCTAGTCAATGACAGAACTCAAAGATTTGTTATTTTTACCTTTTTAGATATTTCATGATAAAGTACAACATAATTAATAGGAAAAACGTGCCCCCCATGTGAGATTATGACAACATATTCTAGAATCTGAAAATAACCAATTGGTGGCTTTCAGATTCTAGACTATGATGAGGTCATAACATCAGATGGGGACAAGAGCCAGTTTTTCCTATTTATTTAAATTTAACTTTGGCAGGAAATGTTCAAAATGTACATTCACAAAATTTGACCTGACAATTTCTATATGAGACTAGTCCCAAGAAACTGCTGCATTTCAACAAAAGACATATTTTTAACTTTATTCATTTTAGCTGCCCCTCATATGTATTAAATATTATTGGCCCATAGAATGCTGTGATGTCATCTGAAACCCAGTAATATGCATAAACCCCTGTTATGATGAGGAATACAGCTATATAACATGCCGTTACTATTTGTTCCAAATGTCTTTGTGTGACACTATGAAGCTTTATTGTACTTACAAAAAAATCTCATAATCAAAGGGACTGTACCTGATTTTTACAGTTTAAAAAAAAACAGAACTAGTTCATGTGCCTGATTGTTTTTTGCATGCAATAAAGTAAAATCTGTTTCCTCAGCACAGATATATTGTAAAAGCATCTATTCAAGTAAAAATGAGACCACAGGGCTTTTGACGCTCTGGGCTCAGGCTGGTGTAAAGTGCTTCTAAACTCACGGTGGTGGACTTAATGACTTCAGGCCTGTGGCGCTGACACCTGTCATCATGAAGTCATTTGAGTGCCTGGTCCTGCCCCATCTCAAGTCCTTCACCTCCTCCGCCCTGGACCCACTGCAATTCGCCTACAGAGCCAACAGATCTGTAGACGATGCCATCAACCTGGCCCTCCACTTCATCCTGCAGCTGGACACCCCGGGAACCTCCGCCGGGGTCCTGTTTGTGGACTTCAGCTCTGCATTCAGGACAAGCTCTCTCAGCTCAACGTGCCTGACTCCATCAGCAGGTGGATCACTGACTTCCTGACGGACCGGAGGCAGTGCGTGCGGCTGGGGAAGAATGTCTCAGAGACTCGGACTATCAGCACAGGAACTCCACAGGGCTGTGTACTTTCTCCTCTGCTCTTCTCCCTGTGACACCAACTGCTGCAACTCCAGCCACGACTCTGTAAAACTGATCAAGTTTGCAGACGACACCACCCTCATCGGACTCATCTCGGACGGTGATGAGTCTGTCTACAGGAGGGAGGTGGACTGGCTGGTGTCCTGGTGCAGCACCAACAACCTGGAGCTCAACGCCCAGAAGACAGTGGAGATGATCATGGACTTCAGGAAAGTCTCAGCCCCCCTGCCCCCCCTTGCCCTGACAGACTCTCCCATCACCACCGTGGACTCTTTCCGCTTCCTCGGCACCACCATCACTGAAGACCTCAAGTGGGAGCCGACCATCAGCTCCATCATCAAGAAGGCCCAGCAGAGGATGTACTTCCTGCGGCAGCTGAGGAGAGCAAAGCTGCCGGCGCAGATGATGGTGCAGTTCTACAAGACCATCATCAAGTCCATCCTCACCTCCTCCATCACCGTGTGGTCCATCCTCACCTCCTCCATCACCGTGTGGTCCATCCTCACCTCCTCCATCACCGTGTGGTCCATCCTCACCTCCTCCATCACCGTGTGGTACGCTGGAGCCACAGCCAGGGACAAACAGAGACTACAGCGCATTGTGCCTCTGCTGAGAAGGTGATCGGCTGCAGCCTTCCATCTGTCCAGGACCTGTACGTCTCCAGGACTCGGGGACGAGCAGGTCGGATCACAGCTGACCCTTCTCACCTGGACATGGACTATTTGAGCCCCTCCCCTCGGACAGGAGGCTACGGTCCATCCGGACCAGAACCTCCCGCCACAAGAACAGTTTCTGTCCCTCTGCCGTTGGACTCATGAACACTTTAGAACACCTGCCACTTTAACAATATATTATATAAGAACTGTCTATTTGCACTACACATTTGCACATTTGCCAACTGTACATTCTGTATGTAGTCTTAGTCTATCTATCTTAGTCTATTTTATTCATAATTTTATGCATGCCTCTTTTATATATTTTATTATATTTAATTCATTGTTTTATGTTGCACCTTACGCCAAAGCAAGTTCCTATGTTTGTGAATTTTTGATCACTGACAACGGCAATAAACCATTTCTGATTTATGATGCTGGGACTGCATTAGGAAAGTGAGAGATACATGTGACTGGTGTAATGACTTTAACATCAACAAGTTCAGTTTTTTACGTTTCAGAACCGTAAAAATCAGGTACAGATGATTTTCTCATAATTATGAGAAATGTATTTTTTGTGAATACACTGAAGCTCTTTATGATACAGTATGTGTTTCTGTAGCTTCACGTTTTAACTTGCTCAGAAAATTTCATCTTAGGCATGCAAAAACAGCGTTTTGGGGGTCCTGGGACCAAATGGGGCAGAATTGATACTAAAGAGGTTTAGACTACACTACTTCTACTAGCTTTTATTATGTGTGTGTTTGTGTGTGTCTCTGTCAGTGTAAGCAATTCTTTCTATGTGTAATATAATATTAGTTTGCCGATCTGTCTATTTTTATCATTCAACTTATTAAGTAATATATAAAATGTTTTGTTGAACTTCACAGCTCTGGCAAACAAGACTACTCTCCAAATAGGAAAATCGAAGAAACGTCCCGAACCAGATTTAGATATTACTGAAACGTCTGACTCAGATTCCTCAGATTCAGACACTTCATCTTCTGAAGAGGAAAAAAAGAAGAAGAAAAAGAAGTCCAAGAAGAGAAAATCTAAACGTAAGAAGTACAAGAACATAAGAGGTGTGTACACAAAGAAGAGTTGTAATAAATCTACAGCTAATGAGTGATTAATCAAAGTATGGGTCTGGGATGTGATAGCGTCAATCTCCTTTCGGATGTAGCCTATTGACCCTTTGCACCACATGATCACGTGGTTGCATCATTTCAGACGGCAGAAAAGCATGAGCATAGCACTGCAGGGAGCGCAAAACTGACAAAAACTCAGTAATGGCAGTTGTTTGTCAATTAGGTGATGGCTACTTGTAATGGTAGAAAACTTATAATGCATATTCTGTTCAGTTGTCAGTGTTTTGGATGCTCAATTTGAACAGTGTGCAAGCTGACCTAGGGGACTGAAAAACACTGCAGATTTCTACAGATTCAATGAACGAAGCACAAAACTCTTTTAATCTTGAGGTGAGAAAAGTATGCTTTAGATTATTCTAAATGATATATGATCAGTGAGCTCCATTAATAAACCTGTGAGGGAGGGGCGTGGAAGGGCCTATACAATAAAAAGTTACATGAGGTTTACACCCTGCTGTTAGTGCAGCCAACACACAACACAACAGAATCACAATTATACTGTAAAATCAATACAATCAGCTGATTAATGGGCAGTGGGCGTTCCCGTGACAACACGTGCAAAGGGTCAATTAAGTTTGAACAAAGCTGTTATAAAATAAATAACTACACAAGGATAATTCCTAAAGTCTATTTTTCTATAAATACTTTGATTTATCAGGATGTTCAGACAAATTCCTGCTTCTGTTTTTTGTTGGGTTTTAGGCACAAGGACTCCTTGATGATTAGGAAATTAGGAAAGATCCTCCCAAAATCTTCAAACCAGGAATCTATTATTTGCCTAAAACCCATGAATTGAAGTTTATAGCACCTTTTTGTCACACTCAAAAATCCTATAGTTTTTAAACTTTAAATCCCAATAGCATCCCGTACCATAATTGGGATATTGTTGACTGGTAGTCACATGGAAATCACGCTTCAAAACCAAGTAATGTTGTGTAAATTTTGTTGTTTCAGTGACAACCCCAGATGATAGCCTGCGGCGCTACCTGACGGTCCTACAAAAGGTGAAAAAGGGCTGCAGCAAGGCCGAGGCATACTCTCGCCTAAATGTAGACCGAAACACCATTGTTTCACAAGCCCCTATAGCAGAACTGGCCATCGCCAACCTGTTTGAACTGTTTGAAACATTAAAGGCTAGTTTCAAACGAAAAGACAGCCTTAAAAGATTTGCTGAAACTTGCAGCAACTTCTGCCAACAGGAGCCAACAGCCTCAGCCATTGCCCTTAAAAAGGAAAATGGTGAGCTGCTAAATATATACAAAATGTAGGGGTGACATTTGCAGTCTTTACTACTTTCTACAGTGTTGTTACTGTTTTCTTAAGCACAGAGTTATATTTGCTACCATTTAGCGAGTTTGTTGTAACTGTACAGTGATTCACACATACACTGTGTGTCACAAAGCCCATTTTGTCCTGCAGTGTTCTGACATGTTCAATTTGAAGCCAGAAGGCAAGTTTATTTTAATAGATTTTAGAAATGTGATGATATATATCACAGATTATTACAGTACAATTGTATACTGTTAAAACTTAAATAAAAATGGGAATCACCATATATACATACATATATTCTGTCACTTGTCATTGTTACATGTTACATTTTTATTTACTTACCACATTTGTTTTCAGACCATTTAAACAATATAACAATATGTAAAGAGAGAGGTTCAGTGGTGAAAGCACTTGAGAGCGCAACACTTTAGTTGAGGGGACGCAATTATAATGAGTTAATGATTATCACAATGAAATCATGATGATGTCATGCATGAATCAGTAGGACTAATACATGACATTTTATGTCTATATTATAACTTGTTATGATTAGTTAATAATGAACTCATGATGAGTTCATGGTTGCTGTCATGATGAACTCATGTAAAGGTCATAATGAACTCATACATACTCTGTTTCATATATCTTATATTGAGTTAATGATTAGTTAATTAATGAATCCTGGATTTCATCATAATCATGATCAGTTAATGATGTATTAATGATGAATTATGGTAGCTTTTGAACTCATGATGATCATCATTACTGAAGGTTACTCATTAATGAGCTCATTGTATGACTCACTTGGGTTAATTCATGGTATTTTCATGAATGACTCATCATGAGTTCATGTGAGTTCCTCATGAACTCATGATGAGTTAATGGTTGAACTCATGATGAACTAATGATTAGTTCATGCATGAGTCATGATGAATTAATGCATTAACCCATGTACCATTATTATAAAGTGTTACCGTTACAAAATATACTTCACCGTGGTTCTGATCAAGGTTTCTATTCCCCCACCTTTTTTCTTTTTTTCTTTTTGTTTTGTAGTTTTTCCTCGCTGACAAAGAGGGTCTAAGGACAAAAGAAGTTCTGGGACAGTTGGTAAATTGTTGTTGTTGCGATTTTGGCCTCTGCAAGTTTATTTTTTTTTTTTTGGTTTTGTTTTTATGTATTGAGAAATTGCGGAGAAGCAAGCCTGTCACAGTAAAGAATACACATTGCTTAAGGCATTTCTTTAGCAATAACATCTGCATTTGAAAAAAAAAAAAAGATCGGCATGATATATGACATTATCAGGACATTTTACATCTCTGCAAATTCTGTTTTTAGTTTTACATGTCACTTAATTGCGTAAATGTTTTTTTTTTTTTACTTGTGTGCTTCTGTATTTGTCACTTTGCCTCGGGTCACCCTTGAAAAAGAGGTCTCGATCTCAATGGTTACACAAAATAACAATGGTAATAATGAAAACAAGCACATGGCGGATGCTCTGCAGATTAAATACATTGTCACCTTTGATTACGGAGTCCAGATTTTGTTCCTGCGTTATTCCTCGTTTAACTGAGTGCAATCCAAGGCTAGATCCTATTGTAAATGTAAATTACAAACCGAGCAAAGCCAAGCCAAACAAAAAGTGAAATAATTCCTGCTAGATCATACCGAATACCACTTTTGTTTCATTAATTTGCGGTAATCAAATGCAGAAACAGCAGCGAGCAAAGCATGGGAGGCAAAGTACAGAGTGGGCAACCTTCCTGCGCTTGACATTGGATTTGAATTGGAGTTAATGGGAGTCAATGGATACCTGCCGTCGCTCTAATTCCTTGTCAGCCCTTTGGTCCATTGATTTCTCCTATCTATTACCAGGACAAATGCCGGAGCTGGCACGGAGCATTTGGGGGTGATTGGGTGGCGCTCTGCCCGCTGGACGTTAGGACAGCCCCGCTCTCTTTTGTCATCCTTTAAACTGCTCATTCTCAGCAGCAGCTTCCGGTTGTATTAGTGGGGAAGTCATGTGTGACATTGCTTGGACTGTGGCTCTATATATCTGGGCCGGAGTCCAGATGTGCTCCTCCTGATTGGGCTGTGTGTCTGCGTATTGTCTCGTGTGCTGATCCTGGCAGCACTAATGTTGTGGGAGTCGATACATCAGTCCAGTGCTGCCCCAAACTGGCTCAGATGCACCACTAATTTGTCCATTGTCTTGTTGCTATCTGACTTCTGGTGACTCCTGACGTATGGTGTTAGTTTTAGAGCAGAGATTGAATGCAGTGGTGGAAAAGCACAAGTTGTATGGTACTGGTGGATGGTTCTTCTTGATTTTTTTTTGTTTTTTATGTTTAATTTATTTTGTAAATTATGCTTTGATGAATATTAAATTGTGTTAAACCTATAAGCAGTAAAAATAGTACATGTAAGCTGGCCAGGGGTATTGGAAATAGTGTTGTTTTTCAAATTTCAAACTCAATTTTGATACCTAGGAAAACTTAATACCACAAAGAAAAAGAAAAACTTTTTAGGCAATAGAATATAACTTACAACTATAATTATACTTTCTTCAATATTATCATGTGATCTTTGACTATCTGATAGACCAAAACCACTCCAGCAAAAGTCAGCTTTTGTCCTACTGATGGGATTTTTTATTTATTGTATATTAATGTATTATTACATTTTTTTTGTTTTTCCAGTAGATACTTTTTCAAATGGTTGTTGTTTCAATGCTGCTGTAAGTAGATTATTATGATAATTCTGACAATACAGCGATATTTATGGTTGTTGTAACAATCCCAACAATGTTGTTATTTTCGGTTGATAGCTGTAGTAGTCAGTAGAGCTGGTTGGTAAAAAAAATATATATAATCACGATTATTAATCACATCATAATTGAAATCCCATATCAAAGGATTTCCACTATAGCGTCAAATTAACCAGTAAAAACACCCAGTATAATTTATCAGTAATGTTTTTTGACGCTGTTGTATGAAAGAATATTGTGGCTTTGCAGGGAAGAACAAGCACATCATTCTGAACATGAGGTAATACATTGTATTTTTGATAAACGTAGTAGAGTCATAATTTGCATCACACTTTTTATTTGATGATTGCATTATTTGCACAGCCCTAACCCTCAGTGTACTTTATGTGTGCAGATTGAGAGAAGCTTGCAGCTCTGCATGTGCTCACTCATTTACATGGCAGAGGACTCAGGGCCCTGAATCAAAGACATTTCAGACCGTTTGCAAATAAGATGAGACAAGTGGCTTATTTTATGTTTAGCTTTTGCCCTTAAACCTCATTTTAAATCCTTCATTAGAGCAGCAGCAGCATTCGTCTCCTCGTCTCCAAAACTAATGCAATTTGTTCAACATAAAACATTAAACCATGAGCACATACAGAGTACATACAGAGTACATACAGAGTAAATGTATCGCCCCAAGACATATTCATAATTATGGTACTTAATACATACTGGTGTCTAATTGATGCAGTCTTTATATTTCATATTTATATTCTATATTATTGTGTTACAGTGGAAAGAAGGGCATCCAGAGTAAAATTTTGCCACATGTAATACCTTCATCATGGGACAAAAAAAACAACTAAACAAACAAAAAACACTTTAATTAAATTGTAATAATTTACTATTTTTAACTCTTATAGGTGTCAAACAATAATCATTTTCTATTATCATTTCCATTTCAGTTGAGTTGAGTTTTTCTTGGACAACAAAGCTATTGCATTTTATTTCAGAAGTTAGGTTTGATGTTTAACAATAAGTTATTCACCTTATTCCGGAAGTTGCCGTACGCGGCGCTGTCTTGTTTCCGTTGTATTACTTTACATGGGACAGACGAGCTCAACAGAAAATAAGTTCTACTCGGACTAAAAAGCCGTTTTCAGACTGACCAGGAAATCAGTGCGTTGTGACTTGTTGTTGCTCGTGTTCATTAAATATTTTACACAAATCAACCTACTTTATGTAACATTTTAGCGACAAGACCTTTCCCTCGTTCGTCATTAGCTTTAACGGAGTTCTCGTCAAACAGAAATGCGTTTACAACAAAACTGTGGCAAAAAACGGCAAAAGTGGGTGGGGCAGAATAAGGTGAATAGGAACTGTTTATAATTGGGGGCAAATCACATGGTCCAATTATAAACACGTGTTAAGAAATACTGAACATTTAGAAACAGACGTAACTGCAATATAAAAATTACAAATATGATTTTCTGTAGTTTCTTAAATGTTCACAGGCCACATTGACAAACCATGGATCCAAAACGCCTTTAATCTATTAGTCATACGACATATTGACAGACAATCGATCTTTTGGCAGGGCGCCACTAGCTGTCGTCGACTTGTCTAGTTACTTTGCGTCTCGAGGGAGGAATAAACCAGTCTGAGGAGGAGCGGAGGGAGGATTTGTATGCAGCCCGGGCCGCCTCAGGAGCGCTGTGTCTGCCTCTCAGGGCGACTCTACAGGGATCCGGCACCAACCCAGTCAGCTGGAAGAAAAGACTTATGAGCAGTATTGATCACCAGCTTGTGTAAAGAGAAAAGAACCGCTCAGTGCATAAAGACTTAGACACTTATCGACACTGACGCGACAACAGGTGGAATGAGAATTTGTCATAAAGGGAGAGCAACTTGAGGAGATAAACTTTTGTTATGTAGAACACACGAAGTGAAATGGACTCTGGTTTGAAATATTGACAGACACCGCAGACACTGAGCTAAAGCTGAAGCTAATCCACCAAAGGAGATTATCGTGTCAATATCAGACATCATTATATGTCCGCAGCACTGGAGCGAAAGCACAGTGGCCCCTCTGCACAACATGTACTTAAGAATCTTATGTTGTAGGTTGTGCGTAGTCTTTTTAGCACAGATGCTCTTCCTGTTGCAGACATTGTCCATCTCATGTCAAGGGATAATTAATGATTTAAGGATTAAAGAATGTGACTGTGTCGTACTCAGATGGGGGCAAGAACCAGTTGTAGTTTCATAAGACATTTCTAAAAGGCAGCGGTGGAAAGAGTGTATTTCTACAAGTAGTTATACAATTAAATGTATTAAATTTCAAGCTGTACTACCAAATTTTAAGTTAAAAGTAGTAAAGAGTTCCTTTTTAACTTGGTTATTTTTGATAATTCTTTTTTTAAAAATTCAAAAAAGATTAAATAAACAGTTTAAAGTTGTTTTAAAGCAGAACTAAGTAACATTTTTACCTTACTAAATGTCTTTGTAAGTCTATGTGGTGGTTGCATATGTATTTTCGGGAAATTTGAAGCGCCTGACGTTGCCCCCTTCTGTCTCTGAGCTGAAAACCAGCATGCAACATTTGCCAACATCAACCTGAAGACAACTATTGTGAAAAACCCTGGTTCTTTTTAAAATGCTGGGCAATCTTTTCACTAGCAGTGTATTTTCACAAGAGAGCTATGAGGGGAGCTCTGTAGCAAAACTTACGTAGTTTTGCTTTAAGCGGCAATCCGCATATTCTGTGCACGGCAAGTTTGTCGGAGACAAAGGTGAGACAGCCGTACATTGGAATGATTGGGATTCCACTCTACGTTATTGTGGTAATAAAACAAAACATGCATTCTCACTGTGTTTGTGTGGGGTGGGTTTATCTTTCCACAGATCTGACCTGCAATTTGGCCTGTGGCGTCAACCATAAACTTGGGGGCCCGGGGGCAAGAAAACTCACATGGACCCCCTCTAATAAAAACTAATAGGAAGGTCTATTTCTGGGCCCCTAAGACCCTGGGCCAATGGACCCGTTTTGTCCCCCTTGTTTGCTTGTCACTATGGAGTAAATATAATACTGTGGAAATTTTTTGGCAAAGCAATAATATTTCCATGGAGTCGATCAGAATTTGCACCATTAACAGCAGTAAAGTCAATGTAAAACTTTGACCAAGCTACAGCTAACATCATTTTGTGCCATTATATTTGTACTTTAATATTCTTTTGGTGTGGAAAAACTTGAAAAACTGTGAAAGGTGCAGTAGGTAGTTGTAGTAGGATTTTTTCCCCCCTGTGATATCTGTTTTAACTGACACCCTGCCTAATAATAATGAGTGGTGGGTGGATCAAACAATTCTTGTATCCAAGGGTGACGGGAAATGGAGCCTCAGACTTCAAATGTGTGGATTATCTTTGTTTCCGCGCTGCAGTAAATGAATATTGTGGAAGCGTGCAGAAGCAGACACACACTGGTTTTGGAACTCGGTTGAAAGGTTTCGAAACTCAATGTGAATTTGGAAAAAGGGACTGAGCACTACCAGGTCCATGAGTACCAAAGTTCTGCCGGTACAGAGGCATGAAATCTCTGCCTCGTTAATACTGAATGAAGAGGCTCCCCACCAGAATAAAATACCAATTTCTGCACTGCAAAGTTGAGCTACAGTTCTCTGCATCCCACAAAAGAGTAACTTTTTTTTGTATAAAAAAGTATTTTCCCTTAGTCTTACACTGTCTCTTTATACTGTATTATCAATCAATAGCCAGAACCTTATGTAAAACAAGTATAGGATAAAAGAAAATGTCATGCAAGATGAGCTTCCAGTCACAATCAGCCATTGGTTACTGGTACAGCTTCAGCTCTGTACAGAATAAAAGGTAAGGACACCATTGCCTCCGGGGCCGTTATCCCTCTCTATCAAACTGCCCTGACACAGGACTGACTGACTCTTCCCTCCCGATCCTGATCCATCCTCCCAGTACCTTCTGCAGTGACGGCTGCTCCCGAGGAGGTGCCCCAGCTGCATTGAAGGATGGGTCAAATGAAAAGAACAGATTTCCCTACGGGGACAATAAAGGCTTCTAATCTAAAACCACCTTGATTTTTCATATTGTGTGTTGCTGTTAATGAAATAAGTTTCCTCATTGAAATCACGCTATATTTCACTTCACTTTTGCCTCCATTCCAGAGTTTAGAAGGTTTCTGTTTGAAAAAGGGTCTATACTGCAATTTAGTTTGAAATACAAAAAGAGACCGAACATTAGAACCAGTTTGGAGTCTATACAAAGTTCAATAAAGAATGAAATGGCTTCCCAGCAGACTAATACTCCAGGCTGAAGAAAATGCTGGAAATGCATTTTTTCTTTAGTCGTTACATCGAATTTTTAAAATGAATTTTGAGCACCATTATGTGTAAAAATTGTGTTCAATAACAATTTACCAAAGGTGATTGACAATTGGCTCAAAAAATGCAATTTGATTAGATTGCATTTGGCAGCAAGGTTTTAGTTAAATTGGGCAGCAAATTCACTCTAAAACGAAAATGGTTGAATCTTGTTGAAGGGTGAAACCAGCTCACTATGGACAGCACATACTCCATTTGGTAAGAGCTGAATGGAATCATTTCAGCACTCATTTGGTTTTGGGGTTGGCGGTGGCCTGTTTAACCTGAGAAACGAGTCCAAAAAGGCAGCATTACTAACCATGACTTGGCCAACATCCTTTGAGAGATGTGCTTTGGCAAAGCTCAGTCCAAAAAGCATAATTTACCTGTGTGCTAGTCATGGTGCCATTTATTTTCACATTGTCCACTGCAGCTTATCCAAACAAACCTATTTCAGCTTTGTAAGAACAGTGTGTAACGACAGCTTCCATTAAAATTTTCAAGATTTATTTTAAAAGTTTGAGTTGAAAATGTACCAAACTGAAGTGTCTATTGTGCGATCTATGAAAGCAGAGTTTTGACAATGACAGGTAGTAAAATCGAACGGAACAAGTTGATCAAAACATTCACAAAATGATCTTTCAAACAATGTAAGTAATGGACAAAGCCATAGAATGTGAAACATGTGAATTCTTGGCACCTTCCTTTGACAAATAGTTTTCTAATACTGAGTGTTGACAGTTAAACGTGGATCCATAGTCATCTCACATTAATACACTGGAGATTTACCAGGTTTATTTGCAGTAAAGTGCTACAGAATACCAGAAATAAGTGCCGTCTTTGTGTGGGTGCATTTCAAACAGGGCCAGCAGTTAGCAGAGGTACAACACCTTTTCTCTCATTAGGCGCACTAAACATGATAATGATTCCCCCGAGAAACCCCTTCTCTCGCTTCCCCTCCGCTTGCTCGCCCCGTCACTCTTGACAACGGCATCGCCATGGTGATCAAAGCCAGATGTGCCGCTCTTCTGCCGCTGCCACAAGCACAACTGTACACAGGGTTTTTACAGTCGTCACTCCGCTGAGAACTGGGTCCGTGGGGAATCTGGGGTGTGCAGCGTTTAAAAGACATAAAAACACATTGAATATGCATGTGTGCAAAATAACTCACATTAAATATGTCATTTCAAAATTCAGCTTCAAGTATGAAAGCAGATAGCGGCACATTTAGGCGATCGGTTTTAGGTACACACGTCTCCAGGACTCAGGGACGAGCAGGTCGGATAATGGCTGACCCTTCTCACCCTGGACACAGACTATTTGAGCCCCTCCCACTCAGAGGCTACTGTCCATTTGGACCAGAACGTGACCACAAGAACAGATTCTTCCCCTCTGCTGTTGGACTCATAAACACTAACAACTAATGGCAACAAACGCTGCAAAAATGTAAATCTAGCCCAGATCAGAATGACTTGAATTTATAATTTCTTCACTAGACTTGAACATTTTTGACTCGACGTGATTTAATTTCTTATGTGATGCAGAATATTTTACTGATCATTTGATAATTTGTCTTAAAATAAGAACATTAATTTGTCGAAAAGGTAAGTAAAATTATATTTACCCATTGGCCGATAATTTGTCTTGAAATAAGACGTAATGTATTTAAACAAGACAGAAACTGTTTGAAACAAGTCAAATAATGTAGATCTGTCGATTAAATAGTCTGTAATCATAACTAGTCAAAACGTCTGAAATTAAGATTAATATGCTGTAATAAAAACATTCTAACTCATCTAGAAATTCATTTTGAAGTGTACTTCATCTGGTTGCAGTGCTAGGATGATTGGAACAAGTACTACTCAGCACCTTCTGATTCTATCACATGACTGAAAGTTCAAGTACATGTTAAAAAATCTATTATAAAAAAGTACAATTACATAACAAATATAAAATACAATTGATTTAATTTAATTTAATAAAAAAAAACACTCACAATTGTTCTGTAATTAGTCAAATTCCACTCGTGGATGTTGTGAAACCTCAGACATTTTATCATAATATTTTCATATTTTGAATCACTAAAACTGCCTGCCAGGAAAGCATGGAATAAAGAGTAAATGAACAGGTAAAATGGTCACATATTTGAGCAACTCTGTGCCCCCAGCTGTTCAACTTTGACTAGAATAAGCTCAGTCAGCACCATAACAGTCCCCAACAGAGTCTGAACCATTGGACTCTGCTTTTGAAATACCTTTCACCACATAGACTCTAAGTTGTGTATTAACATGTTAATATTTTCCCTCCAAATCTGCATTTGAAGGGCATTTCCTAATTTTGTGTGCCTGCAGATGAATTACCATGCATATCAAAAGAGTTCAGACGGCGGGAGACCATTCAGCTGTTTAAAAATCTGAGTGCTTTTTGACAAATAACAGGAAACTCAGTATCTGCTCTGATATTTGGTACTCCACTTCTTTGAAACATGTTGGTGTGTTTTTGTCTTTCATGCTTTTAAACAACAAGAAAAACATCAACAAACCAGACGGTGAGACATGACAACAAAGACAGCACAGGTAAAACAGAAGCAGGGCAGAATTCAACAGAGCCGTACAAGATATTCAAAGAAATACACATGCAATCCACAGGCGGCTGACAGAGGGAGGTAGACTCTTAAAAGAGGAGGCGGGTCAACACGGGAAAACCACTGCTGTTTTAAAGGAGTACAGTGTAACTTTTCTGATAGATGGTCTGCTTGTCTACATATGTTATTGCATTGCACAGTTTGGCATAATGATAAATGGACTCAAAGCATTTTACATCAGGGAACCATTCAAATATTCCCATCTCAAGATGGGTAAGTGTCTTGTCCAAGGACACAGTGGGAGCTGGAACAGAACCACCAACCTTCAGATCAAAGGTTGAACACCAAGTAAGCCAGTGTTTCCCAATCAGGTGTACAGAAGAATGATTTAAGGTTAAATAATAATCAATATTAATAAAACAAGACAAAAGACAAGTAATAAATGACAATAAACTATTAGAAAAATATGTATTTGCCCCAGAGTTAGGGGTACTTGGAGTGTGAGACAAAAAAGGCTGGTAACCACTGATCTACTTGCAAATGTAATTTTTTTCATCCATCCCCAGGTGGCGCCATAATGAAGACACTGTCTTCAATACAAATATCAATCACCATCAAGATAATCCAGGAAGTTTATAGAATTGTATCCCCTCCTTTTGCCGTTAGGACAAAAATAACAATTTATAAATAATCAAGGTTTCAACTCGTACCACTTCATCGACCACATTTCTGCAACAAGGAAGTAGTTCAAGTGTTTTGTTGCAAAAAACATTTAATAGAATGCAATCGTGCAGTGAGGATCCAACCACCATTTTCTGGGTCACTTTATCAACATCCCCATGGCTCCAAAATGAAGCAATCATACTGTTATCAAATGAGTTCCCTAAAAACATAAAAGGTTCATTCTCTATTTAAGCAAGCGCAGCAACATCAGTTTCAACTGAACTATTTAAAATAAAATATCCCACTTTGTGAAAAGTCCTCAAAATGTTGCCCCAATTGAAATAGTATACAAATAAAGATTTGCTCAAAATGATATCTGATATCAACCGAGGGGCTGTTGTGTCCAGGGGCGGTGCCAAGGGGGGAACTTGTGGGGCACCATTACCCTCTAAGACAATATAAACTTATCAAGACTCTCCTTAAATAGAGACGATACAATTCAGCTGTGAATGCACCTCATGTGTGAAATGCCCTTCAGCTCTGAGCTGGATATTGCACTTTTAATGATTTTATTTAATGTATACCTCAAACAATTTGTAATAGTAATATCAACACCCAGCCATGTTTATTTTATCTGGTAAAAAAACAACAAAAACAAAAAACACCAAAACAAGACTCTCCTCACTGGTAAAAAGACGAAAAACACAAAACACAAGATAAAAAAAGAATAAAAAACACATATGACACAAGACTCAACAATTGCTAGATCTGCAAGGCTTTTTATGAGTCACAGTCTGAAGACGACTTTAAAAAGCACCAACTTGAAAGACCTCGGCACCCCCTTAGTCCCCCCCAAGAACAGTGTTGGGCCGGCCCTGGTTGTGTCCCTGGATACTCCGTTCACAGTGTCAGTTTACCACCTCTTCCTCCTCTCCCTGCTGCTGGATCCGAGCCCAGTAACAAGGTGACTCTGCTCCCCATGTAAAATGATTAGTGGGAGGTCTGCCACAAAGTGATGCCGCTTGGTACGACTTCACACAAAATGGCTCAGAAATGGCTTCGTTTTGACTTTGAATGGGAGGGAGAAAAGACAAACGAGGATGAAAAAAGGACCCTGCCACAGAGACCAAAGGTTTGGGAAGAGCTCAAGGATTCACTGTTGCTGAAAGAGCGTTGTGAGGTATTTTTTGAATTTACCAGAACATGTTTTTGGACAATGTAATATTAAAACACGCAAAAATGATTAATTGCACAGTAGAAATGTTTTTAAAAATGAAAACGAGAGGCTACCCAACCTTTTTGAACCAGCTTGAAAATAATAACCATAAGAAACAGAAAAACAGAACAGTAAAAATCAGACACAGCCCCACAAAGTATTCAGTGTATATGTTGTGGATGCGAACATTGGACGTTGCGATTTCTGAGGTTGAATACATGAGCTGCACAATTGGTTCAGATGTGGGGTGGAGCTTTGTGGTTTTGTGTGATAGATGTGTTGATTCGCCTTTGTGTGGAAGCTGAGGCCTAACAGTTTTCAGACTGTTTAGACCTTAATTTGAGGAACCTGCATCATCATTTAAGCCTCAAAACGAACACTGTAAGTTTGGGCCTTGATTTTATCCATGTTCGCTATAGACACAAGACAGATTTACAGATTTAGAGGCAAAATGTGGATTTGAAACTGCCACTATATCCACACATCTTAACACATAGCAGCAGACGCAACTGAGTCATGAAAGGCTTTGAGCAGCTTATGGTTAACTTTAGACACCAGATGTAGCGTATTCTCAGATTCAGCATGACGTTTTAGGGCAGGTCAGGAGATAGGCGACTTCACTCTACTCCATGATTAAATATATGAAATATTCCAGAATGAATGAGCCCAAATAGCACATAACAATTGAATAAACACCAGGAACCACTAAGAAGCTAAAGACGACTCACTTGGCCATGGCACAAGTCCATATTCCATTCCTTGTGGTGTCATGTGCTCAGATTGTTTATTTTTCTCTCTAAAGCACGATTGTTGGGTGTGGGAAGCCCATTCACTATAATTATTGTGAGGATTCAGGTTGTAGATACTAATTTGGCTCTGTTTAGTTTGTGTACAAATGCTGGTGAGCTAAACGGTTCCAAAGACATGAATGTCCTGCTGTCAGTGTTTAAAACTCACTGCTATGATACATGAGAACGAATCAAAGCATTATAAGTTATTTGCGACTTGCTACAGGAATATATACATTAGTTGTGGTTAGTCCTACTTTGGGAGCTAAAGAGCCTTTTATCTCACTTTGGTGGCTCTTTTGTCACACACTGGCAAAAGGTTTAACTTCACATGGGATCAAGGTGCCTTTATATTCACTCTCCATCAAAGGCGTTTGTTTTACTATCTTCAATTTTCAGTATTTGAGCATCTACTCCATGTTTTCCTGTGGAATGCAGTCTAATGTTTACCCCTCGAGTTCTGATACCCAGATGTTCGAACTTGAGAATATAAGACCAGTTTAGACGTAGGAACTCATTTTAGTTCCCACAGGGTTTTAACAGGGGAAGCTCTCACTTCTTCAAAAAGGGTCATTATCTGTTATCTGTATTTAAAGAAGATGCGGGTCAACATGAGAAATGTACTGTTGTTTTAAAGGTGCACTGTGTAACTTTTCTGATAGATGGCCTGCCACCTGCTTGATGTTATTGCCTTGCATTGAATATTTCTCATAATTGCTCATAATTGCCAACCTTTGGATCAGAGGTTGAATTAATGTTTAAAGGGGCACTATGGAGTTTGCAGGAAACATTCTATTCTCCTGAAGATGGAAAAAAAAATAGCAAGACAAGCAGCAAGTACTTTTGGGCAATAAAAACTCTTTACCTGGATAAATGAAAGATTGATGGATTCATATCATACTGTGGAACCTTCCAGGCAAAAACGAAAGAAAATATGTAAAAATCAGGAGACCAACCCTCAACTAGAAAACTTACTTAGAAAACTTAGTAAACTTTTTAATGTTTTGGATGATATCAATAAAACAAGTGTTGGAAAAAGTTTAAGGGTACTCACTGAACTATAAGTTTTGGTCTTAAAAAAAAAAAAAATAAATAAAATAAAATAAATAATAATAATAAATCTATTCACATAGAGACATCCAGGGGTGCCATAATGCTATATAATAATACTATCGCTCACTCGCCATCAAGCTAGTCCAAGAAGTTTACAGAATTCTGGAACCTGTCTTTTGTATTTTTCCTTCAACCATTAGCATTAGCCCTCAGCTATTTTTCAATAATCAAGATGGTTTTGACTCGGACCACTTCATCAACCACATTTACACGACTACTGAGTAAATGGTTCAAGTGTTTTGTTCGTTTGTGCGTTGTGAGGTATTTTTTGAATTTACCAGAACATGTTTTTGGACAATGTAATATTAAAACACGCAAAAATTATTAATTGCACAGTAGAAATGTTTTTAAAAATGAAAACGAGAGGCTACCCAACCTTTTTGAACCAGCTTGAAAATAATAACCATAAGAAACAGAAAAACAGAACAGTAAAAATCAGACACAGCCCCACAAAGTATTCAGTGTATATGTTGTGGATGCGAACATTGGACGTTGCGATTTCTGAGGTTGAATACATGAGCTGCACAATTGGTTCAGATGTGGGGTGGAGCTTTGTGGTTTTGTGTGATAGATGTGTTGATTCGCCTTTGTGTGGAAGCTGAGGCCTAACAGTTTTCAGACTGTTTAGACCTTAATTTGAGGAACCTGCATCATCATTTAAGCCTCAAAACGAACACTGTAAGTTTGGGCCTTGATTTTATCCATGTTCGCTATAGACACAAGACAGATTTACAGATTTAGAGGCAAAATGTGGATTTGAAACTGCCACTATATCCACACATCTTAACACATAGCAGCAGACGCAACTGAGTCATGAAAGGCTTTGAGCAGCTTATGGTTAACTTTAGACACCAGATGTAGCGTATTCTCAGATTCAGCATGACGTTTTAGGGCAGGTCAGGAGATAGGCGACTTCACTCTACTCCATGATTAAATATATGAAATATTCCAGAATGAATGAGCCCAAATAGCACATAACAATTGAATAAACACCAGGAACCACTAAGAAGCTAAAGAGAAAGAGAAAGAAAACAATCAAGTTAATGCAGCCTCTGAGTATTATTTCCCATTTTTATTACTGGTCACTTAATCAACCTTTCGCCTGGCCCTAATGGTTCCATGAATCACATTGTTATCAAATGTGCAACAATAAACAAAAATAACTAATAACTACCCATGAAAAGTTCATTGACAATTTAAAGAGGAGATACTATGCATACAAGAGCTTCTGCCTCTCAATAAGGAGATCGTGGGTTCGAATCACGGACCACCCCAACATCCTCCCCGTGTTACCGTGGGTTCTCTGGCTTCCTCCCACCGTTGGAAACTCTAAATTGCTCATAGTGTATGAATGTGAGAGTGAATGGTTGTCTGTCCATGTCCATGCGACGAGTTGGTCACTGTCCAGGGTCACTGGGGGGGGGTCACAAGTCACTGGGATAGGCTCCAGTCACCTGTGACCCTGGGAATGGGAATAAGCGGTAGAAATGAATGAATGAGTTTTTAACCTTATTATTTTGTTGTTTCCTCAGCATTAGTTTACTCAAAGTTGTATTTTGATTAATTCCTGCATGTTTGAATAATCCCGTAACAAAGATCTGAGTGCTCAGAAAGCAAGTAAGTGCTCACTTACCCCCTATCCACATCCACATTCTTTGACTTGGTTAGAATTGTTTGAAATACGAAGACTGCAATTGACACATGTAGAGTTGTATAATGTAATGCAAAAAATTCAAAAATAAATGACAGAGCACGATATGAATGTCAAGTGTTCAGTCGCTCACACTATATCCATGGGTTACAGAGTGATGAAAATGAGGACCATTGCCATAGCAATGAAATCATTTAAAACAAAATACTCTAACTTTTGAATGAAGTGAAAAGTCCTCAAAATGTTGCTTATAAAGTCTATGTTCCTGAAGTCTTGTGGCTGTGTCATATGGTCAGATTATTTATTTTTCTCTCTAAAGGGCTCACATTTGTGGGACGTGGGAAGCCCATTCTCGCTTTGGTGGCTCTTTTGTCATGCATTGGCAAAAAATACAGTATAATGTCAGATGGGGTCAAGTGGTGTTTGATGAGTGTAAATATAAAGGCATAATATTTATACTCCATCAAACACCATTTGTTCTACAATCTTCAGTTGTCAGTAGTTGAGCATGTACTCCATGCTTTCCTGTAGAAAGCAGAACTGATTTTAGTTTAGTTTCACACAGGGGTTTAACAAGGGGAAGCTCTCAAGCTCACTTCCTCAAACAGGGATGTCATTGTCTACATTGTTTGTATTTAAATCAAGTAGAGTTGAGAAAAAGGCCACTGCGGTAGAAGGCTTCATGGATGAGGTGAGTAAATGGACCAAGTTATTTATGTAATTGTGTAAGGAGCATAAAACTAAAACACAGATTTTTGAAATTGAGATTACATTTTTGAGATTACAAAAATGTACTCATCTTAATTTGAGTTAATTAAACAAATTTTAACTTTTTTTGTTAACATTTAAATATATCAGTCTTAAAATCAAATATATAGAAAACCATAATTATGTACAATCTGTCAAAATCTAAAGTACAACATTTAAATGTTTTTTTGTGATTAGGTGCTAGGTGCTGCACATTATGTCTCAGTGAGATAAAAATGCATTAAGGGGAAATGGCCTTTGAAGTTACAATGCTTCATATAAATCTATGAATGTGGATAAAATGAAATAATACATATTTTTAGGTACAAATTGGACAATGCTGTTGTTTCCAGCTGGCATTTTGAGAGGGAAACAAACCATAAAACATAAAACATGTAAAATAAAATTAGTTTTGCCTGGTGTTTCTCCTCTTAAAATGTAAAAAAGCAGAAATGTATTCAGCTGACGACAACCAAACTTAAAACACAATCATGGTTTTCAGCTGCTGAGTACTCACTTGTACTTTTCTGTGTTGTAGGGAGAAGCTGAAACCTTCTTCAAAAATGGACTCTTACATAGTGAAATCCTTTACGACACTCTTTCTGATTGATTTACTACTTCTGAGTATCTTTTGCCTTGGTGTCAGAGGGTTTTCACTTAGGAATTGTTACCTTTTTGAAAACTTAAAAGCTGATTGCACCCAGAACCAACTCACAGAAGTCCCCACAGACATCCCTCCCACTGTGGAGAGCATCAATCTGAGCAACAACAACATTTCAAAGATACAAGTTTTAAATTTTACACATTTTCCTGATTTAACAAAGCTTTATCTAAATCACAACTCTATTTCTTACATCAGCAAATGCACTTTTTCTAAGTTAACTTCCCTCATGTATCTGGAATTGAGCAACAATGTCCTCATCAAACTTGAAGATAAAGTGTTTGATGGCTTGCCTAAACTCAAACAGTTAAAAGTTAACTTCAACCAAATTGATTTTGTGGCACCAAACGCCTTCAGATCTCTGAGCAGCCTTACACTTCTCGACCTGTCCAACAATAGACTCCGGACTATTGCACAAGTTCAATTAGCCATACACCACATGAAACAGTTAAAGATCCTGATGATTAGCAACAATGGGATAACAACATTTAGGTCGCAAGATTTGACAAATACCTCAACAAATATGTATCTCCTTGATGTGTCAGAAAATCCTCTTACAAAGTTTGAGATAACAACAGGTGCTCTTTCAAATGTGGCAACGTTAAATATTGGATATCGCACAGTTAAGTCCAACCTGTCGTGGACTGTGCAAAACCGCAGTCTGCTGGGTCATGTGAAACGTTTGGACATAAGCGGATTAGAAGTGGCATCTATCGGTGAATGGAGAGAACTGTTTACGACGTTTCACTCTTCTTTAATGTTTTTACAGTTAAACTTAATGCAGAGCAGACTTACGGCCTTAATAAACATGTCATGCTCCATGCCAAAACTATCAAACATAAAAATACGGGAAAGCAAAGACTTTTCCATCAAGTCAAATGTATTCCAAATGTGTAAGAATGTCACTAAAATAGATCTGGAGAGAAACAATATCGAACAAATTGAAAATGGCTCCTTTGCTTTTTTTCGTCATCTAAAAATCCTCAGCCTTAGCAACAACAGGCTCCCAAGTGTCCCGTTTGCGATCAGAAATCTACATTATCTTTGGAGACTCAAGCTTGCCTTAAACCAAATAGAAAAACTTGGATGTCAGGACTTTACTGGATTGAAAAATCTCAAAGAGCTGGATCTTCAAGGCAACCAGATTTCAGCACTGAGTAACTGTTCATTTGTTGCATTGGTGAAGTTGGAAGTTTTGAAACTACAAGGAAATTCAATATCTGATTTGGGGAATGCTTTCCAAAGCAGTTTACCAAATCTTAAAGTCCTCTACTTCAATATGAACAAACTCACCACTATCACTAACAATGCATTCATTGGTTTGCATTCACTTACAAACCTGTCATTAGCTGAAAATCAGATTAAGACGCTGGAGAAAGACTGCTTCTCAGGTCTGAAACAACTAATGGATTTACAATTGCATTCAAATAACCTAAAAAAGGATGCACTGGATAGTTCTCCTTTTAAATATTTGGTAAATCTAAGAAAACTTCATCTAGAACATAATCACATCAAATATGTAGCGAGTTCTCCTTTGAAAGATCCTCCGTTTATGAACTTGTCACGTTTAGAGACTTTAATACTTTCAGTGCAGCACTCTACAGGACGGATGCTTTTCCCTTCAAACTTCCTTCAGGGTCTGACAAATCTCTTGAATTTTTTCAGCAATAATATTCAACTTTTGAACTTGACTGATGACTTTTTCACCCACACGCCTCATCTCATCTCCTTGGACATCAGCGCAAATAATCTCTATGACGTGTCTCCAAATCTGTTTGCTCCGATCCCAAATCTCACACAACTCAGAGTTACAAGCACCAACCTTCACTCTTTAGACTTTCTGATCCAGGCCAACCTGACAAAACTTCGGCTGCTCTTGGCAAGAAAGAACACATTTTCTGTGATCAGTGAAGACATCATCAGGTCCGTCCCAAGTCTGACCAGGTTAGATCTGAAACAGAACAGCTTTGCATGTGACTGTGACAACTTGTGGTTTGTGCAGTGGATTAAACACAACAATCAAACTCAAGTAATTGGCACTCAGACCTTCAGATGCAACTATCAACCACAGCAAAGAGACTCCAACCTGTTGGATCTCAATGTGCAGTCCTGCCTTGTGGACATAAACTTTATCTGTTTCATATCCACCTTATGTTTCAATATTCTGATCCTTGTGGCCTCATTCACTTACCATTTCAGCCGATTTCAGCTGACATATGCCTACTACATCTTCTTGGCCTGGCTATTTGATTCTAAAAACAGGAAGAAGCGAGCATCGAGTCAATATGACGCCTTTGTCTCATATAATACCAACGATGAGGCCTGGGTCTATGGAGAACTGGTGCCACATCTGGAGCAGGAGCAAGGCTGGAGACTCTGTCTGCACCACAGAGACTTTCTCCCAGGTACATTTCACTGGCCAAACATATCACTGTTTGTTGCACATGTGGCTCCTAAGATGCCTGTTATAAAACTGTTGATAGATTAAGGATATTCATCTTGTCTGCTTTAGTAGAATAGTTTTGTTGTGTCTTCTTTATCAGACACCAGGTAAGAGATGATGTATTTACCTTGATATGTTTCGACAGTAACTTCTCTCATCAGAAGCCTCACACGATGGCGGGTGTGACGTGTCTTAGCTGTTGTTCTCAAGCGTTGTCAACCTGATGCTGGCTCAAAGAAGCAATAGAGACAAAGGAGTATTCCAACACTTCTTCACTGACAACCTCAGGCGGACGGGGGATGTGGTCAGGCTGACCACGTCTAAGAACAACACACCTTAAGACACATCACACCAACCATTCCATGACGCTTCTGACGAGAATGTAAGTTACCATCAAAATGTGAAGGTTACATCATCTCTTGCATAGATGAAACATCAAAACTAAATAAAACTATAGAGATGCAGCTGCACCAGATGCACATGGTCACTAGACATTGTTTAAACTACTTCATTTTCACAGGAAAACCCATTGTGGAGAACATCGCAGATGCCATTTATGGAAGCAGGAAAACCATCTGTGTCATCAGCCGCAGATATCTGCAGAGCGAGTGGTGCTCCAAAGAGATGCAGCTGGCAAGGTACTGCTGTTTAAACTGTGTGAAAGATCTGCAGGATCTGATTCTGATTTGTCTGTAGTTTTCGTTTGTTTGATGAGCGCGAGGACGTTCTGATCCTGTTGTTTCTGGAGGACATCCCTTCGTCTCACCTGTCTCCGTTTTACCGCATGAAGAAGCTGCTGAAGAGACGCACATACCTGAGCTGGACCCACGCCTCAGACAACCAACAGCTTTTCTGGGAGAAACTACGACAAGCCCTGAGGTCCACAAACACAGCAGCAGAGGACAGGCTGTGTCTCACCGTCAATCAGACGCACGGATAATGCTTGTAGTTTACTGATTAAAAATATTGTAAGATAGGTATTGCAATACATTTATATATAATAAATTACTGTGTGTTACCATTTATCAAAATTACACAGTCTCAATTGTATGTGTCCATTCTGAGATGATTAATGCTTAAAAATAAACCCCCAAATCTAAATTAAAACCAATGAATAAATAAAACAGTTTGCATGTTGTTGGCCTGTACAATTACTGTGTTTATTTCAGGACACTGTAAAAAGCCAAATTTAAGCAGGAGGCACATGAGAACACTGACGTTTTATGAAATCAGAGACTGATCTTATATATTCACTCCACATGTAAACAAAAACCCTTTACGGTACTTTGAAATGTGGCCTGTTAAGAAGCAGGTTTATACGGTGGAACTCAGTAGATACTTTAGTTACCGGTACATATTTCACTTATGGTGGTAGTTATAGTGGCACTTCTATTGGTATTTCTGGTGGTACTTATACCGGTAATTACAAAGAGTTCCTATATGTCCTGGAAATTCTAGAAAACATGGAAATAATTGGCTTGTTTTCCAGACACAAAAAATGTATTTGGAAAATCTGAAAAAATGCCAGCAATCTTGGAAAATATATATTTTGACCTTGATCATTTCTGTTTCTATCAACACCACAGTAAAAAGGGTGCTTTTTTATGAAAATAAATCTGAAAACTGAATGAGTCAATATTTTGGGGTTCACATGTGACATCTAATTTGAGCTAAAATATTTCTGATGATCTAGATATCTACTTATAGTGTTTTATCTTGTGCTTATCAATTAATTTATAAAAAAAATACTTTGAAAGCATACAAACATAGAGCGAACTGCTAATACCCGTTTCTCTCCATGAAGATACATATCTCTACCAAAAAAAGTTTCACTTCTTGTAAACCTAAACTAATCATATAAATCCTGGAGTTGACTGGATGTTTCAGTTATTGTGCCCTGCACCCCACGGGCAAAATTGTAACATACAAAAGATCAATAATGGGACAGCTTTTATTGTGCAAATTCTTACCAAAATGTACAACACTTGACATGAAACAAACACATGTTTATACATGTTTATTCAGCACAGTGAAGGTCTCTCGCTGGTCCTGGTGTTGTCTGGACACAGAGAGATGGTGGTCTTCCTCTCCACTGTAGAGGTGAGGCTATGTTCCAGAAGGCCCAGATGTTGTGGACCTTCTTAAGAGACCTGGAATAAGTTTGACTCATTGTAGTTTTCAAAAGAAAGGTTTGTCTCGACGCGGTCGCAGAAGCATCAACAGCCTTGAAAAGAGCACACGAAGAGGACGAGTCATCAGCCTGTGGAACCCAGAGGCTTTCTGGGACACTTTGGAAATGTCAGCCTCTGTAGCCTCTCATTTCTGTAATAATTTGCCAATGTCCTCCATTATATTATTGCTTCCAAAACTGCGACTGTTTTCAATGCAGTGACGGTTGTTCTTGCTGGACCACAAAATGGTTTGCTTCTCCAGTCTCGGAGCCATGATGTGTTGACTTGTTTTGCGGTTGCCGTCATCATGAGCATCCTTGTTGTTGGTTGGTTCCTTGCATACAGAGTCAGTTGCTCTGCAATGTGAATCCAACATTATTTCACCTGGTTATTTATTTTGGACAATGGCACTTATGGGGTGAGATTTGTTTCATATTTATTTATTGACGCAACAAGAATGATTAATTCAAAATCCCAGATTTTTTCATAATACCTGACTTGCATTTATGTATTTAACATTTGTCTCATAAATATCCAGGTGAAGGATGCACAATTTAGGTGATCCTCAAATTCAGATTATTGCATGCAAAAGCACAGATTCAAAAAACAAAAATATGATTTATTCACAAATATATATATGCAAATCTAATTTTGTGTGCATAAATCCATAAATGCAAGTCAGGCATTGTGAAAAAATCAGGGATTTTGAATTAATCGTTCTTGTTGCTTCAATAAATTGATATGAAACAAATCTCACCCCATAAGACTCCAGTACACAGATGATTTGAAATGTGCAATGGCTAATTCATGGTTTATAATACCGTAAATGAAACAGAAACCCACCGCTGCGCTCCACTCCAAACTCCTTTCCACTGAGGATGTGGTGGAGCAAACTCTTCATCCCAAAAGGACTGAGGTTCATCAGACTCTCAGACTCTGACCTGAAAATAATCACTTTTTTACAATTCACCAGAGTTAAAGGCTGAGTATGCGTATCCCAATGCATGCATACCGCTAAAAACTGCCTTAAATCTAAAAGAAGCCATAATAATAAATAATTAAATAGCCATAATGTGTTTTATTGCAACAAAAATAGATTAAAGCATAGAAAAATGGAACTGAGAAAAAAACATCCCATGCTTTTAAGTGCCCTTCTCTGCCCTGAGCCCTGAGGAAACCAGGGCAAAGTATATATAAAAAGTACTCAAATCAAATACAGTAAGTGAAAGTTATCGAGTGGTTTGGTTGGAAAGTTTTTGTGCCAGAAGAACGACGGGTGTTTGTACCTTCTGCTGCTTGTTGAGGTGTCCGTGGTGTGGATGAGGCACCTCCAGTAAGTTCAAGGTTTTCCGGTGTTTTCTGGTGGTCATGGCAGGAGTGACAGGGAGATACATGGACGACTCTGAAACACACAGACAAACAAAACAGATAAATGGAGGACCTGTGTTTGTACATTTAAGTGGTTGCCCTGGGGGTATTCATTCATTTTTTCATTCATCCATTTTCAGTCGCTTATTGGGAAGCAAGAGCTCTAACCTGCTCTGATATCGTGACAATCGCTGCCTTTGTTAAATATTATGCATTTGTAATTTTTGAACTGTGATTTTCAAATACTGGGTGAGGAGCTAAACCGTCTAAAACGGAGGTTGAAAATAAATGCTTGACTCACGAGGGATATTGAGGCCCTGGACTTTGGCCATCAGAGACAGAATGTCCCGTGTGGTGTGTTCAGCGCTGAAGACGTGGTGCTGCCCCCTCTGGATGGGAGGGAGGTGGCTCTTTGTGGTTGTGCTGTGGACCAGCTGGGTCAAGTACTGGTCGAAGATGTCATTGGAGATTTCTAAAGGAAAAAATGGTACAGGTTTGTTTGGATTTGGATCACACATAGCAATTATTATGTCCCCATTTTTATAGAAAATTCTTGTTTGATCTGTAGTTTAAAGCTTACAAAAATGAAATTCATGTGATTCTTATATCAGTTTATACTTCAGTCTTTTGTCGAAGGTTAATGCAATTTTTTACAATGTGTACACAGAAGCCAACAGTTTGAACATAAATCGCAAATCTACTTATTATATTAATTAATTACATTTTGCAAATTGTGTAGCTATGCCAGTGTTGCTGTTTATCTAATTTTAACACATTTTATTGTCTGTGAAGAATGTTGTTAACAAGCTAGTTACTGTTAGCTTTACTGCGAAGGGAAAACTTTGTTCTACCTCTTGTGAAAAGCAATTACAAACTCATTGAAGTGAAATTTTGGGATTATAGGAATGCATTCGAAAAGTGAGGTGCTGCAAACTGTTCACGATTAACTAGTTCTGTTTTTGACCTTGAGACAATAAAAATCACTTAAAGACTGTACCTGAGGTCCCATAGGTGCCATAAGTGTCCCCTAACTCTTCTTCATCATCAACATCTTCCTCAAACTCATCATTGTCTTCGTCGAGGAAACTGAGGCGAGTGTGAAACGACGTGGTCTGAAAACAGACAGATCGGACATCTGCACTCTGCAAAGACAGAACGAATTTTATGATTCACACTCTACGATGTACTTTCCAATCTTATTAAATCTATTTCGTTGTAATAGATTGTACTGGTTTACAGCTGCTTTAGTCATGTCGTATTTTATCGCTCTACATTTGGAAAGTCAAATATTTTTTGAAAATTGTAATAAGTGGGAAAAGAACGACTGATATAAGTGACTTGACTTTTGTATTTAATGATCTAAAAACTTCAAGTCAGTGTGAACCTTGATCCAGCAAAGTAGCCATCCTGTAGTTTTGGAAGGGTTGAGATGATGCAAGGATCTACGGCATCACTATGAGAACAAAACAGTGAAAGAGTTTTATTTCATTCATAGATTCATTTTCTGTTCATCTTCTGTCAACAATCAAGATAAAAAAGTACATTTACTATGTGTCTGATTATAAAAACATAGCAAACAAAATTTG
The DNA here is from genome assembly GCA_019453435.1 of Rhinogobius similis. Classification (NCBI taxonomy): domain Eukaryota; kingdom Metazoa; phylum Chordata; class Actinopteri; order Gobiiformes; family Gobiidae; genus Rhinogobius; species Rhinogobius similis. The sequence goes on along the minus strand of CM033621.1, from coordinate 31,294,255 downwards.
AATTGGATAAGCCCAAGTGAAACAACAACAACAACAAATGCAAAGAATTAAGACAAAAAATGTCTTGTGTTTCCCCAATAACACATCAGCAAGCTCCCAAACATACAAGAGAAAAAAGACAAAAGTAAGGCTTATGTGATTAGTACAGGTTTAATGAGGGAATAAGTTAATAAAAGATTAGCAGTCGGGATATATTACAAATTATATAGATTAAACTTCATAACAACACATGAACTGTTGTACCTAACATGCTGCGTGTGATGGGAAAGGGAAAGGTGAGAGTGGGACGTCCTGTCATCCTTCAACAAGACGATAAATAGGACACTTCTGTTCGTAACATCTCTACGATCATTTGGTTGTCCAGGGCCAGGTAGAAATGGTGTCGATAAACTAATTATGAAAGGAGAAAGAAAAAAGTCTAGCTTTAGAAACAGATTTTTCTTTTTCAAGATTATAAATGTAAATGAGGCTGTGCCTAAAACTACTTGAGCTGACACTGAGGAGATCGCTGTACATAGTAATTGTGATTTTTTTTTTTTTTTAGAAGAAAACAAGTCATTTTACTCAATCTATAGTCCAAAAAATACAGCTATGTGTGAACAACCTTTTAATTTTGCTATTTTAGTCACATTCACTTTTTTCCACTCAGAAAGTTAAATTTCACTGTGTTAGACTTTTGTTCCCATTAACTGTGAATAATCATTAAATAACTAATTTTTTCTCACAATAATGTTATCTATTGTAACAAAAATGTGATACTGTGACATCGTTACGGGCACGAGTAAAGCAAGCAAATAAAGTCTGGTCTCAAAATCTGAAGTTGCCCAAAGATGCTGGAAACCCTAAAACGTGTTCCTTATCCAACATAATCACAACATCAATTGAGTAAACTAGTAGTAACACTTGTTTAAAGGGATATCAATGTATTAGGACACGGTATCGTATTAAACTTTTGGAATTGGGATATAACGTATCAATAAGGTATCAATACAAACTTGGTGGAAAACAGGCATAATTTATGCTTTTATTTAGATAGTTAATGTTTCTGCACCAGGCACATTACAAAAAAAAATATAATAATAGAATAATAAAAATAAGTATTAATTATTAATAATACTATTATTGTTATTATTATTATAACATTAATAATACTACTAATAATACTATTATTGTTGTTATTATTATTATTACATCAATAATACTACTAATAATACTATGTTAAAATGATGACACGACTGCAGTGACATCAGCAGCACGGGTTCTAGAATGTGATGTCATGAACGAGTATAAAGGTTCCACTCTGACTCTCAAGAGCTCACTTGATCTCAGAATCAGACAGAGAAAGCACACATTCACTCGAGCTCGTGACAAAGCAGTCAAGATGTCTTCAGTTGTTACAACCACGCACACCAACCCCGAGACCGTATACGAGGTGTTGGAAACCCTTGGAGAGGGAGAATATGGAAAGGTTGTTAAGGGCCGCAATCGTTCCACCAAGGAAATTGTGGCGTTGAAACTCCTAAAGAAAGGAGCACAAGCTTCTTTGAGTTTCAGGAGAGAGCTGGAGATGCTAGACTGCATCAAAGCGTTGAACCCAGACGTTTTTAACGTCTGCAAATTCATTGACTTCTTTGATTTCGAGGACCATCAGTACATGGCCTTTGAGCTGCTGGACAGGAGTCTCCTTGATCTCATAGAGGAGGAGTTGACTTTGTCACTGAGCCAAGTTCGCTCAGTTGCAAAACAACTCCTGATAGCACTTCAGGGACTTAAAAGTGTCGGTGTGATTCATGCCGACATGAAACCAGATAATATAATGCTGGTGAACCAGACGGAAATGCCATTTAAAGTCAAGCTAATTGACTTTGGAGTGGCCATACGCCGTGATCAGGTGATCCCTGGACAAATGATGCAGCCGTTTGCGTGCCGCGCTCCAGAGGTGGTACTGGGACTGCCTGTGTGGGAGGCAGTTGATATGTGGAGTCTGGCCTGCTGTCTCCTTATGTTGTATCGGGGAGCCACAGACTTCCTAAGTGTATCCAACTTTGACAACCTGACAAAGATTGTCCACTTCTTTGGAACACCAGGTAATGAACTCTTAGATGAGGGGTTACACACCCAGAATTACTTTGTTCCACAAGAAAACAGTTGGAGAATTAAAACTCTGGAGGAGTTCATAGATACAACAGGAATTATTCCTGAAATGTCTGAGGACCCACCTTTGGCCTCAAACCTGGAAGAGGTGATCAAAGGTTTTGAAGAGCCTGAGTCGGATGAAGAGCTCCGCGATGTTGAAGCCTTTGTCGATCTGATGACCAAAATGTTTGAGATCAACGCGGAGAAGAGGATCACGCCAGCAGAGGCCCTCCTCCATCCTTTTATAACCATGGACCATTTGAACAAAGGAGACGACTACACCGATGAGGCCCAGGGGTGCATGCTTGTTGCTGAGACAAAGTATGGCCCACTGCAACGAGAGAGCCTCGAGGAGATCGTGGAGAGGCAAAAGGAGGAGGCATTATCTGGATACTCCTCCAGCCCTGCAGATGACGGCCTTACTGTGGTTAGCGCCATTGACTTACCAGAGGATACAGAAGCTATCATGGCTCCTGAAACTAGCCAGACAGTTTCTGAAGCAGACGATGTTGAGGGCCAGCAGGACACTGCTCTGGAAATAGCCGCAATACTGGAAACAATGAGGGAGGAACTGCCTGAGGAGAGCGACAATATACTGGAGGACATCTGTAATTTAGTACAGAAAGGAGAGATTACCGAGGCTGAAATTTCCAAAGTCTCCAAGAGAGGCTCCTGGTTTCGCCGGGTAATTCCTCGTCCTCTCCGTGTGTTGTTTTCGAGGCTGTTGAAGCTTCTGCAACCGCGCCGAAAGAAACCTTTCTTCAGGAAACCAAACTGGGCAAAGCTTATTCCATGCTTTGCAAGAAGGTCCACAGCAACTGGGCCTTCTGGACCCTAGACCCACACTCTCTGTGTCCAGACAACACAAGAACCAGCGAATGGTGTTGAATAAATGTTGCAAAAATATAAAATTGTGTATATAAAAAAGTGTGTTTTTTTTCATTTAAATGATTACAAATTTTTGATCTGTACATTACAATCTTGCCCTTGGAGTAGTGGGTGCAATAACTGAAACAGCCACAGGGGAAAGATATGTCTTATGCCCAGGATGTAGAGAGACTGGCCCCACATGTGCGGCAGCTGCCCCAAAGACACTGTGAAGGTTTCTGTCCTCCTCCTCCACCTGGAAACGCAAAAGTATAAACAACAAAAGGGATATTCACAGCACAGACATAGCAAGAGTGAAAGGGCCGTAAAGTGTGATTATTTTTTAGATTTACAGAGGGCTTTAAGAAGTAGATGGTAAGGACAATTAGTGTAAAAGCTCAGTTGTCCTATAAAAGTGCACTTCATCTGATATTCACGTTATTAGAGTTTGATAATGAGCATGTGGCGTACCCCTTCCTTAAAATCTGCGACTTGAAATAAAGTCTAATACTGTATTTCTAAAACGCCTTTTTAATGCTGGTTATGTATATATTTTGTGTGTGGTTTGTATATTTATTGACTTGAAAATTATCAATTATTATTTTGTATGTGTATCCATATATGTGAAGAGAGGTGGAAGATAAACCAAAAAACTGGTAACATCGCAAATAAGAATAATTAGAATATTAGGCTTAAAAATACATTTCAAAAAAAGGAAATAAAGTGATATTTCTGCACTTTTCTGATTCATTTATCGTTAATTCACATTTTGTTGACATTACTGCTGCACTGTTAAAATATCTGAATATTTTTATCAAGATAATCCTCCAAAATATCGATATTAGAAAGAGTAAAAGTTACAAAGTGCCGCTTTAGGTAACAAAAAAAATACATGGACAATAGGAAAAACTAATAGAGAAAATCATTTTGTCCAATATTCACACTAATAATAAAGTTTGATATGAGTTGGATTTAGGCACTGGTTTAAAACTAAATTTAGAAGCAAATCTAAATTATTACTAGGCCTGTCACAATAACAAACTTGGTGCCACAGACAGTAATGTTAAAACAAGATTATCCCAAACAAAGTCATTCTAAACGGGAAATATTGTTAAAAATATGAGCTACAATCTACAATAAATGAACAGCAGAATGAAACACGTTTTTAGCTAGAACTGTCATAACATTTATTTCACTGTTAAAATCTTATAAAAAAAACCACAACAAAAAAACAAAAACAAAGAAAAAGTTCCCTAAAGTGCAAACACGATAAATATTGAGGCCCAAATATATATATATATATATATATATATATATATATATATATAAAAACAACAACAAAAAACAAAAACAAAAACAAAATTTCCCAAAGTGCAAACACGATAAATATTGAGGCCCAAATATATATATATATATATATATATATATATTTTTTTTTTTATATCGTAAATTGAGCGAAAAGTTGATACAGTAATTATCAACTTATTTTACCTGACATTTGCACTATTGCTGTGCTGTTAACACTCACTATTCTTAATTTAAAATAGTAGATGATTCAAATGCTTTCCAGGTCTATTTTTATTACTTTGTCATGTGGCACTGAATACAGCTCAGGCAGGAGTTTGATGCCGTTCTTCTGTCGAATCAAAGTCATTAACATTAAGAGAAATTCACAAAATATATATTGATTTTACAGCCGACATACACATTTAACAACATAACAGCAATTTCTTACACTATAATTTGGGTTAGAGCTGTGGTTCCCACCTTTTTTGTCTCTACTACCCTCTAAGGTTTGTTTCACACTCAAAGTACCCCTTAACTTGAGTTTGTAAATAACATATACTGTTATACTGTAATAGGAACTTGCTGGTTTTTTGTTTGAAGGCACAAAAACAAAAAATGTTTCTGTCTTCATTGACACGGACATGTCCAGTTATATCTTTTAACTGGCAGACAAAGATCTCACCAGGGGATTCCGTCCTTTTATCAGAGTCAATGGAGCTAACAACAGAATGACTTCTGCTATACGTAAGATAGTACAGTATACGTAGAGATTTTTTTTTTATTTCTCCCTTTTAGAGGAAATTCTGAAATACAAAATATAAATAATACAAAATACAAAAAAATCTTGTGGTGTTGATCATTTAGGGGCACAGTGTTAAATACTATAAGTACAGTATGTATTTACTTACAGAGCGTTGTTTCATTTCTTCCTGTCCATCATAATTTTAAAATAGCTTAGCATAACAACCAAAGTATAATATGAAATGGAAATAAAAATAACTATTCAACTCACAGAATGCTTTTCCACACTCACTTAACATATTAGCTTTAATGTGAGCCTTTTGTGAGTGTCATGTAATATCTAAAATCTAATATTGATGGCTGTCAATATCATTACAATTAAACTTTTTTGTTGTTTTACGCTCATATCAGTGAACATGTCAAGATGTAGGAAAATGTATTTACCTTCATTGAAAGCCTGAAGCACCCTCAAGTTCTGAACAGCTCTGACCGTAAACTGAATCCTCCTCAGTGTCACAGAAAGAGTGTACTTACTCTGGATCAGGAGGTGCTGCTGATGAGGCGACTCTCAGGAGAAGGGCTGTCGTCTGGGAATAAAGAAAGAAGTGGTAGTTGGTTAGTTTTGATGTTTAAGTTGAGCCTTTTATCAGTCTTAACGTTATTTTGAGGTACATGCACAACAGCACCTTAGTCTCAAGTTATCTTACAGCACGAATCACAAAAACAACCAGTCAGCCTGTACTATGACTAACATGCTGCAACTTCTTTGAGCTAAAATCAAAGTATTTAGACTGGGACCTACCTCATTACAGAGAGTCTCCTTTGTCCCTTTCTTCATCTCCGTCCACAAACATTGGCTGTCTTTCTTGGTCGCTAACTTTTTGCTTCTGCACTCTTCAAAACGGATTAAAAAAAACACACATTTACAGATCTTTACAGATTTACAGTTATCGTAATCTACACTAATGGTTTTTGTTACTATAGTTAAGATTATTGTGAGAAAAAACTATGCAATTTAATGATTATTCACAATTTCTGACAACAGCTACGGACAATTAACAACCATTAATAATAAGAGCTAACTACTGCACGTCATCTGACTCATAAACCTCAATATTTGATGGGACCATGTCTGGTTTGGGGAAACTGTTGCAAAATGTGGTTTTTAATTAAAGTTTTATGTTGAGGTGCCTCCACTCACTTGGTTGGGGAGATATTTTTTTCTTGATGAAATATTTAGAAAAAGGCCCATGCTGACAGGGAGCAAGAGGCTTATTCAATGTTCAACCTCGAAACCGCAATCCTCACCTCGAACAGAGCAGTTTAACCAGACCAAAAACCCAACTAAACATGGGCCAGTCCTTTGATGTTAGCTGATACATGCCAGGGAATAAAAATGTAAAAATATATACTATTCCAAGTAAACAAATCATGATTGAAACAGGGTCTAGAAAATGATTAAAGACTCACTGAATATTTGACAGTAATGCAATGTTCTGGCCTTGAAGTTTGTGTGTTAGAAGCACGGATGTCACAGTATGAAATTACAATTAGGTTATTCTGAGAAGAAATGTCACGGCTTTACAGTTATTCTTGGTTATGGCCATGCAACAGTGAAATCCACAAACACGCACACACAAAATCCACACAAATGTTCGATAAAAAGTCACAATTATTATGAAAGGCTTGTTAATTTGTATTTTTTTAATGAATAAGCACAAATATCGATTAACTGAATAATATTGGCATACCAAGTTAGAAAGAAGGAAGAGAGAAAGAGCTGGAAGAGCAGGAAGGTTTGAAGATTTTCTTTTGGACCTTAAAGCTGGTGTAGACTTTAGTGCTTTCCTTCATATTGTAAAAGAAGCACTTTGTAACAAAAATTAGACCATTGCGTGCTGTCTAATAATAAAGACTTTTTTGTCTCATCAATCCAGCAATAAGAGCTGAAAGCAGAGTTCAAAAGGTGCACTATGTAACTTTCTGGTGGAGGGTCTGACACCTGCTTGTCTCATGGAGATGTTATGATGATGATACTTTTTATTTACAGAGTGCTTTTTCACCTAATAGGCACTCAAAGCGCGTTATTGCTGAATGCTCCACAGAATGTATCTATCTAGCATTTAAATCCAGGCTAAAATCAGTTTTGTTTTGATGTGCATGACTGAAAGATCTGTCTGGTTTTTTTTTGTTTTTTAATTATTCTGTATGTCTTTATGTGTCTTTTGATTTTAATGCAATTTTTCATGTAATATAAAGCACTTTGAATTGCCTTGTGTACAAATTGTGCTCTACAAATAAACTTGCCTTGCCATTTATTAATTGTTTATTGGCAAACATCTTGAAAAGCATGCATTCTTACTGTAAATGGATTCACCTCTCCACAGATCTGAACTGTAACTTGGCCTGCTTCTCTCAACACAAATACAGGTTTGATACCATAGTGTGGACCATTTCAGGCAAAGCAATAACATCTCCAAGGAGACAAGTCGCACCTTTATGAGTTCTAGTAAAAAATAAAGAAATTATTTGATTGACAGTTTTAAACAATATATTTAAAGGGTGTTTTAAGATCTTTGAGTCCTGCTGTGAGAACATCTTTACATTGTCAGACTTTAGTTTAGGCCTGTACTCCCTCATCTCAGTTTGATAAGAAACAAATCGACTCCCACTGTAATTTGCACTCCACTTTCCACACATGTAATCCATTATGTTGATGCTTGCAGGAACAGAATGAGCAGAATTTGTAAAACCCTGTGTAATGTCGTGTTCCTCCCTCCTGTGTGATCGTGACCCGGAGCGTCTTTCCTTTCGTGTTGCCGTCACCGCGCTGTGCCTGTGTGTTTTCGGCGAAGCTTCTGCCAAAACAGGTGAGATCACAGAGCGCACTGACAAACCGAGACCCGAGGAGCACGGAAGCAGCCGCCTCTCCGCCGCTGGCACACTACTCCTGCTCTGCATGCGCTCAAAAGGTGTCCGCACATCACACCTCCTGCTCCGACAGAGAAGGAAGGAAGGCAAGGAGGAGTAGAGTGAAAACAATTGAAAGAAAAAAATTAGACAGAAGAATGTCAATAAGCATTTCATTCTTTTGCTTACAATATGGGACTCTTTTATTGTCTTTTATATCGCTTTTTTGTGCATACTTTGAGTGCCTCTTATACTTCATATTTACTAAACTGTATTAAAACTGAGACATTAATTAGTATAGAAACTAGTTTAGCTTGAACAAGTTTCCATACAGAAAATAGACAAATTTGTAGTGTTGCTTAGTAGCTTTAGAATTGTCTTGATCTACAGTATGTCAGCGCTAAAGCCACATGGTAATATTGAAGAAATAATTTATTTTGTGTTGAGAATTATGCCTTTCCTTTAGCGTCTAAATCAAATTTGAAATTATAGTATTGTGACAACACTGATCAACTGATGAACCGTTTTTTCATGCCAATGTCATCAAACTCATCACAAGACGGACTGAGCACCTACAACTTTCAAATTGTGTTTATCATTTGCATTTTATACTTTTGCTTAATATTAAATGTGAGATACTGTTGTGTAAAGTGAGCAGATTTAATAATTAATAAATTAAATAAAGTATTAACGTGTTGTTAAATAAACCACATGATTTCGTGATGTTTTTCTGTACCACAACAGCCACATGGATCACAGTCATCACAGATTTAGATCGGTCTGAACTGAAATAGCATTGTTTCTTCTGCTTGTTTGTCCATGATTATTTTTATGGAGCACAGACTCAAGTATTTACAATATTGAACAAAGTGTAACCGGGCGGCATGACTAAAACTAATTCAAACAAAACCACCAATAATGCCACCCATAGATGGCTCTGGGACCAAATAAAATGTAAAATAAACTAAACTAAAGCACACAGGTAAGTACATCATCCGAGGCAAGATGTTCCAATTACATTCAGTTTATTTAATACGCAGTTTGCAGCGGTAACTTAGTTAAGCCCTTGTTTGTCCATAGAGTTTCACTTCATTGTAGTTCTTGTCATGTTTCCGTTTCCACATTTATATTTCAGTTTCAGTTCAATTAAAAAGACAAAGCAGGACAAAGGAGAAAGCGGCAGAAACTGCAGGGCCAGTGCCGTTGAACATCCTGGAGAAAAATTGTTGCATTAGTTTAAATTAGTTGCTTTAGGTCAGGTGACTGTGGAATGAGGCAGCCCAGCTATGTACCCTGGACACACGTAGTGCTGCACCCATAACAAGCAGCACTACATGTGTCCACTACACGCTCGGCTCACCCAGCTCCATCTACAACGCAGGACTCCAGTGGGGGACATGACCAACCCGACCTGCAGCTACAATGAAGGACGGACTGCCAGCGGCCAAAACACGACACAATGGGACGCCATGGCAGCAGCGCGGTGCAACACAGGGCGCCTGGTGTAACCACGGCACAACAGATAACTTGTATTAGTAAATGACAGACTAAATGGTTAGGAATTGACTATATTCTTTTACCTGGCCCTTCAAAATATGGTTAAGCCACACTAGGACAGTAAACCCAGGTAAATGATGTCAAAAGTGGACAAAAATATATATATAAATAATAAGCAAGGGCTGTCTAGCACACCTCTTCAACGGTTTGAACTTGACATAGAGACAGAGATGGGACAGGATGCAGCCTCAGCCACAGTTACGCAGACCAGTCCACCCGCAATTAAAAATCAGCAGCCACCACTGCTGTTATTACGGAACTCCCCATTCCTAATTACAATACTTATTAAGCAGGGCTAAGGTGCCCTTTAAGGCTACTTGGAACTTCTGTAAAACTCTTAAAGCCAAGGCTTGGTCCTTCGGCACAGCTAAACCACTCTGACCACAAATTAGCAACGGCTACGCCCATGTGCATTTTGTAAGGGGGCGAATCCTCCATCTCACCTCACCATTACTGTTGCTGGGGTTTGAGCCCCACTAGAGGCTGCCTTTTACAGTTTTAAAGGGCCAAGATGCTGTATTGCCATATTTCCACCTCACACCAGGTCTCACCACTGCCGCTTTGTCTTAAAACACATAAGAAATACACATGATTTTACACACAGAAAAGTGCACAAATGTGCACAAAGCTGGGCTTCACAGGTTTGCACAGGACAAAAAATTAGACTACTTAACATGAATAAGCTAACATTTTAAAGTGAAACATTAAATAAAGCCTCTAAAATTATCCTGCCAACAAACGCAACCAGGAGGTGTGACTAAAACAAATTCAAACAAGACCACCAACAACACCACCCAGAGGGATGGCTCAGGGCTAAAATAATATATAAACTAAACTAAACTAAGGCAGTTCAGTTTATTTAATACGCAGTTTGCAGCGGTAACTTAGTTAAGACCTTTGTCCATAGAGTTTCACTTCATTGTAGTTCTTGTCACATGTTTTCATTTCCACATTTCTATTTCAGTTTCAGTTCAATTAAAAAGACAAAGCAGGACATAGGAGAAAGCAGCTGAAACTGCAGGGCCAGTGCTGTTGAAAACCCTGGAGAAAGATTAGTACATTAGTTTAAACTAAATTAAAGACTCAGCTTACCATTTTAGTCTTAAATATTAACATGCGATCAACTGACAGCGATGGCATCTTTGGAGTTGAATAATGTCACCTCTTTCTGTAGCTACTGGGATAAAAATAATGACAGAAGAAAATGAACTTTACTTCATGCGGATTGGCCCAGTAATTATGAAACTATTAAACATAAACCAGGACAACAAATCTGCAAACTCAACTTTAAAATAGGGATTATAGATTTTGTGATAGACAATGTATTTTGTTGTAAAAAAATCTCTAATTCAAACACATATATGAAATAGTTATTAAAGTCAAGACACTATAAATAAAGAACCCACATTTACAGATCACTTAACCACTGCTGTATGAGATGAACTGTTACTTTAACTCAGTTGGATCTAATGTTAACACAGTTGATTGATTCTATGTTGGCCAAGAAATAACATGATTTTTTCTCAGTTAGTTTATTGTGACATATCCACTGATCCCATTTGCACTTTTTATTTACATCTGCTACAAATACTGTGACACTTTTCCAACTTCATCTCCAATCAGAGAGGTCTCGATTGCAATCTGCCACACAATATGTTTTGCCTGCACTTTATTAGGCGCATAGATAAACCTCATGGCTGGAACACAGGCCTCTGAGTAATGAAGGCTCCCTCGGCATAACAAGTCTGTAGACTCCTTATGCTCGCGCTCTCCTCTCAATTTGCACCATGTACGAGTTTAGACGGTCATTTTCCTGATTTCTTTTCAAAGACAAAGGCTCTCACAGATGCTGGAACAAAGTCTAATCACTTTTTGGATCTTGAAGACATGCAGCCAATTAACAAAATGCATTGGCAAAGCATATGCAGAGCCAGGATCCTATTTCGAGACAGACGAGACATTCCACTTGTCCTTATCAAATGTAATAAAACAATTATAAAGTTCTCTTGGTTTTAGAAAATAATTTCACATACTGAAATGTGTGAAACATTTGGCAACACTTTTGAAGGAGTCTTACGAACTTAATCTTTTTAAAATCTGTTCTGCATATTAATTATGTTGTGTAAGCTCCTGCCTGAAAACACAGTAGGCTACTTGCAAAGGAGAACACCCACACGGTTAATCCTTCACGTCAAAATAATATTTATGGATTTGGAAACACAGAAATTTGACAATTTTAGTGGAAATGAACTTTCTGACACTTAAAATCCTTATAAACATTATAATTCTGATGATGCTATGGCAACAAGGAAGTAAAAAGGATGAAAAAAAAAAAGTTATAAAGACATGACAAAAATTAAGTTCAAAGTAGCAAAGTAACTATTATGTATTTGGCTTCTATTGGCCATAGTATATTGATATCCAGGCAATTTTCTTTTCAACCAGAGAGCCAAAAACATAATAAAATCTGGAAAATATACGCGCTTTTTAACATGTTTACAGACTTGACCTAACTTATTGTAATACATTTTAATTAAACACCTTTCCATCTACAGAAGAATCAACTTATTTGATAACTTTTTGTGCCAATCTTAAGAACAAATAGACCGAAAGGGTTATATCAGTAAGGGCATCCTGTATAACAGTGGTTCTCAAAGTGGGGGTCGGGACCCCTCGGGGGGTCGCGAGATGATTTCAAGATCTAATTTTAATTATTTTTTATATTAAAAACAGTATCTTTTGTGAAATAAGGCCCAATAAGACTATAAACTATTCAAATAACCAGCATTAAACCAGATTTAACACACTTGGACACTTAAAACTATCACTATATTCATTTTGATTTCGCTTTGGGGTCCCGAGTTGGTTGCATGGCTATTATGGGCGTCCCAGCCAGAAAAGTTTGAGAACCACTGCTGTATAACACCTCACTACTTGGACTAGACTTGAACAAATCAAATGAATAGCTGTGGGAGTGTGTCAGACAGGCATTATTATATTTAAAGATCTAAAGATTTTCTGGGTCAAAAGCTTTATTTGACAGAAAAGCTATAGCTGAAATGGAGCGATAGAGCTATTCGTGTCATATACGTAAATGTGCAAAGCCTTAAACTACTGCGCCATCAGTGAAAACTATGTCACTTTTCCGGTGGATGGGCGCTCAAAATTCCACTCTGGCCTTTGGAAAGTTCCGAAATGGGCTCAAAAAGTTGCATAATTGCTGCAAACAGTTGAAAAATGAAGTCGTCCTGTTTTTTCGTTTGTTTTTTTTAAAGACAGTAAAAGTCAGGTACATCGCCGTAAAATGAGTAAAGTGTAGAGAATGTGGTGTAAAAGGCCAGGTAAGGATACATTTCAAGCGGCTGATAGTAGTCATCTCCAGGCTGACAGATGACCGTGTACAGACCTTGTCATCAGATGGCAGGTTAAATGGCCCCTCGTCTCTTTACTTCGGTCTCAGTTCTGGTGCCACCTGCAAAAGCACAAGTCTGGAAAATCCCCTTGTGGATCCCTGACACATTTGAAAAGTACAGTAAATGTCATGTTAAGGGTGGTTTTCATGTGCTGATTAGTTGGAATTAAGGGGGCAATAAAAGTTCACACTAGAAGTTAGTCAGTTACCAGGATTTGTAGACCACCTTTGCACTGATTTGATAAATTATTGCACAATAAAAAGTGGCAAGCTGAAGTGGAATAATTGAATAAAATACCAGGGCACCATTATTGAATTAACTTCAGACGTATCTCGGAAGATCAGAGCGCGACTGGGGACAGATAGATCCGCCCCGAGGTCACGTTCTGGCGAGTTTGAGCTCTTCGTAAAAGCATTGTGCAGCTGAGGCCTGGACGTGCTGCCGACATCCGACCAGCAGCGTTCGAAACCTTGTGCTACAGACACATCCTGAGGCTCCTCTGGACTATACCCACAGAGTGAGTCCTGAAGGAAACGGGGACAGTGAGAACTAGGGCTGCAGTGATTAATCGACTAGTCATAAGTTGATGATACAGACTCAAAAACACATACGTAAATATTTTTTTTATAACAAAGACAGTGGCGTTATTAAATCAAAATGTCAAAAAAGATAAAAAGAAAACTTTTTTTTTGGTAAATATCCTCTTTTTAGAAGCCTTCAGCCTCTATATTTCAAACTTTATTTGGTTGAGAATGCGTTTAAATGAGTTATACTGAAAGAAATGTAAGCAATAAAGGAAGGAAAGACAGAGGAAAACAATATAAACAAAAAATAAATAACAAACAAAAATTATATATCTGAAAGAAAACAAACTGTAATTTTCTTTTAATTTATTTTATATTGTACTGCTATCATGATTATCATTACGATCATTATTATTATGATCGTTATTATTAGAATTATGTTTTTCTTTCAGCTGTTACTCATGTTTGTTTCCATTTGTAAATTCCTTGTCACAGCACATGAGTGGGGGGGAAAGAGGGGAGAAACAAAGATAAATATTGTGTTTGTTACCTGTTCTTTCTGTAACACGGATGCCAAATATAAAAACTGACGCAATAAAGTATATAAAAAAGAGAATGTTTCAAAAGCCTTAATGTACAATATAAATAATTGTTTGACTTGTTTGAGACGACTTCTAAAATGATCGCTAGTTGCAGCCCTAGCGACAACTTCTTATTAACTGTAAAAAAAACAAAAAACTACAGCACTTGGGCCACACATCTGGACGGATCCACAGATGGCAGGAGGCCGAGAGGAAGAGAAAGGAGGCGATGGAGCGACGACATCCAAGACTGGACCAAAACAACTGCACAACCTAAACACGGCAACAGAGTCTGTGGAGGAAGCCGGTCGAGACGTCAATCTCCGACTCTCAGAGAAGAGAACAGAAACAGGAAAGCATTGTAAACATGACAGTGGTCTATTGTCGATACAAATACTAGTGAATGTCTGCAGTGTTTCTCTGACCACAATTAACAAGCATTCAGATAGAATAAAATAACTTGTTTGTGCATGTTTTATTGTAAATGTGAACTATAAAAGTAATACAATTTCAATCGTTTTCTCTATAAAAAGCATTAATAGGTTACATGTACATTGTTTCTGAAATAATCATTATTGTTACACAAGATAATGACTAAATACATTCAATTGAAACGTGTCAAAACTGTTTTGATATAGAAATTGCGATAAGACTTTTGCTTTTTAGAAAATACAAATACAAGAAAATACAAAAACAAGTTGCCAGCAAGGGATAACAAATACATTAAAGAAATTAGAGCAAAGAAAAAGAAAGTACATGTAAAATAGATTCATATATTAGGAAATCATATGGACGGCTAATACATTTAATTAACATATTTTAAAATGCAATCAAAGTGCTTAGCTTCTGCACATTCCCTTTTAAAGAACGAAGGTTATGCATAGGTTATGTCGCGTTTAGATATAGATATGTCAAAAGCTGTAAAGTGTAACGTTAATGAGTATTTGCTCTTAAAAGGTACTTCACTGGGTCAAAGTTTAATCACCGTTTTACCTTTTGAGAGTACCATTTACAAAGAGTTGCATTACATTCAGTTTTTAGTACATAAAGCTTTCAGTCTCCATCGTTCTCTTCAAAGGCCTGGCCATGTTTGGTGAGTTAATATTTAAAGGTGCACTATGAAACCTTTCTGGTGGCGAGTCGACGATGTCATTTCTTTTTTTTTAGAATGTTCCTCAGTGGCACCAGGTCAAATTACAGGTAAGATCTGTGGAGAGGGGACACCGCTTACAGTAATAATGCTATAAAAATGCCTGTAATTTAATACATGCAAGAGTTTCACTTCATATTGTGGAGTATTCTGGGCAAATCAATAATTTTTTTGTGTAGACAACCAGAAAAGTTACATAGTTCATCTTTAATAAAGTGTTAACAGGTTTGCTCATACATTTTAAATTCATTTTTAAAAATTTATTATCAAGGTGGGCAATACATTGAAAAATGAATAATATCTTCAATGTTGTTTTGAAGATATGCAACATTTGAAAATATTGTGTAACGTTTTAAGTAATGAAAAATGTTTTAAATCGTTTAAAATTGTATTAAATAGCTGTAATCATTCAAACAAGAATATGAAGTGATATTTCTTCACTTTTATGGATGTAATTTTAAGGTCTGTTCACATTTGTCTGATCTTTTAGCCGCAACTAATAGAATGAAAGACAATTTTTGAAAATATATATATGGAGATATTAATATCTGTTAATTTCATCCACCCCAAGATTGACCAGTCTTTGTTGAGCATAAAGTTTTCATCAGGTCAAATGGGACTGACGTAGTAGGTGTGCGTGATTATAATTAACCGAAAACATGTTTTTAAACTTCAAAACTGACTGGAAAAAGATTCAAAATGTATGAGCCAAAGCCTCTTATTTTCGGTGTAAACAAGCAAACATTCGGTGCGTAGCTTCTCACAGAGCCCTGAGTCTTGCCAGCAGAGCCTCCACATCTGTGTCTCCGTTGCCGACCGACGTGGCAGGTGTTGTTTGAATTACCGGCGGCTCTACCTCCGCCCGTCTCTCTCTCTCCCCCCCTCGGATCGCCTCCCTGTCGATCGCCCGCTCCCTGTCCGGGCCGTAGCAGGTGCTGTGGCCGGCGGTGTGTTTGTTCCTCCGCCCCGCCTCGGCCTTGGATCGTCCCGTAGATGGATGTTCCTCAGTCTCGTTATGAGCCTCCTTGAAAGGGGCAGTAGCTCTCACCGCCTCAGGTCCCGCATTGATATTCTGCCGGGAGCGAGACCTTTGCAGCGGCGCTTTGTTGTTTTCTGAGCGAGAAAAACAGGGGGAACAAAAGCGGTGAGCACAATTGAGGAAAACACCACAAGAGCCGGTTGGAAAATGTAAACGGGGGGGACTTATTAACAGGAAACAAACAAAGGTGTTAATCAAATCACATAAGTCATTACTGCAGGGGCAAGTGAACAGACACAGAGCGCGGTTAAAGAGAAACAAACTATCGGCGACTGCAGGTATAAATTAACTTGTTACTTCAGTGCATGTTCATCTCTTTTGAGGTGAATGTCTCTGAACATTTCCCTCTCGCATAGAAAATAAAGTGGATTGTGTGATGTGTGGTTGCTAATCTAAGGTACAAAGGCGCCTCTTGGTGTTGCTCGGGTGTGGTTTACAGTTCAGATATTTAATTTAACAGATTTTTTTAAACTAGCAATGATGCTTAGATCACTAGTAATGTAAGTCCAGCATTAGTCTTATGTAAGTCCTGCTAAAGATTTGAGTTTGTTTGGTTAAAGTATATAGAGTTAGCCTTTATATACAGTATAACTTAAAAAAAAACTGAACTTGAATAGATAAATATTAGGGCTGCAATGATTATAATGGGAATAATCGCAACAAGTCCACTTTTTAAAATAATTGTAGTTTTAGTTTTGACAGTTTTAGGTTTCTTTTTATCTTTCACTGTATTATAAAAGACTAAAACAATTGCCAAATGATCTTTTATAACAAAGGCATTGGCATTATTAAATCAAAATGAGAAAAAACATCAAACTATTTCAGATTTTTGTCAATCATTTTATTTGTGAATACTGTAGAAGTCTATCAGTCACCATATTTCTATCTTTAATTTAGTTTATTAAAAATGTATTCTTATATGTAAATCTATTTTAAACATTTCAAAGAAATCGTTTGACTAGTCGACTTATAAAAAAATAATTGCTGACTAGTTGACTACTATAATAATTGTTTGTAGCCTTAGTTAATATTATCTAATGTGAGACTTGAGGTTGTAAATTCAGTTCTCATTCCTCAAATTAGATTTCGTTAGTGGTGATGACGTTCAAATTCTAACTCAACATCCAAACAAAGTTAAAGAGAACTAAATTTTAATGAACGTAACAGTTAATAGTTGTCATTGAACATTTTTGCGTCAAAATTTGAGCTCCCGTCCTCAAAAAACTAAGCACAAAAAACCCAACCTCTTCTACCATTTTGAGCAGAGAGTAGATTCAATTAACATAGCGTGTAAAATGTTTTGTCTTTTTCTTTCTGAAGTTGTGCGTGATGCAAATAATAATAAAAGTAGGGCTGCTATCCTTTAGTTGATTGGCAGTGGCCTTAGTCGACCAACATTATCATAAATCAACTAATAATTGTATTTAGATTAAAGCGATTTATATGGCGAAACCAGCAAAACGAGTTTTGGAGTCTAACATGTAAATACTACTTGCTTTTACCTGAACTCCGGTCCAGTTGTCGTCTTTTAAGTGCAGTTTAGGTCAGATACATGGCTAAACTTCATAATTTTTTCCACACCTCATTTTAGTGGACAAAATCGGTCGATAGGGCAGGTCTTTAGTTGATGAGGAGTTTCTTTAGTCGACTATACTGTAGCTCTACTGCCAAATCAATCTACAACAAATCTAAATCTAAAAGAGGCCCATCTGACATCAAATCATTGCAAATCTGTGAAAACGTCTTGTCATGTAAACTTGGAGTTGCTGAAATTAAGTAATGGATGGATCACACATTAAGAACACTTGAAGCAAGAATTGTAACGGCATGAAATGTGCAAACAAGAGCGTTAATCAAATTACACCAGTCATTTTAGATGAGAGGCCAACGAAGCCGACACACATGCAAAGCACATCTAAAGTGATTGGTCCACGAAGAGGCCACAATCACAGGAAGCATGTTCAGACTCCGAGATGAGGACAGATTGGGAGCCGCAGACAGTGGCACGCGGCCAGGACAATATGATGAAATGGATATGCCTGATCAACCACAACAGAAACTCAATAAGGCCGTACATCCCGCGCTTTTCCAATCTCCCATTCTCTCCCTCCTCCCCTTTCCCTGCGCTCATCATACTTCCTCCTGCCTAGTCATCCCACCACCCACTCCATTTCAATTTCAGTCAATCCAAATAATTTATCCATTAGAGAGTTAAGTTCTGTCGCGGCCTGAATGCCAATGTAAACAGCATGAATAAAAGGATCATTTGTTAGTGGTTTAATACACATAATGCAAAAGACTGAGCAAATGTCTTCCACAATATTTATTAACTGTAACACAACACATTTAATCTAATGAAACATAATGAAGTCAAACTGGCTGAATTTGAAAATACTTTACACAAGTAAAAACTAAAAGACAATATCCAGCAAAACTATGATAATTTGAAACTGTACAAGAAGGACGTCAAGACTATTTGGTTAATCGATAATTGTGATCATTGAGGTCACAATATAACTAAAGTAATAACCATTTTCAAAGCAAAATTAAGTCTTTTCAATTCAAGCTACTCTCCAAAAACGTTCATCTAAATGTTCGGTGCTTTTTATGTGGCTGTTTATATCACAATAACTTAAATTTTGCATGCAGAAAGTTTGACTTAGCAAAGCTGGTCACATACTATTGGAACAGTACTGTATCTGAATGAAAGAAAGCTAAAATCTTCAAGTTTGTTTTGTTATGCGTCAATAATCTTTATATTGTGATGTCTTGTCTCGCAATAATAATAATACTAATCGTTACACAAACATTTTATATTATCCCTAATGTACACATATGTATTCATTGTCTGACACAGTAATAATACAGTCGTTTACAAAAGTGAATTTTGTCGAGTCGTGTCTGGCACAATATAATACAGATACTGGTTAATTTAAAATATGCAGTTAGGGAGCAACAGTGCAGCTTAGCATGTAAATATGTTTATGTTTCTTAACTACTTTGAATATATATTTAAAAATACAGAATACTGTCAAAAACCTCAACTCTTACTGAGCCATACCACAACAAGCAAAACAGATGTCAGATTAGAATGGACGCAATCATCAAATTGGAAACACTGCCATTTTTGAAGTGCCATAATTTCCTCAACAAGAAAATGTCCAGTTTTATTCTGCATTAAAACTCCTGACCTTGTAATTTAGGTCTGTACAAACATGTTCTATAATACATGGGATTATTTTTAATTAATTTCTCCATCCAAGGCTTTTTGCTAATTCTCCTGGACACGTTTAAAATGTGAATAGAATTGTAATCGCGATCGCAACCCTTGTCAATTTTTTTTTTATTAAATAGATTTTCCCAAACCATGTTGACCTTGTCCTAAACGGACTCCTATTCAGAACTAATCTTTGCTCACATTAATTTAATGAAATACAGTGATTGTTTTGAAAAGTAAAGGCTCTTTTGAGTGTCAAAAAGTGCACTCTAGCTTTTTAACCAACACCACTTGATGTTCTTGTGTATTCTGAGTGCAGAGTTTATACATTGTACTCAGGTAAATATAGCCAAAGCACATGATTTGATTTCAGACTTTCATTCGCCTGATGTCCACCTCAGCTTTAAAAACAGGGGCTCACGTAGACAGACGGGGGACAGAGCAGCGGCCCAGATCCGCCCTGCGTTCTGCATTATAATCCCTCTGAGTGGATCTTAGACTTCATCATCAGTATGTGTGCGCTGGAAGCCACGGCCCAATCCATATTCATGTGACCTTGAGCAGCGATGCTGAGAGGAGTGGCGCGAGAAAGACACCGACCAACGCTGCATTTAAAGTTTCCACAGAATCAAAAAAATGTTGAGTAAAAAAAATATGAGCTGGAGGAACACAACGGTGCAGAACAGTACGACCCGCTCCGTCAGCCAATAGGTAATGAGTTTGGAGCGTGGCCAGTCAGTCATGACAGTGTGTTTTATGGGCTGCGCTGACAAATGACAAGGAACGTCCCTGAATGCAACCTCTGACAAATAAATAAGGATAAAAGCAGGAAAGAGGAGATGGAACAACAAGCTGCGGATTAAAGTAAAGAAATGGTGCCGTTGCTGGATCACACATGAATGAAATGACTAATGGCATAAATATATTGAGAAAAAAATTCTATATTGTGAATCTGATATTTAGGCATAACAAGTGGAAAAAAATGCAGGCAAAAGCCTATCTGTACTGAGCTTGTATGAGTCCAACTCATAAAGCATCCACGGAAATTGATAAAAATTCTGTAAAAACACAAGCACAATTTCTACAAAAAAACAAACAAACCCCGGTCTAAACCATGGGACAAAATTAAATAAATGAAATAAAAGACAATCCCCGGATTTATCTAGGATTAGAAGTTGTGCTGTGCAATTAATCAAAATTTTAATAAAAATATGGTAATTTCTAATTGTGCTTGATACACTTTGGCCTTTTTTAATAGGTAAGTGCACAGCCAATCATCTACTAGTAAAAGCTTGTGGTTTGGAGCAGATTTTGGAGGAATAAATTGGAATATTCTATTAAACATTACAAGAAAAATATTTTGCATTTTTTTATATTAGCCTTTAAACATGATCTTGAGTACCTTAAATATGGCATCTCGTGTTTTAGAACTAAAAAAACAAAATTTTTGTATAAACAAAATGAGCATCTATATCTGGTTCTGTTTCACTGGCACTTACTGAGTTTAGGCGCCATCTACTGGCTGCATAGTGCTTACACAAGCATAAGCATGAGTTAATGATAAATGCAACTGTAGCAGTTACAGTAATAGTGTTTAGACGGCACAAATGCTCAGAACGAGTCTGGCAGACAATTCTCAGATAAGTGACATCTAAAATCGGAAAACAATCAAGGAAGTTCAGCAGGGAGTGTTATTGATGGTCAGAGGGAGAGGATTTTCTAACCAGCATTCCTCGAACTAGTGTCAATGAAGCTAAATGCAACTGCGATTTGCTAATTATGTCCATTCAAATTGCGATTTCTATTACATTTGGACTGTTTAATTGTGCAGCCTTAACAGACATACAACCAGAACTAACTAAACTAATCTTAACTGACAATAGTGTACACCTAAGCAAATATGTGACAAGGACTAGGCTATGGTTCAAACATTTTTAATTTTGAACGCCTAACTTTTGTTATGTTGTATACCCTGCAAATCCACACCGTTTTAGTTGAGAAATTATTTAATTGTTGCAAGATTGGAGATTGTATTACATCGAACCACCAGAAAACTTAGAGACGTCCCTGTACTGTATGTGTGTCCCATTTGAAGATTCACATGGATTTCGGAAAATAAAAAAGACATATCACACACAGAGCACACTTGTTAGGGCAAGCTAAAGGATTGGGGATGAAATGAGTACACTGTGTGACTGATCATTTACCGCAGCTCAAAGTCTCCTCTCATTAACCGACCCCACGCCGCTCACTTTTTTTTCTCTAGGTTCAGTCTCAATTGCAAAAAAGAAGACAATTATCCCCAACCACAGACTCACTCCCCTCACACCCTGGTCCTCTCCTCCTCTGTCTCTAAAAATCTGTCATTTGCCCCAACGCCAGCAACACCAGGCACCATCAGCCGCGAGAACCACAAATATCACTGTAAATTATGCGGAGAAAATTGCCACGTGAGCAGACTGTGTGTGTCTGCCTCTACAGGAGATGATAATGTTTGAGGCATGTTAAAGAAAAGTATAGTCTACCTATATTTACAGCAGGTACCGCTCTGAAAATTGGATAAGTATTGAAGTACATCTTTATTGTTCCTTCACCTCAGAATGGCACACTCCCTTAGAGTACAGACTGCACACGCAATTTGTTTCGCAGCACACATTATTTAAAGCAGACATAACAAAAACATGCACTGGGGCTGAGCAATGTAGGGGGGAAAGTACGCAGAATTCTCTTATTTTTATTAAATTAATAACAAAAATAGCTTTTAATACCAATTTCATGAAAGACTTAATTAGTACCATTGAAAATAAATAAATAAATCACAAAGTCTGAACTCCATCACCAAACGATACATGCTGAAGACAATAAATGACTTTTGCTCTGAACAAGCTATCTGATTTACCCGCTCCACTGCTCACAGAAAATGCACAATCCCAAAAAGACGTTTTTATTTTTAACAGTGGAAGCAACTTACAGACTGTGGACTAGTCGCTAAATCTTTTGTAAGATTAATGAATTTCTACATGATCCCCGACAAACAAAGACAAAACTAAACCAAAAATGATGAAGACCAAAGCTGACCATTGACGATTTGAAATGTTTGTATCGCAGTTAGATTAAAATTAATTTAGTTGCTAAGCCCCTCCATGCACTATAGTCAGGGAAGAGGAAACGAACTATGCAGAGTTTGAACTGCTAATCGTTGCAAGCAAAAACATTGCCAAACTAAACTTATGTTAATGTATAGTTGTACAATTTGAGAAAAATATCTAATTGTGATTCTTCCTGTCCAGTATTGAAATTAGATATGCAATTTATTTTATTTTGATAATTGGATTCTGTTCAAAGTTCACATTTCAAACAAAACCAGGACAGGAGCTTTTAGTTATACTTTTGACGCTTTAAGTCACATTTTGGTCACTTATTAGTCACATTTTTGATGTGTTTAGTCACGGTTTTGATGCGTTTATCGTGTTTTTGTCACTCTCCTTTGTCACTTTTTATCACATTTTTGTGGCTTTAAGAGTTTTTTGCACTTGTTTCAGAATATATTTTAACAAATGTAAACTACAAGGTTTGCGGGTTTTATGCAGCATAAAACATTTCTGTTGTACTTCAAAATTTGCAGTTTGCGACTTTCTAAATTTTTTCAAATTGCAATTTTCCAGTCGATTAATTGTGCAGCACTATAGTTTTTTTTTTACATTTAGCCGCTTCACCCAGTGACCATTCATAAGATGCAACGACATTGTCAAAAGCCCCTATATTATTCAGGCTTTTAAAAATAATGTTAGCATATGTATCTTAAATGTACCTCTTGCTGCAAGATCTTTGAAAAGAAAACTGAATGAGGAAGAAGTTTACATTCAGATAACAACAATATCAGTAACAGTGTAATCAAGCTAAAAGAGTCTGTTGACAGTAAAATAACTTTAAAAACACTAAGGAACTTAATGATTTAATGATTTAATCTTGCTGACACACACTTTTTGTTTTTTAAATACGCAGACTTTCTGAAACACACAGAAATAAAACAAAATGGAAAGGACAACTCCAGGTATGTTTTTGACATAAATACAACATAAAACTGTTAAACTGACAATTATTTCAGTCTATATCCATGCCACATAATCTGAAATATTTCTCCCATCAAAAGGTATACGTTTTGCTTCTATTCCTGCCCGTTCCTATTCCCTCGGCCTGTAGTGCCATGAATGATCAAAGTGCTGGCAGACGAGAGTCCTCTACCTTTGCTCAACAGTGACACATCGCTGGCCCTTTCTTTGAAGCACAGGGATGTTCATTCCCTGTAAAATACTTGCGTTCGATGTAAAACATTCTTGTATCTAACACGGACACGCTGCTCTGACCACATCTAAAATTGGCCTTAGAGGAAGAAAAGCTGAGATACGGAGTTAATTGTAAAGGGACAAGATAATGGCCTTCAGCATTTATAGTACAGTCTGTGGAAGATAGGGATGGGACGATTATCAAAATAGTATTGTATTGTTCGATACTGGTGTCCCTCAATGTCCACAATGATGAGATTTGGCTGCACTAGGAAAGGGTTACGTTTGTCGTCATAAGTTGACAAGTAAAGGTGGTTACGTTTACAAAAAAATCGCCTTTAAAAAATAGGAAATCGCTGGCCCCTGAACCTGGCCTCTGTGGAAATGGCTCAAGAGTCAACCCAAAGGAAAAGGGTTCCTGGGAAACAGCATCAAGTGGAACTTTACAAAGTTCTTGATCGATAAAGAGGGCCAGGTGGTAAAGAGATATGGACCTCTGGATGATCCAAGTGTGGTTGAAAATGATCTTCCCCAGTACCTCTAATCTCACCGGGAAAGGATGGCCTATCAATAATACACTGACTCACAAATTTTCCTTTCATCATGTTTTCTACTTGATACAATATTGACGAGTATTAGTAAAGAAAAGCCATTGCAAATATGTTTTTTTCTTAGCGCTTTTGGATATTGATTGGTCAAGTTCCACACAGATGCTTGATTTGATAGAGCACTCCTCATATTGAACTACTGAGTATCAAAAGTATCATATTATACTACAGGCGTTTCCTGTTGCTTAATTGAAATAGTTATTTTTTTGTTCTTTATTTAACCAAGTAGCTTCGTAGCATGTTCAAGAACTAAGTATGTTTTGTTCTGCAAGATCAATTTAAATTGTAGACAACTTTAATTTCCAACTTAAAATACTGCAGAAACCGTTCTTTGTTAAGCTCCCCTTTAACCTTTCCCTTGATTTGTGTGCTTTCTGCTTAATGTAAAAAAGTAAGTGAAGAAAAAGTAACTTTAAAACTTTCAAGCGATTTAATAAAGTCAATCTGATCATAGTGCAAGTCTGGACATAGAAAGGCAGCTAGACTAAACCCAATGACCAATCAATTTGCAAATCAAACTTGGAAACAGACAGTTTGATCAAAAAGCAAGATCAAAAAGGAATGAAAGCAGACAACAGATGATGAAGTTTGACCTTTAATATTCTATACAAAGAACAATACAAGTTCCAGAGAGTATTTTTGCTCAGAATGTTTATAACTGCTTTTGTTGACCTTGGCTTTGTGGTTCACTGCCATCTATCTAAATGCCGCATTTCCAAATACTCCCTTTAAAGAACATGCCCTTGAAAACATAATGGCTTACTGCTCCTGTTATTGCTTTTACCCCAAAAAACCCATATCGTGTGCGTTGTTACTTTGCTTCGCGTTGAGAGTTGACACTGCTGTTGTGGGATTTTGCGTTCTGAAAACTTGACCTCCATGAACATTGCATTTATTTACGGCACGATTACTTTTGAGATTTTTGCAGCTATAAATCATAAACAGCATACAGCAACACCTTTTTTATACTGGTGCATGTATTTTTTATACAATTCTTATTTTAAGGTCACAGCGGTGAATGAGATTAAGGGAAAAAATGATGTTCTATTACGTTTAATAGTCTGAAAATGAATAGCTTGATTTAAATGTTTGTAATGTTATTTTTGGGTTCACTTTTGTCAATGTAAAAAAATACAAGACCTTTACTGCTTTTTTCACAACAAACTTTGTATTAATGTTAAAAATACTTAATCTGCCTGGCTAACTGAAATTAAATTAATGAATGCAAGAATATAGTGTCAATCGTGGCAGAGTAGTTAACAATATCAAGCTTTTGTCTGGGAAGCAGAATGCATATTACAACAAGCACAGAGCTGGGTGAAACGACAATAAAAATCTAATTATGGTCTGATCTCTAAGGTTCCATTTCTATTTTCACTCTCTTTGGTGAGTCTCAGTCAAGTCAGGAGAGAACGACAGTTGGATTCAACCAATCACAGTGAAGTGTGTACATTGAGGTTGAGAACATGTAAATTGTGATGGGCTTTTATGATGTTTTAACTATCCATTCCTTCACCATGAACTTACTTCAAGTTGTATTCTGATTGATCCAAGCCTGTTAGAATAATCCTGCATTCGAGGCTCGAGTGATCAGAGAATTTATGTTTGCCCCTTCCCCTTATCTCCGCCCACTTCTCCGTACTTATTTGCGATCATTAAAGGACACATATTTTGCTACAGTGACTTTTTTGAGCTTTTAACCATGTTCTAACAATGCTCCGTCATCAAAAACATACCTGAAGTATCATTCGGTTGCATTCACGCTGTTTTGAGGAAATGTTCATTAGAAAATCCTCCCCCCTCTGAGCATCAAACACACGTCCTGCTGACCTGGGATGCATTTTCAGATAATCTACGTCACTTATCCGAAAATAATACAGTTTTAAGTCCTTAAATCCTTGCCAGACTCGAGCATTTCCTCTGTCTAAACACGATAACTGCTGCTGCTAGCTTGATAATTACGAGTAGCACATTCGCTTCAAGAAATAATATAGCTAAGTACTTAGCGCCATCAGCTGGCTGGAATCAAGTAAGTGTCTTTCCTAGACTGCAAACGACAAATTTATTATTTTTTTCCCCAAAAAAATAAGAAAGGTACTAAAGTAGCACATTTATTTTTATTATTTACAATGCAATACTGAATTATGGAATGAAACCAAAAACTCAGTCAAACATGTTGAAAATTTGTTTAAAACATGCTACTTAAAATGTGCTGCGTGCTATGATGAAATCTCACTATATAGAGGCAGGTTTTTCAGTTTTATAGTTCTGAATAGGAAGTTAATGAGCTGGTTCTATTATGAAGTCAAATCAATATTGTAATTTGCAGTAATAAATGTAAAATAAGGATGTAAAAAAACCAAAACTAATGCGTTTTCTTTAAGGGAGGGAGTCAACGGAAAAGCCCATTAGCCAGAGAAAACTAAAGAAAGCCCAGAGCTGCAGAGGCGCACTTCAGCTTCCTGCAACCCTAAAATGGAGGAGAAATAAATGTTATATCATCTGCTTTCACGGTCATGTTTAAATTTCTTTTGAACCTGCCTGAACCTGACTATTTATTAAATCTTGCCTGGGGTTTTCCATCTGCAAATATCTGAGAGAAAAAAACACATCACATTTCCCATATAGGATTGTTTGCTCCATTTTAATGTGCTACTTTGACTGACTCAGATGAGCTCCTTACTCATCCCCTGCCTGCGCCCGTCTCTTTTGCTATTGAAGTTTTGGAGAAGTTTGCAAGCAGGGCGCGCTAGGGAAGGCTCCACACAGCATAGAGGGACCCACTCAAGTCGAGACCAGTGCACCAGTTCTCCTTGTTCTCCTTCTTTTGCTCTCACTGTTGAAGCATCACAGGCTGCCAGCGTCGCGGTGACAATTAACTCATCCACTGAAAGTGAGCAATGCAGTCAAGCATGTAGGAAGGAGCCGGAGATTTTCAAATGTGTCAAGATGTACAAAATACCATTCAGCTAAAATAGCAGCACATCACAGTCGCTATGTGTCTGTCCTTTACTTGGCTTCCAGGCGAAATGGGGTAAGAAAAACAGCAATAAAAGAGGCAGCAGTGAAAATGCTGTCTCTACTCGTTCTCATGAGCAGATTTGCCATAAAATTAGACTTTAAAGCAAAACAGATGCCTAGTGGTTACAAGGGATGTTTATTTGAGGACAGCCCAAAAAGGGAATATCTCTAAACAGAAAGAAATAAGAAACATTAACATGATTTTCTGCCATGTCTGGTAGATTGACATTTAAAAGGTGCAATATGTAATAATATGACTTTTTCCAGTGGGACGTCCACTACTTGCTTGTCTCCATTAAGCTGTTGTTGCCTTAATGTTTTACAGCATGACTTTAAACTTTATTTGGTATTTACTTCATTGCAAATGTATGATATATTTTTGAAAAAGTGGTGGTGCTTCTCCACAGAGCTGACGTGTATCTTGGCCTTGTGGCCCCACTTACTCAATGAAGATATTTTTCTGTGTGTTGCTATTGACCTTATTTCTGAAGTTGCCGTACGCACCGCCGTCTTGTCTCCGTTGTATTAGTTTACATGGAGCAGACGAGCTCAGCAGAAAATAAGTTCTACTCGGACTAAAAAGCCGTTTTCAGACCTCAGCAAATCAGTGCGTTGTTGACTTGTTGTTGCTCGTGTTCATTAAACATTTTACACAAATCAACCTACTTTATGTAACATTTTAGCGGCGAGACTTTTCCCTCGTTCGTCATTAGCTTTAACGGAGTTCTCGTCAAACGGGAATGCGTTTACAACAAAAGCTCACTTTTGCCTCTTTTAATGTCTATGATCTGCACTCTTGTAGTAAAGGGACTTCTGGTTTGACGCTAACGGTGTTCACACAAATAGCAAACGAGGGAAAAGTCTGTCGCTAAAACATTATATAAAGTGTGTGGCAATTTCCGGAATAAGGTGAATTAAGGGGCAGGAGCTCCAACCACTCTGCCACTGTATTTGAATAGCTTCGCTTTTACATTTTAACATGTTTATGGCGTCTTTCTGGCTCGGATACAGTCCGAGCCTCCATACTGGTTGAGGCCCTAACATTTGCTTATGTCACGGTACGCCATGGTAGCTCCTACACTTGATGTAAATATAGTTCTAGTGATCATTTTAGACTTTGTATAATCCTGATTTGGTCCTGGTACTGGGTTTATAGTGAACAGGGCAGTTGCACTTCTGGAATTTATTTTAGCTTGCCTTGTAGACAAAAAGTTCAATATTTTATCTTTACTGGTTACAATAGCATTCATTCTGTTGCAATACAAAACAACAAAAATCGTAAAACAGACAGAAATATTGGATACTATCATTATTACTTTGAGCCACAGTAGACTGCCTGAATGTCTGATAGAATGGCATTTTTTGGTGGTATAAAAAAAAATGTTTTTAATCTGCAAATAGCTACGGCGAGGAATTCACATTTTCCTCTTGTCAGATCATTTGGTCCATTTGCATTTGCCACCTCAAATACAGATGCAGATGAGCGTTCGCCTCTCATCTCTCACTCCCCTCTCCCCTCCATCTCTCCTTCGCTCTTATGAAGTTGCCAGTATTTGATCACTTTAAGAAGAGAAGAGAGCAGTCAGGCAGCCGCGCAAAATATACAGGCAGTGACTTTTTCCCTTTCGGCGCAGTGACTGGCACAACAAGTCGGAAGTTAGCGAGATCAAACGCACACTTCCACAGACGCCATAAATCACAACACAGCTAGCCCCACTTGGCAGTTTAGTGAAGGTTTTGTCTATTAGCGACTGCTTGGCCTCAGTTTTTAAGTATTTACAAGAAGAAATGACAGGAGTGTGAAAATGCAAGATTAACTGCACACAAGAGGCTTTCCTTTTTAAACTTTAAACACGATTTTGATCCCCAAAGATAGCCCCTGGACTGGAATAAACTCAACCAACTATGACAGAGATTGTATGGATTTATTCAGCACCTTAGCAGGGTCTAAAACGGTTTATAAATCATTAATCATCTGGTCGTAGCCATCAGAGAAAGACCTTGTGGCATGTTACATTTCAAAGAGTGAAGTACTGTATAATATAGAGCAATAACTGTTTACAGCACTGTAACATAAAAAGAAATGCTGACATGACAAGACAAAATTCAAAGATTTATACGTGGGTTTCAGAGCGATGAAAAATTAGCCCCGCTGCCAGGCAATTACCTATTCAAAATACTGTATTACGTCTTTTGATGGCTGAAAGGTTTGTTACATGATGTAGGGCAATAACTAATGATTATTTTGTTTATCAATATTATGCGTTTGAGCAATCAATTACTTGTTTTAGATAACAAAAGGCTAATTTTAATTATATTTGTGCAAGCAGAATCTAAAGTGTTGCACTTTGAGACTGTCCTCCTGATGGAGTATATCAACAGACAAAAAAGGTTTTTCATTAATAAGATTAAATGTACATGTTTCTTGTATCATTTTGATGTGACTTTTGCTTTGTCTGAGTCATAAAACCCTTCTCTCATCACATGCATGTTTTAGAGTCGGTGTATTGACCAGAAAAGGATTATTCAATTACCTCAATAATTGATTCAACTAACTGATTAACTTCAAAACGGCTTCTATAAACAAGAACTTGATTAGCTTGCGATATAATATGGTGTTCTAACAATGTTCCGTCATCAGAATCATACCTGGAGTTGCATTTAGCTTCATTCATGCAATTTTGAGGAATGTTGGTTTGAAAATCCTCTGAACGTCAAAAACACTTCGACACTCGATCTGTGACTTTTTCTGATTTTATACGTCACTTATCCGAGAATGTTCTGCAGTTTTAAGTCATTAAATCATCGCCAGACTAAACATGATCTCTGCTACTGCTAGCTTGATCATAGTGTGTCACACGATGTCTTAAAGTGCTAACAGAACTAAATTGTCTACTGGCTGCATACACACAGTAAGTGCCAGGCCAGACAGAAGAGAAACTTCATTTAGTGCATATTAAACTTGTTTTTGTTTGTTTCAAAACATGAGATGGCAAATTTAAGGTACTCAAGAGCATGTTTAAAGGCTAATAACAATATGAAGAAAAGAAAAAAAAATAGCATATGTTTCCTTTAAATTAAATAGACCAGTAGTAAGTAGTAAATAATCTCACAATTTTGAAATATAAAAAAAGCTTCTTCCTAGTTAATATATCTCTGATTTGTATACAATGTTAAATTCAATATTCATCTTATGCTGGAAACAATTTTTGAGGTGTCCAGTGTTACATTTGTAAGAAATACATCAATGTTTTCAGAAGAGTGATATAAAATGAAAGTGTTGCCTTAAGAATTAGAACATAAACACAAAATATTCTCTTTTTAACGGTCACTGTCCTTAAAACTGCACCCATAACAGAAATAAAACGGCCTGGTACAGAAAATTCCATAAAAGTGAGAAATGCGTCACTATGTGTTGTGCTTGTACTGTACACACTATTCAGAACATTCTCTACACACGCACACACACGCACGCGCACGCACACGCACACACACGCACACACACACACATAGCATTTTAAATACATAACTCTGCTTGTTATCTTGCCTGTGTCCAATAGCCAGGCAGTAACTAAAGATCATTACCTGGCAACACACCTCATTCTACAAGATTGGTCCTTTGCGTTAAATTAAATCTATCTTGAACAGAACATACTTGGAGGTGAAAGCTAAAAGCAGGACAAGAGAGTAAAACTTTTCAAACAATTTGATTTGTCATTTGGAACAACACAAAATGAGCCACGGCAGTGCTGAAGGAGACGAGGAGAAAATAGGAGAGGTGTGTGGATGGGATTGTTGAGAAAGCACTATAACTATCTGCAGTGGATAATGCGTAAACCACCAGTGTTAAAAGTAAGTGAAGCCTGCCCTGCCCTAATGCATAACAAAATGTTTTCTTTTGTTGAACTGTAATTTGGCCTCAAGTTCTCTCCCACATTTAACAACCTCAAAAGCAAGAGTCAAAGGCAGGCTTTCAGGAGAGAAGAGTGAGCAGCCATGACTGGAATAAACAAACCACTCAGAAAAATAAAACAAGACAAAATAATAGATAACAACACAATTAATCAGACATCATTGAACACGAGTATCATATTATAACAAGTGCCGACAGCTAATATTTTGATTCGGAGAAGATTAGACTAAACCGAGACACTCCCACACGGCATTTGTACAATTATGTTTCAAAGCCCAAACCTAGTTATGGAAGACATCACACAGTATTTTATTTTGTTAGACTGGTGACACGTGTCCTCTAAATTACGTCAAAACGTGTGTCGTTCTCAAGAAGTATGGATCTCATAAGCGCTGGCCCTCAACAAAAACATGAAGAATCTCTAGAAACATAGCAACATCATATTTTGCTAATCAGTGTATTTAGTAATTATTCTTATGATTAATTGATAACTACTTTAAAGCAGATGTGCGTAAATATTGGATGAATTTAAGATGACACTCACTGAGAACACCTTGATGGAGTAAAAATATACAGACAATAGAGCTGTAGTCGATTAAAGATATTCTTGATCGACCTGCCCCATCAACCAATTAGTCAACTAAAAGGGTGTGTGGCAAAAATACATCAAAACTGTGAAGTATCACCCTGTATCTAATCCGAACTGCACTCAAAACAACAACTGCAGAGGAGTTCATACTAAAACAACTATTTATACAGAAAAGTACAGGAAACAGTGCATTCGTATGTTAGACTCCAAAATCTTCAGCGAACTCACTTCATATATTCTTGTTTTTGCCAAAATAAAAGAATATAATTCAAAATAAAAGTAAATAATTTTAATATACATAAAATGACTGGTAAACTAAGAAAAAGCTTGGTCGACTAAGACAACATTGACCGATTAATCAACTAAACAGTAACCCTAACAGACAAGCCCTACATCTCCTGTTTCCTATGTTTCTTTGATCTAGTAATAAAAAATTCTCTCAGCAAATGACATGTTTTAGAATCTGTGTATAGGCCATATATTAATTTTTTTTCTTTGATTAGTTGCATTTCAGCGGTATAAAGGTATTTTTATATTCAACTATATTGACATTTTCATTTACCTAAGCATACTTTTTAGCCCAAGCCTATGTTTTCTAGAAAATGAAAACAAATTTTTAACTACACCTCAGTATGACTCCATCAGATCAATTTGTGACTAATATATTTTTTTAAAGAAAGCGCTGTGGCCCAGATAACTGCTTGGTTCAAGAGAGAAAGGGGCCAGTACTTTGACATTTATAGGTCACCCTCTGTGACTCACAAACAAATACTTGCAAATTTCCACCAATTGGACATGATGCAAGCACAAAGACCAAGCTTCATACATAATATCGAGACATATGGCGATTACAGTGTGTAAAATTATTTCCGAAATGCTAATCAGGTGATTATGCCACAGCCGTGAGTCACAGTTTGGGTTGGTCCTTAAAATCAATGATGTCTACAGTGATACGATGGAGGGACTGAGCTAGTCTCTGCAGTCTGGTGAACCAAGGCCACAGTGAGCTGCAGCCGAGCGTGACATTACGTTAACACGCCTTGGTGCGCCGAACAATGCTTCAAAAGGAAGGCTGGTTTCCTGCCACTAGTCCTCCTCTGCATCCCAAGTTCAAAGTGACATACTGAGATAATGGATTCAAAGGTGAACATTATTCAGAAAACACTTGCATAGGCAATCTATCTACTAATTAAAAAAACAACTACAATGCTTCAGTATTGTATCAACCATCTGAACAGATTAAAATGTTATAAAACGAATAAATAATTATGTCAGCAAATTGGTCAGGCTTTGAACCACTGAGGTCTTCTACAACAATGATAAATATATGATACATTGAATGACGTCTGTACCACAATACGGTTCTTTAAATTTGGCAAAAGGAGATTGTTTACGTTTCTTTTTTGGTACAGAAGTTTGCTCAAGACATTCCAAGATAGAAAGTGATTCAATAAAATCCACGTGTGAATCCATTAACTCAAATTTTTTTCAAGGCACACCTTACAAAACCTCAAGGCACACTGGTTGAAAATCAAGAAATTACATTAGTGCGGCACGGTATTGTAGCAGTTAGCGCTCTCGCTTCACAGCAGGAGTTTGCATGTTCTTTCCATGTCAACATAGGTTTCCTCCTGGTGCTGTGGCTTCCCCTACCACTAAAACCTGTACAATAGCGAATAGTGAATGAGAGTGTGTTTGAGAGACTGAATGCAGGACAACGGATGGAAACTAACCCATGGCTGATTCTGGCATTGCATGCGCATTAATGTACTGTCCGGACCAAATAAACAAATAAATAAACTGTCTGCTACAACTGCTGTTATTGCGGCTAATATTCTACTACTTTTTACTACTTATACTCATTCTCCATGTGCTTGCAGTGGTGGAAGAAGTACTCAATGTTGTTTTATTATTTAAAAGTACAGATATGTGCCAAAAATTACTAAAAGCGTCACATAAAAATCTACCTAAGTTAAAGGGCTTTTATAATGTAAAAAGTAAAAATATTTCACACTGATTTAAGAACTATTAAAGTGTCAAAAGATGTGATTTTGATAAATAATTGTGCTTATTAATGGTCAAAAGGAGCAATTTGAATCAATTTCATAATTAAGTGAATTTTATTTGCTCAAAGCAGGCGCTTGAACAAAAAATCCCAGGATGTCAAGATGAATGTGCAAAAATCCTCAAATCATATTAAAAAAATACTTTTACCTTTCTGTCCAGTTCAACATTTTAAAGGAGTAGAAAGTATACCTGCTTTAAAATGTAGTAAGTAAAACATATCCACTGTACAAATTACTGAAGTACAGATACCTACACATTTTACTTAAGAGCAGTACTTTTACTTTGTTACTTTGCACCACTGCAGTGCCTGTCTGTCTGCGTTGAAACAATAAGCCCCATATGTCTTAAAAGAAAACAATACACTGATATGCAAAACATCTGAGTTTAATTTCTCTGCTTTTTTTGTTGTTGTTGTGAATCTTAGTCTTTGCTCTGGTCAGCAACAATTACAATCAAATGTAAGTGGGAAACAAACACCAGAATCTGTTCACAATTCAAACAAAAACAGGGTACTGCATTACAAAGAGGAGATCTACTGGCAGATGGCTACGGCCGCCTGGGCTTTTACTCCTGTTTTAGTCTAA
Organism: Rhinogobius similis; assembly: GCA_019453435.1. NCBI lineage: Eukaryota > Metazoa > Chordata > Actinopteri > Gobiiformes > Gobiidae > Rhinogobius > Rhinogobius similis. Next base: position 31,259,765 of record CM033621.1, on the reverse strand, counting down.
TTATATCTACAAGCAGGGTAATGGACTGCGAATGTTTCAGTATACAGGGGCAGCATCACTTCCTGGTATTTCTCTTCTGCTGTCTTTCATGCACATAACTTCTGACAGACAGACATTAGTGCATAGAAAACAAACAACAAAACACAGTGCACTTTTCTAATAAGACTATTTTGCAGAACCAAGTGTTGACGCGGTGTGCAGTGCAGCCTTGGGCATGAATTAAACATGCCTTGGTTTTGCAGGTGGTGCTACCTGTTGTTGTTTGTGAGGTTAGAGCTGGTAAATATCCCTGGCAGTCATAGCTTCTCATTGCATATGCATTCTCCTTCAGTGGGTTTCACACTAACTACGGCCTACCTACCGCCTTCTTCAGGAGTGTTCACCTGTCACACTGGGTGAAGGGAAATATTGATCTTCCTCATGCCTCCTTCCAGACACGTCTGCGCAAATCGCACTGGCAGACAGACAAACAGACAGCATAGCAAATTCAGCTTTAGCTTGTCATCGGAGTAAGTCGGATTAATGAACTGGTTGACTGAGAAGCTGCGTAAATGATAAATGAGCAGAGTACTTGTATATAGACTATCTCCGCTCGGGTGTAAACATATGATTCAGCGGACAAGGTACAAGACATCCATTTGTATCCATTTAAAGGGGCATTTTTTATATAACAGTCCCAGGCAATCGAGACAGAATGTGATGCACTGTCATCTACATTTAGTTAGTAACAAAGGTCAAAACTAATAAACATTATAATTAATAGAATATAGTTATAAATACTACTGCCTGTTATAAATTTACAAATTGAGATTGACCAATATGCTTTTTTAATGGTTGAGGGATGGTATTGATATTTTTCCAGATCATCTAATATTTAATTACCATTAACTCAATTAATATTGATATAATAATTATTAATAATAATAATAATATTGACTCGCTCTGCATAATAAAGTTATAAGTTATAGCAGAGCAATTCATCAAATTTCAAATGAATCTAAAATTCTGTCATTTCTTATCGTTCAATGATCATCTCAGGTCTTTTAAAGTGAGAGGTCTAAACCCATTGTGGACCATTGCGTCTGTGTGCCACTCCCCTCGAGCAGGAGGCTACGGTCCATCCTCACCACAAGAACTCTTCCCCTCATGAATACTTTATAACTCCTGTCACTTTAAGAACTCATGTCAACAATACATCTATTTTGCACATATGTACAGTCCATACTGACCAAAAAGATTTATTTCATGCTTGCCCTTTCTTTTTTTCCTCCCTTTTTTGTAACTTTTATATTACCAACCATTGTTTTATGTTGTGCTATATTGCAGGAGAAGTTCATTAAAGAGCCCTAAAAAGAGAAGGGCATATTTTTCAGGGGAAATATTATGAGAGCTGGGTGCGTTACAAATGACTGCAAGTTCACACTGTACTGTAGATTTGAGTAAACATAATCTGTACTACCTACACAATCACAAAGGTCACGGTGAGTAAAAGCTGTGCATCAAGTCATATTATTTTTTCACAATATACACAAAACCAACCAACACAAACACTGGAACATCTTTTATACAATTACAGGTAACAGCTACTCATTCAGACTGACATATCCATCAATAGGGCCTTTTTTTGTCTTATTAAAAGCAGATAAACATGGCATATGAACGTACAAAAAAACAATTGTTAATAACTGCAAGTTAAACCAAAAAAATATTATCAGGATTCTTCATCTAAAGTGAACTCTGCTCTAAACCACATGAGTTTACAGACAGAAGATGGAAGATAGAAGGCTGTGGACCGTTCAATTAAAAGGCAATGGTGACAAGTAATGACAGACTCTAGATTAACATTTGATTACTTGAAGAGTAAATCTAAAATGTTGTTACTGTGAAAGTTATACATACTATTGTAGTACTATTGTATTCATATAAGCCCGTAAAAACTCAAACTCGTATCTTTATCCACTAAATTGAACTATACAGCTAAAATGGGCACAGAGATTCTTTACCTCATTTAGACAAAGTGCAACATTATTTCAGTATCATCATTTTGGAAATTTTGTCAAAATATTTTGCCGCATAATGGTAAAAATGACTTGTATATTCATGCAATGCCTGAAATAGTGGTGAATAATTTCTGCACGGGGATCATTTGACGGCGGCACTCTATTGTCTCAGAGGTGATCGCTCACACCATAATGTGACACAGGACACAATCAGCCATTGTCCTGACATTAAGAGGTGATTAAACATTTTCCCCTCCAAATGACGTCTCCCTGTCTGCGTGTCCTTTTGTGGACCCTGCGGATGCCAGATCAGGCTATGTGTTTAACACCACGGGCCGACTCTGACAGCTCTCGATATGCGGGGCCAGTCCTGCCAAACAGACTTATGAATTCCAAACAGCCTCGAGTCATGCTCCATATTTCATTGAAGTTGAATATTTAAAAAGATCAACCCACTCAAAACCCTATAAAACCTATCGTTCTGGGGCCTTGTGGCCTAAAAATAAAATCGCATCTGCCATATCGCATTACAGACAGCCACATCAGCCTCCATCTCTTAACCATTTCCCTCTCTGTTTTCCCCTCTCCCTCTGACAAAGCCCATCTGGTAACCAGCCTGTCTCCATCAAGGCAGGTTTTGCACTTCGTTCAAACTGCGAGACTCTTCTCTCAGCCCTCTTATTCTCACTCGGTGCACTGAAGCCCACCTCTCTCCCCTTTCTTCTTTATTGGTACTATAACTCTCAGCCCTGAGCTATCTCCACCTCATCTCTTCTGAGGGGAACACACAGACCACCAAGAAAGAGCCACGAGAAATAGCTCTTCTATTTGTGCCTATAGGAGAAAAGAAACTACATTGTTATTGTGAAAGAGTGAGAAGAAATGAGATGGTGCGGACAGACCGCAGCGCCATCTCATTCTGAGTCACATCAAAGCAACTAATTATAAAGAAGTACTTCGAAGCAGTCTGAAAAGTGTGAGGGAAAGGGCGAAAGAAATACATGCAGGGTATACAATTGCTATATTGGTTTGTGTATAACTGTATGGATAGTACTAATGATACAAAAGGACAATAAATAAAAATACAATACATAATGCAATACCTGAAAGCTATACTTTGTTGAATATGATTGAAAGGTAATTGTGAAGCATAATATTATAAACAAATGGAAATTAAGATGCTAAATACTAAACTTGCATTCATTCAAAAATAATTTGTCTTGCTGTTCTGGCTAATGTTTTCTCCCCTGACCCGTAAACATAAAGTTTTTGGCATTAGATCCTGAGATGTATGTGGCATCCAGCTCAGGATGTTAGTTAAAAGAAAAGTACAGCTCAACTCATTTGGGAGTCAGAAATAATATTCACCCAATATGATCTCCCTGATGCTTTAAAGAAGGCTTTGAAGCTTGTTTGCAGTCAGGTTAATTTTAAGTTAATTTCAACCCTGTGTCATATTAAAAGAAGTATAACAGCTTCAAAGCAGATCTAAATCCCTCAAAATTGCCATCACTGCACTCTTGGCAGAGCTCATTTGAATATCTTTACTTTGGAGAGCTTCTAAATACATAATGAATTGTATACCCGCCACTATTGTAAATACCCTCATAACAATTACAAACAGCTGTGCTTAAGCCAGATCTCCCGGAGCAAGAAGCAAAAAAGAGCTTCATATTTCATGGCAGCTGAATCCAACAATATGCTAATTTTATGCTTTCACTTGATTTCAGATCTAATCTTTGATGAATAAACATGACACCCGCACACACACATGCAGAGGAGCCCGTGGGCTGGAGCGCCACAATACTCCCACCCACCAGTTGGCAGCAGAAAATGAGATCAAATCAGCACCTATTACAATTAAAAGCATGAGACAGGAGGAAGCTGAAGACCAACACGCTAATACCGGGGTGACACTCGGCAGAGCAACACGGCAACAGTGACATTTACATAAAACAACAAGGGGGAAGTGTGGAGAGGTAAGGGGCAGATGTGGGAAGATTATGCATTAAGACAAAGTGCGACAGAGTAAGTGCAGGCTGTGCTGTTCCTGTGGTCACTGTTGCTGTCAGGATGACACTAGATGGCTAAGACACGCTTTGAAGAGACAAAAAAAAAAAAAAAGACCAAAACAAAGCAAGGGCAAGTGGTGGTTTCCAGGAAATACAGGAATGATAAATGCAACAAATTAGACAGAGCTTTATAATAGTGCAAAATGAATCATCAGTCAACAGCAACATCTCGTAAGAACAAAAGTTACATGATTTCTCATCTCTGTAGAGAAGAACTTTGTGATTTTCAATTTATTCATTTATTTGGCACCCGGCGGCAACCAGGATATTTTTTAGTAGCCAGACTCAAATAAATGTTTACTTTCTTAAAAAGCCCAAATAGTTTTTTAAGGAGTTTACAGCTGTCCAAACATATTTCTCACTTTGCTAACGTATTCCTCACGTCCCAATTATTCATGATAAGCACTTTTCACAACTTTCAGAGTAGAGTTTTGCCGTCACTATAATACTAGCATGCTAACAGTATGAAGGGCAAACTCTTTTTATATGTTATATTATATGCAGATAGCCCACAGTGATCTTACTTTAACCTTAAGAGCTGCTTTTACAATATCATATAATATCTGCACTGGGGCAAAACACAATGTACTTTATTACATGAAAAAAACAAAAAATAGCTAAGAGGTAAAGACCATTTAATGTTAATGAACGTTTGGAATTGGGCAGCAAAAAAAATTACAAACTTGAAGAACTGAAACTTTTTGTCCAATATATTGGATTGTTGCCCTTGCAATGGGTCACTATCATTTTCCCAGAGACCAAATGGTAACGGGGGACTAAAATGATCAATAATACTTGCTTCACCAAGTTCTAAACTCAGTCAGGAGAATACGTTTTATGAATCTTGCCTTCAACAGATGGCACAAGTTACCATAGCTTACAGTAGATATACATCTGCCTAAAATGAAGTATATGAATGGAAAGCACTCTGTATAAGCTGTCATGTGCAATATGTTCATCAAGCATAAAGAACATACAGGTGAGAGGGCCATCTTGTATACAGTTTCTAATTTAATTGCCAGATGAATACTCTCCACAGAAAAAGTTGTAACCATGTTTGGTGTGCATGCTTTCTAAAGGGCTTTTAGATCTCAAAATGGAAAGAACCTTCAACTAATTTGTGTGTGTATCTGATGTATGTCTTGATTGTTTGTCCACTTCTTTCTTAATGGCAGCAGTGAGTCACCACTGAGGAGAAAGCAGCATTACCAAGGCACCAGCGCACTGATTTGGGTTAATTTTGTTATGCTCTCCTGCTATCACTGCAGCCTGGTGACATATCAGTGCAATTAGACTGTCTGTTGTGTGTCCCAGAGAAGGTCAGTTACCACATAAGAGAGGTACAGCAAAGAAAGAGACAGAGAGGGGAGCGAGAGAAAGGCCCAAAACAAATTAGATGACAGGACAGCATGACTTAAGTTTAGACTGCGGGTCCAGGGGCTTTTTTAGAAGCTGTGATTCTCGGACGAGTCTAGCAATTAAAAATACATGCATCAGTGGTCTGGTCTATTCTCAGAAGAGCAGGCGAGGACATAATATGCTCTTACACACAAGCCACACTTGTGCAACGCAAATGCACACGGCCAATCAGGACAGTCTGAGGAGACTTCTCACCGCCTTTGAAAAAATGTTTTGTCCAACAAAGCTGATCAAAAGCAGATACGAAAGGATTATATCATAAGTAAGTTTGCAACATGGGAAAACATACACTTGGATTAATGTGGTGTAACAGTTACTGTAAAAGATGAAAGACATTCATTCTAAACGTATCACTGTTTAGAATTAATTTTATAGAAGTGTCATATTTGAATTACTACAGCCCATTGCATTTCGAACAGCAAAAAAGTAATACATATTTGGATTTAACATATTCTGTACACCACAGTGGTAGCCAGAGCGATGGCATGTTAATTGCCAAGTGCAAACTGATATTGTGTCTCTAGGCAGGAGACACCCTGCTGTAGCTGGTGAGAACAAAAAGAGAGACCAATAAACACTGTACCAAATTTTCCAAAGATCTTTGTAGTAAACCTCAAACGCCTAATTGTTTTGTTTTATTTCAAACTGATTTTATAAAATTAAGCGACCAAAAACATGACTGAAGCCACTAGCGGGCCGGCCAAATTAAAAATGCATGCATCTGGTGAGCACCAGCCGCACAGACGCAGAGTCCATCAGCATGGTGTGAGGCGAGTCATTGGGACCAGTCTTTAAAGCATTGTTCCCTCCAATGAAGCTCTAATCGATGCAGCAGACAAATTATGCTGCAAAACAGTGGGCTGCCCACGTCGTGACTCACGGGAACATATTAACCCAATCACCTCAAAAGGTATGGATCCGCCCATAGGAAGCGCTCACTCATCACACGCTGGGTCCTCCGCAGGACAGACAGCGCCGGGCAAGGGCAGTGTTGATGAGATTGGACCCTATTGATTTCAATCAATAGCTGACTGAAAAGAGGTGTGAGCCCTCACCACAAGAGGAAGCACATGTGAATTGTGCACGGCTTGGATTTGTAGCCGGTTGTTAGCAAACACCCAGGGGGATAGCAGGAGAGCCGCAACCTATAAGTGCAAACAACGACCTTTGTGTACAAGAAGAGTGATTTTTTTTTTTTTTTGCATCAGAGTGTTTACAAAAACCTTATTCCATTTCATTTATCCACATGTATTGATAGTTTAACGCAAAACCATTTTTAACACTTTATGGCCAAGGAAGAATCCAGTGCTTTATTGTGAGTGCTTCATACATCTCATTCCTTCTAGTGGTCCCAGAGGGGCAATAGAATCAACCCTTCACATGTGGGCTATTTGTCCACAGAGCAGAAGTGGGCTGGACAATAGCAACGGTTATATTAATACTGAAACTGGATAAAAGCTATCAATATGCCAAACAGTGCAGGAATCAGAAGCAGTTTAAAGCTCTATACTTATAAAGAACAATTTTTACAAGTATACAAACCCTGACCTGGAGAACGGTGTGGTGCAAAAACAGATCATATAAATCTTCTTTGTGTTTGGTCTTCCCACTGCAAAGAAAAACCTTGAAAGAACTCAAAGCAAAGACACACATTTTCAAGCTGACATACAGAGTGTCACAATTTACCAACTGAAATCAATGCGCTGGGCTTAATGTCTAAGATACAGAGGCATCGATTCAAACTGCTTGATTCAGGGCAGAGCTGCAAGGGGAATCGCTACTGAATCAATGCAGCGTTTCTGTATCAAAAACGACCCGATATGACAGGCGTGTCTATTTTTTTCAAGGCGGCTTATGACATCTTTTACCCTGAGTGCTTTCCTTCCTTGTATCTGCCAGCCCTGTCAGCTCAGTGAAGATTCAGATCATGCGCTGACCATCTCACTCTCCCAAAAGCAGAAAAAGCGAGACAGCGTGTGGGGGGTTGAACAAAAGAAAAACAACTTTGTGCACTGACGCCCAGCACGCCACCTGTTTGGGGCTGCCGTGTTGAACCGATGAAATGCCAGACAAAAGAAAGGAGCGTGCAAGTAATGAAAGCTGTAATGATTTTTTCAAAGCACGGACAAATCATCTCAGAGGTATAAAAACCACAATATTAGTGTAGCTGTGGCTAAGTGGCAGAGTAGACATGCTTATGCAGGCAAGTTACTCAAATGAGCAATGTAAGGTGTGGGTTGAGCCTCTAATAGTTCACAGACTTTCAATTTTCCTTAAAGTGACCAATCAAATCAAAATGTCAATATGAACAATGAACAAAGACTGAACAAATAGTTAATTAAGCGTGATTCAGGATTAGTAATGACTTTATTAAGGTTAGGGCTACGGTTACGGCTAGTATTACTTATGTAGTTACTAAGCCTGATTCATTCTTAATAAACTCTTTGTTCACTATGAATTAAGAAATAAGTGTAGTTATTGTAAAGTGTTAGCAAATATCCTGCCTTTTTGCACACTCTGTTCAGATCTGTGCAAACATGTTTTGAAATACATGTGATTCTTTAAGTTTGTCGGGCCTATTTCAGTCCTTTTTGTCAATTCTCGTTGACCTGTTTACTATGTGACCTTTGAACAGAATCCTAATAGTTTGTTAATTGTAATACTACTATCAGAAATATCAGAAACATTGCTATTAAACATTTTTTCCAAATCTTGCATCCGTGTAAACAAGTAGTGGAGCCTCACAGATGGCCGGCAATATAGTGTAATAACCTTTAAGAAAAGATCAAAAATAGATAGAAAACACTGGTAAGAAAACCAAAACCTCCAGAAAAATATACTGCACTGCATTGCACCACTCTTAAATGAACCATAAATAAACATTTCTTCAGATTGACATAAAACTTTACTTTCAGGCTGTTAAACTTGCAGCGCAACAAAAATCTAAGAATAAATCATCGACATTCCCTGAGGATACATTAATTACATTTAATTATCCATACATCTGTGACCCACACAGTGCAGGCATTTATTAAAACTGGTCAGATGTTGAAAACGGCACCGGTGATGTGTGTTTGTTTTCTTTAATCAGCCAATGAACAGAACAATGGCTCAGTGTGAGACATCAAAACGTGCAGGAGCGCCCACGGCACAATCCCAGCCGTAATTATCACAACACCAATCAGCAAAGACACACCAGACAAACATGAGAACAAAGAAGAAATAGTGGAGGAAACAAACAAGAAAAAACACGGACAATGCACAGTGACAGCATGTAACAACCTTTGTGTAGAAACTATTGTAAGCTTTGGCAGAGGTGGGTAGCAGCAGTTACTTTTACTCAGTTACATTCACTTTTTAAAGAAATTTAAAGGTTTTGGTAATTCTTCCCACTGTGAGTAAATCTACAAGTGATAAAGTTCTATGTTGATGATATATATAAGTTATATCTTAATATTTGCATTTCTTCCACCACTCCTCATTCATTGGAGAACTGGAGGCGAAATACATGAGTTTTCACACTGGACTAGAAATGGTTACTATGAGTTACATACAAATACAATTACAAGTACATTGTAATTCATTGACATAAATTATAATTCAATGCATTATTGTATACTGTTTTAGTATATTGTTCTAACCCTATCTATTTTAATAGTCTCTCTGAAGTTACTTAGAGTTAAATATTGTGCAGTCAACTTTAGACTTAATTTATTAAGTTTGTTAAGGATGTTTCAGGCTTAGTAAATACTTAAGGGGTAAGGAGTTTTATTTTGGGTTATACAAAGCCGTATTTAATCTTAATAAATTATTTGTTCACACTTTATTAAAGATAATAAAAAGTGTAGTTACTATAAAGTGTTCTTCTGCACTTCTACATAAACACTTTGATGTGACAATACCTGACCCTTGTAGTCTAACCATAAGAAAGGCCGAGAAAATTTGTTGTTTTTTTCCCCCCGCGTTGCAGTGGTCTCATTATGACTTAAGTGAAATCAAAGTCCAGCAAGCATTAACTTGAGAACTATAGACCAACAGAGAGAAGAAAAGCACCATAAAAAATGCATGTGTTTTGTTGCGTGGGGAAGTCCTTTTGCATAACAGAGGGACTAGTAACGACTGGTGGAGACTGTGCACGAGGGCAGTGCATTTATTACGAAAGCAACAGCCGGGACTGAGTTTGTCTGGCTGAAACAACATGTCATCAGTTGAATAAATTGAAAAACAGAGACAGGCAAAAGCATTTACACAAAGAAAAAAATGCTGAGGAAATGCATAATGTTAACATCGCATCAAGGGCATTTGTCTAACAAGCAACAGGTACAGTATCAGCTGCATACTTGGAGTAAAAGAGTTCATTTGATTGAAATAGCAGCTAAAGCACTATCTACATCGCTTGTTTGACAAAATAAGCAAGACTTTAACTTTTGTTGAACTGTAAATGCAAGGTAAAAAAAAAACAACAACATTTATTTGTTTTTCCAATAATCACAATTTTTAGCGTAGCGTTTTAAAGATAAGGTAATAAGTAAGCACATAATAATCAGTTTAGCCAGCCTTATGTTTTGTTATATGTGAGCTGATTAGGATAATGGTTCGATGAAGACGCATTTGTTATTCATTGTGCAGCTCTACAAGAAGCCAACAAGCCTTCAGCAAAAGCAGACAATCTTAAGATACTAGAATATCAGGGCATCAGCAACAAGACAGGCCACAAGACCTTAAGCTACGTTTTTATAAAGTCATTCAACTTCTTTATCTTGTGTTCGGACATCTTTTAAAAGCAGAAATGGATGCTAAAGCTCTTACAAAATCATCTCCTGCAGCTTTTCTTCTTACACATGCAAATTCATCCATGCGGTGACCTGGCGTGTAAAACAGTGCGATTGCAGTAGCCAGTGGAGCGATGCTCGGCTGTAGCATGGGGCTTGCACAAATCAGATTGTGCTTGCACTGATTTGATATCTGCCAAGGCACTTGGCACAGGGTCCAGGTTTACATTGTAGCAGGAATGGCTTAAGTGTGGACATAATGAGAAGTCTCTGAGCCAGAAGGAAGATAACAGAAGAAGAAAGTGCTCACATATCTGCAAGATCCATGGGCTTTATTGTGGATACGACCTACAGCTCTGCTCTGCTCCAAATTAATTATATTCTGATACATGGCAGATGAGCAACACAAAAGACTTTCCATATTTGGCAACTGAGACCAATAGTAAATTAGTAGAATGTAATTTTCCCAAAAACTTCCCCAAATAATTGTTCTGTTAAAATGGTCTAATTACAAAGCAAGTTATTGTTTTAGTTAAATGTTGAAGGTTAAGAAACTTGTTCAGTATTCACCACCATAATGTTCTGATTTAAAATGTCCCCTTTTCTTGTTTATGTTCCATTATTGATAGAAATCTAAGCACTTTCCCTTTTCTAATGAACCCAGTCACCCTGCTCCTCTTGTTATTGTGTGAAAACTAACAAAAATCATTTGACAAAAACACAGCATCCTTTTTATGACTTTCAATAACTGTCTTTATAAGAGAAATCCAAAATTTACAATAATGAATTGCGAGTAGTCATAGTTGAGTAGTTAATAGTTATTTACGTCTTGAAAATACAATATCAATAACTTCCAGAAGCAGCTGAAGAGTAAAGGACTTAAAACTTATAAGAAAAAGAAAAAAAGCATTTACATTCCTTACGTCTCTTAGTACACATCAGACCAATTAGTGCAATCAATACCAGAACTATTTCCTAAAGTACTTATCCACGTACACACTTTCCCATCCATCTTCTATCGGTTAATGGATCTCTAATCATTACAATGCATACGTAGCATTTCATAGTTACACTAAAAATAGGACGTCTTTAGCATCATACAGGCAATGACTGATAAGGGAACAATGTGGGATAAATATGCTTCTAATTAAACACCTCCAGTTTCTATGTGATCTGTAGCAAGATGCTAAAAGCAAGTTAATAGGTGTTGTATTTTCACAAACAGTATCACAGTATTGAGACTGTCTGAAAAGAGGGATTCTGTTCAGTGTTTGATGGTGTCTGCTAATGGTGCAATGCCAGAGGTGGGTGGCATGGAAAAGAAAGATATTGAGTTTATGCTTCCTTTTTGGTTTGTTCAATGACATCATGAACAAAACACATAGTAGGACTGGATGTTAACCTATCCAAATACAAATCATGATCTCATCCCTGTGACGATATATTTTGGTCATTTTGTCCTATTGTGATTCACTGTTTCTCTGTTTAATGCCGCTCTATGCTCTTTATGCTCTAGGTATGAACTCTCAGAAGAAGTACAGGATTTTATTTACTCTTGAAGGCAAAAATAAAATATGTACATGAATCGTGATAAAATCAAAACTGTACTCTGGCTCCAAGTAAATTGCGATATACATTTTTGGCCATATTTGCTCAGCCCTTATACTAGGCATACCGAGAAAAAAAAAAAAAATCAGCCATGTTACAATTAATCTATGGCAAGTGGGATGGTGAAGCTTATTCTGGCAACCTGATCCTGATCTGACATAGACCTGAGGGTATAGGTTCAGTCTGATCGAGACTTTGGTCATGTTCGGTCTAGTCTTGGTCTAATCCAGCCATAGTTCTGGGTATGGTCTCAGTTAAGTCCCAATTTTGAAGTAGTGTGTGCAATTGTGAATGCTAAATACACAATAACGTATTTTAAAGTGCCATCTATCTACAACGATAATGCCACTGGCACAATGACCCAAAATTAAGATAATAACAACCCTTTTTACGTGTACAATACAGAAAAAGAAGAAAATACAACATGAGGGGGAAAAGATAGAACCATAGAACCAAGTTATTTATTCAACAATATACAGCTTAAATCTTAGTGTACAACAAAATAACAAAAATACTCCCACTATTGGAAGGAAATTTTACACACGGTAAATGTTGAACCCCAAGATAAATTCTTCCATCAATAATTTATTTAGCGATAAGTCGATATAATTATGGTGACAGGCCTAGAGAATGCACCCTAAATTATGTGTAATGGGCAAGATTGAAAGACATTTCTATTGTATTGTAAATTAACAATGCATTAGGGATGGGCCGATATGATTTTTTTCAGCCGATACGATATCCGATATATACCTTGGGCATGTGCCCGATAACCGATATTTGCCGATACCGATATTCAAATGCATGTAATAATAAAAACTATACATTTTCTCATATATTTATTGAAAATGCAATTCAACCTCACAATCACATTGTACTGGGTCTTTGAACACATTGTCAGGGATCTAGTAGGTTCCTACAACTAACTTATCCCCTAAAACTGAAAAAAAAAATATGTATTTGAAAAAGAAAACTGTCTATTAGACGTTAACAGTAAACATAAGCTTTGTATGCTAAGGAAAGTAGGAACATTTGTTTCCTTCCTTTGAAACTATGAAAATATGCAAACACAGAAACTCAGCTTCATTACCAAATATATAACTGCAAACATAAAATACTCATCTGCATAAAAATAATACTGCCAAAAACAAAGTCCGCTCAAATTTGAATCTTTTTAACTACTGTATAAACATTTATAGAACGCAAAAACAGCTTAGCTTATCCCATTGTAAACTATTTTATCTGTAAACACAAAAATATTCCTTCCCACAACTTAAAGTGTTCGCTGCTGAAGTGCTTTCTCGGTGAGTCTTTAGTACATTTTTTTTAGCTTTTCAAACGCCAGTTGAATGGAAGCAGCGTTACACTGGCGCCACCCTCTTCCTCGCCTCTGTCGCCAAGCTTGCTAGCGCTTAGTTTTTTGTTTACATTCATTGTAATTGTCCTGGTGTTTTTTCAAGCGGATATTAAATTGATGTTGAAAGATTTGGCGACTGATCCTCCCCGCGATATTCGCTTTGTGCAAATTGCAAATGGCAATTTTGAATCTTCTATGCGGACACCGTGGAAGAAGTACCACACGGCAGACATAAAGCAACCACAACAGCTCAAAACAGTGCCCGCCTCATGCTTGTTTTCTGTTTCTTGTGCGCTAAAGACAGTGCTTCTCCTGCGCTGCCATGAGTGAGCTGTAGTCAGCGTTAGCCCATCCAAAGACATTTATAATCTATCGGCGATGCATATCGGGTGAATTTTTTCATATCGGACCGATACCGATAAATAAAAATAAGACACATATCGGCCGATACCGATGTGTGCGCCGATATATCGCCCATCCCTACAATGCATGCATATTTGTTGTACATTTCGGGCAATACAGGTCTGTCATTCCCCCCGCCAAAAAAAACAAAACAAAACTTAAATAAATGTTGCATTGTACAGGTCCCGACCTACGTAGACTTCAGTTCATAATTCACAAAGCAGACAGTGTAAGAGTTACCGAAATAGCAATATACATATATATATAGGGTCATACATATTTTTCCATAATATGTCATTTTACCTTAACCATAGAAACAGGGACAAGTAGACCTTATGAATCATTTATAAGCAACTACAGGCTGTCAGTGTAATCTGATTAGATGACCTCAAAAACATTGGTTCAAAGGCCCCAGCGACACATTTCTAGCACATGTATCGGACACATATCACAGTAATGCCTCCTGTGTGGCTCTGATACTTCAAAATACTCATGGCATTTAATACAAGAGCTCGGAGACGAATCCTGACATCTCCCCCGCTTGCTTGACTCCTCTCTTTTCCACCCCCTTTACTCCCTTTTCTGTCAAGCACAAGGTGGTTCAGTGGCAAATGGACAAAACACCTTAGTGGCAGGGACTTTGGATGTACTGAAAGGCAGGATATTAAGTCTTCATCTGCCTGCTGGGATGGGGAAAAGCCAGAGTAGAAAATACGCAGCTTGTTGGGGCTGTACAATTGTTTTTATTAGAGCAGTTTCAGCGGTTCAATTTGAGAACTGCAAAGAATGCAATCTGCAGGCTCATAAACTAAATGATTAACAATGCTGCGTAGGCTTAAAAGGAGCAAGATTTTAGGTGGGCACTTCATTTCTCGGAAAATGTTATTTAATTCATTACTCGGGCAGAAAGAGGAAGCTCGCAATAAAAAATACAAAAGCAGGTGTTGAGAGGAAGAAGATTCTCACTTTTCACCTTTTTTTCCAACCAACATGAACTGTCGATATCACAACAACTCCAGGGCTAAACGTGCAGAACTTCAACCAGACTAATAAATTAGGACCAGACTAAATAAATTCAAAACGCTGTACAGTCTGATAACCCAAATAGTGGAAAAATATGAAACAATTTAACTTGCAAAATAAAAGTGTATATGAAAGATGACAAAAGAAGTGAAGGAGGGGAAAGAAGTAGCTGCCACGACAAGGAGAAGAGGAGAGTGGAATTTATTTGCGCCTGTCGACAGCACTTAAGGCCATAAACACATACAAAGCCGCTGCCTTCGGGGCTTTTTGGACAATATTGGCCGGTGCGTGCCTGAATGTGATGGATGCTTTTTTATATATTTGAGTAGTTTGTCATCGAGGTGGAGACTGTGTCAGGATCTCGGCTGAATCTAATCCTCCTTGAGAAATCACAAAGTTTGGGCCACCAGTAAACATGACGCACAAAGTCTGACGAGTAGTAGCAGTTCAAGGGCTCACTGAAAAACAAGGAGGAAAAATAGAAACGCTAACTCGAGAGTACTTGAGTGGCTAACAGTCATTCCAATACTGAGTGGTTAGCATTCCTGCCTAATAGTAAAAAGGTCCAACCGTTCTCCCTATGTTTAGCATCAAGGCTTTCCTGCGTCCTCTGGCAACTCAAGCAGCACGATTTTAGAATAAAAATATGAGAAGAGTAGAATATAAATTGATGATCCAATACAAGAATCACATGAATTTCAGAACATGCTGACAACAAGAGGTCTAAATTAAAGGTAAAGCAAGCGGAGGACATTATACAGGTATTATCTAAATAATTGCAATCTTCGCGATTTAAGTGCGGCAACTCAAGTCACAATTTCAGGGAGATTGCAATATTTTGTGCAGCCCTAGTTCTCTGGTTTCCTCCATCAAAACACAATAAAGTAATCGTCCAGCTTGGTACTCCTGATAATGAACTATAACTCAAGATCTGGCGAAGGGTTTCATTGCACGGTTGCCTCAGCAGCATTTGAGAAGGCTGCAACCACCAGTTATTTTAAGGTTGCGACTAACAATTATTTTTCAGTCGACTAGTCAAAAAATAAATAAATAAATTAGTTGACTAAGCAAATTATGTTTTTTTTTGGTCATTGAGATTTTTTAAATATACTGTCTCTTTAATTAAATACAGGTTGAATTAAGGTGACTGAAGACTTCTAAATAGAGAACATCAACAAATAAAGTGTATTATTTATAAAAATAAGAAATTGTTTATTCTATTTTTCCATTTTTGAGTAATAACACTGCTCTCTTTGTTATTAAAGGTCTTTTGGCATGTATTTCAGATTTTGCATGGTCCAGACAACAACTGCGATTACCAAAATATGATTACGATAATTTTATTAGTCCACGAGTCATAATTAGTCTGATTATTTGTTGCAGTGCTACGTTTAAAGGATGGGTAAACTGCAGTAGAATTGTCAAAAAAAATCTTCACCCAAATACTAAAAACAAGTATCAAGTTACTCATAAGGTATCCATACTGAAAATTACATAAATAGGATCGAATTTGATCATACCTGAATAGTTTTAGAACTTTTTTGATTAAAAGATCTTGCGGTTGTGTTGAAAATTACATTATATTTCTAGAGTCCATTTTAATATTGTGTGGTATCAAAAATTGTTAGTGAAATTAGTGTGAAAATGTTGTATCATGACCATTTGGGTTCACACACAGATATTGTTAATAGAAATAGGACATCAGAATAATGGACCAACACAGAACAGGAGCTCTATTATTCTCTAGGAGCCTCTGCATTGCTAAGAAACAACCACAGCCATCTGATCTGCTGCAGAGGAGTTGGTTGTGTCCTCCTCTTCACAATGTGGCCAATTAAGCGCTGCAGAGAAACATGAAACTGACTGTCAAGAGAGATTTAACTCACACTGTCCGAGTCTCCAAGATTCATCAGAGCAGCTAAAAAAACTAAAGAACTAAAGAGTGACAGGATCAGAGGCAGAGATGGGGTTTTAGGATGGATGAAACGGGTTGTGTTGCGATTGTCCAAGGGATTTTTATTTCTAATTGCTTAGATAAATTAAGATTTTCAAGATGTAAGTGTTAAAATGGCACCAGTACAAAGCAGGTGAGTAATTATTCTTAAGTTAGTTAATGTAGAGTAATAAATAATAATAGTAATAAAGAATAAACACATTGGGATATAAACTAAAGCAATGTTAAAGAAGATATCAGTTGTCAGGTGTTTAAAGGTCCCATAACATGCAAAATCGACTTTTCAGAGGTTTTAACCTTCCTACAGTGCTATTTGGGCCTCGTATGTGTGCCCAAAGTGGTTTTTTGATTGATTCCCGCATGTTTTCGCTAGAGAACTGTCTTTTCCGTCCCCCTCGGCTGAGCAGGCAGACGGGGGCTCCTCACTAAGATGACGCGGCTTCACCAGGATGACGCGGTGTTTAAGCCACGCCTCCAGGCAGCGCGCAGCCGCAGAATAAAAACAGCTAATGCTAATGCTACACAGTAATTACACGATGGATACGACAGATCGAAGAGTTAGCTTGTTATTTACCAAACGGCAACGCCCGCCGTCCGAGGTACTGGAGCACGTCAAACTCCAGGTCAGATCCAGGACGTAGGACTCAGCACGACGCACCGTCAGGACGGATAAAATGTTTATTCCAGTGTTTGTGTATCGCTGTTTACCGGAGCACACGGCGCATGCGCACTATCTCCGCTCTAGGCTTCGGCACGAGTTGGGCGGGGGAGGCGCGCGAGTTGGGCGGGGGAGGCAGCCTGCTCTCTGTTCGGGGGGGTCAGATCTGAGAGTAAGCCGTTTGCTTTTGCAAGGAGGGGGGCCAGTCCAAGAAATGGGTGTTTTTTGGAAACTGTTATGTTATGGATATTGCACAACGCAAAATCAACAAAGCCCTTAGAATAGACTGTGTAAAGGGGAAAATAGCAGAATATGGGACCTTTAAAGATTCAGGATGGGTTCCGTTGCATGGTAGGTTGGCTGACAAAACTAGAAAAATCTAATTGTGATCTCACCCCTGTTGATTATATCCTCATATCGCGATTCAAAGAGTTTCAGTTTAATGCAGCGAAATGCTCAAACACAGACATTATTATTCATGGATTTTCTTTTTGCACAACATGTAAGAGACTGCTGCAGAATCCGTACTGTTCTATGGTAAGTAGCATTCACCACATACCAAGAAACAAGCTACAGATGTGTTGCAGTGAAGTGGCACATGGAGAGAAAATGCATATAGGGGCCATGTATAGACTGGAGGCTGCCAGTTTGGCGCGGGCGGACAGTGACCTTGTTTGCATGATTAGTAGAAGCACTGGGGCGTGATTGGCCTGTTACATTACCCCCCTCCCTTCTGCACACGTCCTGTCATCTCTTATTTATCTCTCCGGCTCTCACTCATTCACTTTCCTCTGCTTTTATGTTGAAGGGCAGCCCGACCAATGTAAGCACCTATTGAGAAACATGTCTGTGTTTAATGTACAAACTGGGTTTTCCATTTCTTAAAAATGTTTGCCCAGCGCATTTGAGATATTTCTGAGTCGGGTGAAGTGAAAAGTAACATCTTCGCAAGACTCATCTGGCCTTTTTATCATTGTAAATCAACTCAAAGTGTTTGACAGAAATGAAAAGGGAAGGAGCTCTTTTCGGGTACATAATTTATGAAAATGAGTACCAGGAAAAAGAATAGATAACTGGTGATGCCTAAAATGTGTGATTTTTGGAAGTGCTAAGACTAAATTAAATTCAACCAAAGGCTTGCAAGCCAGTGTGTGCTTTGTGCTGGTCTCGAGCTCAGATAAGAGGGTTATGAAAAGGGCATCTGGCTTTGAACATAGGCAAAATTAACATAGAATTAAAATGCAAGAAAATGCCATTAGCTAATTGTGACCATTTAAATTGCGATTTGATCTTCCAGTCCTACTTGAAGACACCATATACACATCCATGTCATTAAAACATTTGCTTCTTCTATAGCCTCATTCTATTGAAACCCCTATATCTGCAGAAAGAACAAGACATTGTACGTTTGAAAGGGAGCAGCTGTGACCCTGCAGTAATGATCTGAGAAGGCTTGACACAGAACGAATCAGGTGAAGACATCTGAATGACAGGGACAAAATGGTGCTTGACGGCCGACCAGTTAGGGAGTGGTTTCAACTGTCATCTCTATCAACATGGGGAATCGAGCCGAGCGGAGGGAAAGCAGCGTGAGGGGAGCAGGGGGTACGACATGGAAGAAAAAAGGAAAAGAAAGATTGTCCATGGGTTAACAGCAAGCCATTTGTGTCCGAGCCCTGCCTCTAAAACATCAAGCGAAGGAAAAGGCTGTGAAATATATCAGCGGTTGAGATAACAAGTCCGTGATACAATTTAGATGGGCAATAGAGTTCCATGGAAGCCTTTTAGAGTGGAGACAATTGTTTATTTTGAGACCTGCGCTGCCAAGCATGCTGCAGATGTGGTATGAAGTTGCACAGCTTTTGACGGTCGAACGGACAAAGAGAAGAAAGCCAAGACAGACTGTCAAAAGTACGCGTGCTGCCTAATGGCGAACACACTGAACAGCAACAGGGTATTAAGTTACATTACTTTCTCTGGTTTAATAAACAGTATGACTTTTTTTTACCGCAGTGTAAGAGGTTCATTTTGTTACGGCAAATGTATTCTAAAAGAAGGAAGTAATTGCTATATGAGCTGAGTGCCAATTTGGATTAAGCTGTGCCTCTGCATATAAAATAAAAATTCTGTAAATAACATACTTATTTCGCATCCGAGTGAGCAGTTTGGACTGTTGCAGGCTTCAATGATCCATCCTTGATAACCATCCTCAATTTGAACGGTTGGTTCTTATTAGGGCTGTGGTCGACCAAAGACATTCTTGGTCAATGAAAGTGTGGGAAAATACAAAAATGTTTGGACCGCAACTTTCAACGTTAAGTTTGTGATCTGTAAAAAGACAAATTTACATGAAAATAAGAAATTTGATCCAAAAAAGCTGAACTTTGAGCTTTGGGGCTTTCATACATCAAGAACACGATCTGTACCGAAGAAAAAAAGTGAGTTTGAGGTTCGAGGAAGTTTGTGTTTTGTCCATGCGTTCACTTATTAGTAAGAACTCTGTGTAAAGTTTTGTAAATGAGACCTGTCTCGTGCAGGCACTGATAAAAGCTTTAAAAATGATCAGGATACAAATCCTCATAATCTCAATAAGATAAGAGTCAATAGAAAATTCGGTTAACTAAGACACCACTGACCAGTTAATTGTCTAAATTACAACACTCCAGTGATTACAGACCTAATAATACTAATATAAAGCCAAGATCCATCTAAAGATTAATATTCATAATTTAAGGTGCAAATGTATTCTATGTGGGCTGCATAACAACTACTTAAGTGAAGATATTGGCTGGTATATTTGATTCACAGAGCTTGGATTGCAATTATGCACCAAGTCATTTACACCTTATATCTGTTAAAATATATTTTAATACGACACCTATTTGCCAAAATCAGCATGCGGTTTAAGAGTAATAGAACAAAAGTAGTTAAAAGTTTGATGAACAAAAAAAAAAAGCTAGCACTCATAGTAATATCACCATGCAATGCTAGTGGCTATTTAACGTTGAGGTTTTCCGTATGATGAAAAAAAAACACCACATGACTCCATCACTGTCACTTGGCCGTCTGCTCCACGTGCTTTTCTGTCACCTTGCTCTGAGCCAACCACTCATCCGCCTTGTACCACACAACATAATGGGTCAACACTTTCTTTTGTTTTCTTTTTTTCCCCACACCACTCTCACAAATCGGCGTGGTCATCGCCTCTTTAGTGTATACTTTATTGTGTCTAGTTATCGTAATAGCTTGTGCATTTTGGGCACTTGTCTGCAGCTTTAGTGCAATCATCTCACTTTTTATTTCCCATAGAAGCACACATACACGCGGACACGCTGGTGAGGCAGGCTGGTCCGGTGTCCAGACAAGCTGCCTAGTGCCAAATGTTTAATGAACAGCGGCTGGCAGAGTATCATGAGCAAACTCTGGCCCACACCACTGTTTGACGATTAGCTATAACCCGCGGGGATAGACTTGCTCTGCGCACACACCCGCTATGAATCGATGGCTGTATTGAAACTACAGTGTGTCTCCAGTTTATGCAGAGCGATTGCTAATGCCTTGGGATGAGTGCTGAGGAGCCGGTCCAAGTTGGATACAGATTCTGAATTGCCCGATCCGTTGAATCGTGAGCCCATGAGCTTATCAATTTGTTTTATTGATGTGGGCAAGTTTGTTTGACAGAACTGGACGGAGCAATGCTTTCTCAATAATATGCATATGGCTGAGGATAGCACATCTTGCTTGTGCCACTACTTACGAAGGCCATATAAATAAAATAAATTGTGACTATTGAAAGAAAGGCAAAACGTTTTTTATTTGCTGCGTTTAGAGTAGACTGGACTTGCGCTGACTGAAATGAACAAAGAAAACAGAAATTGTGTTTTCAGAAGTTATAAACAAAATGCCAGTCAGTGTGACATTTAAGGAAATATTAAAAAGTTCAAAAACACAAAAAGTAGGACTGGGATTGTAATGCTTTCTATCTTTTCTTTCCCACTGACAATAATTACCTGGGGTAACCGGAGAGGATAATCTAGATATCTGTGTAAAGAACATGTAGCATAATACATTGTATTTATAGACTTATTTGCCCTGTAGAGATATTTGGCCTCTACGTTTGACACATCATTCAACCAGTGCCTTAGAGTACAATGTCAGGAACAGTGGGTGACCAGAGTGCAGCACCCGGAGGCCCATGTCCAGATCTTGAGCCAGGATCTTGGTCACAAACATCTTGTTAGAGGATTAGCTTAAAGTGTGTTTGTTAACGGCCAAGTTTAATGTTTGCAATCACTTTGTGGGAAATTGAAAGCCTAAACTATATAACACAACAAAAATAATTTCCTGGTGTTCTAAGGAAATATTCTTTACTACATATGGCGTGAAAAATCTGCTTGACATTGCATCATTTTACAATAGATGGAAAACAAAAAGCTTGACTTTTCAGAGAAATTCATATGAGATGTTAACCTGCACAGTGTGAGCCCAATCCGTAGCTATTTTTAATTTATTCCATGTCCTTTCCCATCATGTATCACTGCGGTCTACTGGAGACACTTTGATTTATACATAATATGAATTTTGACAGTGTGCCCTGATCATTTTGTGGTGGCTGAACGATTTCACCCCTGTTTCAAAATAAAATAAAAAAAGAACAAACAGCACAGTGGTTGTGTTACATATCCAGATAGGTAAATGATGAAATATGTTGCAAAATGTCGTGAATGTATGCTTGCCGGCTTGCTCTTGATTTATACTACTGCTTGACTGTGACTTATTTATTTAAAACCGTGCAAAGCTTCCTGCTGTGCCACAGCTAAGATCTTGTGAAAAATCATGGTTAACAAAAGCTGAAACGACTTTGGTCAGTGTGACATTATTCAGAAGTGAAAGACTGGGAAAACCAAAACAGTGGTATATGGTTCTCAGCCTCTTTATTGTAAGATAAAAAATTGTAACAGCCTGACACAATAATTATTAAGTCGACTTATCGTTCAATATATACTGTACAAGATTTTTTTTTTTTTTAGGCTCATAATTTACCGAATGTACCTTTTCTTAGGACTAGTAGGTATATTTTTTTAAGTATTAGGTCTATATGATACTGTTTGTACTGTAGTTTGATGAATAATTACATTTATGACAAATCAGAGGTAGCTAATTAACTACTAAAGTGTTTAATTGTGCAGTTTATTTTTAAATTTTTTACAACACAATTCACTGGGAAAAAGGTTATCCTGCTTTGAATTTATTGTGTCAGTTGTATAAAGCAGTTTCAATACAATCGTTAATTGTGATTCTTTTCTGTTGCAATATGTATTGTACTTCAAAATTTGTTATCGTGACAGCCCTTATAAAAGCTAAATATAATTTGTAGTGTGAGAGTTAGACAGGATTCTTAACAAGTTGCTATCTAATTGCAAAGGACACAAATAACCATTCAGACAGTTTCACAAGCCTAAAGATCACATTGTATACTTGAATCATTACGTTACTCGCGGCAGTTTAAATGAACACAAACATACAGTCAACAATACTTCCTGTTTATGTAGGGGGCTTCTTGTACAGTGATTATCATTTTCACCATTTTGTGTTGCAGGAAGATGCCATTTGTAAACAGGCTTAAAGGTCTTAAAGATATTATGCTAAATCGACTTCCCTCAGTTAGTGTTAATTGTACCTGAAAGTAGTTTTTTTCCTTTCATTCATGAATTTTAATGATTTGAAACGAGAAGGGGTGAATGGAATACTGAACCGCAGTCATTTCACTTCGCTTTGCTTTGACCACAAGTTATTTTTCCCAACATTGCTTGCCGATACCACAAGTGGTTGAATTTACCCATGGCGAGGGGAAACGGACTCACATAAGAGTGGGGAACACAAAAGAGAAGCGGAGAGAGAAAGCCAAAGCTAGTGGTTTCTATTTCCAGGTAAGTTCGCTGATTCAAGAGATGGCTAGTATTATGTATAAGTGTTTGGTGATGAATGTTTCAAAATATCATATACTGTATGTCCTTAGGATATACTATGAACCAAGAAATACAGCAAAATATGGGACCTTTAAAAAACATGTCCCGACTTGATCGTCTCAGACAAAAAGACGAAAGGTGAATGAAAAAGACGTTTCTAAGACATTCCCATTACAGACATTTGTGATTGGCGTACAGTCCTGACATTTGAGCCACAATTGTCTTTGTGGTATATGAAAGAGCTGTTCCTCTTTCATGTATGATAGATGTTATACTGTGGTGTGTGAAATATTTCTCTCTGACACTCTTTTTCCATTTAATGAGCCCTCATGAGGCTATTGTCACCAAGCCCATCTTGGGTAGTTGCTATTCAAACTATATCAGATGTGGGTACACAGACAAAAGGATGAAAAGAATAAGTTTATCACAATTAAAAGATAAGTTTGTGCAAAATGATGTCTAAGAGCAGGACAGTAAATGTATTTATTTGGACTACCAAAACTACATACATATGCAAAAGAGCGTTTTTCACAAAGACGGTGGGATAATTAAATCAAAATGTGAAATTGTTTTTGATTGTGATTTGTTTAGATTGTGAAAAGCCAATACATACAATACAATTTTTACTAAATGCTGCTAGAAAAACTTCTTCACTGTTAATTTACAACTTTTTTTTTTCCTATAAAAACACACATTTTACATGCGTTTTTGGTTGATTACTGTTGTCTCAGTTCAGTTTCATGTTCTTGGATATTTGATTACTATATTTCAATATTCAAATTAGTTGCAATTAATAGATTCTTTCATTCATCATAGATTCATTCAGCCATTGAAATAACAATTTAAGATTTTCATCAGTAATACGTTTTATTTGTAAATATTCTCTATCTAGAAGCCTTTGGCAAAATATTTAAACTTTTATTTAGTTTCAAAATAAATAAAAAGTTGCTCATCCGTCAAATATTAAAATAATCGTTAACAGCTGCTCTACCTACGAGCATCTAAATTCTGATAACATTGTATGACAAAGACCAGCCATTGATACTCGCCATTCAGTTTATAATACAATGAACATAGTATAACTCGCGGGAGACAGTTTGGTTCATGCAGGAAAAGTCTCAAAGTGTTGGCTACTTATTGAAACCTTTTGTAACTATGGAACAGAACTTGGTGATATGGATATGATCGTAAATAATAATGTAAACATGCATCCAAAAGACATATTTTGAAACGTAAGCGCTTAATATATACTTGTTAAAATAAGTGCCATAACTGTAGTATGCGAATTACAGCATATGCCAAGGTCCAGACTGCGAACCTAATTAATACATGTTCTGACAAGATTTCTCTACTGGATGTTCTTTATAAATAGCAAACACCAGCTCTGATTTGAGAAACGAGCCAGTTATTTCCACAACTAAACAAGAAATGGCAAAGATACACTGTGCGATTACTATGCTACTCGGACCACATACTCTCTATAGGTGAGAGAAAGTATAGGTACGGAAAGTTATATATTACTTCCAATGTGTGTGGTTGTCTAGTATTTCTCGCGCTTTCCATTCTTTGTTAGACCTTATCAAAATTCAGATCTGGTGGTGGGTTTTACTTTTAAATTATTCAATATAAACAGGGACATGCAGGCCCAGTGGTTGCAGTAAAAGAAGCTGAGACTGTGGAGGAGCTGCTGCAGGTCAAACTCTGCCATCTATTGGTCAAATCGCTAACTGCAGCAACAAGCAGAATCTATCAGACCAGAATGAAAGGTTTCTATTTGTGCTAATTGACAGCTCTTTTTGGTTCAGTGACTTTCCCGGTTTAGGTCAGTGGCTGCCATTTTCTTGTGCCAACTTCACTTTGGTGGCTCGGAGCAGGCAATGCCAACCTTTCCCAACTGTCCTCTATGTGACAAAACAGTCGAGCAAATTAGCAGGAGCAAGGTACAGACCTTTCAGATAAATGTGTAATTATGCCGGAGAGACCTCATCATCGCTGACAATGGGGTGCGAATAAAAGGGGCAGAAGAAGAAAATGTTGACTGTAAATGCTATGTCAAGGGTTTGTAAATGAGAGATAATGGAGGGGGGTTCTTTTGACAAAATCCAGGGTTAATTAACAGTTCAATTACTGTGTATTAATGGCTTTACATAGAGAAGGAAATGCATAACATTTAAAAGGATTACTTCAGAAATAATGTGTCTGTTTTTTTGTTTTTGTTGTCTGTTAATATGTGCAGAGGTAGACTTTGGGTTAATTTTCTCATTAATGTTGAACACACTTATCTTTACAGTAATTTAATCAGAATCAGATGTTTCTGTATTTTCCAGCTAATTTGAATGAATTCAATGAAACATGCAGGGATTCCTGCTTCTCAATAACATAATCCTCTTCTATTGTGTTTTGTATGCTATTTAAATCTACATTTAGAATTAAGGCAGCATAAACATGGCCATACTTGATTGCCAAGGCCCGATCTCATCAGGTCTCGGAAAATAAGCAGCTTGGGACCTGGTTAGTTCTTGGATGGAGAAGGATATTTTTTTTTTTTTTTTTTTTTTTTTTTAATTATTGGTTTATTTGGTCAGGACAGCACATGTTAATGAACATGCAACTCCAGAATAAGCCATGGGCTAGTTTTCATACACTGTCCTGCATTCACTCTGCAACAGACTCTCATTCACTCACCTACTGTACATATTTTTAGTTGTGTCCTTAGGCAAGACACTTCACCCGCATTAGTAAGAAAAGTGGTGTGTGCATGAACGGTTAGTGGTGATCAGAAGGACCGATGATGCAGATTGACAGCCTATCAATCTGCCTTAGGGCAGATGTGGCTACAATAGTGGCTCACCATCATCGAGTGTGGAGGGAATGAATAATGCTGTGTGAAGCATCTTTGAGTGTCCAGAAAGGCGCCATATGGTATTATTATTATTAACCATTAGTTAACAATGACACATATTCAAAGATGTTCTTCCACTACTCTGTAAGGTTTTCATTTATTACAATTTGCTAATGCCATAATATTTAACTTTTTGCTAAGGCAAGTGTGTTATTAAATAAAATTTGTTAAACATTTTATTAGGTAATACTTAGGGTAATTAGAAAACATCCTTTCCTATTAGTTTACAGTCTTTAAAATTATACTGCATTTTTTGCACACCTTGTCACTTGTCGTAGTAACACTAATAGTACAGTACAGCGGCAAGGTGATGCTGAGTAGTGCTTCAGTAAATCTGGGGATCTGCCAATTAGAAAATCCACCACACCTCTGTCACCTTTACAAGCGCAGGATCACTGTCACTCCCTGTTAACTTCAGCCCAATGTGACCATATGGTACCACCTCTGGATATGTGGAGCTGGCAGACCGGTAACTGTTGACAATAGTGAGGAAAAAACGGCAGAAAGGCATTGATTGATAAGTAAAGCTGACTACCTCGGGCTCTACTTGGCTTTGACAGGGACAAAACAGCAGTCTGCCGCGCCTGCCTCTGACATTTGTTATAAATCATCGGCAATTTCATCAGTTGTGAGAGAGGGACTGATACATCCAAGCAAAGGCACAGAGAGAGAGAGAAAGAGAGAGAGAGAGAGAGAGAGAGAGACACACACACACAGAGAGAGAGAGAGAGAGAGAGAGATTAGACACCTTAGAGTCTGTTCTTTGCTAGGGCTGGACTGTTTCTCTGTATATCTTGAACTTCAGCTTCTCTCCGGTCAAGTTATACATTTTGTATTTTCAGGGTCAATCATAGCATACAGGCGTTGCATAATGTACAAATATTACATAATTATGCCTTAAGAAATAGATATTACAGTACAATACTTGTTACAACAACAACAAGACCATAGCTTTTCTACGTGCAGACAGACAGCCATGCAGATCAGCCATGGTTGATGTCTTAGCTGAAGGACAGATATTTTTCCTCAATTTAAGTAAAAGTTTGAATTGTATACAGCAAGTGCTCTCAAATATGATAGTATAACCGAATATGATAAAATTATATACATATAATACAAAAATTACATTGTTAATTTGGATACATAGATAGGGAAATGCCTAAAACAAACAATAATAGGTACACATAGATGTACACGTGATTGATGTGACGTTTCTCTCAAATGGGTGATCAAACTCATCATACTCATAGCACTCATCACATCAACAAGGTACATATATTGCATTAAATGTCTGCATATAATATTGTTATTACAGTGATCCCTCGCTCTATCGCGCTTCATCTTTCACGGCTTCGCTGCTTCACGGATTTTTTTACAGTGCGGATATTTTTACAGTGCATTGTGCTCTGAATCCTGATTGGCTCAGGGGCTTTACTGTTGTCTAGAAATAAAATATTGACGCTGTACTGTATTGGTTTTTCACTTGTCAACAGTTTTCGTTTCTGTACATTCTGCCAACTTTACGTTTGCATTTTTTTCTCTGTGACAAAACCCACAATGTCGAAGAAACGCTCTGCGCCGACAACGTAGTGTTGTGAGATGTATGTCTAGCTCCTATTGGCAGATAGCTCTGTGTGTGACATAGGGGTACGTGAGTGAGAGAGGCTGCGTCTTGTGGCGCCAATGTGGCGTCAGAGAGTGAGTCGCGAAGTGAGCGGGTGTGAAAGTGTGGGTACCTGGGTGAGGACGGCGACCGGGGCTTAGCGAGGGTGTATTACAGTAAAATAAAGCCAAAACTCTGGAGCAACAAACTGAGGTCGTCATTGCACTCACACTACACTTTGGACAACCGTGGGGTTCAGAATAGGGAGTTAAACCCCGGAGGACGAGCGACCCTTCGGCCCTGGAGAAGAGAATCTCCCCTGTGTCCTCCGACCACGGTCAGGGGACCGAGACAGGAATGGTTTAACAGTAAACAGACGCTACAGCGGAGCGGAGTCAGGAAGAAGAGGCACAGACTGTGAAATACGCGAGTGACAATGTTTCCAACCTTGTATTACTATATTAAAATTATTGTTTTAAACTAATTTTGGGCTTTAAAACAGGTTTTGTTTTTTGGTTTCATTCCATAGTTCAGTATTGCATTGTAAAATAATAAAACTACTACTTCACGGATTTCACTTTTCGCGTGTTATTTTTGGAACGCAACTCCCGCGATAAACGAGGGATCACTGTATTTGTTTATTTTTAGTGTCAATGAACATGCAAGTGTAACCCCCGACTCAAGAATAGTGAAATTAGTAATCTAGTATGTTGGACCATGCACTAGGTTCTCAAGGGCTACAATAGGAATACTATGGTGAGTGAGAAAATGAAAGGGCTGGAGACAGAGATGAGCAACAACTAGAGTTGTATTGAAATAAAACAATAAAATGAAAACAGAACAATTACAACTTATCAGCCGGCACTCTATAGTTTACAAGTAGTTTGATCACACCATTTGAATAATCCCAAGTCCAATTGAGCTCAATAATTAAGTCCTTCAGTCAGAGTTAATGTTCTTTAGTTAGGTTCGAAAAGGGCTCCGTTTGAGTTGTGGCAGTTCGTGTGGTTACCACAATGAAGATTCAACGAGAAGAAACACAAGTTTGATGTGGTTCTGGGTTCTGGAATCTGGGATCTGGGCACAGGCTCGCCATCTCCGATGAGGGAGAATCCAGTTTCCAATCCGGAGTCTTCTTAACAGACCAAAAAAAAACCTAGCCTGCATAACAATAACCAATATTATAGTATACAGCTAGCAAATCTGGTATCAACCTCTAATTCTCACAGTTGCTATAGCTTTAGTTCTTATCAAGTATCAATTATTGTATTAGTTTTTAGAATCAATAATATACATGCATGTTTTAAACTCAAAATATCATTGTTGCACATGAAATTGGTTTTAATCAATGTAATAACAATAATATGAATTACTCTTTTTATATCCTTCCTTATATAACCATTTACTTTGTGATTAATATTTTTAAACAATCAAATAATTAACTTTTAACCCTTTTTTAAGCTTTGTAAATCATGAAATGAAATGAAATTATTTTCACTACCAAGCAGGTAATAAAACAATGAATACAATGGTACACCTTTAAACTTCTAGATAGATCAGCATTACTTTGCATAAAAATGTTGCCAAATACACATAACAATCGATCATAAACCGTCCAGAACAAAATAACAATGTGGTGACATATGCTGTCAACGTAAATCTTGCTTTAGAAAACCATAAAACAAGTAGAAATAATTTTCACATGGATTTTAAGTAGTAGTTTACCACTCACGCTAATTAGCATTAGCTTCGCGGTTAGCATTAGCTTCGCGATTAGCATGTTCTTGTTTTCCACATGTTACAGTAGCAAGCACGTGTCAACTCACCAAGACGATGTTTTAGCATGAGCACGGTAACAAACACCGTCGCTGACTCTCCGGTTCACACTCAGAGTACACTTTAAAATAATATACACAATTACCATTAGAGTATTTGACCATATTTTCATTGATTCACATGAGCATACACTCACCAAGATGATATATTAGCTTAACACATCAAGAATCATCCACACAACTTCTCTCGTGTGTCCAGAGCGTAAAAGAACGAAAAACTAATGTAAAACTGAGATCGCGTCTTCAGAAGGCGGGACTTACTCGCGTTTGACAAATAAGAAAGTCATTATCACACAACGTGACTGACCAAACAGGAAGTAAACTCAAAGAGAGAAGAGACACACTTCCTCTTACCAAAATAATAGTTTTCAAAATAAAACGAGTACATAAAAATAAGGAGAGAAATAAGTCACGTTTTCTCTACTGGGTTACACCCTCCCCCGTTAAATATCATGCACGTCTCGTTGCATGTTTAACCAATACTGTCCATCTCTAGTACTGAGGGAGTCTGAGAAAGCTGTACTCAAGCCTTGAAACAGAGACTTCACAACAGTTACCAATGGGTTTCCAAGATTAGGATAGTCCAATCTCATGGGTGGTTGTCTGTTTCTCTCTGATCGCCTCAATGGTTGATTGGTTATAGGATCGTTGTTCTCCATTTCCTCAGGTAAGTCATTTCCTTGGTCCTCAACTGAATCCTCAGGAGTACTTTCAGGTATTCTCATTGCTTCATTTTCCTCAGATTTGTCAGGTGTTTGGGGTGGATTTCCACTCTCAACTTTAGTTTGGTCTGGTAAGTTTTCCAAAGGTTCATCCTCATTTGCATTTCTCTCATTTTCATCTCTGTCCATATCCATATCTGCATTAGTAACAGTTCCAGGTAAGTCACAATCAGGTACTCTCCAATCCAATGTTTTTGTCATGTCCGGCGGTTTTGAAAATTCATGTACAGTGGTAAATCTGGCTATCTCTTGACATGGGGATTCCTCAACCCATGGGATGAAAAAGTCATTGACATTGTCAGTTTCAACAGATTCGTCAAGATCAGTGATTTCTGTGGCAGTAGTTTGACGAGTCTTAGGACGACTAACAAGCACTGGCTCAGGTACGTCTGTGGCAACAGGGAGAAAACTGCAGGGGAGCAAAAGGTCTCTGTGTAGAGTTCGTGAGGGACCTTGCTTTGACTCAGGTTTTACGGTGTAAACTGGCAGGTTGCCTGCTCGTGTTACGACAACATGGATGTCTGCCTCCCATTTATCTGCTAGTTTATTCTTGCCTCGCAGTCGCACATTTCTGACTAAAACCCTGTCCCCGGGTTCAAGTTCAGAGACTGTGATTTTACGATCAAACCTGGCCTTGTTCTTGTCTGCCACTTTTTGTGCATTTCTCGAAGCTAACTTATAGCTTTCCTCCAGACGAGTTTTGAGATTTTGAACGTATTGTGAATGCGACACTTTTTGATCTCTGTTTAAGGGAAGTCCGAAAGCAAGATCAACTGGCAATCTGGGTTTTCTGCCGAACATTAATTCATAAGGACTAAACCCTGTCACATCACTACGCGTGCAATTGTATGCGTGTACTAAAGGCATAACATACTCTTTCCAGTGGGATTTTTGTTTGTTTTCAAGCGTTCCTAACATGCTGAGTAACGTTCTGTTAAATCTTTCTACGGGGTTACCCCGTGGGTGGTAGGGGGTAGTCCGTATTTTCTTTATTCCTGAAATCTCACACAAGTCTTTGATCAGTTTTGCTTCAAAATCAGGACCCTGATCGCTATGAAGGCGCTCAGGTATACCATAGTGGACGATGAACTGGTCCCACAGGCACCTGGCGACAGTTTTGGACTTTTGATTTGGGGTGGGCATGGCAAGAGCAAATTTAGTAAAATGATCTGTCATTACTAGGATATTACTGGTGTTACTGTTGTCCGGCTCTAAACTGAGAAAGTCCATACAGACTAGCTCTAGCGGTCGTGTGGTGGTTATGTTGACAAGGCTAGCTGCTTTCTCAGGAGGACTCTTTCTACGGATACAGCGGTCACATGTTTTTATCTTTTGCTCAACTGATGTTGCCATTCGAGGCCAAAAGAATCGGGCTCTGAGCAGATCAAGGGTTCTGTCAATACCTAAGTGACCCATATCATTGTGCAAACTTTGGAGAACAGAAGCTCTGAGCTCCTCAGGAAGAACTAACTGATAGGTTACTTGGTCTCCGTCTTGTCTTTTTCTGTACAACACCTCATGGTGCATCTCCAATCGACTGAGTTCCCGGAGTAAGAGAGGGAGATCTGGAAGCTCTTTTCTGGAGGTAGGTGGGGGTGTCAGACCGAGTTCAATCTGAGCAATCACTTGACTGATTGTTGGATCCATCCTTTGTTTGTCTTTTAGTTCTGTGTTGGACAAAGCAGGAATTGTTGGTAAGCCATGCTGCTCTTCTGAAAGGTAAGTGTCTGGAATCGTATGGGCTGAAATGGAAAGTGACTCTATGAGTGTAACACCACTGTCATTACTGTCATCTCTGATTTTAACAAGATGGTTTTGACAGA
The DNA here is from genome assembly GCA_019453435.1 of Rhinogobius similis. Taxonomy (NCBI): domain Eukaryota; kingdom Metazoa; phylum Chordata; class Actinopteri; order Gobiiformes; family Gobiidae; genus Rhinogobius; species Rhinogobius similis. Next base: position 31,227,646 of record CM033621.1, on the reverse strand, counting down.
TTGCTTGGATAACGTCTCTATCTACAAGCTCTGTGGAGTCATTGTCAGCTAGATGACGTTCTACAAATCGGTTCACTCGTTCCTGCTCTTTCCTTGACTGTACATCATTAACAAGTTCACCATGAGGGCGTCTAGAAAGCCCGTCTGCATCTAGATTCTGCTTACCCGCTCTATACTGCAGCTTAAAGTTGTAGTTAGACAAAGCTGCAAGCCACCGATACCCTGTGGCGTCTAACTTAGCCGTAGTCAGTATGTATGTAAGCGGGTTACTGTCTGTTACAACAGTAAAGTGACCACCATACAAATAGTCATGAAACTTTTCTGTAACTGACCATTTGAGTGCTAAAAACTCTAATTTATGAGCTGGATAACGTGCTTCACTCTTGGATAACCCACGACTGGCAAAAGCAATGGCCCTGAGCTGACCCTCCTGCTCTTGATAGAGTGCTGCGCCTAAGCCGGTGGTACTGGCGTCGGTGTGGACTAAGTAGGGTAGCTTTGGGTCTGCGAAGCCTAAGATAGGGGCTGTTGTTAGCTTTTCGATGATGGAATCAAAAGCTATCTGACAGTCAGGGGTCCATCGGCTTTCAAATGGCAGTTTGGGATCATAATAAGTCTGAGCTGGCTCTTTTGACTTGGACTTTTTGCGGAGCGGTGGATACCCGCACGTAAGGTCATTGAGTGGGCGTACTATGGATGAGTAACCTTTAATGAAGCGTCTATAGTAGCCCGAGAATCCTAAAAATGACCTCAGTTCCTTGAGGTTTGTGGGTCTTGGCCAGGTCTTAAGGGCCTGAATCTTTTCGGGATCTGTCTCAACCCCGTTCTCTGATATTACATGACCAAGGTACCGGACTGTTGTTTGGCAAAATCTACATTTTTCCGGCGATAATTTTAGCCCGTATTCTTTGAGACGATGAAGTACCCGCATGAGTCGTTGCTCGTGTTCCTCGAGACTGCTTGAAAAGATGATAAGATCATCTAAAAAGACGAGCACCTCTTTTAGGTTCATATCGCCAACACAACGCTCCATCAACCTTTGAAAAGTGCTCGGGGCGTTGGTTATACCCTGAGGCATGCGATTGAACTCCCAGAATCCAAGTGGTGTTACAAACGCGGTCTTTTCTTTGTCTGCTTCCTCGACCTCAATCTGGTAATATCCAGATTTAAGATCGAGGACCGTAAACCACTTGGATCCTGATAGTGCCGAGAATGTTTCCTCCAGATTTGGGAGGGCATACGAGTCTTTAACTGTTTGCAAGTTAAGTTTGCGGAAGTCTATACACAGACGTACATCATTGTTTCGCTTTCTCACCACAACAATCGGAGACGAGTAGGGCGACTGAGACTCCCTTATAACACCTGCTGTGAGCAGCTCTTGAAGGTGTTTTCGCACGGCCTCCAGGTCTTGAGGGTGTATGGGGCGTGCTCGGTGCTTAAAAGGAGTTGGATCGTGAAGTTTGATGGAGTGTTTCACATTACCCGTGCACCCAAAGTCGAGGTCGTGGTGAGCGAATACCTCCGGCATGCTGTTGAGTTGCTCGGTTATCCTTTCTTTCCATTCCTGGGGTATTGGTGAATCTCCGAAATTGAAAGTTAGGTTTGTCTCTTTATTTGTATTTGACTCTTTTGCATTTGTGACATTGTGTTGGGACAAAACACAATGGAATGCTCCAAGCTCTGCAATAACACAGGTGGAGGGAATGATAATATCTTGTTCTGTTTCATTCGTTATCACTACAGGCACTTTGTGGGGAGCTCGAGAAGGAAGAGTTATCAAACAGCTTTTTACACAAAGACCACCTGGCAACGAAGACTGAGTGGGATGTTCAACTATTGCACAGGTATCAGGTGAGATACAGCGAACATTAGCAGACCCTTCTAAGACTACAGTTTGGCCCGATGGAACGACAACTGTTGCCTTACCTATTAACGTAACTAACCCAATGTTTCCATCTTTATGCTGTGAATGTCTAACTTCAAGAGTCTTCAAAAGTGCTCTAAACCCATAAGGACCGGGTAAGTGCTCGGGTGTCTTAATGTCTAAATATTTCTCATAAAGAACATCAAGTGTATTTGTCCCCACTAACACTGGTGTTTGACTGTTAGGGTGAGCATCTGGAACAACCAGAGCCAAGGTTGGGATGTCAATATCTGTGTCTAAAAAGTCTTTTGGAAAAGTAATACACACCTCTATATAACCTAAATAAGGGACTGGCTGTCCTGCAGCGCCCTCTACCTCTAAAAGGTCATAGAGTGGTTTAAGATCCTGTTCAGGAAAGTTCTGTTTGTAAAATGACTCACTGACCGTAGTCACTTGTGACCCCGAATCAAGAAGACAATTTACATTAACACCAGAAATGCTAACTACAGCTGTGCATTTAGAACCAACTAGCCCTTTTGGCAGGCTACACTGTTGCTGTTTTGTAAACGACTGTTTAAGGTAAGCCTTGTACTTTGCTTTAGTGGGACATGTTTGGCTAGCTACAGTCCCCATTTGCCCCCTAATAGAGACTGTTTTTAGTTTAACGGTTCGCTAGCAGCAGTGGGGTTTTCAGCTTCCCACTTTCTTTGTTTCTCTTTAAGCAGTTTCCGCTTTTCTGTAACTAAAGCTGGATTTGGTTCATTTTCACAGTTCGGCTTTATGTGGCCATCTTCTCCACATTGGAAACAATACCATGGTTTGGGTGGCGAACTTTGAGTTTTGTTGATTTGTTCTGTGGGTTCTTTTTCTGACTTTCGTTTTTCCTTGGGGTTTGCATTGGGTGCCTTCTTTGAGTTTTGGGTTTTCAGTTTTGGTGGTTTGGCAGTTAGTTTTACCAGCTGACTTTGGATTTCGGCAACTTGTTTTGAGAGTTCTTTTGTGATGTTGCTCAAGGTGGCAATATTGTCATCGCCTTCTGTGACACCTGTGGCGGTTTGCATGTGAGCGGTCACTTTTTGCTTTGCACTGCCCAAATGTTGTCTCATGCGCATTGTTTTTGCTGCATGTTGATCTTCTACAGTGCGCAATAGCAATAGAAAGTCGGGAAAGGTGAGAGGACTTGTTCGTTTTTGTTTTAACTGGAGCTCAGTTAGCAGGGAATCATCCCAACAACCTCTGCAGAACTGTGTTAGGAGCAGTCTGTCAAAGTCATTGCTTGCGGCACCACCTTGTTTTACAGTGAGAGTTAAAGTTACTTGAAGGCGTTGCAAATACATTGATGGTTTCTCACCTATATTTTGGAATGTGTCAAGAAACTTTGCAAACAGCTCTCCACCGTCCTGAACTGTTCCATAAGCTGAATCCAACAATTGAAGATATTCAGCAGGTGAGCTATTTGGGTTCAGGTGTCTTACAACATCAGCGGCAGGGGGTAAGAGACTCTCAATAATTTTTCTTGACTTCTGCAGTTGCGATATAGATGTATCTGTTATGACTAGCTCTACACTGGAGCGCCAAGCATCATAGTCAGGCTCATAAGCAGGGCGAGGTTCTTTGCCTGAAAAAGGTCTGAGTTTTTGAGAGAAAGGTTGCCCTGAGTAATCATCTCTTTTAACGATGTGCTCGACCACCACTCGTTGCACTTCTGGAGGATTTAAATCATGTGCTGAAATGACAGGCATATTTGGAGCGTTAAACGTTGGGGTTGCCACGTTTTGTTGTGCAGCTGCTATACTGGGCTCAACCAAAGACGGTTGAGGTTCAACCATTGGAGACACAGGTGGGTTGTCGGGTAAGTTTGTTGGTTCATCTGATTCGGTTATGAGTTCTTTGATTGAGTCATTAATCTGTGACATCATGTCTTTCAGAATATCTGCGTAATCTCTTCCACTCATCTTAGCTAGGTTTTGAATATCAGTGAGGTAGGATCTTGTTGTGTCATTCCCAACACTTTGTGTGTAAACACTAGCAAGAGACTGTATCTTAAAGCTAACACCGCTATCAGATACATGATCAAATGGCAAAAAATCAATAGCATATACCGAAGCTCCTGAGTTGTACTCAACAATGACACTCTGGTGGAATTTAGAAGTACTGTCATCTACTTTTATAGCTCTTGAAATTGACCCGTAATGTTTTAGGAACTCAACAACCTCATCATATTGCTCATCTCCAGCCATTCCACTCACTATCACTGAATTTGGGATTTTCACTGATTGTCGTTCAATTACATCCATTTTTTTTGAGTATGTAAAAACTTGAGTAACAATAGAAATAGACTCCTGGCTGGCTCGCCAAAGCTTACTGTAACCCCCGACTCAAGAATAGTGAAATTAGTAATCTAGTATGTTGGACCATGCACTAGGTTCTCAAGGGCTACAATAGGAATACTATGGTGAGTGAGAAAATGAAAGGGCTGGAGACAGAGATGAGCAACAACTAGAGTTGTATTGAAATAAAACAATAAAATGAAAACAGAACAATTACAACTTATCAGCCGGCACTCTATAGTTTACAAGTAGTTTGATCACACCATTTGAATAATCCCAAGTCCAATTGAGCTCAATAATTAAGTCCTTCAGTCAGAGTCAATGTTCTTTAGTTAGGTTCGAAAAGGGCTCCGTTTGAGTTGTGGCAGTTCGTGTGGTTACCACAATGAAGATTCAACGAGAAGAAACACAAGTTTGATGTGGTTCTGGGTTCTGGAATCTGGGATCTGGGCACAGGCTCGCCATCTCCGATGTGGGAGAATCCAGTTTCCAATCCGGAGTCTTCTTAACAGACCAAAAAAAAACCTAGCCTGCATAACAATAACCAATATTATAGTATACAGCTAGCAAATCTGGTATCAACCTCTAATTCTCACAGTTGCTATAGCTTTAGTTCTTATCAAGTATCAATTATTGTATTAGTTTTTAGAATCAATAATATACATGCATGTTTTAAACTCAAAATATCATTGTTGCACATGAAATTGGTTTTAATCCATGTAATAACAATAATATGAATTACTCTTTTTATATCCTTCCTTATATAACCATTTACTTTGTGATTAATATTTTTAAACAATCAAATAATTAACTTTTAACCCTTTTTTAAGCTTTGTAAATCATGAAATGAAATGAAATTATTTTCACTACCAAGCAGGTAATAAAACAATGAATACAATGGTACACCTTTAAACTTCTAGATAGATCAGCATTACTTTGCATAAAAATGTTGCCAAATACACATAACAATCGATCATAAACCATCCAGAACAAAATAACAATGTGGTGACATATGCTGTCAACGTAAATCTTGCTTTAGAAAACCATAAAACAAGTAGAAATAATTTTCACATGGATTTTAAGTAGTAGTTTACCACTCACGCTAATTAGCATTAGCTTCGCGGTTAGCATTAGCTTCGCGATTAGCATGTTCTTGTTTTCCACATGTTACAGTAGCAAGCACGTGTCAACTCACCAAGACGATGTTTTAGCATGAGCACGGTAACAAACACCGTCGCTGACTCTCCGGTTCACACTCAGAGTACACTTTAAAATAATATACACAATTACCATTAGAGTATTTGACCATATTTTCATTGATTCACATGAGCATACACTCACCAAGATGATATATTAGCTTAACACATCAAGAATCATCCACACAACTTCTCTCGTGTGTCCAGAGCGTAAAAGAACGAAAAACTAATGTAAAACTGAGATCGCGTCTTCAGAAGGCGGGACTTACTCGCGTTTGACAAATAAGAAAGTCATTATCACACAACGTGACTGACCAAACAGGAAGTAAACTCAAAGAGAGAAGAGACACACTTCCTCTTACCAAAATAATAGTTTTCAAAATAAAACGAGTACATAAAAATAAGGAGAGAAATAAGTCACGTTTTCTCTACTGGGTTACACAAGCTATACATGCTGTGAACATGAAGGATTGCAGCCATGGTTTAATTTCCACATCCGTTGTCCTGCATTCAATCTCAAACATACACACAATTAATCACCAGTGTACAGTGACACTGGAGGCAAGGTGGGTGAAGTGTCGTGCTTAAGGACACAACAGTTTGCACCACAGTTACTGCTGCCCGACTGTGGCACCTGGTATTCCCAGAGGTCTCCCATCCAAGTACTAACCAGACCCAACTTCGCTTAAAGCTTTGCTTCTGAGATTTGATGAGATTGGGCATTCTTAAGGTGGTACAGGAAAACACTAAGAAAAAAAGGAAATGCTTTCAAAAAACCAAACACCATATTATATCCAGCTAAATATTAAAGTATTAAAGTAAATACAATATCAGCACCACTGAGAGCACTTTTCCAAACACCCAAAATGAGTAGCATCACTCAGGTTCCATTTTAAAACCAGAAAAAGACACTGTATGCAGGCAGCTTCTCCTTCCTCGCGAGTGCTTCTCTCTGCTGAGTATATCAAGCCTCTCAAATCTTGACAAAGCCGCACAGAGGTGACTGCTGCTGTAGTTACTGTTTGTTGATATTTATTTATCTATGTTTGGATCTTCAAAGTGGATGATTTAAGCCTACCAAAGTGGATGTCATCTCCTCTATCCCCTCTGATCCAAGTACAGAGCCTTCACGTTTGTACAGTGACTGCCACAAAACAAAAGATAATAACTTGGACCAAATAAGAAGAAGAGATGACAACCCAGTCATCTAGAGAGAAGCCTGTGTGAACTGTCATGGTGTGAAGTGAAATTTGCACATGAAACGCCTAATGGTTTAACTTTAAGTCTTTTTTGATTTTCTTTTTCTTTCAACAGCAGCAGGAACACATCAGAGAGTTTGAATGTGTCCTGATCTATTTTGGTACCCATCACATCTGTCTAATCAACACGTAGGACAGCTCATTATGGACCAATATGAGTAAAATGATATTGTGGTTATAAAGCATTGGTCCACATTACATTTGGTGGAGATAATAAAGATGGTAAAATACATTAGAACTACCATTCAAACTTGTTTCATCTGTGGTTAGTCAGAAAAAAGTCAAATTCCAAATGTAAACCAAAAGCCAAGACAAAAGAGTTCAACTTCTCCCAAAATATTCTACATTTCTTGTCCATTTATCCCTGGTGTCTCCGTGTGTTCATTTTTCACGGCACTGTGGCCTACTCTTTGCATGTTTCATGAAACTACGTGTGATCATCTTTTAGTCTTGCCGGTCGCGCTCTCGTTCAGGGGCTACGCATAATCGCTCACATCTCTGATAAATCATGTCCCTTTTGCTGGAGCCCAAACATCTTCCGTTGTCAGCTCCAGCCTGAATCACTAGTGGGGCTGATGGATGTTACAGTCTTATAGAAAAACTGATGTGAATGGGCCTGAGTCTCACTATTTAAAGGCAGTCTTCTTGATGCACATGTATGTCGCGGGATTTCTACCAAAATATATTCACTCAGAGAGGGATTAAAGGAAATATATTCTGCATTTTTCATATTATTACTAACCTTTAAACATGCTCTTGAGTACCTTAAATTTGCCATCTCATAAAAAAAAAACCCCAAAAAAAAACTTCTATTCATCCACTGACTTTATATCAGCCATATACAATCTAGTGCAGTTAGCGCTGAGAGGATTTTATGATGCGGATTTGCTGCAGCAGTTATCATGTTTAGAATTGCTCAGAACAAGTTTAGCGATGATTTAAGGACTTGAAACCATGGAAGATTCTCAGATAAGTGACATAGATTATCTGAAAATATGGCTGAAAAAACGTGAGTTTGCAGGAAGTGTGTTTGATGCTCGGAGTGGGGAGGATTTTTTAATGAACATTCTTCAAAACAGTGTGAACGCAACTGAATGCTACTCCAAGTATGTTTTGATAACAGAAAATTGTTAGAACCTGGTTAAAATGGTTTGCCGTTTTAGGTTTGTGTCTGTGCAGCACTTTGGAAACAGTTCTGTTTATAAAATGTGCTATACAAATAAAGTGGATTTGGATTTAAAAGCTCAAAAAAAGTCACTGTAGCAGAATATGAGTAATTTACACCTGCTCTTGCGTGTCTTCAGTTTGACATATGTTTTAGAACTAAAAATAAAATGCTTTGACAAAGAAAAATTGGACTTAATCACTGTGTTGGGAGATGCCATTTTGACTTAGCTGTGGCTCCATCTACTGTCTGTAGAGGCAATTACACACATGTAAATACATACCCACAATGCACTGCAGTATGCAGTGACTCTGAGGAAGTTGTAGTTATCGTGATTAGATGGAAGAAATGTTCAGAGTGAGTCTGGTGATGATTTAAGGATTTAAAACAGCAAAAGATTCTGGGATAAATGGCGTCAGCATCGTCACACATTGAAGGAGTTCAGAACACAGTGTCAAAGGGGGAGAGGATTTTCAAACGAACATTCATCAAACAAATGTGAATCAAGCTGAACGCTGCTCCAGGTATGTTTTTTATGACAGAACAATGTTAGAACACGGCTAAAAGCTCAAAAAAGTAAAATTTGCATAATATTTGTCCTTTAAAATTCAAACGTGAACACAAGGACATACCAGTCAGTTTGATTCCCACTCAGACCAATACTATTATAAATATAATATTATATTTTATATATATAAATTATTATAATTATTATAATATTATAAATTATAAGTTATAAATAGTAATGTAATTACAATCAAAGCAAAACACATTGAATATACTTTCACATTGTAACTACACTGGTATATCCATAGTGGAAATTAGTGTGATAGCACTAAGATTCAAGAGAAACTACAACTATAGCCAGTCCCAAGAAAGATTAAAGGCGCTGTACCTGATTTTTACTGTTTTGAAACATGAAAAACAGAACTTCATGTACTTGTGTTGCTCTGGTGCAGATATATTGTAAATGCATCTATTAGGGTGAAAATGAGACCATAGTGGTTTCTCTGCATCTTTTTATGGAGTGTAGCATACTAATGTTTGTTAGCTTTTGTGTGATGGCAAAACTTGCTCTGGGCTCAAAGTCTCTTGAAAAGTGCTTATAAACTCGTTGCGGTGAATATTTAAGATGCTGAAACTGTGTTAGGTAAGTGAGCGATACATGTGACAGAAAACTTAAAATAAAAACAAAAAAGGTGATATTTTTCACATTTCAAGGCTGTATTAGGAAAGCACTACAATTTGGGAAAATATGTATGTTAAATCAATACATGAAACACATGCGTCCCACATACGAGGAACATAACTTGTAGTGGCTGCTACTGAAATGAAAATGCAAGGTAAAAAAAAAAAAAAAAAAAGACTTGACAAAGAAGTTATAAAAGTACGATGGCATTCAAATTACAGACCACATTTGATGTCAAGTTATCTATTTCAATGCACAGCAAATATATTCTAGCAACTAGCCTGATGTCACAAGGGGAGGGGTCTGACAAATAGTATTGCTTATTCGATATAGTCGATATAACAAACGATTATCAAATGACAGCAATAAGTATATTTTAAATAATCGTCAAGTCACAATTATTTGATAAATGATTGCAGTTCCAGTTGTCACAATAGTAACATTTCAAACACGAATTAAGAAAAAGAAAAACCATACCGATGTCAGTACCACGATAAGGGGAAAAACAAAACAAAAAAACACACACTTAATTTGTACAGTAGTTTTATACTAAATCAAGTCCTTTATAAAAACAACACAGCGAGATCCAACTGTGTCCGGTTTGAGGCATTTATTTAGTATCAGCAATTATTCAGATTAGTACCTAGTTTTGATACAGATTCACTATAGACCCAGTATCTGGGTATTGATACTTTTGACAACTCTACTAAATAGAGCTAATCTTGTATTGGAGAAAAGTGTAACCAACCCAAGCCAATTTTACCATTAACTGTTACAGTGACTGGGTTGCAAATACAAAACGCATATGTCAAGTGTCAAAGGAACAACTAAAGCTGGGAATGTGTGATAGCACTAAAAACACTTGTTAATCCGGTGAATCAAAAGGGTGTCAGAAGCTGTCAGATCTGGCTGTAACCTGCGGAGAGAACAGCAGAAGTCGTGCAGGAAGGCCCCGCAGGCTCTGGGCTTTACATCCGCTGCCTTCGTGCTGTGAGTGTGACAGTGTTAATCGCCACACACCGCCAGCAGCAATGTACAAATGAAACCGATAAATCATGTGAGCAATTTGTCTGTACAAACAAATCAGCTTTAAATATTAGTCAGAATTAATGCAAAGGCAAACAACAAACTGCAGGTGTCACCAGTTCGAATAACTACCACGAACATTAGAGCTAAGCTGACAGTAACATTATCAAAATAGATGTCCTTTAGAAGAAATCTATTCGTTTATGATTTGTGAAAGTAAGGTTTATTGTATCGTGTTACAAAACGTGTGCCCAGAGGTGTTTTCCATTATACAGATTGTGTGCACATAGTATTATGAGCAAGTGTGGAAAGTGGCTTTGTGGACAAAAGCACTGCAATCTCTGAATTACATTTAGACAGCAGCCTCTCTTCTTTCCCCGACATTGTAATTACCATTCATAGTAGCCTCGCTAATTACCATCCAGTTTATAATCAGGTTTGCACACAAATCAAAATTTGCCAATCCACTGTGGTCTGGAAACTAACAAAATTAACATCTACCATGCACAATTGTACTGTTTGTATAAAAAAAAAAAGATCCAAAGCAATCAGTTATTACTCTTTGTAATTCACTTTAACAAAGATTAATAAATCACAATATTTTACAGTATATGCATTTTTCTATGGACCTTTTTTCACTGGGATCAGAAGTCGATTTATTTGTAATTAAAAAAAAACAAAAAAAACATGTTGTGCAAATTTATCTTTACTTGGCTGAAACTGTGATTCTGACATTTTGTGACAGTCAACAAATGAAAAGCTGATAACCTTTGCATAAAACAAAACAACACATTAATTGGAAAAATACGAGGACATTTGCCTGCATGTAACAATTTTATGCAAAAGGAGCAACACTTTAATTTATATACATTTGAACATTTTATCTATGAGTTTGAGAAACATTATGTGCTACAGCTACACTTTGACCAAACAGCAAAGCTTTGTTTGTTTGTTTGTATTTGAAGTGAATGTGCGATGGATTACCCAGTATACATTCTGCTTGTGGGGAGGGACTTTGCCATGACATTTATTTGAGTACTCACCTTATTCTGGAAGTTGCTGTGGGCACTGCCATCCATTTTCCGTTGTAGTTTACATGGAGCAGGCGACCTCAACAGAAAATTAAGTTTTACACGGTCTATAAGGCCGTTTTTAGGCCGCCCCGGAAATCGGTGCATTGCTGACTTGTTACACATTAAACATTTTACACAAATCAATCTACTTTATATAATATTTTAGAGAAGAGACTTTTCACTCGTTCGCCATTTACGTGAACAGAGTTCTCCTGAAACCGGAAGTGCCTTTACTACAGGAGTGCTGATCTGTGGCAAAATGAGGCTAAAGTGGGCGGGGCGGAATAAGGTCAATTTGAGCCATCTTAACTAACAGAGCCATGCAAAACAAACAATTTTACTGACAAAATCCCTTCCATGTAAATACTGCCACTTTATACCGAAAAATGAGAAAGGATACAAACCCAAAAGCGGAATCTGCATTGCCTTCCCCTTTTAGATGTTTTTTGACAGTTTAACTTACAACTCAACTTTTGAAAAACTAGATTCCGGAACGCAAATACAAATAACAGCCACAACACTGAAAGCAGCAATGGTCGCCATTTTAAAATAATCTTTTTGTGCGTGCCCTTTGCCAGAGAGCAACCATTCCCTCTTTTTTATGTGTCTGCCCTGTATTGGTTTTATTGTGATGCTAATAGTGAGTTTTGACATTCAGAGCCTCCTGGCCAAAGGACAGGCCAGTGGTTGCAGCACAGAAGAGAAGTCCTTAATGGGTTCAACTGGAATGGAAAGCATGTGCTAGTCTCCACAGGCTGTAGGAGAGCAAAATGTCAAGTATGGTTATTACGGAGCATGCAGCAGCTCAGAGAATTTCCACCTAAATGAAAAAAACGTCTCAGACAATGCACAGGCACCAGCTACATTAGCACCCACACCGAGAAAATGTACAAACCCATTCACACACTATAAATGGCTAGCTGGTGTGACACATGTGGTACAAAACGAATAATACAGAAGAACATTCAGAAATGCTACAGGTGTTCAGAGGATATAGCGGGCCGAGTAATGCTGGACAACCAATTTGGCGTCCAGTTCCTTTTTTTTTGTTGTAAAATCTCTAAAGTTACAAACAAAAAGCCAGGTCTCTTTCAAAAGAGCTATAAACCTGCAGGGACTTCCTGGTTAAATAAAGGTTAAATGTGCCAAGACCCTATGAAAAAAGAACTACAAGGCATCTGGCACTAAAGACCAGTTTAGTGACAACAACTACTACTACTAATAATACTTTTACTATAGTAAAATCCATATGATTTGTTATTAAAAGAGAAAACAATAAACTCAAGTATTACTCAACTCATTATTAACGTTAAACCACTATTTCAAATTGACATTTTAAGTTATCTAATGTTCTAATTGGAATCCACAGGGATCCTTCTACACTTATCCTTTTGAAAAGGCACTTCACTTGAAAGCTGCAGTTCTTTTTGCTATCCTATAATGTTAAAATACACCTCTGTATAAAAGGTAAAACTGCCATTAAAAGTCAACGACAAGTGAAGTGTTCATGTATGATCATGGGGCCCTGCTGTGCGCCTTTCTTGATTACTCAAGTCTGTTTGCTAATTTGTCCTCTGGAGAACGCTAATCAAAGCTAGTGCCAGACTAATGAAGCTCTTTAGCCCAAGGGCCGGTATGTATGTGCCTTTATGTCTTTAGGCTTTAGTGTGTGTGACCAGATGTGAAGTGCATCAAGTGCCAAGTAGGGCTGCACAATTTCGGAACACATATCCAATTTTATTCTTCTGACAATTAGATTTATGTTTTGTTGTGTTATGTTTGTTTTAATAATAGGATTCTGTTCATAGTTAACATTTAAAGGGAACTTTGTGAACTCTCCAGAAGAATTGACAAAAAGACAGAATAAAACTGGATATGTTGTTGTTTATGGAGAAAATAATGGCACACAAACTATAGTCTTTGGGATTTGTGAATTGTGTCCATTCAAATCACAAATTTGATAAGATGTGCAGCCCTAGTGCCGAGTGCAATCATAAGGGCCTCATAAGCCATTCACACCACTGATGTCAATGTGCATACAGGCAGAACGGCAAATCAGAAAAGTAAAAAGACGTCTCTCAGAGGGGGATCTAGCATCAGAGACTCCTGCTGCCTGAGGGCTGGCCTAACGCGCGGTCGGCATGGAAACTCCTGTTGCTCTCAGCTTCTGCGTCAACCACAAAGCAGTTTGAGTGGCAGGGAAATATCATGCATTAGACAGCAAGTGTTGGGAAAGTATTGGCCATTTTATCACTCAAATTGCAGTGGGGTCTTCTTGCATTTATTCTAGAGCTAGAGAATCCAACTTTAGCATAACACATAACATTAATTCCTATATCTGAGGTATTTGTTTCAATATTGTGTATGAGGCTTTATTGTAATCATTTTCTTCACTGAAGTGACTCTGAAACCCACAGTGCCATGCTGTTATAATAATAAAAATAATAATAATGAATTGAAGAGATTAATTCTAATGCAACAGTTCTTATGTCACTTAAACCCAATATGAATACTTTTAGAGGCAGGAGATTAAGTAAAGGGTTTGCAATGTAATGAAGTGCAGGGTAGTATGAAAAATAGTATTATTTTCCATAATATTGATCATAATTTTAAAATAGATTTTGTCTCATTAAAACAAATAAAGAAAGGAGGCCGATATCCTGTAAACTTACAGAAAATAAAGTTTTTCATTGACATCAATCTGCAACAAAGCACGTTTTTACTTCTTGATTGAAAAGACGCAAGCAGATCATTGACATTTAGACTTGACTGAATCTTGATCTCCTTTAAAATGTGACTTATTACCCCAAGTTAATATGTTATTGTTTGATCTATGATGTAAGTATTGATAATGGTGTTACTTCCTTTATTGTGACAAGATCCAAACCCAATGGACAACTGCAACAGCGACAAACCTCCTGCAGTTCATTCAGGGGAAAATATCAATATACAGGGTTGCTAACACTCATTTCTCGTCCATTATAATAAAAGATGTTCTATAATCATCTCTGTATTTTTTTTTTTTTCTGGCAGCATAGCAGTGGCCCCTGGAGTTTGGCGATAAGGCTACTGTGAAATGTAATTAGCACAAAGCCATGGTGGAAGTGACTTCATAATAGACTCAAGTATTATGTAAGAACTGTAAGAAGCTTAGACAAACGACATGAAAAACAATATTTGAAGGATTCTTTGCACCACTGCAATGATATAAAGCAAGACAGAGAACAGGAAAAAGTTTGACAGTGTGACATCACGGGTTGAAATGCTCAGTTTTATTGACACAAACAGCAGAAACAAGGAGTTTGTCTGAGTCTTTTGTTAATAACATACTTATCAGGGAATATAAACTTGTTTCAAACTAAATATTATCAGTGGGTGTAATTTTTTTTTTCTTTTTAGGCCCAGATTTTAATGGAGAAAAAAAAGTGTTAATTTATTTCTAATTTATGTCTTTGTTCTAAATCCTGGATCACTAAAATCACCAAGCGTCAGTCACGAAGCCATTATAATGAACAGGGCTGGACCTCGAAGTAAGAGCTATGACATCATCACTTAACAATACCGTCGTATCGTCATTTGCTTTCGGGAAATTCTGAAAATTGTATGCACTGCAGCTAACTTTCCTCGCAATTGCAAAGTGAGGCAGACAGATATTGCAGCGAATTGTGAACCTTAACAGTAATGGTGTAAACTTTGCAGAGGCTAAAGTCACTAAAAATGACTGGAAAGACTGTGAGGAGTGGAGGAACTTAAATTCTTAAACTCAAAATTATAAGTAGATTCCACTGTTATGTATTTCCTCTTGAATCCATACTATTTTCAATTATATCGTTATCTCAATTTTTCTATATTATATAATGATTGATGAATGAATTTAGGCCATATTGCCCTACCGTATCGGCAAAAATATCAGTCTTATGACCCCGATCCCCAGGATAAATGTGAATTTGAAGAAAAAGCGAACTGTTAAAAGTTAAACTGTATGGTGATGTATCTCAGAAGGTGGTTGAATATCTCTCCATTAGCTCCTACACCTGCCGTTTGGTGCCTGGGCCAGTGTGAATAGGCTGATTACGGTCCTCGGCTCGACATACTGGAAACCACTTTCTATTTCACGATCCACAGGCCAGCATCTTAATACTCCAGCTAAGAGGGATATCAGACTGGCGGGATCGGCTTAGGACTTGGCCAAAAATGTGAAATGTACAGACTTTCAACGTTGAGTGAAATCTTTATTATCTACATTGGTTTTATATTTAGTCATAATATGTCTACCTTCCACTCAAGCCTCTCAGACCACTTAAGCGAGTACATATAACCAATTCTCATTTTCCGCTAAGCAAGGATTACAAAGATTACAACGTTATTAATGGGAGTGAATTGGCTTGAGGTGCATGTCCTCGCATCCCAGCCTAATACAGTCAATTTAAGTTTTAACATCACTCTGTCTGGACATCAATATTCAACATGTGCTTCAGATAAAGGCCACAGCATACTCAGGGCATTGCTATAACAATGCCTTTGAGGACTTTCACAAGGTGTTTGGAGGACAAATACATTTCAGAAGGGGTTTGGAGAGGCCATACATGTTAAAACACAAGGCTGGATCATTGCTTTAAATGTGTCCCAATATGATGACACACACACAAACACACGCACACGCACACACACGATATTGTCAAATAAACTGGCAATGTGCATTTCCAAAACTGTTTTGTTATCAACATGCATTAGCCTCCAAAATATCATATTTTGTTAACAACTGTCACACATTTTTGTCGGATGAGAGAAAGCTGGAGCACCCACTGGGAATTCACAGTTGCATAGAGGACATAAAGACTCCACTGAGAGAGAACCATGTGTGTTTCTATGGTAAAAAATTGTCATGTCTTACTATAAAAACCTAAACAGCAAGTGGACGCAAACATGCAAATGCCTGTCAATCAACATCACAGCATCCACAACCGAAGAGCTTAATATAGCGTAAAAAGACATTCACCCTCCATAAAGTTGTCACTTCACACCAGAGACCAAGGGCGGCTGTAAACATGTTTATTTCACTTATAAAATCACCAGTGGCCCTTTCTATAGGATTTTACACTTTTGTGTGCACCCTTGAGGCACAAGGCTTTAGAAAAAAGCTTTGACACACTGGATAACCTTTCTTGCATTTCTTGGGTATGGGCCTACAATATATGCACAAAATATCCTTATGTAAATGCTGTTGTATATTGAAATAGCATGATGATTGGGAATAACTGTATTTAATAAATATTGGACTAAATATAAACACTTGGAAGGAAATTAAACACTTTAAGCCAGAGGAGGGCAAACTAAGGCCCAGGAGCCATTTTGATCCAGCCCGCAAAGCATTTAATAATATTTTTTATGAGTTATGTATGGCGCATTTGTCATTTTATGGCAGTTGCTTCAGTTCATTTCACTAGATGGTGGAATTTTGAAATAGCCACACCTAGAATAACACCTAACAACTTTGATGCATTGGCTAAAAAGAGTGACCAACGTTACTGTTCCTACTTAAATAAATAAAGGTAATTATTGCTATTCTGTAGTAGTTTTTTGTGTATTTTAGGCATTGAGTCTAGGTGTAATCGTATGTGTGTAATATAGTGTAGTTAATAACACCCAAACTGTAAATGGTCCGGCCCCCGGGCAAGTGTAAAAAAGTTTGCCCATACCTGCTTTAAAGGTCCCATATTCTGCTATTTTCCCCTTTACACAGTCTATTCTAAGGGCTTTGTTGATCAAATTTTGCGTTGTGCAATATCCATAACATAACAGTTTCCAAAAAACACCAATTTCTTGGACTGGCCCCCCTCCTTGCAAAAGCAAACGGCTCACTCTGAGATCTGACCCCCCCGAACAGAGAGCAGGCTGCTCCCCCGCCCAACTCGCGCGCCTCCCCCCGCCCAACTCGTGCCAAGCCTAGAGCGGAGATAGTGCGCATGCGCCGTGTGCTCCGGTAAACAGCGATACACAAACACGGGAATAAACATTTTATCCGTCCTGACGGTGCGTCGTGCTGAGTCCTACGTCCTGGATCTGACCTGGAGTTTGACGATCATGAAGTACCTCGACGACGGACGTTGCCGTTTGGTAAATAACAAGCTAACTCTTCGATCTGTCGTATCCATCGTGTAATTACTGTGTAGCATTAGCATTAGCTGTTTTTATTCTGCGGCTGCGCGCTTCCCGGAGGCATGGCTTAAACACCGCGTCATCCATAGGAAGCCGCGTCATCCATTGGATGAGCCCCCGTCTGCCTGCTCAGCCGAGGGGGACAAAAAAGACAGTTCTCTAGCGAAAGCATGCGGGAATCAATCAAAAAACCACTTTGGGCACACATACGAGGCCCAAATAGCACTGTAGGAAGGTTAAAACCTCTGAAAAGTCGATTTTGCATGTTATGGGACCTTTAAGCAATGGAAGAATGTGATTGTGTGTGTTTGGAGCAGAGTTTTGACTGAAAAATTGAGATTGAGTCATTTATTTCTTGCCATATTGCCCAACCCTATTGGAAACCCCGAATGTACTCCAATTATGATAAATAGGTCAAATATTTGACAGGGGTTTTTAGAATTTTGTTAGTTCTTCATTGTCTCCTTGTCCTATTATCATTCAGTCCACACATACCGGACCTAATTATGTTTTCCACTTTGTTAAGGTGCCCTCTTACTCCATCTGTTCCACTGAAGCGTGCAATAGCTCAGACATAGCCCCGGCATACACACCTTTTTACAGCACTTCAGACAGACAGGCAGGTCAACGCATACTCTTCCATCTGGACAGGCTTTTGTCTACATCTGAACCTCCAATCAAGTGTGGCAACGAGAACGAGAAAGAGAGAGACACGCGGCTTCCAAGTGTTCGTGTGATTGTGTACATGAATACAGAGTGCAGTACATCTGTCGTCACTGGCATTTCAGTTGCCAACACAGGACTGGCTTACAGCCCTCATATGTGCGCGCTATTTCAAGACAAATTTTAAGCGGACAATTTCTATGCATGTATGCACGAGTGTGTATGCTTGGAGAGGGAGCGAGCAGGCAGTCAGTGTTGAGGAACAGAAGCTCTTTGTTCAAATCTGTCACTTTAATGAAAAGCGCAAGGGCCCTGCTTGACGTGCGGATGATACATTATGACTAACCACAGATAAATCAGCAACTTCCACTGTTTTGAAACAAGGAAGTAACGCATCAATCCTACCAGATCTGGAGACGAGAGGGGAGACCATTTCATTTTGGTATTGTGCACAGCGAAAATGATTTAATAACCTCTCTCTTTTCTGCTTATGTCATGTCTAGGGGTAAAGCGGCATAGATAAAGTGCAGACAAATAAAGTCAAAAAGCAAAGGAGTATACAACGAAAGAACTCTGGTAGAGTGGTTTATAGAGTGCTTTCTGCCAGAATTGATGTTGATGCTGGGAGACAGAAATGTGTAGAGGAACACAACAATGGCTACACAGGCAATGTCTAGGATGTGGTAGCCTTCAGTGGAATTCATATATCACAGCCTAAGAGGACCAATCAAAAAACAGAGCAGCATAACAGCCTAACAGCACCACTAGAGTATCCCTACCTCAAGATGCCACAACGACTGACTCTAAGCTAGAATTTTTCTCCCCCATACATCTCTCCCATGAAGTCGATTGAGGAAGTAACTTTCTGACTTTCAGTTCAACTTGACACATTCGCCAGTTTTGTCTTAATGATTTTCTGCAACGCCAAATTTGAAAAATGCTACAGGTTAGCGCGGTTTACGTCAATGAGTCATTCCTCCACTAGTATTTGCAGTTCTCCCGCAACTGCCCTCTTTGCAGCCAAACGGATATTAAATACAGCAATATAAATCCAGCAAAAAGGGTCATAGAGGGGAATTGTCAGATGCATAACACAAACGTCCATCTCCAATAACTAGAGGCATGCTTTAGGGCTAAAATCCTTAATGCTTTTAAGTGCAAGTGAGGGGAAACGGGCACCCCATTTTTATTCGGTATGAGGTTCATTGACTTTGTGCAATGACCTTAACGTCAATTTCTAAGTGCTAGTTGTGAGCTGTATCACACATGATAATTGTTAGGTCTGGTGTCACTAAAGACTTCAGCCGTAATAGCTTCTAAAGACAGAGACGTCCACTTCTTTATATATGACAGGTGCTTGTCTTAATGGGAGGTTTCAGGACAAGAGCATTACAGCCCACATGAACACTTAGCCATATACATTTATGTCTGTTGCTAGCGGTCAGGAAGAGCAGCAGACCGGAAACAGAGTAAGACAGTTTCATGGCACTCAATCATAAGAAAATAGTCAAGGTATGGAAAAAAAAAAGGCCAAAGTCTTTCAAATATGTCAATTTGTTAAACAAGTTTGTGTCATCCATCTTGTTGTGAGGGCCTTTTTCCTTAAAAGAATGGTTGCATCCATGGCAGGGGTTTTCAAAGATCTTCCACCTCTAGCCTCTTGAAGAAATGCATTTTTAAAATGTCTTCTTTTAACCCATAGTTCAATCTGCACTGGCTCTGAACAGTGTTAAACTTGCATTGCTTGTAATTTTGTTGTATTATCCACAATTGCATAAAATAACTGCAATAATACGCACAAAATAGATTAGTCAAAAGAAAACATAGAATAGTAGCATGTGATGTAACTCAACTTGTAAGACATACAGTATATAGCCCAACCTCTTTTTATAGCATTCCAGTAATATTACACGTATCAACAAATAAAGTCTGGTGAAATGACCAGACAGTGCCTTGGAGAGATGTTTCCAGAAGCACACAGTTAAAAACCTATGGCTGCTTTATAGATTCAATAAGTCTCTTACACCTGTGTGGCTAACCACCATTGATCCATCATTCTGTGCAGCCCAATCCAATTTAAAGTGTTGAGGAGCCGCAGAGCCCTGAAGCCTTATCCAAACCTGGGCGACAGGAGCCACAAAGCTTGCTTATACCTCCATCCTCTTGAGTCTGAGGGTGTGACTGTGTACGGCCAGTGGATGTGGCCCAGGGAAATGGAAAATCTAGCTAAACACCTTACCTGCTGGCTCATGTTAAAGTGCGCTGCGCCAATTTGGGCAAGCTGGAGGAGAAATGGAACGAGAGGAGCACTGCAGAATCATATGCCTGTTCTCATTCCCAAAGAGTAATATGCTGTACAAGTGGTATCCAGTTGATTTTCTTCTCAGGTTATGTACATACTTTTGAATAACACATTATGTTGTTTTTAACACATTATTTCATGTTTTTTCATCATTAATTAATGAATATTTTTGTATAGTGAGAGAAAGCAAGAGGGACCTGTGAACACCGAGAAGGGTTGAAGTTCTTTATATCTGACTATGGACAAAAATCTGAGCTACAGCAGTAGTGCTAAAGGGCCCCTTTATACAGTATACATTTTTGTTTTTTTTAGGATGGATATGCATCCAGTTCACAAAATAAAAAATAATTAGGTCTGAGAGCTACCGTAAAACATTTGGTTAAACAAATACAATCTTATACTGCTACAGAGTAAAAATATGACAATGTGGCACTATCAGAGTCACACAATGTTGCCAACAATGTTTGCGAGAACAGTACCAGCGTGGGATTAACTTAAGTCGAAAAAGAAAAAAGTTTTAAAAAATATAATCAGAGAAATCAGGGAGGGGAATTGCGCAACTCTTTGCAAGCAGTCGGCCACAAGACACTTTAATTCCATTCTTCACAGCATGATAATCATACTCATCAAGTCTATGAAGCACTGCAGCAGTAATCTAACTACTCCACAGTCATATCAAAGTCAACCAGGGGAGCATCAGCTATTGGCCATCTGATTTCTCTCTGCTGACAACAATGACACATCCACTCCAGTCTCCCTCGGCGAAAAAGCTTAATGGCAGCACCATGCAAAGTTGTGACTGACCATTCAAATCTCTCTTTTGCCACTAATTACAGTGTCTTGTGGAGCAGATGTTGAGTTTTAGTTCTTTTTGCTGCGCGGCTGGAGGACAGCAACACCCCTGAGATCAATTATTGAAGAGTATTTAAAACAGTAGGAAAAGGAAAAGGCAGTCAGCTGGTGTGGAAGTAAAAACAGCTGTTTAAATGCTTCTGAGGTGACTGAGCCTAAAGACAATATCCGGATTACAGCCAAACTCTGGACACTTAGGGGGATGTTAATACAAGATTAAAACACAAATGGTGAAACGTAGCCTAGGCAAAATGATCTCATTACACAGAGGTTAAAGTAAAATAAAGAGGGCCAGAGCACTCACTCTGCCTCCAAATTGTCAGATGGGTTGTTGGCAATTTCAGTTTTGCATATTCACTGTAATGTGTTCAGTAAGAATCAGTTTTATTCCACAGTGGTGAAAGTATAATGAATGAATGAATGAATTATTTAAGAAATACATTTTTGTTTTTAAATGTTTGTACACACAAAAACGGTAATACATGTCATCTTTTTGCCTCCGTAAATAATGTTTGCATTTAACATTAAGTGCATTGATGCAACCATCATCCAAATTTGGGACAGACTGAAAGAGTACATGGGTTCTTTACTCGTTTGACAGTACATTTTTATTATCTGAAGCACAAATCACTGAGCCATTTTGTTTCACGCCTAAAGGATTTGAGTTAGGGTAAACAGTTGCTGAGATGATCTAACAGTTGGATTGCAATGAAGAGGTCTTTGTGGCTTAATTAAAAGTTTCTGTTCAGCCTTTGGTAAACAAATAGAACCAAAATGGAACAGTATCTCTTCATTTATGGGGAAATTCACTTTAAATCTATCAATTGCCACAATTCTCACTTTGGCAGTGAGCAATTTAGGCTGGAGTCTCCAGTGAGGCGGAAGGAGAGAAGGGAAATGGGCGAAAAAAGGGTGAGCCAGAAGAAACTGAGAGAAACTCCACACCAATAACAAGCAATTATGTTTGGGGAGGGCCATTGTCAGACCATAAGAGTATAGAAGGAGACAGCGGAGATATGGGCTGGTAGGGAAATGAGGAGGAGTGTTATTTAGGAGGCAGATGGCAGAGAGGGGGAAATTAAGATGAATGGGCGCCGAGCGGGCTGAGCTGGTGCTGGGCAGAGAAAAGTAATTAGCTGTGTTTGCACTGGGAGGCTGGCAATGACAGGGTAAAGCCGCGAGCCGCGTTCATCAACAAGGCTGTGTTTAGCGCTGCCAGCAGGGGGCACCAGTGCCAGGGAGCTCCTAGCACCTTTTTCATGTACCACACTGCGAGGACTGTTTGAGACAACAGAAAGAAGCTGCTCCTTAAACAGGATTTCATTTTCCTTTAATCCTCTGTTTAAACAATACAGGTCTGGGCACTCTTCAATACAAAGCTGAGAGATGCATTTTCCCCCACAAGGATGAGCCACTGAATATGAAATAATTTCTTCTTTACTTTTGGAAATGTATCCCTTCTGCTATATGAATGTACATATAAATCAAAGTCTTACTGAGGACTGTTAAAACAATACATGGTTACTGTTATTGCTACAAATATGATAATAGCTTCATTTTCTACACAGCTATCAAAGCCTAAAACAAAATGATCATTGTAACAGCCCAAGCCTTGACAATAGCAGAGGCTAATGCAACTCCCCGTTCTCGAGGTGCACCAATCTGGCTTCATCGTTCCCAATAGCAATACACGCAGTTAGGTCACATAGCGATGCATGACCTTGCATGACTTGAAGACTTTCCATAAAACTAATTCAGCAAATGAATTGATCAAAAATATTCACAGAATTGGTTGACTGGCCTAATTCTTAACCAACAGTCTAAACAAATCCCAAAGCCACTGTTTCTAGATCTGAAAACAGTCTCAGCTATCCGTGCATCTCTTGTATAATGCCACTGATTTAAACATTTTCTTGCACTTTCCTCTCTGCAGGTTTAGTTCACTTCCATCCTAATTTATCTGTCATCATTCATCACAAAAGTGTTTTTGTGCTTCTCACCCAAAGGTAAGTTCATCATAACACAGTAATGGTTGCTCACAGCGTCACAGGCCTTCAGCTCTCAGATTATCAGAGTCTCACTGTCTGCAGCTCAAGCGATCTTTCTTCCTCACATCATTTCTTTCCATTTCTGATGTTACAGCCACCTCGATCAGTCTCTTTCCTCCCACCCTGTATATCTCCCTCCCCCTCGCCCCTTTCCAATCTAATTTCAGATAAGTTGTAGCAGAACAACAGAGCAAGGCCCTTTATCATTGCCATCAATGATGTGGGTGGATTGAGCGTGAATAATTTTATTCTTGTGTGCCTGTACCCGGCCCACTGGGATTGCAATTGCAAGTAATAAGAGGTAATAGGGTTACAGTGTAATTTTTAAGTCCCTCAGTGGTGATTGAAGAAAACATTTGACAAGGGAAGAAAATGGCTGTACATCAAACTACTGTTAAACAATTTGTTAACAATGCATGCTTATAATAATGAATAGCACAGGGGAATGCCATCATTTTACAATTCATACTCTGCTTACAGCTCTGATTCTTCAAGTTCACGAGGCACAAATGGTCCATTTGTTCTTTTTAAAACTACCACTTTCCATTAATGAAGTAACAATTAGAAAATAATTTACCTTACTTCAAAGCTAACAACCGTGAGTGCTAACAAGCCAGAAGAAGATGGTAAAAAACAAGCAACACGCAATATAGACTTTTCAAGGGCCACACACCTCAAACTGCTTTAGCTGTGGCCTTTAGCACTTTTGAAAGACAAGAACAAAGAGAATGAAAAGGAGCGAAAAGATTGCTGGACACAAAAGAAAGCTCACACAAAATGTCACATGGTATATGCATTACACTGCAGACATTTTGAAAAGACTAACCACTTCAGCAGTGGATAAAGACAAGAGCGGTCAACATGCGTGCAAGCTTTATGTGATTTTAAATGTTTGTCTTTACCGTAGATGACAGGTTTGAGAACCTGTCTGAAAGAGCCAGGGCTGATGGTCATCTGCTGGTTTTCTGCAGAGAAACAATTCCCATTTACGACGAGGGCAATGGAAACATAATGGAAAGCCAGAAATGGTACCAGCTCAAGAGCCTGTAAAGTATACTGTGTATTGCACTTGCCTCTCTATGGCAAACGCCAGCTGACATTGGAGTATTTGAATAAAAAGAGTTAGAAAAGTATCATCACAGGCACGACATCAGATTTATGTATGCATTATATAATTTATTATGAGTAGTGGTGGATATGCAGTTTTGTGGACACTAGCAATCACTACTTACCAGACTTGCTCAGATTTGTACACATAAACATGGTTACGACCCATTAACAGGCCCAATGGGTAATATTAATTGTCAGTGGTTATGCCATACCTTAGAATGACATAAAACATTTGCTTTTAGACATGTTTTCTTATTTAGTTAATGGATATCGGAGTCTGGCCTCAGACCAAACCAGCCCTAAAATGGATTGTGTGTGTATAACCTTTACAGAGTTGTGTCTGAAAGTAGGTAGAAGACGTGAGCCTCACCTTTGGGTCGCGGTGCTCGCTTCCTGCGGTCTCTGAATGCAGCTCCAGACTGTAGGGCTTCCAGCAAACTATCCATCACTCCTGTCTCGTCGTTCTCTGCAAAACCCAGTGAGAAAAATAATGAGTGGGTTAGAACAAAAAAGAAGAGTAAAACAGTAAATCAGATAAGACGGTGCAGGTAAGGCATTGCAACAACTGAAAATCTCAGAAACAGCTGCAATGATAGAAAACCTGAAGGCATAACTTTGGATAACAATAACTCAGTGGGGGTATAGTGAAAGAAAATGTGTTTAAAGCCACAATATTGTTTCAGTCTGCAAATTAGGACTGACTACCTTGTACTTCGCAAGTCGCCTTGCAGCAAATAAGTCATTTTACAGTTATACAATATAGTTTTGAATTTCAGCTATTTCTGTGTTTTCTTTGGCGTTGCAGAGTTTGTATAATGGCAAAGAACAGAACAAAAAGGTTGTACAATATATCACAAAAATATCAATATTGGCAAAAATTGACATCACAAAAAACAAAATACATTGCAATAACACCAGTGTCCTCCATATGACAGAAATGTGCAGGTTTTACATTATTAAAATAAAATAAAAAGGAGATTACAGTCATGATTTTCATCAAATCCTAATCCATCTTTGTTAATTTAACTTAAAATATATTGAAATATTGCAATAATATTGTTATATATAGATATATATATAGATTATAGATATCAAATATCACATTTTTCTCACATTGTGGAGCCTTTATGAATGAACACTGTTAGCCCTGAACATGTGTCAGTCACCCGCTATAATCATGTGCAATACTGTAACATATGTCATTCACCTGTTATAATCATGTGCAATATGATTTAACATACTATTAATAGACTTTTACCTCACCATAGTCACTTACTGTATTTAACAATACACTTGAGCCACTTTAGTTGCCATTTTACTGTAAATAAGAGTGTGCACTTTATACCTTATACTTTATATTGTATTTTTATTACCATGTTTATTTATCCTATTTTTATTGCATGCGCCTATTTCTTTCATTCCTGTCCTAAACTGTGTGTTGCAACAGTGGAATTTCCCCATTGTGGGACAAATAAAGGATCTCTTATCTTATGTAATCTTTTTATCACCCACTGCTCCCATTGACAGCTAGATTTAGCCAATCACAGTGAAGAAGCAGATTACTTTATTTTCCTCTTAAAAGCAACAGAAAAAGTAGAAATTCAAAATACAACTGTAAAAAATCAAAATTGTAATCCATCTCCAAGAAAATCGTGATATTCAGTTTTTGCCAAAACCAAAACCCGATGCCTTTGAGGAACTTTTAAATTGCAGAGGCTCGAAAACCAAAGTATGCTTCCTGGTGTTTTCAATGTGTTTACAGTGAAAGCCGTCTGACAAAAATATGAGGTCCTCTCTGCTGCTGTAGGAGACCAATGTAATAGAGCTGTGGAGAGGGAGCGCTTTACAGATATGACATGTAAATCATGGCCTGTGTTGGAACAGTGGAAAACTCAAGCTCGACACCTGAGGCAGAGTGATGGACTGGGCTGGTAATTCTCAGTGAAAACAGCCTCCAGTGCATGTGCAGAAAAATAGATAGCAGGTATAAAAGAATGCTCCCCGACAAGACGCTTTGTCAATAAAAAAGTTTGGCGCTGTGTATTTTTCATGCAAAAGTGAGCAGCGCTTCCTTACAATGCAGCTATTGTGTTACAGATGTAATAGAGGTGTCATCTAACTGACGCTGAGGTTACATCCGCTATATCATTTCTTTATGATTGAAATTCAATTTGTTTGTGTATATGCATTGTGTTGTGATGTCAAGTAAAAACACATTGTTGTACTGCAATACCATAGAGCTGTATGTGCTTGGGTTTAAAAAAGCATTGGAGTGGTCTGTGATGCATTTAGTTTGGATAAATATGACAAGGCTTCCCATTTCAATTAATTATTTTTTCTATGGGCAAATCGTACATCATTAAAGTCTTGCCATTCATTTTTTCATGTTCATTTGCAAAAAGCAGCTATTTTGGTGCTAATTTGAGCTAATGTTACGTTTGACAATAGGGAACTTCAAAATAATGAGCAATACACTCAAATAAACTCCATACCATTTTTTTTTTCTCGTATACATTTGAGTTTACACTTATTTACTATATCAAACGGTGGAAATGTATTTTTGCCAGTCCAAAGCCGGGTAAAGAGGTTTGTTTTGGAAAGGGCATCCAATGTAAAAGAATGCCTAGTTTGCATATGATAAAAACACATTAGGATTGGGGTTGATACAAAATAAACACAAAAAAACAATATTATAATATAACTAGATAAATCTTTTGAGCAGGTATTGATTATATGAATGGTGTTAATTTTTATATTAGATACACTCATGGTAAAATTAGATA
This sequence comes from Rhinogobius similis, assembly GCA_019453435.1. Taxonomy (NCBI): domain Eukaryota; kingdom Metazoa; phylum Chordata; class Actinopteri; order Gobiiformes; family Gobiidae; genus Rhinogobius; species Rhinogobius similis. The sequence goes on along the minus strand of CM033621.1, from coordinate 31,200,627 downwards.
AATTGTATTACGCATAGTGATGGGTGGTATTGCCTTTGTCTTTAGTTGAATTTTAATTATCAGAAAAATGTGAAATGTCTGTAAAATGAATTTGCAGAAATATCAGCTTATTTGAAAGTTTACTACATAACAGTTTTTGATGTGTATTCTTAACCATAAATAATACACACCATATTCACATTTTGCATTTCTTAAAAACAGCACTCAGTGTTATCTATATTTAGATATATTGCCTGCCTCTAATTATGTGTGGAAATGAGTGCAGGAAAATGACACAAAAATGGAACAAATCAATGCTCAGTCACTATTACACTAGAAAGTTTGTGCAGCAACCTTTTACAAATTTATAACTTATACTAGCACAGTCTGTGGTCTCTATGCAGCCACCCCCTCCTCCCACTCTAGCCCACTGAAGCTGGTATATTCGGGGCACAGGATCCCTAGTGTGGAAGGGAATGGTTGCTCCAATACCTCAAGCCAACATGTGACGACTACAAAGGGTGGATATATACCATGGCCCACTTCCTGCTCTCGCCATGTTGTTGCTTTGTGTGGATTGGCTATGATTCTCATTCTCAACAGCTGCAATCCTCTCCTCTGGCTGATATGTGCCTAGTTCTTCATCATTACGCGGAGCGGAAAGGCAGCACAAATTTCTGAGGCAAACCATCGCTTCTTGACGTCCAAATTTGTCATCAGCGCTGTGGCAATTCATCACAGAATGGAAAGCTTTACACTCCCTCAAACAACACAAAAATACAGATAGTGCCCGGAATAGAGTAGATCAATCCATGTGTATTCTTTCATACATGCTATTGCATTTGACGGGAACCAGCAAGAACTCTAAACACTTTGAGAAAGCATGGAAAAGAAATCAAACCTCCCCCCATATCAAACTGCCTCAGGAATGTATGTGAGCCAAAATAGTCAACATTTGCACATCAATCAGCCACAGTCAAGGTGCTTCCCACTTGGATGCATCTCTCAAAACAAATACACAAATATTTTCCAGATAATGTAAGTCAATAAGACATAATGTAATAATAATTGCTCAACGTCAGACGATTATAGAAAATAATAAATGTGTGGTGACAAAGTTTTTCTTACATTTTTAGGGTACCTGATTTTTATTCAACAAAACCAAAAGTAGGTTTTTAAATATGTGTAACTCATTCCAAACTCTCACAAATGGTGGCAAACATTAATATTCACATGTATTCATTTTCGGGCGTATGCAAAGCTTTAAAACTGTTTTTTTTCCCCCCTCAAACAGCAAAGTGAAACTGGGGTGGACCACCCAAGAGCAGCCATTCAGAACGCCGTTTTCAGCTCTTATACTTCCGGAATGACGAGACTATTTTTTTTAATTATTAGGTGCAGACAACGTGTAGCGGTCTCATTTTCTCACAAAGTGGTGCTTTTAGAAGATACTCTTTGATGGAAAACATAATACTTTAGGGTAAAAATTAGGGTGCCCCAGCTTGAAGGGACTGCTTAATCTCAAATTTTGACAAAACAGCAGTATTAGCAATCATTGAATATCTATCTATCAATCTATATCTAGTTCTTGGTTTACACCAACTTATTCAAATTAGATTCTTTGAGTAGGTTTTGGTTTGTCAAAGCTTGCCTGATCTTTCTTCCTAGGGAATGTATATGTGCAACCAAACAGTCCAGTTTTACACATCAGTCAACAGTGATACAGACAGGACACGAATGAAAGCGTCTTTGTACATTTTGTAAAGACAAGGTGCATTTGCGACAGGCTAACACATGAAATCACTCCCACCACTTAAAGGGAGATCACAGGAATGTCACATAGATGGTAATGGAGGCGGAACACATGGCAGAGCAGCATTAGTCAAGCTACTAACTGTGAAATGGTTTTAAGGCAGTCATTCAGCTCACGTAAAGGTTGTGCTGAAGAGGATGTGGTGTGTGAACAAAAGCTGGTAAAAGGAACAGGACAGTGAGGAGCGAGCAGCCCAGCGCTGGCACTAGAGAGGTGCTGATTGGTGCTTTGATGTGCACAATTCGCCTGCCATTTCCACTGAGCTGGGACCAGAGCTCTTGTGACAGGTGTGCAGTTGCAAAGCTATGTTATTCTGCCCAAAGAACAAAACTCACAAAAGCAAGCCACACGTCTATTTCAAGAATGCGGAAGTATGTGAATTCATATTTATATCACGGGCTTGATGTGTATGAAAAGGAGTCAACAGGAGACGAGACTAGGAAGAAAGCCCAAAGACCAAAGGCTGTTATTTTTATGTATTATATGTTTGTTTTTTTAAGTGTCATCTCAAAAGATTTGTTTAAGTATTCCAAAATCAAGTAAATGCTGTAGGTAGGGTAGTATTAGGTAGGTAGTTGTGTGTTTGAGAATAAAGTGAGGTAAAGGAGGCAGATTTTCTCTTTGGAAGTGCAAATACCAAGGGATAAACGGGCTGAGTTTCACGTTGGAAATGACAAATGATAATGAAAATAAGTATATGCTTTGAGAGGCCTTGAGGCAATTTGATGCTGCAATTGTCACTGTCCGTGGTTCTGAAACTCAACTGAATAATAAATCCAGCTCCTGTTCTGCTACTAACAAAACAGATACAAATATTAAAAATAATGGAAGAAATTGATTTGATGTCAACAAAGAATTGACTTTTCTTAACCAAAATTATTAGCTTCACGAACGCACTTAGACAGCTAAGATCAGCACAGGAGAAAAACAAAGGCAGAAAGCAGACATGCGTTTGCTTTGAGACACAAAGGAATCAGCTTAAGGAGTTGAATCAAGACAGCGCGCAGAGAAGTCACCTCGGGGAAAACAACTATAGTTATCCTCCTGTCTGCAGTGAGACTTCAATCACCATCTATTTAATCAAAGCTTGTTCAAACTGGCATTTTCCATTGTCTGGCCACGCAGGTTGTCTCTGAGTCGATGTCTCCCCCTCTGTTCAGAGACCGCCTAATGTCCCCGGCCTCTTCACTCAACAGGATGTGGCACTTATCATCAGGACAATGACCGGCCAGTTGTAGGAGTGTGAAGCAGCAGGATCGTGCCAGTGCAAAGCAAGAAACAGGGTCAATTGGGCCAGGATGAAAAAGCCAAGGAGACTAAATTACATGCCTGGACACAATGCAGGCCCGGCTGACCACTGTGTTCCCCTGGTCACTTAGAAAGCAAATGGTGCAATGAGGCCGAGTCAGAGAGTCCTTCCTCTATTGAATAGCCTCTGTTCTTGTGGCAATTGGAGCAGCAAGTGGACAGGCAATTCACAGGAGGGAAAATAAAGATGTAGTACTGCTGACGAGCAGTGCGGCTTGCTAATAAACAATCTTGTATGTCAGCAGTGATCAGCCGACACTGTACACGGGCAGCATGAAAATCAGATAATTGGCACATTTAATGGCCTAATGAACCACCTGCAACTCAAAAAAAAAAAAGAAAAAAAAAAAGCACCAGATTCTAAATGGATAATGCGTACAACACTTCAAATTAAGATTTACTGATGCACTTTGATATGTGATGGATAGAAAAAAAGTTAACTAAACAAGTAAACAAGTGTATAACACATGAGTTTCATAAAGGGTAGTAGTAGTGGCTTTGTGTTGTTTTTCCGTACAAGCCAGATGGGAGATTTGTATTTTCCTAGCATGTACATTTAAATAAATGAGAAGTGTGCAGAAATGAAATAATATAACAGAAGTTCAACCACAACAAATGCATTCGACAAAAAAACATTACTGAGCAAAAATACATTTTTCAGAAAAAATATCTCACTGCAAAGAGTAAAATATGTGTTTCATTTTTCTCCCTCCGATGACCCATCTGTGCTTTTACATTTGTGCATGTGCAGCTGCAGATCTGCCTGTTCTTTTATTTGACGTCTTAATAGTTCATCGCTTGTAGCCATGTAAGGAATGTTAAATAAAGCTCTGATGTGTAATTTGTCGCTCCACAAACATTCACACTCTTGGCCTACCCTGGGAGTTAATGCAACAGATTTGTCATACACAAGCCAGGCACAGCTAGAGGAGGAGGAAAAAACACCTATTCAATCTGAATTTCAATCTCATAGGGCTCTATGCAAATGAATGCAAGCTGATGCCTTAGCTCTCACCCACTGCCAGAGCAAACAGCAAACTGCGCTTGTGTTGAGAAAGGAGAGGCCCACAATGAGGCAGGCAAAAGGCAGGCAAATGAGCAGAAAACAAGGAAGCTCTTACAATCCTGGAATACACAATTAGGCATCTAACTGATACATGTAGAAAGTTAAGAAGCAAAAATGTATATTTTTTTTCTCCATTTCATTTGAGGAATCCCTTTCTCTAACATCTTGTTCCTTGTTGCTGTGGCCTTCAGCATAATGGTTCTCTGGGACTTTCATGGAATTGATGGATAATCAGATGCTTGTATAGAAAATCTCCATCACGATCAATCCTCCATAACAAACAAAGAGTAAGCTCTTTAGTTAATAAATAAGCTGTGAGACAGAGAGCGAGGAGGACTAAATCCTTTCTTGAGTTGGCAGCACTTGTCAAAATCTCCATCACGTATCCCTTTCATACCAATAATCTCTGTGAATACAAAGATATAATTTGTATGTGTAATGTGCAATGTAAAAATGTGGGCTGGAGGATATATGGGGATATTGGAGAGTTTACTCAGATATGCGTCCGATATAGAATATTTTGACATTATTTGATACCGGTATTTTTCTAAGCTGTTCCAGTCTCCACTGTAAAATGAGAAATAGGAACGGTTGTATGTTTACCCATTATATTTCATGTGTAACTTATTTTATCAACTTTTTTTTATTTTGCATAAAAATACAGTTTGTTATTACCATTATTTAACATATATTTTTTAAGTGAAAAGCTGCGATTGGTTGTGAACTTCAAATAAACCTCCAAAAACTACATTCAACAATTTCTATTGTGTAGCCAAAAACAAAAGGAATGTGAAGAACCAGTGGTTTGGCTTCAGACAATTCTCAGAGAGGACAATTAACATTTTTGAAGAGACATCTTGACCCAAAACTTAACTGTGTATCAGATGTATTTTCATTTTAAACACCTGTTAATGTTCACGTTTTATGATCAACGGAGCTGGCAATTACAATATATATTGATAAAAATGAACACAAACCAGCAAGAAAAGTCTTTCATTGCTTTTGATGGCTGGTTGGTTATCAATATCTTCCACCAGTGAATGAAACAGGATATTTTCATCCAAAAGTGAAAGTGAAAAAAAATTGCCAATATGTTGCAGTAATCTATCGGTAAATAGCAGTTATCGACCACAGCAGCAAGACAAGTATCGGCTGTTGGTTAAAAAATGTTATCCATCCAGACAGGACCATCCCCAACATCAGGTATTGACATATCAGAGCCCCTTTTTCGAATCGGCCTTAAACAGTAGCACTTCCAAGACAATGGTGAGTCGGTTGAAGCAGATTTCAGGACCACAGCCTGAATATCGCTCAAAATGCACTTGACGATGCACACTGGTGCTACAGAGGTTGGCATGGAGTTGTTAGCCTGATGTTGGTGCATGACTGGGGCAGCCAGGTCCAACTACTCTGCCAGCCTTGGCCTTGGCAAAAGACAGTGGCCTGGAGGCTGCACTGTTGAACAAGTTCCTGGCAGAAGCTATGCTAAAAAGAAAGAAACAAAAGACAAACAAAACAACTACTGAAAGAAACAACTGGTATTTGCATCCAGCCACTCCGGTGTAAAGTACACATCAATATCTACTGAACAGGTGTTGGTAAATAAATCCATATCACTGAGAACCAGAGCACTGGACCTTGCCATGTCAACATGTTTGAACTTTAGCCATGTCTACACACTGCAACGGCAAGCCGAAACAAAACTCATTTATAACCAAATTCTAAGAGGGCTTATAATAGGCCCTTTTCACAAAGCCGTAATAATGTGGGGCTTTACTTCCTGCTCCATACATTCTTTATGGGAATTAGCTGAGTCTTCTTAAAATAAATCAAAATAAGAAAGATCTCACGGCGGAGGGTGAGTCACAGATGGAGATTCACTGGCAGCGTGTTAAAACCTATTTTTGTCTCAAAGCTAAAGGTTAACATAAATTAACTTAAAAATAAAAGCAGACAAACTTGAGAAAAGTACATAGGATGCAAAGTCGATTGTTTTTGTGAACAGGTGAGTTCATTTTGTGGTGTTATTATTAATTTAATTTAGGTTAGCAATAGCTTTTAAAAAACACAAGTTTCCCCCGGTAAAGTAATCATACTGTTCGTTTAGGTCTTCACCTGCTGTCAGTGATTATCCAGCTGTTACTCGGCCTCTGTTTTGTGTTCATTGGTTATTGATTTATTTTAGTGGAACTGAGCTAATTCTCCATAAGGAATGAAAGGAACAGAAAGTAAAGCCCTGCATTTTTCCAAAACTTGTGAAAAGGACATATATAGAGTCATATAATTTGACTAAAGTCAGGGTAGAGGCTGTAAACAGAGCTGCAACTTAAGGTCAGAGGTCACTGAATCACCCATCAGGTGTAAGTGGCACCAACAGGTGCCTTTCTGGTCTGACATCCAGACATCAGGCTGGAGGTCAAAGGTAAACTGTGTCAACCTTCAGAATAATAAATTTATAATCCCAGTGACATTAGACATTATACATTCTGGTCATAGAATCAGTTGTGTGTTTTATATTTGTTTATATTCTTCCTGCATTATATAATTTTTGAAATGGATAGAATGTCTTATAGCAACATAAGGATTCTATGTTACAAACAGCATTAGCATTTCTATTCAAGTTTATATTTTTGTTGTATACATTTCATCTCTAATAGCCTTCAATAGCAATTTAGTAATATACTGTCCTGCCTTATACAGAGAGGTGGGTAGAGTAACCAAAACATTTACTCAAGTGAGATAAGTTTCTTAAAATAATATTACTCAAGAAGAAGTAAAAAGTATTGGTGCAGGGAATTACACAATGGTAAAACAGTAAAGGTGGAAATTACAATTTGTAGTCTAACTATAAGAGTGACTGTTACTTGACTTCCCATCTCATTTAAAAAATGAAATGAATCTAACAGGAAGGATAAAACATGGTATTTTCAAAGGACAGACACAAAAATGAGAAATGCAAGAAACACAAATATTGAAATTAGCTGATACTGTCAACATAACGTCTGAAAACGACAAACAAAGCTCTGTTCATAGTAAAGCCAGTAAAACACTACAGACAGACTTTACCTGCGTTGACTTCGAGCAGCCTCCTCTTCTTTTGCTGTCTCTCGCGTTTCTCCCGTTCAGCCTTCTCCTTCGCTGCTCGTGCCCTCTTCTGCTTCTCCTCAAATTCCCTCTGTTTCAAGTTGTCTTTCAGGGCTTGCTGTGTTGGGGGAGAAAGAAACGATGTAAGGCAAAGACACACAGAAGCAAAGGAAAACATGACACGCTGCTAATGGAGGTTAATTGCACAAGTCTGTCAAAGTCAAGTCAAGACAACTCTAAAGATGTCTGCATTTGGCGTTTTTTCTTTTGGCAAAATTTGTTTGGTTTGAAAATGAGTTGATGTCATTGTACATAGCTATTAATCACACTGTTTGTACTCTGCCTGCAAATTAATGTTAGTGTCACGATTCTAAAACTTGATTTACACTCCGGTAAATTTCAACAAACTTTTTTTTTATATTACCTTAGGGTCTTGGCCTTATTTCTATATAAATCAGGCAGGAAGATATGGCCTAAAATCTCTATAATGATAATACAGACACAGTTTGATATAACGATATATTAACTGCAGCGGTGGATGAAGTTACTCAAGTAAAATCACAGATACAGCAGCAAAAAAATACTCAAGCAAAAGTATTACATTTTAAAATCTATTCAATCAAGTAAAAGTATTCAAGTACTCCTAAAAATGTACTTTAAGAGTAAAAGGTAAAAGTAATTATTTTTGGAGAACTATTACAGCATCAAACTGTTCTCTTGGTTGATTTATTCTGTTGAGTTTTGGTCATTATAGGCAACTTTTCTTCTTTTTTTTTCTCTATTCACCTTATTCCGGAAGTTGCCGTACGCACCGTCATCTTGTTTCCGTTGTATTAGTTTACACGGAGCAGACGAGCTCAACAGAAAATAAGTTCTACATGGACTAAAAAGTCGTTTTCAGATGGACCAGGAAATCGGTGCGTTGTTGACTTGTTGCTCGTGTTCATTAAACATTTTACACAAATCAACCTACTTTATGTAAAATTTTAGCGGCAAGACTTTTCCCTTGTTCGTCATTAGCTTTAACGGAGTTCTCGTCAAACGGAAGTGCGTTTACAACAAAAGTGTGTATATGTGGGAAAAAAACGACAAAAGTGGGCGGGGTGGAATAAGGTGAATAGAGGCTATTTGTTTGCTCAAAAGGAACTAGAAAAAAAAAAGGAAAAAAGATGCAAGATGTTGCCAAAAAAAAAAAAAAAAACTTAATGAGGGCCTTTAGAATATTTTAATTAACTTGTTAACAGGCTATTGAAGTTCTATTTTTAAGTTCAGCTTGCACTTCACAATTAATTTCTCTGCTCTTGTAAATAACAAAGCAAACGACAATAAGTGATACGATATTATTTCATTATATTGTATGTCTTATCGAACCAACATATACTACTGCACCTTAACGTTCCACTTGGAACAAAATAGGTTAACATTAAACTACAGCAATGCTTTAACCTTTAATAGTCACCTCAATTTACTCATTCTCTCTAAACTATCACCATACTCATCTCTGTGGCGTGGGTGTGTAGTTACCCCTTGGATTTTGTGCTGACGGACGGTTGTGATTTTCATATTACCATTTTACTAGATTTACATCAGCTTACAAATGGGCGGCGACGGATTCACATTCATCTACATTGTTGTAAAATGTAATTTGACTTGAATGATAAAGACAGAGCAGTCGAGGCTTGTATTAAAAAAGCTGGCGGTCAGCTTCAATCAAATTTGCATTAGTTTATCATTGGATGTATTGTTTTTCATAGAGGCTTACTGTGTGGGCAGAGATAATATGTATTTACTGTATGTCAACCAGTGCGAGAGCAGCTCTATAATCTCAGTGCCAAAGCGCTGTTAAACTCATACAATAGTGTCAACTGCTCAATAACAGCAGCCAGACAGACTGCATGTGATTTAATAGAGTGTTTACGTGACTGACATAGAGATCAATACACAGACACAGGATGAAACGCATCCATCAAACTAACGACCCCTCATTCTTATCATCTAAACTACTCTGGTAGACGAGGCAATTACAGTCATTTTCTCTCATGTAGCGCACAAAATGTAAAGACCTTGTAGCATTTATGAAATAAATAATGAGCATTAAATACAGGCCAGAATCACATCAGGTGGAATAATTTTGTGTCAAGAACAAAAAGATTGAAAAGTTGAAAAGATATTGAGCTTTCGAAATGTGGCTATAATAAATCCAGACTCCACTTTACCAAAGAGAGGACTAAAATAAAAAATTATTGCAGTTTAAGGAAGTATAACTTGCAAAACAAGTTAATAGAGGCTGACAATATAATGTAATACTTCTCCTTCCAAACAGATATGGAGTCACCAAACTCCAGTACTCCAGAGTATTTCTTCAGGGGACAATTATTATGATAATCAAATTTGAATGTAATTGACATTTTTTATTTTTCGGAGAAACTATGATATGATCACTATGATAGTCCAACTGTCCCAGGCATTCTAAGCGGTCTTTTGTTTGGCTCAAAACCATGTAGCAGGTGGTTTCAGAGCTATGGCTTTGCACAGCAGAGGGGAAGTCTTCAGGGGACAACATGACATCTTATTTAAAACTAGGCTCTTAACTGCTGGCAGGTACCCAGGAAAAACAATGATAAGTCAATGAGCGGTCAATAGTACAAGCGCAGCCATTTAAGCAAGAATCACTGAAGGTACAAAGAATTAGAGCAGAAAAGGGCGTATGCATGCTTGTTAAAATAAACACTGATGTTAACCAAAACGCCGCTCTCTACGGGACGTTATACTGACTTACAGTGTCAATACAGGTCTTGTTTGGTTCCATGGCTTCTGTGACTATGAAATGTATCGTCACATTTTCAAGCCTGTTATATTGATGATGAAAATATAGTTTTAGTGTTGCCATTTTATAAAACACTGTTTCAGGTCAGGCAATAAAACAAAAGCTAGTATGCTGTCATGTTATCCATTACGGCAGCAACTACTGATTCAATCTGTAGTCGAGTCAGTGATTTATTTTTATTTTTTTTCAGTTAGTCAAACATTATTATAATTTGGGACAATTTTTCCCCTTTAATTTAGCTCCCCAATTTTAGCTTAATATTTGCAAACGGAAATGTTGTTGATCTCCTCCGGTGGATCCTGAGGTGATCCTAGGCCAGCCGAGAGACAGAGTCCCTCCAGCGTATCCTGGGTTTTCCCCGAAGACGCCTCCCAGTGGGACATGCCTGGAACACCTCCCCAGGGAACAGATGCCCGAGCCATCTCTGCTGGCTCCTCTCGACGTGGAGGAGCAGCGGCTCTACTCTAAGCGCTTCTCGTGTGACTGAGCTCCTGTCCTGATGTAAGTGACATCAGTCACTGAAAAACGTCACACATTGAAGGAATTTGAAGGATTTTGACAGTAGGAGGGGAGAAGATTTTCAAACCAGGATTCAACAAACAAGCGTGGAATGAGATAAATGCAACTCTAGGTGTCTTTTTGATTATAAAACAATGTTAGAACATGGCTAAAAGTTAAAAAAGTCAGTTTTGCATAATATATGTCCATTAAATTACAAAGTATGTGTTGTATGTGAGTCCTGTCTTATTTTGATTTAATTGTCTTTGTGATCAAACCTTTTTTCCCCAAGAAAATGACAGGTATTACAGTACTTCAGAAAATGATAAACTAACTTAAACTTATCTTAAAATAGGCAATGGTTATTTCAGAAGTTGACACCATTATTCTGATTTATCGTTGCAGCCCCATAAGATTCTGGTTCTATGGCTAACTATTCTACACTATTACATGCATGAATATTGAATAAACTAACATGATACATGAAAATTTCAAAGAAAGAATACATATTTTCGTTTTTTCTCTTCTTTTTTCAAGACCAGAGAGTGAAAATATAAAATAATAAAAGGAAGAAGATATGTTTTTGAAAGTATTTCTGAGCCTGTAAATGAATAAATGCAATATGGATATGTTTAAACCATACAGTGGAACATTCCAGACAAAGGCATAACATCTTCATGGAGCAAAGCTAGTGGCAAACCCCCAATCAGAAAAGCTAAATAGTTCAGATTTAAGAGCAGGTAGTCTATTCAAATCAAACTGCTGAAGTATGGGGAAAAAAGTGGCAAAAAACAGGATTACAAAAATATGAAGTGTCATGTGATTTCATGTTGTGACGAAGCATCCAGTTAGGAGTGTAATATAGGGCTACAGCGGTGCGGTGAGTGGAGATGGAGGTGGGGAGTGGCGTTGCCTAGTCTCAGAGGAAATTGCCCTCCGCTCTCCTTCATCACTGCAGGTCTGCTTCCCCCTCCTCCTCTCCTGGATGTCCGCCATTAGACACGCTCAATTGGATTCCTGTCAGATGTGCGGCCTCGCCCTGGGTCTCCTTCCTACGGGTGACTGAGCACGCTCAAAGTGTGCGTGTGTATGCGCCGGTGTGGGTCCTTGTGCATGAAACACCGAGCGGCTCTCCCTTATAAAAACTGTCAACATCAAATCGCATAGACACACAAGCAAACAAGCACAGGTTACACACATTGAACGCATGGCTATATTCACTCCTTGAGACAGCACTGGGCTATTAGCATGGGCCTTGGCACAGCAGGGTAAATGCTGACACAGATTTGACCCAGAGGTTGTGCTGTGGAGATTTACTGTGTGCCTATGTTGACTGACCCAGCCTTGGCTTCTGGTGGATATGTCTGTACTGTACGGAGAGCCCATTTGGACAAATTGCTGAGGTGAAGCAGCTTACACCTTGACCTACCACAGGGGAGTAAATAGCTACCAAGGGAGTTTTGACCATATAATGCTAGTCTTTTAAACACTTGGCCTCTCCACCTTTCACTGGCACAGTCATTAACTGTTGCTGGTGCAAGAAAATGTTTCTACAGACATTGGTTTGAACATAACTTGTAAAATAAATAAATTGCATTTCTTTGGAGACTTTAAAAAAATCTTGGGAACTGTAGGAAATCATTAACGCCAGACATATGCATTCAAGTCTAGTCTGGAGGTGAGTTGGTGAGACTTGCTATTAACTCCAAGGATAGAACCTCAGAGAAATTGAACACTCAAGTAGAAATATGAAACCACAAAATGAACATGGCCTGCCTCTTGAGCAGCCTGAAGGCAGGTGGAGAGGGATGCTCTTGGTTGACTGCGTGTTTACTTGCCTGGGTGGAAAGACTTTATTGCTGTAGTTTCTTCAAGTTCAATGCTAAGGGATTGGATACAAATAATTGGCAAGGCTAACAAACAATTTCAAAAACTGATAAAAAATATTACTGATGAAACAGCAAGCACTAGAGGGTAAGTGGGAATGTTGTTTCTAACATTTGCGAAATTTGAATGTTGAGTATAGTGTTTATAACGTAAAAATGAATAACAGAAAGGGTTATTAAAGATGAAAATGGAAAGAAATGCATGTTATATTTCTGCTCTTCTGTAGGTCATTTTACACTCATGCATTTGTCTGATTTCCTACACCTCAACGAATACATTTTAAGACATTTCTTTTTGATTCACACAATATTGTCTAAATATGAGGAGAAAGTGCTGCCATTAAAATAGCATTATATCGTGATACTAAATTGAGTGATATAGTATCGATATTGTGAGCTGCTCTATCAATCGGAGTATTATTTTTGTATTATAATAATTATTTTGTGACAGCGCTCCCATTTTGATTGATTATTCAATTGGAAGTAGTATAAAATAGTGATATATCGCAAAACTAAGATGTTATCATATCGTGAGCCATGTAATTTGAATCGTATTAGGATTAATTTTTGTCAAATTACCCACCCCAAGTTACCATCTGAAAATGGCAAATTTTCATGGGAAATGACAAAAACGCCAAAAAGCCACAGAAGCAACACAGTCCATTTGACTAAAAGAAATGTACAGTCGGCACTTTAGAGCACAGTATAATCTAAAGCAAAACTAATGACCATGGAGGAAAAATGCCATGAAAGCCAATGGAGGCCAGGGTAAAAACTTCAGAGGGCTAATTAGCTGCTATTATCTGCATCGCCCATTGGCCTGTGCCACTAGTCCCGCTGATTAAACACAGTTGGTCTTCACAGCAGAAACCTCGGCTGCTATTGTACAGACCAGAATTAACCCCAGAAACTACAGCTGAATGCTCTCTGTGCCGCCCACATGCTCAAGATAGGAACGTAATAGTAGTAGAAATAATAAAGCCTCAACACGGTAAGTTTAGCTACTGAATTGACAGCGTAAAATAATTTGGGTACCTATTAGGTGGAAAAGCGCTCTATAAATAAAAATTCTTCTTCTTCTTCTAATTCAAACAAAACTAAAATTATCTCTCCAGATAACAGATGCTGTTAGAACATGAGTATTCAGCACTTAAGGTCTACAATCTCTCCCTTTCACTGACTCTTTTATACTCACAGTAAACATGGCGCGGAAGTTGCTCAGATCCGTGAACAGCTCTTCCACAGAGGTCTTCTTGGGGTCGACGGCGAAGAACTCCAGGAGATTTTGATAGAGCGACTCCATGTTGCCGTGCATGATCACCAGCTTGGCATACTGCTCCCGCGCAACCGTGCTGAAGCTGTGAAGTCTGTGTCAAGGGCAACATCCGTCATGTAACAACTGACTGTGTTGTATTTTTGTGCATTATGATAAAGCATAGTTGTTGCCTGGAGGAGGTGAAGCTTGAGAAACCTCATGACAGCGGTGTACTATAATGTTAGTGGGGTTTGTTGCTACACAGCGTTAGATGCTATAACCCCCTGCATCCTACAGCTGTCTGTGAAAGGGAGGCACATCTGGCTCCTTACAAATGGAGTTTGAGATATTTGACTGTAAATACACACCAAAAACTAAAATAAATATGTAATGAATCTAAAAAGTTGGGCAACACTTTATAATTACTACACATATTGCCTTATTAAAGCATAAAGGAAGACATGGTGAACAAATAGTTAATTAAGAAAAATTCAGGCTAACCATAACCCTAACCTTAATTAAGTAGTTACTAAGACAGAATATTACTTAATAAGCTATTTGTTCCGTATAATTAAGTCTTTCTTCATGCTTTGTTAAGGCAAATTAAGGTGTACTTATTGTAAAGTGGTACCAAAAGTGGAAATGTTAATTATATTACAATCATACCTATCATTGCAAATGTCACATCTATCCATAAGAAGAACAAACATTACAGTACATTTAGTTATTATTATTATGACCATAATTAATTGTACATATTACATATACTGTATATATTTGTTGTTATTTAAGTTTTATGTTTTTTATTGAAGTAATGTAAGTTCCTCAGACCAAAAAAAGCGAAAGCAACTCAAGTATTGGAAAAGTAATCAAAACATATTTCCAACTTTTTCTGTTAATGACTAAGGATTGCTTCTTTTGCAGATAAAAAACAAGCCCATAAACAGCCTCACTTAGGTCAATTGTCCACCTTGATTATAGCTCAATGGATTGGGCAATTTGAGGTCCGAGTTGTGTGTGGCCGAGAATACAAATCTCTCTTCACAACAACTAAATGCAGTTCAATAGTGTCTTCCCGATTAACTTGTCAGTCTGTCCATGCCACAGCAGCCCCAGCAGCAACAGAGGAAAGAGGCACAAGTCAAGGCTGAGGGACCCCAAAGAGAGCAGCGCTGATAAGTATCATAGTGGACAAAATCTTTCCTTTTTACTTCTCAGCCACTCCTCACTCTCCTGTCGCTTAGACTGTTGCCCTGAATGCTCTTTTAGAATGATTAACCAAGGAGTGTCCAGTGAATTATACTATTTACAATATGTTTTTGGAGACATTAGATCTTAATCTGGCTTAATCTGTTTTAATAGCAGACTGGATAATTATGTAAACCACAGCACATTCAAGAAGACGACATGTACGTTTGACCGCAGAGGAATACATCCAAAGGTACCAAGCCTATCTTAAAATGACGTGAATTAGCATTTTTTTAAACTTTATTTGAGTAGTTTTGACTGGATTAGATTTAATTGCATATGTGATGCTGAATGTTTCTTGCTTGAAGTTATTTCTGGCTGCATATGGAATAATTTATCTTAAAATAAGACAATACATTTGCAAATGGGATGAGTAAAAGGATCTTAACCCACAGGCAGATAATGTGGTTTGAAATTAAATTAATCCAGTTCCATTAAATAAATAGTAAAGATAAAATAATCTTAATTTGTCAAAACATCTGAAATCAAGACATTTTAATTAATCTAGAAATACATTTTTTGCAGGGAAGGAAGTAAGAATACAATATTTAGGCATGGTATTATCAAGAATCAAATAACACAAATATTTTTTTTTCTCATTGGCTTAACTAAAAAAGATAATGAGGAGCAAATAGATTGTGCTTTGAAACAGGATTGTTTTTCTTTGATTGAACTTTTTTGGCAAGAAACCTGTCATTGTTTTCTCTCTGTTGGTTGTTCCTGTTCCAAGTTATTGCTAGTTTTGATGGAAAGTTTGAAGTAGACAGGTGGACATAATATTACGCCTAACCAATGTATTGTTCATTTAGTTTTCTAAAATGTTTACTTAATGTTTTTATTATAACTTGGGCATTTCTGATGAAGTACTGGCTGTGGTGGAAAATTGCAAGACAGCTGTCAAATCCATTCTCAGAGAACTCTTCTGTGTTGCAAGTTTTCGGTTAACTACAACAGCTGAAGACTTCAGTGGCCCAGCCCCAAGGCAATTGATCAAAACTACATGAAGGCAGGGCCGAGGGGCTATGGGCACAGGCTGTATTATTGAACACAAAACTTTACTTCAACTAAAACTCAGCTGTCAGAGTGATGGAGAAAAACTAAGATGATATAAGAATGATGCAATGCCAATCAAAGTAGACAGGTGCCAATGAAATGTGTGGGCTATTGTGTAATTAACATTAACAGCTTGGTTTGGTGATAGAAGTGGAGATCTGTTCAATCAAGTTTTTAATCAGTCTGCTGTGATGGAGGGTGAACCAGTTAAGCTAAAAAAGAGATAAGATTACAGTAAATTTGAGAAGTCAAAAGTTGAGACAAGGGCCTGGGTTTTCTTTAACAAGCCCATAGTATATGTAAACTATACGTATAAAAGGCTAAAATGCATATAATGTATAAATGTATAATTTTATGATAGATATTAGTAAATGAATCAAATTAATGCTGAATCTACGAGGACATAATTCTATATTTTCTTTTTTGTACTTGCGAGCGTCCATATAATGATGTATAATCTTTTCCAAATGTCCTAAGAACTCAAACTTGCACATGGTGATATGAACAGGTGTGAATGAACATAAAAAACTACAATGGCTTTTCACAAGCTCCAGTCAGTGTCACACCCCAATCTGTGTTACCATCTGTTTTCCATTAGTCTTCTTAATGTTGTCGAAAACATGACTTGAAGTAGTTTAGTTTAAAAGGTTTCTCGACTGATATTTACAAGAAGGTATCAAACCAATTCTAACAGGTAGTCACATATAACAAACCCCACACTTCCCTCTGGGTGTTCTTGTTACCGTTTGATGATTTACTGAAATCATGTTTACACAATTCTTTCCCAAAGTATCAGGCCTGGATTATGAACACAACAATACAGTGTATTATGTTGACAACATATTTATAAACTCAGGCATAGTGGAAAAGGTGACAGTCTTTTTGCAGAGAAAAATAAACACACTGAATGAGTAATAACAGTACAACTTTTTATGAACACTGGACTAGGACTAAACTACACGGTAGTTTTATCACACCAGGCAGCTTTAACTTACATATAGGTTTATAAATAAAGACAATACAGTACCCTGCTGTTTCATCGTTACTGTTTCAACTGCATAGTAATAATCTAACAGTTATCACTTTGTTCAGTATTTAATTGAACGAATCACTACTTTTTTACATGAAAGATATTTTAAAAAGCTACCCACTACTTTTATGACACAGGGTGGGGCTAACTCTGAACTCTAACTCTTGAGTGTATTATGAAGACATGAAGCCAACTCAGTGGTTACACCTCACGCTGTGCCATGTAAAATCTCACATTTTATTTCACAATGCTATTAATTAGAACCTCTTAGAGAACAGTGATTGTGAAAAACATTACGCAACAACAATAGTTTTATGCCAAACGTTCCTGGTAAAATAAAAAACTGATTTAGAAGAAATATAGTGATGTTGGTATAATCCAGCACTGGCCAGGCATCTTTTATCATGCTAAAAATATAAGAAACTGTACCAGACACACCTAATTTTGATTGCTCCAAGGTCTATTTTTCTAAGATAAGTCAACATAAATAATAATAAATATGTGAACACTGTGCGTGCGTAAAGGATATTGTCATTTTGGTGAAGAACATGTCGTTGTGGTCATCAGGGGAGGAGAACGTCTCCAGGTCTCTCTCCAGTTGTAGCAGCTGCCGCTCCATCTGCCTCAGGCTCTTCTCCAGATTCTCTGCAGACACTGACACACACCCACACACAGACAAGGCACATTCAGAAAAGTCACGAAAAATTTGAACAAAAAAAAAAAAAAAAACACAAAGTACAACTCAATTGCACACTCAATCAAATGCATTGTTATTTTCAGGCTGCTGCAGAGAAAAACATTTTGACAACAAGGAGCAGAAATTATAGCAGAATGTGGCACACTTATGCATACTTATTGTACGTATTCGCAAATAATTGACGGTAGGAGACAAAAACATCAGTACAAAACATATCCAAGGCATTTATTATTGTATATTTGTGTCTTTTATGCTTATAGCTCGGGCAGTAATTACAATAATGCAATAACAATGCTCCTGCTGACAAAGAAATCATGTCATTTTTGAGTTATGTTTACTATTTCGAAGCTAAAAACTCATACTTTTTGTGTTGCATCGAAGTGAAAATTTAAAGCCTAGTTTGCTGCAGTTTAGTCATGGTTGACACATTGAGCTAGACACAGAATATAACATATAGCTGAAATTACCCTGATTATAGTGCTTGACAAAGAGGCATAAGCTGCTTATTTTAAGTAGTTTCAAAACTTCCCTTGATCCACCATCATCCATTTTAAAAAGGAAGAAAGCTAAGACTTCAATGCCGCAAAGCATGCTTAAGATGTTAAAGGAACAAACTTCAAGATTTGAGCAATATATTTAATACTATCACTAATAATAAAGCAAATGTGACATTTCTCTTCCAGCTGTATGTCTAATGAGGCATTAACTTCAGAACACAGGTGATTTAATTCAGTACTCTATAAGCAGAAATTTAACACATATTTTCCAGCTAATATTTCTAGCACCTCAAAGCTTAACTCGATATCCGTGAATAAATCATTTTAAATTTAGTTTTTAATAAATGGCTCTGAAGGAGGCAAACTGTATTGGTTTATATTGTGTTGTTACGTTAAATAAGCTACAACTGATGGGGTGTTCTTGCTCTAACTAGTTACAGGCTACAGCCACTATGTCAAGACTAGGGGTGTCAAGATCATAGAATGATTAATACTCATGATTACTCAGGTCATAATACAATTAAAATAAGTAAAAGATAAAAAAAAATAATTGTGATGATTTTAGAAGAAAGTCATTTCAATATACTGTCTACACTAAGTAAAGATAATTCTGCTTTTTGTCACTGGCTGATTATGTCAGATTTACTTTACTTTATCATTCAGAATGTTTGATTTCATAAAGCTGTTCATAAGTTAGAGCTATGATAATCTTTTAGACAGTGTAAAGGAAAGGATTCACTGTTGTTTTGCCACACTGTCAATGGTTGTGAATTGTAAAAATCTGATATTTCTTCTCAAATTATGTGGAAAATATGATTATTGTGGGATCTCTAGTCTAAACAAATTATGTTCGAGTTATTCCGCCCATAGAACAGCAATGGAAAACCTGAGCATAAATGTAACTCAATTTGTATGTCACCAGAAAACCCAAACCTAATTTCAGAGCTTCGTATCCAGCCTCTACATTCTGCTCTTCCAAGATTTCTAAACCTTTAGCTAACAGAATTATTAATTAAACACTGTATCAGCAAACAGTCCGTAAATCTGGGATCTTTTCCTCTCAGCCTCACTTTCATTATACTCTGGTTTTAAAGCCGAGTGAATATCCAAGAGACACAATCTGTTGAATGAGGTGTGGGCAGCGTGTGGGAGTGGAGCTGGGCCAGGCAGGCAGTCTGTTAATAGAAATGATTAAATCCCACTGATGTTGCAGTAGTAAAAAAGGAAGAGTGGTTGGGTTTTGTAGCTTACAATTAAAAAAGAGCCATTCATGAAGAGGCTCCCATGAGATAAAATGCATATGACAATAACATACAAACCAGAACTAAAAACTGAGCATCGCCATCGAATCAGAATCACAGATTAGATGGTTGGTTGCAATTATCAAATCGCAAAGGTTGCAAAGGTCTTGGCAAAGGGAGCTAACCTTTACATTAAGTATTGAGTACTCAAACCTATTCACTGATTCAATATCATTCAGTATTTTTCTAACTGAGGACGCCAGAGGTTTACAGCTTCTAATGCAACACCAAAAGCTTCTTGAACAATGACTGAAGGCTCTGCAAACGCTAAAAACTGTAATGACAGAAAAGAGATTTGTCTTCCCTTTCCTCATTCTTTCAATACTATTTTTCATGCACAACAATGCAATGATAGTGTTTTCTCACAATTCGATATGTATACATGGGTATTGCTATGATTTTCGATATGTTTTAGACCTAACAACAAATGTGTCCTCAATTATTTTTATAGTAATTATCAATAAACATTACACTATCTCTTCTGAGTTTGAATGCAGCTTTCTAAAAGAGAATAGAAAATGTTAAGAAGATGGTATACAACAAATATATTCTACTGACAGATCATCTATAGCTGGTAACTTTAATCAAAATCATGTTATCAAATACATTTAAACAATTTATGAAAGTGTGACCACTGTACAAAGTCTTCCCCAGCACACCCCAAAAACTCTCAATGGAGTTAAGAGCTGGACTCTATGGTGGCCAATCCGTGTGTGAAAATGATGCCTCATGCTCCCTGAACCACTCGCCAAGCCAATGATTTGACCTTTCTCAAACACACTGACATCTTTTCCACGACCACAAGATTTGTTTTTCCACATGGTTGTTTCAGAAATTGGAAGTTATTCACTGCATCAGTTGAGTTTAAATACTGTGTTGCAGCTGAAAGACAATCACCCATGCATAGGAGGCTTGTCCACATTTGCTTAGCTGAATCCAGGTGACGACTTTTTTATGGCAGTTAGTGTATATGAGATATGGAGTTGTAACATTACATGCGTTGTCTAATATAATATAGTAGTGTGAATATATTAATAAAATTCTCACAATAGAGACAGTTGTATCTGCTGCTCTCTTTGGCCTTGGTTATCTGTCTTTCTGTTTAAGCAAGACTTTTTATGAGCAGTGGGGCCCGGACTGCCCCAGTGGTCCAGAGCAGTTGGAAATGGATATAAGACGTTTTCGACGAATAATAATGGGTACATTTGTAGAGGTCAAATCCCCCATTGACTTCGCTTTATTACTCTGCCTACCTGCTGGGCTATAAATGAGACTTACCGGAGCAGTATGCATACTCGCAAACAGCGCGGCCCCGCAATGCACACGGCTCCTCCATAGATCATGCCCACGATGTATGGAAATTAAGCGAGTGAAAAAAGGACGATGTGCCATTGGAGACCGTGGGCTGACAGAAAAGAGTGACTAGACTGATGGGGCAAGCAGCTGGGAGTAGAGGAAAAGAAATGAAAAAGCATGCGACATATATTTTACATGCAGAGGCCGCTTCATATAAAAAAATATGAAGGTCACTGAAATGTCTTTGCCGCTTTTGAGTTCTTTATGTTTAATCTGGCCACAGAACAAAAGCAGTGCTCTGTTTCGCTTACTTTTCACATTAACATCTCCTCAAGGGCAAAAACACTAACTAATCAAACCTAAAATAGTTTTACCTTTGCTAAAAATAAAAATAACTTCCTTTCAAGGTCCCAAGGCACATTTTAATCTGCCATCTTCCATATCACGTACATTGCATCTATTTCACTATATTAAACATCTCCCAAAAAGCCATGTGTCAACTTAACCTTGGATAATGCATCTACAAATTTAAGCATGCCCTTCAGAGTGGCAGAACAGATAGATCTTGGATGATAAAAAGGGACAAAGCGGCCCAATTCCCCAAAGTGATGTGCAATGTTTAGTAAGGTTATAAGATGTTCTCTCAAAAAGTCAGTGGGATCTACAAAACATGTCGGGAATGCAACCGTATATAGTATATAGTGTGCATATATATATAGTGTGTGTGTGTGTGTGTGTGTGTGTGTGTGAGATTAACAAGATGAAGCGTTATTTTAAGATCCCAATGGGTATTGTCATGTGAAGTGGATTTGTACACAATGATTAATAACTTAAGTATTTAGTCCTTCTGTTTTCATGGCCAAATCATTTTTCCTTTTACCATCCAGTGGCCTTCTCAAAACAAGAGTGTGTAATTAATCAAATTTCAATAAAAACTATGATTATTGCTCTAACTGATTACAAAAAACATTTAATGGAGTAATTGTGTTTTAACATTCACCTGGGGGCATTAATTGTGCACGTGCAAGTTTTCATCTGTTCCCTTTATTTTAGGCTTGCTGATGCACCACATTCTAGTAAGTAAATAGTTGTTGGAATAATTGTGATTTCAATTATGATGTAAATGATCATGATTTTCTTTTCTCTGTAATCGATCGGCCCCACATTAAATAACTAAAATACAGAAGGACACGGTGAGATGTATGCACTCAAAGCAATAACTCTTCACAACGGCAAAGGAAGAAATATGGACACAGCTAAAGAAAAATTCAAGGATCTCGTTTCATCTTCCTTGTGCATTTCGCCAGAGGCTGGAGGACACACTTTCTTTCATAGGCGAGTATAAAGACCTCACTGGAGCATCGTTATACGCAGATTATCAAAGCCCTCACAAACGCCACAGGAACCCTCCAGAGGTAGTCCAAACAATTAAGACACACATATCATCTGCATTCTGCCATGTTTTCCTTTTACTCCCACATACTGCACAGCGCATAGATTCTGCAGGAAGCAAACTGTATAGTTGAAGTAGTGCAATACATTATAAACCTTAGAACAGATGTAGTTTTGTCCTAATTTTGACACGCACACACATTTGAGTTATCGATATTAGTCATTATTATCCACACCTTGATGGGTTTACTCCTGGGTTTTTAAGGATAATCTTGGCTAAATCATCAATTAATGCAAGTATAGACCTGGTTCTGAAGAGGATCTTGGTGTGACTAAGCTAAAAATCACTATCATACTGCTGTTTCTATGTTGGCTTATACTTCGTGCCTCCTCTTGAGTTTGTGCTTGTAGCAAAATAAACAAGCTGTCCCTGCCTAGTTGTGACCTTTAGCACTCTATAGGAAAGTATACCCATAGAAGACTTTCAATGAACCCTTGTTGTCAGCCTTTTTGTTCAGTATTGTCTCCACTAAATAGAAAACATGACCTCACAAAAGAGACTATTGTGTTGCACTAAGTGAGGAGGAAGAACAGTTTTATGCAACAACTAACATTAAAGCAGACATTAGATGTTTACAAGTCCATTTAGCATCTGATCTCGGAAAAATCCCCAGAGAGAAACACAGAGGAATAAATAAAGAGTTTAAATAAAGATACGCTTAAACTGACTTCAAAATGATCTGTGTATTATTAGAACATGATCTGAACAGTGTGATAATAGAGCGCTGACTGGTGTTAGGGGATTGTTGTAAACATACTAATAGAACTATTAATCAGATCTGAACTTCATGGGTTACAATGCTTTATTATTTTTTAGTTTGCATATCCATAATAAAGTTGTATTTGTATTTATTGTTGTTTGGTCAAATACACAAAGCGCACCCCAGCCAAAACAAAGAAGCAAATATATAATGTAAGGGTAATATATAAAATGTAGTTAATATTGTGAATTTTGATTTGAAGATATGATTGAATATAATACAATATAAAAATAATTCTATTGTTTATAATAGAAAATAAGGTAAAATTGAAAAAAGTTATGTTGCAAACTTTCAAATAAGGGTATGAAGTTAAATGTCTGTACTTTTGTGATTTTTACAGAGAATCCACATTGATAATTAAACCTAAACTAATGGATTGGCATAATATTGTCTGAATATCATTATTGCGATACTCCAAATAATACTGAGAAATTTTTGTCAATATGGCTTATTCCTAACTTCTGAGATATCGTCTTCACAGCGTTCTGAGAATTGCTGTCTTGCTGTGGCGTTCAGAGCATTGGTATAGGCTTTTTGAGTTCATCCACAACACCAAACTCGAGCCCTTTCAAATCATTCTTCATGTTTAGGAAATTGTATCGGGAGGTTTTCTGGTTGCTTGAGAAAATGAGTTTTTTGAGTGTATCCTGAAATTGGACTCAACTTGAATTCTTCACAACAAAGCACCAAGTCACAGTTTTTGGCTGAACACACTTCACATTTATAGCCCCTCCACTCTGGCTCCATGTTAGTTTCTCATATTTCCATAGATGAATGAGCATCTGAGCGGCGTCCAAAGAGCCAAAGGAAGGCTCTCAACTCCATGCTGTGCTATGATGAATTTGTGATACTGTGCAGCACTAACTACTGGGGCTGTAGGCCTTAGTCGATAAATCGGTCGATGCAGTCTAGTTGACCAATGTTTATTAGTGGACTCATTGTTTATTGGGATTAAAAATAATTATGTGGATCGCATCAAAGAAGAGAAGGCTTGGAGTGGGTAAGTTTGAGATTTGGGAGTTAATTATGAATTTAATCGGCCCATTTACAAAAAAATACACAGTTTATTGGTATTTCTATATAAATATTTTAAATTATGGGAACTCTTGCACACTTTTGGTCGTGTCAGTGCAGTTTGAGTCAGATACGGCATATGTTCAAAAGATACTTAATAGTTTTGAGCATCATGCTGCCTTTTAGTCGATTAATCAATGTACAAGTCATGTTTTTTAGTCGACCAAAAATTTCTTTAATCGACCACAGCACTACTAACTACATGTATTGATTTATTTTCCATTAATAAATACACCTTAAAACATATGCAAATCTTAAAGGGCCTGTATCTGATTTTGAACCATGAGACATGAACATGTTTTCGTTTGAACCATTAGTCCCGCCCACATAGTCCTTCCTTTCACTCAATATTGCACCATGACTCAGAAACGACAGTTGTTTCCATACAGTTCCTGTAACTCTCCTAACAATTAGCTTTTAGCACTTTTGAAACTGCACCATGACAGAGAATTACACGTCTGGGACAGTGTCAAGCTTTTATTTCCCAATGATTCCTAGTGTACAATATGCCTGATTGGCCGAAAAGAGGTGACTCTGGCAAACCCTTCTGCACTAGTTCTTTCATAACAAAGTGCATTTATAATATGCACAGATTATACATTACAAACCCAATGCCTTTCCATGAAGTTGCTTCTATCAAACAATGTGAGAACTAAAGAGAATTTATCTTAACTAGAGTAAATAAAATTCAGATAGAGGCCCTTTAATATGGGACGACATAAGTTTTGGTACACCTCTATGCTGCGCAGTTTTAGTAATTTGTTTTAAAAGTAAGTCATAAGCAGCAATGTCCTGAGAGAGAAAGAGAGTCAATAAAAAAGGAAAACATGTCCTATTTGTATATTTGCTGCTTAGCAAGCAAGCAGCCTGTCAATTGAGAACTTAATTTGGTTGTCTGGCTCAATACAAGATGTTTGATGTGCCCAAATTATACCTTAATGATGTCCTATGTGCAATTATTTTCTGTGCAATTACAAGCTGTTTGATAATCAAATGCATTTTTGTGTGGATTTTGGCAATATTGTAAATTACCTCGGCTGGCGCGGTCCACATGCTCCAGGTCATCAACAAATTTAATCACATCTGGAAACTCCTCCTCGCACACTTGGGCCAGGAAGTGGAGTAATGTTGTCTTCTGGTCAGCTGACTTTGTGTCCTTAAGCTGTTGAAGAAAAACGATAATAAGTCAGATCATGTGTGCTGTAAAACATTATTTAAATGTAACATGGCTCTTATAGTTGTACTGGAAGGAATGTGAAAAACAAAACTAGTTTTCATTTTAAACTGTTTGCAGCATTTCAAAGGTATTTCTCGCTTTCTCACGTATTCAGAGCCCAATTATTCACCTTGATGAGTTTATATAGTTTTATAGTTTTTTATATAGTTTTTCACAACTTTCAGAGAGCAGAGCCTGTTTTGCCATCAAAGTAAAGCTAACAAAAACTAGTATGCTAACAGGGCACTTCCTAGTTTTCGAATAATGAAAACATTTTATAATTAGATGCAGGCAACACACAGCGGCCTCATTCAACCCTAAAAACTACTTTTACAATATATCTGTGCTGGAGCAAAACAAACTTTGCGCAACAAAAAGGAAAAAAAAAATGGGTAGAGCCTATTTAAGCCCCATTTAGTAAATATTTAGTTTAATTAGTTTAGCAAATAAAGATTTTAAGACTAAATGGCTATGAATGATGACACAAAACACAAATTAGAAGAAAAAGTTTAGCAATAATAGTACAAGTGCATTCTCTTGCCTACTACACATCTGTTTAAAATGGGTTGCAGTTTCATAAGAAAAAAAAAAAACAACAACATTTTTATCATATTTGCTGTGCCTTTTGTATTTCTGTGTGGATAGACTAGATTTGGCTTAAAAAGGTATATTTGGTTTTAATTTTAGT
The DNA here is from genome assembly GCA_019453435.1 of Rhinogobius similis. Classification (NCBI taxonomy): domain Eukaryota; kingdom Metazoa; phylum Chordata; class Actinopteri; order Gobiiformes; family Gobiidae; genus Rhinogobius; species Rhinogobius similis. Next base: position 31,174,598 of record CM033621.1, on the reverse strand, counting down.
GGTGCACAAGAGATGTCCTTATGCTTTATTCATGGCCTGTAGAAACGGTGAGTGACTGACTGTACCGCAGCTGATTTTCTCTTGTACTTGTGGGGCTCTGACATATTCAGGCTGTGATGACCACTTTTGTGCTCTGTACCCATCTCCCCCTCACACAACAATTTTTCAATTTGTCGGATAAATTTCCATCCGTGCTCTTTTACAGTCTAATTCCAAGATGTGCCTCAGCATTCTAGCCAAACACATCTCCCGTGGAGTGCGTCACTGCGTATCCCTCTAGGTGATCTATTGGTAGACAGCAGTGCACTCAGCCCCGCAGAGTTTAATCATGTTTGTATTATCTCCCCTAATCAAACATTCTCATCTCGCTTTTCATTTCTGTTTTGCCATATTTTCAAAAGCTTCAAGTGTTTTCTCACAAAAGGTTCCTTTCTGAATTTAGATGGATGGTAATCATAGTTGACAATGTAAACATTTTGCTTTTTCGTGTGGGGCTGGGTGCAATTTTCCTGCGCTGTGGAGTGTACCTTGGAATTAAGTTGTCAAACTGAGGGGGAGCCAGAAGGTGATGTCTTCCTCTGAATTTCCTATCTGTGACATTGAATCGAACTCTGTTCTCATGACATAAAAGTATGACAAAAAATAAAGACATAGGGGGGCTACCAAAGAAACAAAGGAAACAATAACTTACTAATTATACAACTGTGCCCCTAACCCCGCTAATATCACCACATGTAAAGGAAGGAGTCCTCTGTATGTGCACATGTGGTGTTGACGTGAACATAAACGTCACAGTCTAACAGGGCACAGAGGTGGCAGTGATTAATGGCTGCAGAGGTTGTTACTGTGGAAACTGCACAGAAACCCATCAAGTGTAATGTAAGCGCTGAGAGAGCCCCGGTTCCACAAGTACACTTCCCTCTCTGTCAACACGGATTTAACGCAATAAAAATGCCTGTCATTTTACCACAAAGGAACCAGACTTCACTCTTGTCTCTGGTCCATCACGCATAAGCTTTTAGTTTGTGTAAAATGTGCAAAAACACAAACAGCATACAAGCTAGGGAACCTGTATTTTGACAGTGAAAAACATGCTTTCTTTTTGTAATTCAAGATGTACACAGAACGCTTTGTTCACAGTAGGACTATCAAAAGTTAACCCAACACAGTTTTGGAAATAAAATGTATACACTGATGCCAGTCTATTACCACATGAATAAATGTATTATACCAAATAACAAAGGAGTTAAGAGCCAATACTACCCAATATCATGCCTAGGTTAATGGAGTAATTTGTGCCAATTCGGTTTTCTTCTTCTTTAGGTAGATGATTTTCCTTTCAAATGGGAAATCCTATTGTGTGTGTGTACATACAAAATACATTTGCTGAAGGAGTAAAATAACAGTAGAGGTACAATGGTTGGTAAGGTCTGCTTTGCTCCTCTCACCTTGCACAAGGAACTGAGGTCAAACCCATATGACTGGGCATTTCTGGAGCCTGCGTTCATGTAATTGCCCAGTAGCAGCACCAGCTCTAGCAAGCGGCCAAACGCAGGGCTCTTCCTGACCTCATCACAGGCCGTGCTCACAGACAGGATGTCCGGACGAAGGTTGGTGACCTGCTCCTCAAACTGAAGGCGGAAAAGGATGTGGTTGAGGCGCGGTCGCAGGCGCTTCACGCTGCTCATCTGAAAAAGGACATAAAAAAAACGTCAAAAGAAAATAAGGAAAACGTAAATAAATGGGATATGGGTCTTGTCACTCAAAGCCCCAGACCTCTGGAGCAAAATGTGGAAAGTAATGTCTAAAAAACAGGTTTCGGGGTAACATCAGCGTTGCTTCTGAACATGTCCTGACAGGGTAAGTACAGCTGATACCCATCTTCAAAATCTGTCTGACAGCAGGGAAATAGTCCATAACAAATGGAGGGTGCTAAAAATAACTTGGAACTGTCGTGGTCTTCATCACAAATATTAACCAAACATGTCCAGAAAAGCACAAATTAAACTGTAGTTGATATCAGACTGTAGTTGATTTATACTGTTTGAATCTTTTGATTGATTAAACGTTTTACTTTAACACATTTCTAAACATAACATTTCTTGTTATGTGTAATTGGGTGAAGGTAAAATTATGTCAGAAAACATACTCTATATTGTCAAAATCGGTGCAATCAAAGTATATCTCAAAATTGGAATAGGGCTGCATAACTAATTGCATTTGCATCAAAACTGCAATTTTTTGGACGCAATTAGCAAATCACAAAGGCTGCAATTTTTGAAGTGCCTTAGTTTCCTCCACAAACAACAAAATATCCTGTTTTATTCTGTGTAAAAACTGCAAACACTGATCTGAAATGCATACAATTCTTCATTAGTTTGTCAGTTCATATTCAGTATTTTTGACAATTCTCCTGGACGTATTTAAAATGTGAATTTTGAACAGAATCCTATTATTAAAACATAGATTGCAAATCTAATCACAATCGCAATACTGGTCAGAAAAATTGCAATTATATATTTTTCAAATCGTGCAGCCTCAAAACAAAAAATGAAAGCCGAGCCCAAATGTTGCTTTCGTGTTTTCTATTCTCTGTGTCCGCAGTCTGCATCTAGAAAGTCTAATGAAATAGCCTTTGAACACAGTCGAAGTTAAATATGATCAACATGTACACAATAGCGATCACATTTCAAAGACATTTATCTATTTGGCATCTTAAAGAGCGTTGCTAGGCTAGACGTCATAGATGCTGGCATTGATTTGATTTGGGATCCAGGTCTGGCAAGTTAATTGTGGAGTTAGTGTCCATATAGGGCAGACCGCGAAGGGGGTGGAATATACAATGGGCTGCCTTGGATTACCACTCTCACCCAATTAGAGAAAATTTGAAAATATTGCACTGGGCCGTGGGCTTGGACACAGTTGAATTTATGTGTGTGTATGTCTGTGTGTGCGTGTGTGTGTGCGTGCGTGCGTGTGTGTGTGTGCGTGCGTGTGCGTGTGTGTGAGTTTGTGGGTTGGGTTTGTCCAGGTCTGAATTGTGTCTTTCACACAACAGCTGGCCTTATGGTTTTGATGTCCTCCATCAAGGGTTTAATTATAGCTACTGTAATGTTATCAAATTACTATTTCGGGCACTAAGTGAGGGAGAGTGTTTGTGCGAGCTAGTTCTGTGAGTTGATGTGCTGCAGAAATGAGACAGAAAACAGGTCACAATGAGAAGGCAATGAAATTAGACAAGGCAAATGTGCCGCTAAACAAAAGTTCAAAGGACGCAGATACCAAGAATGACATTTTAGTAGAAGAAAGTCAAAGTATATGGGTTCAAAGCTACTAGTGCGGTGCAGCTGACGTTTTCAAGGCAGTGCTGAGTTACAGAAGCATGAACTTTACTGGGTGTAAGAAAGACTATATTATGATATCACTTATGCAAATAACAAGAATACAAGGAAAAAAATAATTGAGAATGACAACGTCAATCTAATATATCTGTTGTAACAGTGACATCGGAAAATGAGTTCAATAAGGACTAAAATTAGATTAATGGATAAGTTTAACTGGAAGGATTAACTGGATGCATGATGTTAGGACATTCTAACCTTAACAGTTTGTGTTCATTCGCCATTACAAAGCCCTAATGAACAATTGTGAAAATATTTTACAGATGGATACTGAACAAAATCTAATTAAATATTAATAATGATGACTACCTTTAGCCAGTTACATTTTAGTATGGCAACTAAAGAACTTAACTGACTTGATTGGTAGGAGAAACTAATAAAAATATCTCTGCAAAGAAAGGTTTTCAGATTGTGAATGAACATCAAAGACCTTTAAATCCCAATAACTGCAAATCATTCAAATTCCAAAAAGTGTTATATTTTCAGCTATAGATCAAAGTTGCACAGATTATAAACTTGAACTTCTAGTGAAACAAGGTCATTTATGCAACAAAGAACATTACTCGTAAGTAGACCCAAAAATTAAGAGCCTGTACAACTACAGTACCCAAGGTCTCTATATTTGTGAAATATTTTAGTTTCTTTTTTACTGTTCAGAGACACGCACAAGGTGAAGTTCAAATACGAGGCAAGGCTGAAGGATATAGATAAAAGCATAGATGATGGTGTGTTTGCACAATGGTAAATTAAAAATTCCCTTTGAACCGCAACCTTTCTGTTAAAGGTGAAAGCACACAGCATCCTCTGGCCCACGTCTACTACGACTCTCAGGCTGAGCCCTTATTGTTCTATGACTCCCTGATGAACTATACACAACAGCTCAACAGTCTCTCTCCCTCACTTTTTTTCTTTTTTACATTTCCCATCTCATCACCCACTCACTCTTTGTGTTTTCAATCAGTGAGAAGATACACACCAGGGCTTATTACAGAACAAGTGGCTTTACAGAGGAAACAGAGAAGCTTTTGTATTAAGTCAATGACCAGGTTGCTAGGCAGTCACACAAAATAGATTAAGAAGCAGCCCTCATGAATAATTCCAAATAAACCATCCTTGAAACGGCTTTAAGAAAACGATGCAGACATAATTAGGCAGCAGAGTTGCTCTTTAATGTGAACAAATCTGCGTGGTGGTCTGCAGGTGTCCTGTCTCTCCTCTCAGGGCTTAAGGCGATAGGATTTAAAAAGTTTAGGATTAGGATATTTATATGAAAGAAAGAACTGTATGTCTGTCTTTGTGAAGTAGAGTGAAAAAGTATTTCCTTTTTTTCCTTGTGACGACGGGGTTGCCATATTTTGAAGGGTAAACAGGGAGAGTAATTATAAGAATTACGGGATTATGGTTCCCGGACCTAGACCTATAAACTAGACTCATCTTGTTAAATATTATATGCCCTCTACAAGATTAAAAAAAAAAAAAAAAAATGTCTTAGCAAAATTACTTAATACATGAGGAAAAGCAGGATCTAACCAAATACTATTAGAATAATGACCATAAGTGTCCTTTAATCAAATAATTAGTGAATGCATAAGAGTGCAAGACAATGTATTAAGCTGCAATTAAGTTAATAATGTATTATTCTAACAAAGGTAAGTATAGAATAAAAATGTACAACTCTGATGCTCGGTCCAGCCTCAAGCACATACTCACCACAACTCCAAACTGCTCGGGCTCCGATAAACTTAAATATTCATCCTTAAACTTGGCCAAAGCATTGAGCTGCTCCTGCTCTGGCAAGTGCTTTACAAGATTCTGCAAATAAAGACAAAAAATGTATTTAATAAGCAAGCAAGACTTAAACTGTTCTCTTCTGTGCCTATGATAATATATAATTTCCGTAAATCACTACAACTAGATTATAGGCCCACTAAAGATCTGTTCAATGCATCACACAACCTCTACTTTTATCATTTACAGATCACAATATTACACTTACAAAGATAGAAGCTGAAAGTCATCGAGCTGTCTGGGCTCTGTTATGTCCTTCACTTATGCAGCATAAGCTCATATTTGTGATGCATAGAATACATTTTGCATTATAGTACCTGGATCATAGGCTCAGTGAGCTGCTCCTCGTCCACTTCCACAATCATCCGACGGATTTCCTTATAAGGCATTCGGAATGATCCCAGGAAAATGGCTAGAGAGACACATTTAGCATTAATACGTAGTCAGCAATGGTAGGATGTTAAGAAGATAACAAAGCACACGTGTCTGTGACTGAGGAAAGATCTAGTCACATTATTTAGCTATTCTATTTTAAAAAATGAAAACACTTTAGCCAACATGATATCCAGAAGCACATAGAACCACGGTGAACTGAATAAAAATGAGTATAACATAATTACTTTAACTAATCTTACCAGAAAACATCAATAATAACAACAATAATTCAATAATTTCACTAGGCCTGTCACGATGATTATTAACTGATCGTTCAATATATGATAGAAAGAACAATATATTTGGGTCTCAGTAGTTTTCGTGCATGTTTTCTTTGTTTTTTTTAATAACAATTGAGCTATAGAGAATAACTTTATGAATTATTATTGACCACAACTATGTACAAAAGTATTTTATTGTGCCATTTATCTATTGAAGCTGATGTTTTTTAACAATATTGCACATAAGGGACATTCGTCTGTTGTTAGAGGCATAAAGTAATCAGGATATTTTCTGTAGAAATATATCGCACTTCGAATTTTGTTATCGTGACAGGCCTATTTTTCCCAACAACAGCAAATTTCAATAACTTAATTTTTTAATTAGTCAATAACCAGAATGCAAGACACAGCCAACATGCAAATTCATTACCTGGAAAGGACAGACTGTACAGAATCGCATAGATTTTAAATGAGGTCAAAATGGCATTAACATTTTATAAGAACAACTTGTACTGTTATAATTAAAATTGAAAGCATAAACATCCCCTGAAGAATAATTTGCAATGCATTTTGAAAAAAGCTAAAATAGTGTGACACAATTTTTAACCATAGTTAATGCATTTATCAATTCATGTATTTTAATTTTACCTGCTATGGCCAAAAACCTAAACCACCCACTTCTTTCTGCCTCCTCTTTCTTCCTCTGTGTTTTTACTCTGCATGATTTATCACCATTACTAAACTGATTAGACCCATTTTGGTTTAATGCATGAAACAAAGGTCACAGCTCCACTTGATATAAGCCAACGAGGTGCTAACATCCGGGAGTGCTCGAGATAGCCTCATTAATGTCTGTGCTTTTTTTTTTTTTTAAAGAGCATGAATGTGAATATGTGTGAGAGGCTGAGACCGGCAAATCAGAGGCAAATCAGCGGGATAATGTACATAATTATGTTTTTTATGCTCCTTCATTTAATAGATGATGGAGATTGTTAATTAGGTATGTAATGTAGTATAAGTAGCAGAAGTGGTTGGTATTATGTATGGGCTTCTTGCTATAGCAACAAGTTCTGTGCAAAGTTGTCAAAAGGAACGCAAAAAAGAAGTGGAAGCAACAGGGCAACCAATACCATGTTTTTCTGTTCTTACAAAAACAAGCTTGAATAATAATAGTTTCTCAAATGCCACTAATATTAACCAAACACAAGAGACACGAGAGTTAACGTTTTGTAAAAGAAAGTTTGTTTTTTGCAACGAAAACTTGCAGATTTTTTGTTTAATTCAATTATATTTACTTTTCAAAGTAAAATGGTTGTGATAGTTTCCATAATCATCTCTATGTATTAGGAGACCTTGAGCGTTTCAATAGGCGTTGAATAAAAGAAAAAACATGTCATTATGGACGGCAAAACTTACAGCTATTTGTAAATCTCGTTTATCTCGTCAGTATTCAACAAAATTTCCCAGAATAGTGAGAAAGCTGAATAGGAAGTAAACAGTGGAAGCAGAATTCATTTCAAAGGGCTCAGTCCATTCACACAACAGCAGTCCTCAAGTTTGCAGAGAATTTTCAAGTCTGCACAGCTGCTGTGCACCCTGCCAAAAGATCTCAGATGCTACCATTCCAAATTTGGTGGAAAAATTTGAATGCAAGGTTAAAAGCTCAGAAAGATTGCATTTTAAACAAGATATAGTTTATTGTTAAGGCAAAAAGTAGATGTAGTATATCTAGTGGACAAAGCACGGCTTACTTACACAGATTCTGGGCAATCTTTGGATCCAAGACCTTCAGTTCTTTGATCCTTTTCTTTATAGATTTCTTGTCCTCTAGGTTGTCCTCCTCTTGTTTCACTGGTGGAGAAAAAAAAAAAGAGTTATTATCCTAAAAACATAAATACTGGACATACTATACATAATCTGTTTCTTCTTGTATTTAATAGCACAAATTGCTTTTCACTGCATACTGGCTTATGGGGAAACTATAAAATATTTAATTCTAGAACGGCTGAACAATTAAATATTTCCATTTAAGCAAAATATGTTTTTTGCATTTTTGCGTAAACACTGCTCACATTTGTTTTCAGACAATGCAATTATGTAAAATAATATGAATTTGTCTGGCTCACTTTTACTTACTTTAAATTGAAAGTTGCAGTTAATTAGTACTTTAATGAGTCATTAAAGCAAAAACAAAAACAATAGTCAAGAACCATGACCATAGTGACACAAGAAACAAGCACAGAAAAACAGATTACAGCTGGTTCTAACACAATTGAAGGGCAGATTAGTCAATGTAGTTGCAGTTACAGGTGCACCATGTTTCACACAGAGTAATCAGTCTTGCAGGTGAAGGTAAACTTGCACAGGGTTACGCAGATGTTGGAGTTAAAAAACAAAACAAAAAAACACCAATATGGATAAATAAACATTTTCTTTTAAAAATAAAAAGGATGCACAGAACTCTTGACCCATACTTGGTTGAATTCAATTATTAAACACACTATATTAAGACAACAAAATGTGCATCCCGGGAGGACGCAGGGTAATTGTCTGGTGCTGTAATTATTCCACGTCTGTGTGGTAGGAGTAGAAGAGGGGAATGGTGAGGAGTGAGGAGGTGGAGAGATGAGAGATAATACACAGGTAATATATTTCTGTGGTCAACTTGGGCTTCCTGTAGACATCTTGAATCTAATTAAAAAGTGGCGGGAGGCACACGGGGCACCCTTGCAGAAACAGGGCTGTTAGCAAGGACCACAAACACCAGGATCAAATACACAAAACACATTCCCCAGACTTACGTGGCTCCTCCGGTGGTGCACTCTCTTCACACTCTTTTCAGTTTGTTAGAGTGGAAAACAAAAGGGGAATAAGAGTAAAGAACCACAGATAAGAAATTAAACGTTTTATTATTTTTGCCAGGTAAATTCACCTTTGTTTAATCTAAACGTTTTGTGTGTTTCTCAGTGTGTCTTACATTGTTGCAGTAACAGAAGACACAAATTTGGAAGATAAATGAGAATTGTTGCTTTTTGTTTTTAGTTTGTTTGCTTTTAAGTAGGGTATGCAGCTTGAAAACTTGCTACTGTAAAAATTAAACTGCAATCAAAACTGAACCTGGGTTGCCTTTGCCTTAAAGTTGTAAAATCGTATATTTTGTGTTTTCTACCAAATCTATCTTATAAGAGCAGCACTTTGTGACAAAATTAGACCACTGTGCATTGTCTGCAGCAAGGGCCAAAAGCAGCTCTGATTGGCTGTGACCAACCTAATTTCGCTTTGCTGTCTGAAAAATTGCTGTTCTAAAGCCATGCAATCAGCTTAAAATGAATGCACGTGAGAGAAAGGAACAAGTTTGTAATACGTACTTCCAGTTTAACATTGTGAAAATCAGGTACCCCACATTTAACCTGCAGAGGACACATATGAGTTTTTCTCATTCTTATGGACATGCCTCATGTGAACGCTCAAAATTTCCAGAATTTCTGCACTAGTATTGCTTCATGATTGGTGCTTCTGGGGTTTTAGAATTCAGATGATCAGAAAAACCCTGGTTTATTCCAACTGTTTCAGTCTTATGATCAGGCCACCCAACTCGTGTGAGGCTCATTCAGCTTTCTGATTGGATTATCGGATCAACAAAAAAAAATCTGATGTGAACAGTTTTAACAATTTCATCTGGGGACATGTTATGTTATGTTTATGAAATTATGGCATTCAATATATCTTTAACTTCACAGTACAAAAGAAATTAATGTTTTTAATTTATTTGACAAAAGCATGTACTGTTTATTAAGACAACACTTAAGAATGATTTGCACTTACGTTGTGTGCTTAGGGTAAATTTATGGTTCTTGATGGGCTACAGACATTCATGGAATCGTTAAATGTCCACCTATATAAACCATAATGAGCACTGGTTTACCAAGCTATACTACGCTTAACCCACAAGGAAGAAAACATCTCAAGCTTGCTGCATTAAGACATATTGATCTTAACATATACTGTAGCTTTGCAGAATTGAATTTACTGCCACCATTATAAATATAATAGCAGCAGGGTATCGAGCGTCACCTCAATTGAGGTACAGGGCCTGGCGATGAGATAGAAATGATATACACATCCCCACAGACCTGTCATAGGTGTTACAGCTAATTAGTTCTCCACCTACCAGCATGACAGCTACATCCGCATTTGCCTTAAAATACTCTACTTTCACGGAAGCATGGTTGAAGTCATTATACGTCAGCCAATTAAAATGTCCCAGTGAGGGTCAAAGGCGGCTGGTTAATCAATCAGAGGGAGCGGCAACTGTTGTACTTATCAGATTGTGCGGTCACCAGGAAGTAGTGAAGATAAGGGTGCACTTGTGAGAGCAGAGCAGCGGGGAGTCAACATCACATCACAAGGTCTTGGAAAAAAGGCGCCAAGGGACACACAGGCTCGATATCTATGCTGCAACCTTCCGGAGGTTTGAAAGAAAACTACCTACAACAGGTTCTCTCCTTTTGAATCCAACAACCTGGGACAAGACTACAAAATTGCAAAAAGATTAAAAAAACAACAAAAAAAAAAATACAAGTGAAATCAGACAAAGATGCACGTTGTGAAATGGTAAATGATGGCAAAGTGTTTAGAATCTTACACTGTTGCCCTCTTTCCTTTGTAGTGTTGTTGTACTTGTTGAAGAGTACACATACTCCCTAGGGCCACAAGAATAATCGAAATCGAATCCAAATCACAATTAGCTAATTACAAGGTTGCAATTTTTGAAGTCCCATAAGTTATAAATCTACTCTGTAATTTAGATCTGTAGAAACTTGTTCTGAAATACATGTTTACATTCATTATAAGTATTATACATTCTTTAATTAGATCTTTTCAATTCTCCTGGGCATGTTTCAAATGTGAATTATTAACAAAATCACATCACTCAGTCATCTTAAATTGATATCCTCTTTTGTGTATATGCATTCCTAGCATCCTAATTATTCACCACAATGAGTTTGTAAGCGTGTTTCAGAGTCCAGAGCAGCGTTTTGCTGTCACAGTAATGCTAATGACAAGTAGAATGCTAACAGCGCACCAGCGTTACTTCTTGGTTTGCATCCAATAGAAATGCTTTATAATTAGACGCAGTAGTTTATATATTCGTTTGAGCAACATGTCAGTATAGAAGAACATGTCTATTTAAAAGGAGATTTAAAAAAAGAATAAATGTATTGTACTCAAAAGGGGTAGGTAGAATTTCATGGAACTTCCGAGTCCTGAAAAACCAAAACAGCATGAAGTACATTCTACATGATGGATTATAATAATATGTATGCATAGATATTACTGGTTATTATCCTATATCCAGAGAAAACAAATACTTCTGATTTTAAAACCTCTACTTCTCCAAGCATCACTGGCCAGTTCTTTAAATGTCAGCCAATTAAAATGTCCCAGAAATAGTCAAAGGTTGTTGGTTAATCAATCGAGGGAGCAGCAAAAGTTGTTATCAAGCACCATCACTAGGAAATGTTGGAGATAAGGGTACAGACATCACAAAGTCTCGGAAAGAACAATTGTGTATATATACAGTAAAATATTGTATTTTGCAAGTCGAGCAATGGGGAGAAAAAAAAAACATCACAAAATGGAAGTGTGGTAGCACAGGTAAAATATCAGTATGAGATATGGGAAATGATTTCAATTTTATGCTGAAGGTAAAGTTCCTGAGAGGCTGCTCCAGTGGTAAAAGGCTGTTCCCAGCGAGACAGAAGAAGAACAGAAACACAATATTAGCGGTCTGCGTGTACTTTTTGTGCTCTTCTCACGATACTTAAAACGAAACTTAAAAGCATAAACACAATACTGAAAACTGCTGCTCTGAATTACGACGGCCCCTTTACGTTACATCACCTCTGGAGAGCTGTGTCGTTTGCATTTGTGTCAAAATGGCTACAAGACACGGGTGAATCCTACTGATCCTACTCGTTGAATTAAGTAAATATCTGTGGGCGTAACACAGGGAGCGGTGAAGACCTGGACTGACAATCTTGTCTTATGTATGACTACTTAGCATTTCTCCTATGTTGGACAAGATTTTGGTTCAATAATATATTAATGCCTGTTGATAGAAAGATCTACCAACAACAAAGAACACTAGTCTGGTGTGCTACTTCACATTTTACGTCACATCTTATTTAGGAATCCTATGTCAAGGATATTCCATTTACAACCAAATTTGTTTTTCAGATATCTTTGACCTGGATCAACAGATGCACTATGATCCATTTGGCAAACATATGACAGGAGGCACTGCAGAGCATTTTAAAGGGCAACAGTCAGAATGAGAGAAAACCGGCCTTAAATATGTAACTTTCAAAAGAGCGTGTGAAGAAAACCACAGTAACCATCAAACGAGGAGCCAAATGAAAGCGGGTGTTCATCACAGAACGGGACAGCGGTGTAGAGGAGACCGACACTAAAGCTGCAAAACAAACAGTCTCAGTTGAAAGGGCTGCTCTGCCACAGCACTCTCCGTTCGAAGATCTAAGCAGTTTAAAGTTAAGGCTTCCTAACAGAAGCTTGTGATATGTCAGCAAGAGGAGATATATTTGAAAAAAACAGATCCCACTCCAATCAGAACAGATCAGTCTCAATTATCCTGTGCCCCTAATGTGTAAAATAATTAATGACTATATATTATGCATTATTTGTGTTGTTATTAGCCTTTAAATATGCTCTTGAATACCTTTAGTTTAGCATTTCATGTTTTAAAAAAAGGATCATGATTTGACGGCAGAAAGGCTCAGAACAAGTCTGGCGATGATGCATGCCACGTCACACATCGAGAAAACATCACACATTGGGGAAAATTAAAAAGGTTTTTGGAGGGGAGAGGACTAACCAGGATTCATCTAACTGGTGTGAATGAAGCTAAATGCAGCTCCAGGCATGTTTTGATAATGGAATGGATGTTAGAATATGGTTAAAAGCTCAAAAAACAAAATTTTGCATAATATGTGCCCTTTAAACAAAAGCAAGGAGGTAAATAAAAAGGTGGACTGATTTATTGGAACTTTTGTCAGTTTCAGCTAATATAATGTATGTACTGTATTTCCAATTAATATGTATGCCGTATGTCTAGAATAAATACCTGGTTTAAATCTTTTTGAAATGTCAATCAAGTCATAAAAGGATTTGGAATTTGCATGTGCATGTTGTGAGGCAGCTTTCAGCAGAGGAGTGTTACTTTTAACTAATTCTGCCAGAGTTTCGGAAGCTCTCAAAAAATATCAGAAATGTGTTAGCTGGTACATTGCTTGGGCATGCTCTCCCTAACAGAAGCACTTCCCACTAGGCGATATCAGTGAATCGAACCGTCAAAGCACTAAAGGGAATGGAGGATGAAATAAAACTGCGAGCGAAAGAGCATGACTGATGGCGTACATGACAGGCAGGCCTCGGAGACAAGCGTGTAACACCTCAAATCCACTCCCATTCCAGCGGGTAGTGCTCCTCCCTCCGCCTGACCAGCAGTCCATCTTATCGGGAAGTCTAATCAAAGGAAACATCTTACTGGAATGACCCCTTTTTGTCAACATGAAAGTGAAAGAAGACAAACTATTACTATTAGGAAAGTAATCAAGTGAAGTGAGAGTGCAATAATAAGACTAGACATGTAGATCTATGGGTGCACGGTGGCAGAGCGGCTAGAGCTTCTGCCTCTCAATAAGGAGATCGTGGGTTCGAATCCCAGACCACCCCAACATCGTGGTTTCGAATTCCGAACCACCCTAACATCACACAATCTCTCTGGGTGGAGTCTGCATGTCCTCCCCGTGTTACAGTGGGTTCTCTCCGGGTTCTCCGGCTTCCTCCCACCGTCCAAAGACATGACTGTGTAGGTTAATTGAGAACTCTAAATTGTCCCTAGTGAATGAATGTGAGAGTGAATGGTTGTCTGTCCTTGTCTGTGTCTCTGTGTCAGCCCTGCGACGAGTTGGCCACTGTCCAGGGTGTACCCCGCCTAAGGCCCAAAGTCACTGGGATAGGCTCCAGTCACCCGCGACCCCTAACGGGAAAAAGCGGTAGAAAATGAATGAATGAATGAATGAATGAATGTAGATCTATATTAAGTTGAAACACTGAACTAGGTCTAAGACTGAATGAGGTTTAAATGAGAGCTCAACAAGCATATTACCATATTTTAAGGACAACTACACCATGTTAAACACAAACTGAAACAAGACTAAAGAAATCCCCTTGTGCTAAAAGTTAAACGATCATAAAACATGCTTCAAAAGTTACAAAAAATTTGAAAAGCTTTATCAATTATTTACAAAAAAAATATGTAAACCTTGAGTAATCATGCTGCTACACATGTATTTGAGTAATAGAAACAGTTGCAAATCTTGCTTTTTAGTTTTAATAATACATTTTTATTTGAAGGCATGTCAAGTTTGTTTTACCAATTTCAAAAACTACTTTTGAAAACACCCTAAATAGACCTTTGTGGAAGGCCTCTCTTACAAAAATTGGAGAACATATAATTGAAGTTGCATTTTTCCAAAATCCGAACATTAAATAAGACTTGACTGGAATAGAGAAGTGAAGCTGTTGTCTATTGGACTTGTCATTTGAGCTAATGTTTGTTGAACCATCTTACTTCCTGGAGATATCACACACGACGCAACCTTTTTCTACCATCTAGATGAGGCTTCATTATTTATGCCTGGTTACAGAGATATTATCGACTCCCCATGAAAAGGTGCAAATACACACTGCAAGAGAGAAGCAATAGGAGGGCAGCAGTCTTCAAAGGATAATTAAATCACTGTGTTTGGGTCCAATAGCCAATCAAAGCAGTCATGCAGGTAAAGTTTAAATCACTGCCATTAGACGAGTTTCTGTTGCAGGGATAATGCGGGTTCCTGCAAAAGTACCAGAGCTCGGTCGACACATATTTAATACGCTCGCATACACCGTGCCTCGAGCAAAATCCACTATGAGACATCTGATGTACAGGAGGGAGGCCGTCTAGAGCAAGTGAACAAATCCACCACTCTCCGCACATCTGTCAGCGCTACAGTCAACAGAGGAGGCGAACAGTCAAGCCAGCCTTGTGCCTTTGACTATTGACTCAGTGGATTGCGGTTGTGATCCGGGCTGCAACCCGCAAAAAAGCTTCACTCAGCCTCCTGACAGATCAACAGACAGTGTGTCCGGTAACTACCTGGAACTAACACGCTTGACCTCACCTCCTCCCCCATCTCTGGCTGTCATATCAACGCCATCATCGCAGACAAAGCACGGAAAACAGAGCAAAGGAAAAAAGGCCGATCAAATAACAGCAACTGGGGTGAGGCTATAGTCGCACACTGGTAGCAAGGATGACAGTGGCTCAGGTGGTAGAACGGATGACATGGCCTATAACCAGAGGGTTGTTAAATCCTCACTCCAAGCAGCTGCTATTGCATCTTTGAAGAAGACTATTGTCTTCTATATAGTTCTAATCTACAACAGTCATGGATCGTTATTATGATTTATATTAGTTCTACTTATATTTTAAATTGCAATATTGTTGAAAACTGCAGCACTGTTTTGCACCCTTGGCCCCTTTACGTTACGTCACCTTTGGAGAGCTGAGGAATCATCTGTGCCAAAAATGGCTACAAGACACGGCTGAATCGTATGTCACGTTTAAGAAAATAAAACTGCTGAACAAAGTAATTATTTAACTTAGAGAGCGGTGAAGACCTGGACTGACAGCACATCCGCAGGAGAATAAAGAACATTCAAATATGCATTATTATATAATATTAATATATGTATTTTTTTTCTTCTTCTTTTTTTTTTTTTTTAGAACTGACCTCTCATGTTATATTGAGGTTTTATTATTTTGCTTGGATTTAATTTGATTGGTTTTACAAGTAGTAAGATCAAATTGGGTTATTATATATTTTGCTTGCCGTTTTATGTTTTTGTGTATGTACTTTGGAAACAGCTCTGTTTATAAAATGTGCTATACAAATAAAGTGCATTTGGACGTTATAAAATAATTCCCTTCTTGCTTGATCTCACCTCTGTCTCCTCTCACTACCATATCAACGTCATCAGTGCAGTTCACGCTAGCAGAGCCATGACAGCTCCAGCAGTATGTTTGCACACAGACTGGGGCTCTCATCCGGAGCGGTTGGTGACTGAGTAGTATCCACTGCGCGACAGAGATGGAGATCAGAGTAATGAAGTGAGTGGCTGTGCAGGGAGTGAGCTAATCAAAGTGTACCATGCAGGGCCACCTCTTCTTGTGATTCAGACGAGATGACCCAGGGCAATAATTAGTGTGAAGCTTTCATTCCGATAGCAGCAAATTAACAGACTTCATTAAGCTTTTTTTCTTCCGCCTCTTTTGCAGCAAGATTGTTTCTAAGTCTTTAAGCGGTTAAATTGCACATCAGCAAGCCGGGTGGTCCAGTACATAACCGTCAATCAAAATTCACAACATGAGAAAATCCACGGTGCCACAACAGACAAAGGTCCTGTGATTATCCAGATTTGGTACAGGGATCAGATCGGAATATGCGGAATGAGGTTTTTTTGGTATTTTGGAATAATTGTTTTAAAGGACAAATATCATGCATTATTTGTATTGTTATTGGCCTTTACTCATGCCCCCGCCCCAAAAACAAAAAGATAAAAATAAAAAAAGACTGGCTTATCCCGCGTGTAGAACTGGCACGAGCATTCCGTCTACTGGCAGAAGGAATTACATATTTGAGCAGCCAAGCAGTTGTGAAGATAGTGATTTGACGGCAGAAATACTCAGAATGGATCTGCCGATGAATTATGGACACATAAGAATCTCTGAGCCACGTCACACATCGAGAAAACGCCACACATCGAGAAAATGTCACCGGGGAAATTCAGAAAGGAGTGTTTTTGACAACAGGAGGAGACTTTCCTACCAGGATTTATCAAACTAGCGTGAGTGGAGCTCAATGCAGTTCCAGGTTTGTTATTGATGAGGGAACAAGGGTAGAACATTGTTAAAAGCTCCTAAAAGTCACTTTAGCAAAATATGTGTCCTTTAATATTGGCCTAGTTTGTCTTTCTGGAAATCCTCTTTCTCCCATCAACACAAACATGCAGAGTAGAATTTTTCTTTGAGGACAATTCTATATAAAATTCTAAAAATTAAACAGGTAAATAAATCTTTTTAAGTAAAATAATTTGGGATATTTCTGTAGCACTAACAGAGATGCAAGACAAAAATATATATCACTAACATCCACTGACTGGGAGCAAACTACTAATGTACATGATGCGCAAACACCTTTCAGTGACTATAAATACAGTGGAAAAACCTGTATTTTCAGGGGTATTAGAATGTTTTCTGCTAAAAGTCTTTAGAAATAATCAATTAATTTGTATTGCCTATTCCTATCAATTAACAAATGGGTAAATTTTACCTTAGTAGACCTAAACATCAATTTTAAAACAGAATTATAAATGTGAAATAAATCTATAGCAACCACATCAAAAGCTTTATTGATTGGAAAATGTTTAATCAGTGGAGACTTGCCATAAGGGATGCTGCTCACCAGTGGCTTGATTCTCAATGGACTAGTGCCCTCTAAAGGCCTCTTCACCAACTGCCCCTTGTGCACAGAAATGAGTATTTTTTCCACCACTCCGTCATTGCAAGTATGAGGTGAGGCGTTATTATCTCCATTTCATTTTCCTATGTGACAGCCCCAGTCCGATCGGAACAGTAGTTAAGCCCACCCTAACATTTCCCAAGTCATTCACTGGATTGATGGCGGTCTAACTCATTCATCTCACAAGTCATTTGCTATTTGTCATTTTCATCCCTCAATCCTCCTCCTCTGTGGCTGCTGTTGTCAGTTGAAACCACTCCACAATACCCCATGTATAAACGTGCACCCGTGTACGAAAAATGTACTCAGAAAAGCAAAGTCGCAAAAGCAAATTTGTTTTTAACGAATCAGCCCATTACTGGTATGGGAACATAAAAACACAAATTGAAAATGAGATGTGGCACTGATGCTTGAAAGTGAAGATGTTTTTGAAAATAATAACAAAGAAATGGAAAATCAAGAAGAAGGTTAAACAACAAAAAGGGCAAACAGACCTACTGTATCAAAAGGTAAGCAAACCAAGCTATTAAACGCTCCTTATTCCAAGATGGGAAACCTTTGACATGAGTGTGAATATTTAAGTATCAAGTTGCAGAAATAAACTTACACTTTGATCCATTTGAATATGAATTCACTATAGAAAATGTATTATTTCCAGTGCTTTGTGTTATCAATTTCTGAGTGCTTTTTGAAGACCCATGATCTCAGATGCAAACATCTTTTTGACACTAGGCCCCACATTGTGATCCAAAATAATTTGTAATACTCAGATTCCTCAGCAAAACAATCCTCAGCAAAACGCTAAAACATTTTTGAACCTCCACCATATTTGTTCTTTTCTTTGTAGGCCTCATTCCATTTTGATGTAAACAGTAGAATCATGTTTTACCAAAAATGTTTTTCTATCTTGGTCTTATCTGTCCACAAGACATTTCCCAAAATGATTTTGGCTTACTCACATTCATTTTTGCAATCTTGCTTTATTTTTATTTTATTTATTATTATTATTTTTTTAAGTCTGTGTAAATAATGTTGTCCCGCCTGGATCTCATGCCATTTCATTACATTTCGACGGACAGACGCTGAGCCTGCAGGACAGCTTGAATTTCTTTTGAACCTGTTTGGGAGTGCTTATACACCATCCGGACGTTGCAACCTTTCATCAATTTTTCTCTTCCGTCTATGTCCAGGGAGATTAGCTACAGTGCCATGGGTTTCAAACTTCTTGATTATGTTGCGCACTGTGGACAAAGGCATATCAAGATCTCTGGAGATGGGCGTAACCTTGAGATTGCTCATTCACCTTATTCCGGAAGTTGTTGCGGGCGCCGTCATCTCGTTTCTGTTGTATTCGTTTACACGGGGCAGACGAACTCAACAGAAAATAAGTTCTACATGGACTAAAAAGCCGTTTTCAGGCCGCCCAGGAAATCGGTGCGTTGTTGACTTGTTGCACGTGTACACAGTCTACTTTATGTAACATTTTAACGACGTCTCTTTTCCCTTGTTCGCCATTAGCTTTAACGGAGTTCTCGTCAAACCAGAAGAGCATTTACAACAAAAGTGCGTATCTGTGGCAAAATAAGGAAAAAGTGGGGTGGTGGAATAAGGTGAACATTTTCCCACAATTTTGGTTCTCAAGTCCTCAGACGGTTCTTGTCTCCTCTTTCTGTTCTTCATGCGCAGAATGAAACAGAGACACACAATGCGAAGACTGGGTCTCCTTTTAATCTCCTTTTAGATGTGATTTTTATGTTGCTCACATGCTTCAAGAAAGTAAAAAATTAAAAATCTTATCTTGTGACATTTTATCTTATTTTAAGAGATAAAAAGTAGACTTTTTTATTATGATATAATTCCTCAAACAGTTACAAGGTTATTTTGAATCTTATTTAACTTTAGACTATAGAGTATTTTTCTTAATTTCAGAAGTAAGAATACCAACATGTCCTGATCGAACTCAATTCGATTGAGGACCAAACTGTTCACAATACATTTTTGTCAACTGAAATGTCTACAAAGACAATTGTCCTCTTCGCCTGTAGAAGCGCTGCAGAATCAGCCAAAGGAATGACAGGGAAACTCAGCCTGTGTCACACAAACAATCTTGGAGCTGGACTTTGTTTGGATTCATTCTTTGGATTTTTTGGATCTAACCAACAACCTGCTCCACAAGTGCACAACCTGCTCCACATGTGCACAACCTGTCCTCCAACTGGGCTTAGTGTGACTGGAGCCAAGGCCTCAGAGCACAGACAGTGTGGCTTACTTCAAGCGGAGACGAGAGAAGTACGAGCTGGGCAGAGTTTGATGACGTTTACAGTTACCCAATCAAACTAGACTATCCGTAAAAACTGACCCTGATTCGAATTAAACGTTTTTGTTAAGAGTATTGTTCTTAATTTAAGAAAAATAATACTAATCATTTTGCTTAAATCTAGCAAAATCCCCCTGAAATTTAATATCTAATAAGAACATTTTGCTTTCATTTTACAGTTTTTAAGCACTATATTGTCAAATTGAGTAACTTAAAAGCAAATGTATACTGATTTATTTTTATATGACAATAATTTCATTGAATTTCACCTATACTGAGAACATTTTGTTTAAATCAAGCCATTTCTTGTTTTTAGACTTTTTTATGCTTGAAGTTGTTTGAAAAAATATCTACGGTAATATCTATCTAGTTTTGAGGGAAGTTATGTCAATTTTTTTTTTTTTTTTTGTCAGTTGCTCCAGTATACACAAAGGAAATAAACATTTGTATAGCAAAAAATGTGTGCCTGTAGTACTTTTTGGGGAGAAATATGTCCTTTTCTGGAAAAACTTCAGTGGTGCTTTCGGCCATGACTGCATTAATCCATATTTCCAATGTCTCAATGTCAGTCCTCACCAACATGCCACCAGTAAATAGGAAGCTGAAAGCCATGATAACTTTATTAGCAAAGCAGAACCAAATTGTGCATTAAAAATGAAATTAAAAACATATGGTGGTTGACAGTAGGGAATTGTGAGCAGAAAATAGGCCATCCATTCACTGTGTGCACGGTGTGACTAGTCCATGCCTTTCAACAACAGTGAAAAGAGCCATTAATGATTGCATTTGATGAGATCTCTCATAATGGCACAAAATTTCTGCAGCCACATGAAAAGTCATTACAGGACTAATGGTGTTCTTCAAAATGTCACTGGCAAAGCTCAGAAAGCAAAGGGGAGAGAAAGCGAGAGCTGAAAAGAGACAGTCCTTTTATGTAAACAGGCCCATGCAGTGTCTGCGTCATACTAACTGTAGTACAGTGACAGTAAAATCAAGCTGCTTTTAGTCAGGCTATGGTTTGATTAGTGCTTTCATATTTCAGTGTGAAAATAAAATGTACGGCAATAATCAATGTGTACTAAAATGTATTTTCCTCTGTACTTTGTCTATTATAAGACAATAAATTTAATAATACCGGCTTGTAAATCGCACATGTTGAAGTAGTAACAACAGTGGGGTTAGTGGTAAGTAGTCTTTATACACCACTTAATACGAATAAATTGCAAGAGATGACAACAGTATTTAAAATGGGTCATTAATATAAATTAAAATGAGACATGAGATTGGGACCACGAGAATGAAACTAGACAAGATTTTGGCATAATTAATAATACATAAATGTGGATTTGGATTTTGCTGCCATTTTATTTTCTATGGTACCTCAGAGGTATAGGGTTTAACCCCATTTGACCGTTTAAAGGTGTAAACATCTCCTCTACATGTATTCACAATCTTGTGGCAATTTCATCTTGCGAGATCTCATGACACAAGATCTTGTCCAATCCATATTAGACATACATTTTAATGATAAGATGTGTGTACCAGTAAGGGTTTGAAGCCTGCCTGCCTTTGACACTCACTGTACTGAATGCAGAATCCTTTATTCTTTTCATTTTTCAAAAACATAATGACCAATGTACCATTCTTTTATTTGAATCCACATAGTCCTGACATAAACTAGGCCTTTAAGTATTGGCAGCTTATTTTCCTCCACCTACCTCACACCTTGAGGCTTCTAAATAATTTTATTTACTAAAACCGAGGCGAATAACATGCAGGTATAATCAGAACCTACTCTATGCTTGATAAATTAAAGAGGGAAGAGCGTGTCCATTTTTTCTTGTTTATCCATCCTTTTTCATTATTCATAGTAATCCAGGCCATCAAGTACAGCCTCTGGCACACAAAAGCTGTTCTTGTGGTACAAAATATACCCAATTTGCTTTCAAGGTGCATATTGGAAATCTCCTTTCATAAAAGAAGAGGGTCACAGATGAGTAGAATGGAAATGAATGATCATGTTTGTTAGTCCATAGTTTTGTATTCTAAATACTTTTCTATATCTTCGCTGTCTATCCAAACACTGCTGAATTTTACCTTTTTGCCAGAGCATTTAGTTGTTGCATAACAGGCAACCTGCATAACAGGTATGTGTTATGTATAAAATATATATGAAAAATCTTAATCTCCTCTATGAGGTATGGCATATGAGGAATCATTCAAAAAGTAATACTGTAACAACACAAAACACCAATAAGTGTTAGCAACCAAGACATATAAAAGCAAAGTGCACTGGTCTTAATATGTAAATAAAACAGAAGCCGTTGGGTTTGTTTTTCTTCCTTTGTATTGCATCTTGACAGATTATTAGCAGATACCAGTATCCAAGCGTGAAATGGCAAACTGATTTTGTGATCTTTGAGGGCTCCATCTAATTGGATGTTATTTATTTGCTGAAAAGAAGGTGAAGTAAAGGGCACCTCTTTTCATGTTGTTGCTCATTTTCCCAGAACTATGGCCATGTAGCCACCTCTTCATAAACAGCTTGACAGCCCCAGGAAGAAAGGGATGCTTTAGTTTGCATGACAATTACGCTAGTTCTGCTCAAGTGCTACAAAATAGGTCCTTTTAGAAAATGTACAGTTCTCCCCAATAATAAAAAAAAAACACTCAATTCATGTGATGTGTGTACTTGAGGTTAAAGCCACACAAGAGTAAGTCTCTACAGACACTCCATTATAATGCATTTATTAACAATGGCAACTTGTGTTTCATGAATCAAAACAAAATCGACGGAACTAAAAGACAGAGTGGTAGCAGTCCAGTAAATGTTTAATGGTAAACTCTTATGGAGGGGTTGCGTTCTCCACCTGCTTCTCGTCTGCTTATGCCACGAAATGTTACAGAGTATTGCCTTAAACTTGGCAGATGTTTTGCATGCATAATATCTTGAAAATCATGCATCTTTAGTGGGCTTGCCTCTCCACAGATCTGACCTGTCAACTGCCTGTCCTGTCAACTGATGGCATCATCTGCTTCTCCTCATGGAGATGCATTATTTACCTCTATTTAAAGAGGTAAGCGCCCATTGAGATCGAAACCTCTTTTTCAAGAGTGACCTGAGCAAAAGAGCTAAATTTGCAGCACACAGTCATATAAAAACACTTACACACTCTACACTAAACAAGAGACTGGTATAAAAAGAGTATACATTTAATAGATGAGATTTAATGCAATTCTGTCGTTTCTAGGCAAAAAAATCTCCATGGAGACAAGCAGTTGGCCGACCTTTTACCGGAGAGTTACAAAATGCACCTTTAACTTTTTCATATCCAAAGAAACTATGCATTTTTGTTGATAAAAATGTATAGGTCAAAGAACATAATTCACGGGGATTAAGGATTAAGGCTAAAAGAACACCAATTGTTCAAGTTGACATTTAGTTAGTTTATTTGTCATTCATAGTTTAAAGAAACACATTGGAGATTTGACAAAAGGTCTTTGAACCAATCACGTGTATTTCAGAAAATGTTTGCACAGATCAAAACTACAGGTTAAGCAGTTCAGAGAAAATTATGATTCTTCAAAAATTTGATTTGTGTTCATTCAAATAGCGATATAAATTTGATTGTGAATTATCTTGCAGCCATTGCAGCCAAACTAATTTCTTGCCTATTTCTTATTTGGATATGGTACAAAAATCTATCAAACAATACTTTTGTACAGCCTTTAATAACTGAAAAGTAGTTATTTGGGAAAAAACACACACATTATTTTGCTTTTTTTTTTTCTTCACCGTTAGCTGATCCCTTTGTTATTGGGAGCAACAAAGTACACCAGTCGCAAAGTGATTTTAATTGTTTTTATGCTAGATGCGTCTCCCCTCTAACTAAAAACCGCAACATATTGGTGTCTGAAACTGAAACATTTGTAATTGTTTTAGATAAGACAGTGAAAGCCCAAAGCCAGTAAAAGCAGTACTAACCTTTGATTTCTGTTGGAACACATTGAAGCAGATCACGAAGCCAAGCCAAGCCAAGGGCGAAGGCAAAGGAGTGGGTTAGAAAATGTAAGAAAAGCAGAGGAGAGAAAAGAATGGTTAATTTTGTTTGAAAGCAAAAGAAACAAGCAATAGATAAAAGTTCAACATATAAAAGGAGCAAATGAATATGAAACAGGTGTTACTTTCACTGTGCTCATGGAATTTTATACTGACTAATATCATCAATACATTTCACAGTAAACAAACAATGCTACTAGAAAAATCCATGAAAGTCATGCAACGTTGCAGTAGACCGAAGAAAGGTTGCGATAGTGTACATTACAATACCACAAGACACAATTTCAGGGCATGTTAAAATGTGTTGAGGATAAAACAAAGAGCTTATTTTCCTGTGTAGAAAATCATATTTTTCACTTTTTTCATCCATGGGTCAGGAGATAATTTGTTACAATTAAGAAAAGACGTTTTCCAGCTTGTGTCATATTAATTTTCTCGTCCCTTTTGAAGTTAGCAGGGAGGGAAAGACCGTCTTCCTCCCCATATGTGTCCCACCCTCTAATACACAGCAACAACAAAGAGTCCAATTAAAGCCCTCAGATGTCAAGGGAACGCATTGAAGCTCAAGAGTTCAGAGGCAGAGCGCGCCTCGTCATTAGCCATGCTTAATTCATTATCTGCGATTATACATCACAATGAGCTAACCTTCGCTCCTGGATCTTAGTGATTACATTTGGTTAACCCCACACTATTCAGCATTCACCTGACAGCTTGCTGAAGGGCTCCTCTAGCAATTCTTTTATACCAAGTCATTGCTTTTCTGTCTTCTATAAAGCGTTCCATAGAGAATATATCGAAGCACTTACTGTAAAGGTGTGGGAGCAATCAAAGAGAATGAATTGTCAAAATACCTGAAATACATACAGCGGCAAGTCTTAGTTCAACTGAGCACAATCTGTTCCTGTTCACAAGGATACATGAAAACTTGCACCATCCTGTGGTGTATTCACATTACTATGATTTCAAACTTGATTCGATATAAGAAATATTCTCGATTCTCAATACCAATTTCAATACCACAATGCTCTTTTTTAGGTCAAGGTTTTAGACAATTGACAGACATTTTCAACACTAAATTATAGTACTCTCTTTGTGGTCTCATATTAGTTCTGATGAAGCTCAAGATTATTCTATAACTGTTACAAAAGGTCAAATTTGGTATTTTACAACAGTTTTTTTTCCCTTTAGTTTTAGTATTGCTTAGTATCTGATTTTCGATACTTTTGACAACCCTATTATCCTTTGCAACTGAGGCAAAAATGTGTTGTTCTTGAATGCATTTACCAATCCCTAGTTTTGAAATGTTATCTTCAAACATACACTCAGACTGAAAACAATGCTAGTTCACATCAAACAGGCTTTTTCATCATCAATATAGCCATCACCTGCCATTATGTAACGGTAATGACTGATGCTCATCCTGTCATATCCTCTACATCAATGTTTCCCAACCAGGGGTGCGGGGACCCCTTGGGTGAGCCATTACCAGGGGGTACTTGGAATGGTTTCAGGTTTTCAAAGAAGATGAAATGCACTTTTATCTGAATAAAAAGTGTCATTAGTTGTACATTTAGAATAGTTTTGAAGTATCTTGGACCATAAATATAATTAAAACTAAAAATGTAATAATCACAATATGCAACTAATAAACCCATTTATTTGTCTGAAACTCAAGTTAAGGGGTACTCCGAGCATGAGACAAAGCTTAGGGGGTACACAAGGCCAAAAAGGTTGGGAACCACTGCTCTACATTCCAGCAGACTGATGTGTAAGTTGTTAGTACTTGTAGCCCATTACGCAGTGATTAATTAATTTTTTTCTTTGTGTACAATTCAAGTCTATTTATGATGCAACTTGTAGAATTTATTGTTTGCTTGTTTTTTACTTTAAATTTATCTACAGACATGCTTCCATCACATTTGGATTTATTTATGTAAATCAGTATTAAATTGAAAGGAGAGCAATAATAGAAACTTTACATTTCAACTAGGTCTAGGAGTTTATGTTACAATATGGAACACAAAACATCTATACTTTTCTTTCAGCTTACCACACGTTTGCAAGCCTCAGTAAATTAAAGCAAAAATGTATCAGATCCTAATGGCTTCTCTCCTGTACAATGGTATCAAGCAACTACTGTAATGGTGTGAGGATGCAGAAGTGTTTAGAGCAGCAGAAGAAATAACTATACTAAAATCCATTCATTAAAAAAATAATGCATTTTTCTAGTGACATCTGCGCCTTTCTCAATTTCATGGCCATTTTCATTTAGCCTGAGCCCAGGAGAGAAAGCAACAATAACACATAAATATTTCACTAAACAATAATTTATCTAAAAGTGTACAAGTTGCATTATGCATGTTTGTAAGAAAATTGCCTCTCAATGTATAATTTAATTTACATTTTTAAAAATGTGTATATATATATATATACACACACATTTCTATTGCAAACTGCTGGACAATGATAACATCTTAACATCTAAAGCCAGGCGTGAAAAAAATGTTACTGTGTGCCTAGAGTTGCAATGGTAGTATTGACCAAGAACTCAGCACTCAAGAGTGTGTAGAGTGAAAAAGATTAAAAGCAGTCAACGTAGGTCAAAATGATTCTTTTATGTGAAAGAAAATTATCAATTTTTTTTATAAAATGTAAAGAAGATATAAAACGGAAAGATGAGAGGCAGAGTGGTTAGCGCTATTGACTTTTGGTAGGAGATTTAATTGTTAAGACCCAGAAGTGTACATAGAGTAACTTAAAGTAGAACTAAGTAACACTGTCACCTTATTAAACGTCTTTCTAAGTCCTTGTGGTGGTGTAAATGTATTTTCGGGATTTTTGACCCGACCCGAAAACAAACTTCGGCTCTCTTTTTTCATATTTGGCAACATGAAATGTTTTTGTATGTGATTGTACTTCCTTATTTCAATAAAAAAGAAGGGCAAAAAAGAGAACAAAAAAAAAAAGCTTTTGCCGTCATTTTACTGGGAGTATATTTTCATAAGAGACCTGCAGGGGGAGCTGTGTCGCTGAAGTTATTGAGTTTTGCTTTAACTGTGTAGCTGTCAAGGCTGGGTACCCTTTGATACCAGGACTTAAACAATGTATACATTGTTGTTCCTACTGCTGTATTTCTCATTATCTAGAAGAACTTTAATTAAAGAAAACATGTAGGTTTCATCATTCATTTGTGGTGACAATGACCCAGGACCAATAAAGACTGTCTTAACCCTAACCCACCAGGCAACAAAACATCAATTCTTTTTTTTTCTTTCTTCACTATAGTTAATACCATAACTTTTTTGTACCATTGCGGTACCTTATAATGGCATTCAGTTTTAAAACTGGGTAATGTGGCATCCTCCCAAATTTAAGTGGATTTAAGAATCTAAATTGACCCACATGATTTTTTTGTGACTATTGACAATAAAATCTAAACCAAAGTATGGATGGTATATGACGGCTACTTTCTCACTTTTTAGGAGTGTGCTGTGGTTCTGCTGCCTTTAAAATAAAAAATATTCAACTGTCTCAAATTCAACTGAAATCATCATCTAAAAAGGTATGAGAAACAGAAACAGTGGATAAATTGCTGGTCTTAAGTGACTGCAGCAGACAATTTCTTAAGCTTTGAAAAGTTGATGGGATATCTGTAGGCGAGTTAAGGAATTCAATAGTGTACAGCCGCTATTCGCGCACAAAGGGAGCTGTCCACTTGTTTCAACTTTCAGAGCACGTGTGGAGAAGGAGACGTGATAAAAGTTATGATACAGCAAACGCAACGTATGTGACTGCTGTGACTGCTGTGACTTCTTTTGAAATATTATCAATAATTAATAATAAGTACCCCAAAATATTGGGCTTTATCAGAATAATTATCAGAAAAGAGTTTATTGCCATTGTCAGTGAACAAAATTCACAAACTAGGAACTTGCTTTGGCAGTAAGGTGCAACATATAACAATAAATAAAATAGTAGCAAAATATATAAAAGAAGGCACGTATAAAGTTAAGAATTCGCTAATAAAATGAAATAAAATCGACATATACACAGAATGTACAGAACGTACAGCTAGAGTAGAACGACTGCTTATATTAAGATTGTTAAAGTGGCATGTGTTAAGATTGAATTAATGTAAATTAATGTAATTAATGTAAAATTTAAAATCCTGTGTACACAGTACATTATATTCAATTAATTGTTGTTGTGGCTGTTTTTGTACCAAACTGCATTTTGAATCTGTCATCAGAACTCTGGTAAGTAATGGACAACAAATCGAAGTGCAAATCTAATGCAATTATTTGCTTAAAGAGAAGAGTGTTCATATCGACATATTTAGCCACTATGCTCCCATAATTAACGCTAGTGGTATTCATGACCCCCCATACAAAAATGTTAGTTAGGCTAATGTTTGATTTTGTTTTGAGGGGTGAACCCTTATAAATGAACAGGAATCTACAGTTGCCATTGCATTTTGAGGATGTCAAGCCTCATTTGAGACTTTTGCAAAAACTTTTCCTCTTATTATCTGGGGACCCTCTGAAATCATTTTGCAATCCCCAAGGGGGTCCCCAACACCCAAGTTGAGAACCACTGTTCTACACCAATACCACTTTTTAATGTAAAAATGTTTGTGTCCAGCATCATTGCTAAAAATATCAGTAAAACAATGGCTGTCTGTCGACACTTTGTATCATAATTAACAGCACAAGAGGAGCATCATTCTATTTAACGACTGAGAAAATAGGAAATCAACAACCCAATCTGACCACTGTCATCTATTCCTTGTAAGTGTCATAATTAGACATGATATACAATGTGTTCCTCATTTCACCTGTAATAACATATGCATACATTTGGGCTAGCAGTTTTAAGAGCCTTACTTGGTACATCTCAGAGTATTGACTAACAAACCACTTCCATAAATAAAGTGTAAAGTGTTCGGATATAGAGAACTTGGCAGGGCAAAATTACCAGGATTGATTGGATGAGATCTATTCATCTGCTTTTGAAAGACCCCAAAAAGCAATTCCCAGATAAAATAGGACTCGTCTGAGCAAGAACTTTTAAGGATAAAATAATTAATGGTCATTTTGGCCAAATCAATAAAAGAAGCTGATCTTGTCGGTCAGGTATAGTCACGCATTCAGCTCATAAGCTGTATGAGAAAATTATGAAGAAATTGCGGAGAATCCTTTTTCAAAATATAGCAACTATAATTATAAATGTAGACATTCATAGTCAGTGTCACTGAATGTTTCAGTGTCGTTCACTGAACGTTTAGGTCTTCACAAACTGCCCACAATATACATCCACTCTTGTAGTTGCTAATTGGAAGCTTCATGAATTATCTTTGCTCTGTTTAATGTAAGGAACATGGAAGCTCAAACACCACATAAGTATATTAACTTCTGAGGGATTTACAAATGAATATTTAATGACAAAAACTGTGCAAGGACCATTTCATACTGTGTCCCTTTCAAAATTTAATGATGATCCAGATGCAGTTGTTCTTAAATGAGATGAAACATGATGCCACATGGCTATTACACAGACAAGTCCATATGCATATCAGGGCCGGAATTTGGACCCGTGCAGCAGACCAGTCTTGGGATAATGTACCACAGCAGAAAAAACAATGTGTATTATGCAAAGCTTTGATTTAGCAAATAAAAGCTTTCTATTAGTCGACAAATTGGATTGCATGCTCCCAAATGAGCCATGAGTCCTCTTCAGAGGCTACTTCAAAAGATATCACAGATGTGGTCATTCTTCTTATGCCTTACCCTGTCTGTTCTACTTTGCTATTGAGATGTGCCTCCATTATTCAACATGTCCTAAGTAGGGGCCGACTATGCGCCGCTGTGATGGGAAAGGGATATGGTTTGGGGGGGCGGGCTGGTGGGAGGGTGTACCTTAAGACACGCAGTTGTGACAGGTAGATAACACCTGGATGAATAATTCAAGGTGGTGTAAGCTGGCTGAGTCAGAGACAAGACAAGAAAGCAAAGACGAGATCTGTGAATAAATCATCAGAGAGGGGACTAATAGCTGCGCAGGACAAGACTGATAATATCACGCTACCTTGTTCTGGCTTTAATCATTCTAACAACCTCGTACATGAATATTCTAAAACATGCAAGCCATGCTGATAGCCGAGAATGGTAACGTCAAGCTGGTTTTAAGATGCATTACCAAAAAGTTCAACAAACCTCTCTTTTCTTTTTTACCTTTTATCAGCAGTCTATTGTACTTGCTCATTTGGCTTCCCCTTAAGTTTGCTACAGAACAATAGCAGCATCCAGTCATTCCAAATGAAATATCTTCTTAATAGCCAAGATTTCCTAAACAAAATTAATCTCCTAAGCAGGATGAGGAAATAATAAAGAAACAACACAGAGACCTTTATCAAAATAAATCCATACTATGATCAGCTGTAGTTCAGGGGTGACCAACCATTTTAGGACCGAGGGCTGCTTCAAGAGCATTGAGTTGGTTGAGAACTACTAGTTCAATTACCCTACGTGGGCTTACATTTACATTCATAACCAAATTATACAGCTATTAAACAGTGAGTAATGAGTGTGGAGCATTGTGTGTATTTATCATGTATCTTTGAATTTGAAAACCCAATCTTAATTCACAAACCAGTGAGTGATAAGAGCAAAACAGCAGTTTAAAAAATTCAACAGTTCAACAAGTAAACTAACGTAATTGGCAAAATACATGCAAAAGGTGCAAAGCAAATATAAGAAATATATAGTTGTCATTGAAATTTGAGGATGTAACCTTTCCTACTCTACAGTATCTCTCCCTCATGTGGCTCTAGACCTGATCCAGTCCTGTGAGAGTCCTGGTTTGGGTTAGACCTGTTTAAAACATGGCTTGGATTGGGTTGGTCCTTACTCTGATAGTGGTCCTGTGTCGGCCTGCACAATAAATCGGAAAAGTATTGATTAACTGTATCATAATAACGATATAGCAACAAACAACTGAGAAACAACTGATAGAAATGCTCTGTTTGCTCATATATCAGTCATTTTCAATGTCTTGCAGCCCTCATCCCTTGTCTGTCCTATGCTGACATCTGCCCCTCTGCACAATGCTCTATGTAAAAGCCTTTTGCTGCGGTTCTATCTGCGCGCATTTGTATTGAGCGTCACTTTTGGTTTGGTGACTTTAGCGGCTTGCAACTTCTTAAGTGACATGGGGCTGGTAATCTCGTCTGTTTCTGTCCTTACATGCCCAGCTTTCAAATAAATAATCACAGTGGAATTTTTGGCGAAAGCTTTGGATGAGCAGAGCTATATTTCGAATAGGTGCACGCCAGGTTGGTGACCCCTGCTGTGATAATTTAATGTGAAGTAATCAGAAAGAAGAAAGAAAACTGCAGCCTGCAACAGTGTCTGTTATATTGTAGAAGCACATACTCCGTTCTAAACTGTAAAGATGTGAGGACAAACACTAATAAAGCAAATGCAAAATATAGGTTTGGTTATCTCACCTGATCTCTGGGAGCCAAAAACAAGGGCAACTTTAGTCAGTAAATCCGGCTTTGCGTAGCGGTCTTCATCAGCTGCAACCCAGAAACAGTTCTCAGACATTTCCTGGGGACGGATCTATAGAGAAAAAAAGCCAAGAACCAAATTATGAAAAGTGTAGTTACAGTAGTAATTAACATGACTTAAGATGGTATGTTATTTGTTAGTTTCCTCTCGAGACCAGTAGAGTATTTAGAATAGAATATAAATCCAACAAATCAATGTTGTTTTTGATACTGTATTCTACCACTGAATGATCCCTCAGTGGCAGTGATACTACCGGTATACAACCCAATAAATATTTTCTGTACCAACTGTTAATACAGAAGTTATGCCATAAAATGCTTTAGAATGTATAGAAGGAAGTCAAAGCACAAATAAAGAATACAAACATCGAGCTAGGCCATATGTAAAAAAATTATACTTTTTTCTCCCGTTTCAATTTTCACTTATATTTTATTTTTACAAAATAAAAATGGCTTCTAGTAATGATTTCATGAACATAAACTATACAGATCTTTAATCTGTGCCATTTTACACAAAAAAGTTAAAGTTTGACCTCAGTTCCAAACCACATGTTTTTACTGACAGATTGGATGTGAACCTCTCGATTCAAAAAACAACAACCACATCATTGAAGATTAGACACCACTGAAACCCTATTGACCTTATTCTGCCCCGCCCACTTTTGCCGTTTTTTGCACTTTTGTTGTAAACTAATGACGAACGAGGGAAAAGTCTCGCCGCTAAAATGTTACATAAAGTAGGTTGATTTGTGTACAATGTTTAATGAACACGAGCAACAACAAGTCAACAACGCAACGATTTCCTGGTCAGTCTGAAAACGGCTTTTTAGTCCGTGTAGAACTTATTTTCTGTTGAGCTCGTCTGCCTCATGTAAACGAATACAACAGAAACAAGACGATGGCGCGTAAGGCAACCTCCGGAATAAGGTGAATATGTTAACAACATACAACCAAAACAACCAAATTATACATTTAATGGAAAAGAAATTGTTTTTCATAAAGACAATATCTCATCTATGTATTGATTGGTTATCATATAGTGGGTATTGGACTGGTTGTATAAAGAGCCCAGTGTAGGGAGGGCTCCTCACAAGTCAGTAATGTGCAGACTTGTGAGAACATGTAGTGAAATGTCAGTTTGAACATATGCTCAGTCACACATCATTTTGTTCTCTTTTCTTTGCTTTAAACGCATTGTCTATGAGTAATAATCAAATTTTCTTGACTTGTATGTAATATTTTGAGGGTTGTTGAAATGTCATGATGATAATTGTGAACTTAGCATTCATTTTGCTGTACTTTGTGTGTTACAGTTTTAATATAACCTACTAAAGAATCAAATGCAGTGCTCCTTGGTAGAGTGTTTTGCTGCCTGTATAACTGAGTTACTATCATAAACTACAGTGCTCAGTGAGGCCAGGACACCCACTAAGGTTTGGAATCTAATCTTCAGAAGGAGTTAAGGCCCCATTGTTGAGACCTATTGCACATGTTTTTAGTACAATATACAAACAGACCCTGCTCTTACTGCTTTACAAAAGTCAATATAACTTATAGGAAACTTTGTAAAACTAAACTCAAGTTCAAGCAGAGGGTGGCGGTGCCGCAGTAAGAGGGACATCCATAGCCTTGGGTCAAATCATGAAAAATTGATCTTGCAGGAGACTTAAATAGGCCTGATGTGGCTGATAAAACATACTTTAGCTAGGTATAATTTACAGGTGTTGTGCTTGATTCTGACAGTAAAGGACTTTTTGGTTTATCGGCTTGTACAAAAATAGATTCAGTTTGAGCTACAACCAGTGGACCGTTAAAAAAGACATACAACCACAAGAGGAAACGGGAAATGGGGAGAAGAGTATAAAATGTCTATTGAAGAAGGGAGATTGTGAAATCCACCAGACATTGTGGCAAGACAAGAAAGTTTGTTTGAAAGTTAGCTGACAGGGCTTCAAATCTTGACATTTTTTATATTCAGACTCTACCTAAACTTTTTTGGCTTACCTAACAAGCTTGTCTATATTTCTTCATCTTACACTCTTAGTATAGACATGTTTTCTTCAGAGATACACCAACAACAATACTGGAAACAATAATCAAGTCTAATTCAGAAAACTGGACTGGACTGAACTGTTCAGAATATCAGTGAAGGATTGGTCCATCCATCATCGGCCACTACACTGAACTTAATGGAATTAAACAGGTCTATCTTCCATTTATTCAATTACAGGTTATTATTATATTGTTAAAATTATCTTGTATTACATACAGCCGAAAGCAGCACTCAGATGGAAATGAGACTTTTAGCTATAATGATGCGGAACATCTCTGTTTTTATGAGCTTATTTGTTTCTGTACATTGTCTCTTTAAAGAAAAAAATATTACACATTTTTTGTATTGTTATTAGCCTTTAAACATGTTCTTGAGTATCTTAAATTAGCTGTCTCATGTTTTGATCATGACAGCAAAAACTGGAACAATGAATCCTGATTCTTTCTTTCAAATAGTGGACTATTATAATTAATAAAAATCTAAAAACACTACTAAAAACATTGGCATATGTGAGGTCTTAAACAGCTGTGATATGGGGAAGGCAATCCCTGATGTGCTGCCCAAGGTACACCTCCAGCATATGGAGATGTTTCCCTCACACCTGTATAGTACAAATGAGATTGAATTATTAATGGTTCAACACAGCACTAAGACTTAGTGTGCGAATTAATATTGTGCTCATGAGAGAAACATCTGTAAAAGGCACCATGGAGGCCGACAATAGCATCTGATCATCTGGCATTTCCAATTATCACTGACTTGGCAAAGAAACAAGATGAGCTGTTTATTTTGAAGACAACATCTGTAGTTTTCATCAGCAACACGATGAAGTGATGCCAGAAAATGAGGAACAAAGTTAAGAACCACAGCAACACCTGACCTGAATTTCCAAGAAGTTTTGCACCACACATTCTGGCGTAGAATTTTTTTAAAAATATGGTTATGATTACTTAATATGGAATTTAAAACTATATATATAAATATTATGCCAAGACTTAAATATAACTACAACTAACTGATAGCCACATCTGAATGGTAATTTAAACTGGCATTTTAATTTGAAAACAAAATGACCTTTGCTCACCATACATGGCAAAAAAGACTGATGTACGTTTTTATAAATTTTAACTCCATTACATTAGTCTCAAGTATGGTATATACATACTTTAGATCCTCACAGAACTTACCTTGGACCAGTTCAGGCGCTTCATGGATATCTCGGGCTTGAATTCCTTCTTGGGTTGTAGTCCATAAGGCAGTACGTGGGGCGTGGGAGAACCAAAAGGACCGCCGAGCCCGGGAGGAGGTGGTGGAGGGGGGGCACCAAACGGAGGAGGCACTCCAGGAGGGGGAGGAGGAGCTGGGGGACATCCAGGTAAAGGAGGCGGCGGTGGTGGAGGGGGCGGGGGTATCCCTCCTGGTCCCAGGGCAGGGGCCTGGATCCTGGGCCCACATGGTGAAGAAGGCAACGCTTGACTGGCTGGAACAGGAGTGACTGAAACAGCACCAAACTGGAGAGGCGGAATACAGCACGGTTAAGATCTACCACAGTGAAGGGCTTCAACAGTTCATTGACTAATTGTGACTATTATCGACTATTAAAAAACATTCAGTAAACTCTAAAACACATTCAAAAAGACCTTTTATAACAAAAACAGCGGCATTATTACATAAAAGTATTACATTAGAGTAAACAAATTCAGAATTTTCTCCAGTTTACTCTTTTGGTTGAAATGTATTTAAAAAGTCTCAATGTACAAAAGAAATAATAACTTGACAAGTCGACTAATCGAAGAAAGTAATCACTGACTAGTCATCTACTACCAGAGTGGTTTAAAAAGTTTGCTAAATCATAATAATTTTCATTTACAAGGATTTAGCCAATTGGATTCGCAACAAACACACAACAGATGAGACCATAAAATATAATCCATTTCCACATGAATAAAATGTTTTTGTGCTCTGTGTCTGAAGCTATGTCACTTTAAACCAGTTGAAATCTGTTAGAAGCACATCTCTTTTATAAATGTGAATAATATTCATTAATTTTCTGCAAGGTTTTTGTCAGCTGGAGCCTACACCAGAAAATATGCAGCTTAGATTGGGTACACTGTGGAAAAAGGACACTTCCTCACAGGCTTGTTCATTGTAATTAAGGCGAAGCACTGCAGGTGAAGGAAAGTATAAATATAAAAGGAAAACTGAAGGGAAATATCTTTATTTTAGATATATCAATTTGAAACTTTTTCTGTAGTTTACTTACCCAATTGTAAGAATAAATATATTACAAGTATTTTCTCATGTAATTTTGGGGCTAAAATTGCCTCTATTTGGAACATACAAATCTGAAAATTGATTAGAGCGCAATTTAAATGTCTTGTTTTGTTGAAATATTAGATATAAATCTTACTGTAAATTGAAGTAAAAACTATTTTTTACTTAAAACTTTAATAAATCAAGTTTGGAATTGGACAAATCCTTTGATATGATATGTCAAGTTTTGTTAAATACAAGATTGTACAGTCTGGTGTTTCTAGAAGGTTAGGGTTACTTTACTTTACAATTTTCTTCTTCCCACGTGAAAGCTCTTACATTTAGAAACTAAACTGAAAAAAAAAGTATACATTTTTGTATCATTCCTAACTTATTTTCAAGAATCATGGAATGAATATTGGAGAAAACAAACACAGTACTGTTGAAATATCAGAGACAGTGTGAATACCAAGCTGTACCATGACAGACCTTGTACTCAACCATCGAGCTGAGGCCAAATGCCCCTTAAGTGGTCCAGACTGTGCAGGGCATTATTTGTTTTTCCAAAGTAAAAAAATCCATGTTAAAAAATCTAATGTTATAGTGGAGGCTACAAAGCTCTGTAAATTCTATCATATGGAGCAAATGGTTTATTGATCCATGCACCAGTTTTAGATTAAAGGCATTCACTAAAGGTCAGCCTTGGGCCCTTGCTCTCCGGCTTCCTCCTGAGAGAGCAACACCTTAACTGAATGAGCAAGTGTGCGCGCTTCAACGTTGTAAAAGTCAAAACGACACAGACGTAGGCACTAGGCAATGAAACTAGGTGCGTTGCATTTATATACCATCACAGGGGCAAAAACTGGTTAAACGCTCAAACACGCCTTTTCAACATTTCCGCCAAGGTACTGTTTGAGTATTCATTCGATGTTTGCTCATCCAAATTGAAAAATTATCAGCAAAATAAAAAGGGAAGTTTCATCCATTTTCCGAGAGGGTAGTTATCTCTCCGTGCCTGGGCGTGGGAGCGATTCTCTGGAGTGCAAGGGGGGTGGAAGGGGGGGATTGGAAAGAGGGTTGAAGACTATCCAGAAGAGAGGCTGAAGCTGGTTGTCAGAATAAATTGCTTTTGGAACACATGCTCTTATGGGATAGAGATCAGAGAATTAGAAATGGACAATAAAGACTGCTGGTCAGTGTTCTCGTTAGACTTAGTGTCAGCTCTGGCCAGCAGTGCAGCCCTGCCATGTCGGAGCAAACAGCAAGCACCAGTGGTAAAAAAAAACCCACACAAAGTCATGGCGTGTATTTGAACACAGTCAGAATGTTTCTCATTAGGAGAGATGTATAAAGGAGAAAATATCAGAACAGCCCTGTGACCGATGTGGGAGTGCAACAACAGCGACAGGACAGTAGATATAGGTGAAATTTTGGGGGAAGATGAATTTTGAAATCTAAAAATCATATGTAATTTATTAAGACTGTGGTTATGAAAAGTATTCGATAGATTTGAAATATTATATGTCCTGTTGGCACTGGTGCAATCTAGGGTCTGTAACTAACAATTATTTTGCTATCCGCTTAGTCTAGCGATTATTCTTTTGATTGATCAATTACTCGTTTAGATGTCAAAAGACCTGTGAATAGGAGATTTTTTTTTTTTATTATTAATTCGACTCAGTTAAAGCAAAGGTGTCTTGAGGACATCTTGAGTATAAATATAGCTTTTTCCTCAAAAACACATAATGTACATGTTTCTTGTGTCATTTGGGCGTAATTCTGGGTGTGCTACTGCATGTCTTTTCATAGCACATGGCATGCTCTGGAGTCTTTGTACAGTCAGTCATTATTTGATACCAAATTAGTAGACGATAACACAATGATAGTCACAGATCTGGACTCTAACTTCTAAAGTAATTCTAATGTTCTTTCTTGGTAACCTCAAACCCCCACATTACACATTGTTAGACATTAAAGGTCCCATATTCTGCTATTTTGCCCTTTACACAGTCTATTCTAAGGGCTTTGTTGATACATTTTTGCGTTGTGCAATATCCATAACATAACAGTTGTTTCCAAAAAACACCCATTTATTGGACTGGCCCCCCTCCTTGCAAAAGCAAACGGCTCACTCTGAGATCTGACCCCCCCGAACAGAGAGCAGCCTGCCTCCCCCACCCAACCCGCGACGAAGCCTAGAGCGGAGATGGTGCGCATGCGCCGTGTGCTCCGGTAAACAGCAATACACAAACACGGGAATAAACATTTTATCTGCCATGACGGTGCGTCGTGCCGAGTCCTACATCCTGGATCTGACCTGGAGTTTGACGATCATGCAGTACCTCGACGACGGACGTTGCCGTTTGGTAAATAACAAGCTAACTCTTCGATCAGTCGTATCCATCGTGTAATTACTGTGTAGCATTAGCATTAGCTGTTTTTATTCTGCGGCGCCGCTTCCTGAGGCGTGGCTTAAACACGCGTCATCCTTGTGAAGCGTGGCCATCCTTAGAGGAGCCCCGTCTGCCTGCTCAGCCGAGGGGGACGGAAAAGACAGTTCTCTAGCGAAAGCATGCGGGAATCAATCAAAAAAACACTTTGGGCACACATACGAGGCCCAAATAGCACTGAAACTTCTGAAACCTCTGAAAAGTCGATTTTGCATGTTATGGGACCTTTAAACAATACTGGTGGAACACATGCGCTTTTTCACCCCACAATCCAGTTATGTCACGCAACGGCCACTTTGAAGCAGATGTCTATTTTGACAATATATATTTTCCATCAGGTTAAGGATAGTGTAGTTGTTAGGAACAAGTCATTTGGTCAAGAATGTTCTGTTTTTGGGTCAGTGTTGAAGAAAAAAATGACGCGTGACTTATTTTATACTTATTTAAAACCATCAATGAGATGCCATCTGAACCCACACCAACATTTTGTCACTGATAACAGTTCCTTCTTGTCAGTGTAAAGAAATATATACAATTACCTGTGCTCTGAAGGCTTGCAGTTCTGCTTGGAGTTCAGAAATCTTCTCTTCACACTTTGTCACTTGTGCTTGTGCCTCCTGTCGGCTTAAAAACTCCTCATCAAACTAAAAGAACAAACAAAACTGCATTAATCAATAAAAGAGCTTGATACACACAATTGACCCAAATACTCAGAAGTTAATTTTCAGTTGTTAAATGAAGGGACAATTTTATATAATCAAAGTTCATTTCACCTCTATTAACATTATCCACTGATTGCTTTATTTAACTTTTTGAGCATCAGTTTGTTAATAAAAGTATTAAGTGCCATACATAATGTTAATCAGTGGACTAATCATTCTAATCAGAAACCATAACCTGCTGTTTTCAAGCACAGCCATTTCACTTTTCCGTTTTCACTGATGACCTCAGACACAAAAAAACATTTATTTTTCTTTTTTTATGTAAGCAACATCAAATATAAGATAGTATAGTTACTTTCATAGCAATTTCAAATGTTGGTAAATGGTAATAAAAGTATTGTGCCTTATGAAATTCTTCTGGTGGAGGGTTATATGAGATGAGATGTTAGAAGAGCATGTAAAACCACTACGTAGTACTGGGTAATATGATGAAAATGAATTACGTTTGTTTCTTCATACTGATAGCGTAGACCTTTCAATTAAAACGAACACTCAGGTGAATTATTGAAAATTTGAAACGACAATCTCGATCTTGGTTAAAAGTTGATTAATTGTAGAGCCCCAACACCAGGCCAATGTAAACATCAAGAGGCTCAATTATAAAGGGGGTGCATGTACACAAGTGTTACGTACGTGCCTTTCCATGTCACATTTGTGATACAAAAAGGAAACTTTAAGAAATGGTATATGATATAGAAATGGTCTGGTAGTAAAAAAAAAAAAAAAGAACTTTGCACATCAGGGCTTTCATTGCTTTCATTGACGAGGAAGACGACTGATAAATCATTTTCTGAAAGTATGTGGAAGTTTGTGTTTTGATTGTATGTAAACCTTTAGTAAGAATTCCACATAAAGTTTTATAAATGAGACCCCTGATCTGTGGTGAAGCGAACAAGTGCAAACGAAGGATGCATGCAAGAACTTGTAACTGAATTAATGCAATATAGTCAAGATTACTATGGATTCTAGGGAAAGATAAAACACTTCCAAGGAAACAAGGAGGTGGCAGACCTACTACCAGAAAAGTTACATATAACACCTTTAACTTGACGATATGTGTGTAGAGAACACCAATCTCAGCAATAATTTTTCATATCATCATATTAGATGTCAGATACATTTTCACAGGAAAAGTTCATTCAAAACCCTGCCAGCAATGTGTAAACCCGGTGTAAAAGATCCAAAGGGCGTTTTGGCTTGTTTTCCCCACCAAATATTGTTTTAAATGTTCACCAAATGGCTTGATGCACTTAAAAAAATAAAAGAATAGAAATTGTTCGAACAAAACGGAATAAAAGAAACAGGAGGAAAAAAACGAAAAAAAAACCCCACACAATTTAACCTCATTCCTACCTTTTGAGCCCATTCTGAAGCTCTTTGTTCATATTCTTCAGTTCGAGCTTTATCTATACACACCTCTACAAAACAAAACAAAAGCAACTTAATTAACATTTTTACTTTTACATTATGAATTGTTATTTTCATTATTCTGACTTGCCTAAAAGATGGCTGAAGTCCACATCAAGGCGTTTGCGGTACTCAAAATCAGGGTCAGTGCCGCTTCGATGGAGAACAATTTGAGACACACACTCATCAATTATTTTGAAGTACTGAGGTCTAAAGAGAAAAGTAGAATATACAATATAAGATTGACTGTTATCATGTATTTCCATAGAACAAAATGAATGGAATTATTGATTAAAAAAAGCCTTTTAAAAGTATCATTAACTTTAAATAAAATGTTCTGTTAAAAAAAAAAAAAAAAAAAAACACGTTATGTCTATGGTATACAGGGTCATCTACAAAAGTGCTTGGTTTGAAGATGAAAGATAAGAGCATTCACTTTGAAGGCCAATGTCATGGAGGGGAATTTAATCAGATCGACCGTTTCAAGTTTGGATCGGTGAAAGGAGATTTAAAAGTCACTTGAACCTAAGTTTGTTTTTGCTTTACAATGGGAATAACATGTCATTTTCAATCACCATCAGCAAATTCTATTTAAATTCATTTAATTTACAAACTGTTAAAAAGGCTTAAAAAGTAATTATTTTGTCAAATTTGTCACAGTAAACATTTAATTATTTCTTGACTTCTACCTGACCAAATAGTCGTTGCGTATGAGCATGAGATGCTGCAGTATGGAGAGAAAATAGGGCTCTGCACTGCTGTCCTTCACCACGCTGTGTACAATACTGAACACATCCCCTGGATCGGTGCAGGGAGTCAAGGACTCATACATAAGTGAATCACAGAAAAGATACCCAAGTGAAAGGAGTGAATGCCCTGTGGATTTTAATTTGACTTTTTGGTAATTTTGCTACTGAGCAGAAAAAACTACAAAGAAGCAATAAACGTATTGACTGCAGATTAATGTCATAACTAAATAACAGATGCCATTTTACACCAAAGAGATAGAGGCAGTGTTTGCAAAAATGACAAGGATATTCCAGCTCGCTCTTGATGTCCTCCAGTCTATGTGAAAACTCTATCATGTCCTCTTCTTTGTGCTCCTCAAATACCTTTAACTGAATGTCGAGGGCCTCATTCCTGATGGTTGCCAGATGCTGCAGAATAACAATAGAAAAGGAAAAATAGGTATGAGTGTACCATCAAAAAATACACTGTACCATCAAAAAATGACCAAAAAAACAACAACACACACACATATATATCGAAAAACACACACATGCGCATGCACACGCACACTCACATAGTGTGTGTGAAAAAATAGATAATATAATATAATATAATACATTTTTGTGTATACATACATATGTATACAAACATACATACATACATCTGTATATATACAGAACTGGAAAAACATTCAAACTTCACAGCATTACAGAACTGTGAGGTTCAACATTTTATAATTTACTTGTTTTGGCACAGATCCAAACAAACATGTGAAGTTATAGATCATAATATAGCCAGTAGAAGATTATTGGCCCCTGTACTGGCACAGAGAGAAAGCATGTAAACGCTCCTCATGTTGTATAAATTATTTGTTGGAACAAATCTACAATGCTTTCTTGGAGTGGACAACTTATTTAAATATTAATGCAAGGTTGGGGAGAGTTTAGTGTGTGTGTTTTTGCTTACAGGCAAGATCTTTTTGAGACCACAGCGCATGAATTCATTTCTTAGGTGCAGTCTGAA
The DNA here is from genome assembly GCA_019453435.1 of Rhinogobius similis. Taxonomy (NCBI): domain Eukaryota; kingdom Metazoa; phylum Chordata; class Actinopteri; order Gobiiformes; family Gobiidae; genus Rhinogobius; species Rhinogobius similis. The sequence continues at coordinate 31,132,524 of CM033621.1, read as the reverse complement.
GTCCAACTCTTCCGGAGATGTAACTAGTGCGTTGATAAACTGCATGCACGCCACCTGCAAACACGAAGAGGACACACAACAATGAGCAGAATGAACCAGGAGAACTTCTACTGGTTGATGAAAAGCATGCTGACATGCATTTTAAATGAGTTATGTCCCTGAGAAGCCAATAACTAATGCATGTCTATTTTCTCTTGTCACCAACTGTGGAGGGGGGCTGATTTTAATATTAATGCTGCAACCACAGACCCAAACACACAAACCTAACTAACAGTCAATTTGAGGGCAAACTCGCTCTTTTGGAAGCGGGTTTTCCACTCCCCTTAGAGCCTGGTTTACTGCACAGAGACCAGTGCGTTCTGTGACTCCTCAACAAGCCCAACAAACACAGACAGAAAACTCAATTATTGATCAGTGAAGCGGCTCACTCATGTGTAAAAAGAGGCTACAGCAAATGCAGGCACCAGGGAAGGATATTCAGATTTTACAGGTTCATTTTCCGTTTGATAGCACACTTATATTTTGTCATTATTCTTTACCTTGTCACTCAAACCCAGTAATTACAGGTGGGCAAATGATCCACACAAGCTTCTGCATGCGCAAGCCAAGACTTTGACCACTACCTAAATTTATATTCAAATTGAGTAGAAACTTATTTGGGCACCATCAAATTGACTTCAGTGCCTGGATTACATGGGTGTCAACTAATTTAACCTGTTGCTGTGACAAGAATAAACTTTTTTCTTTATTTTATTTTTTACTGTCTACTAAAAATAAGCAATGCTTAATTGGATATTGGTCAAACAAAACTACAGCAATTTTTTTGCCAAGCCAGCCAAGACTGCACACTTTTACAATACTTCACAAAGACGTTTGGTCTGGAACTGATTTCCAATGGGCTTGATTGACAGATTGATTAACCAATCAAAGAAATGCATGGCTTCAAAAAATAAAACATAAATCCCAGAAGAAAAAGAAACCGTGTGAATTTCTGCATAATCAACGAGCGAAGCACTAAGCTCTGAAAATCTGAGGTAAAAGAAGTTATAGATTTTGTTCAGAGGAGATGTCTTCCATATATCTGAGAGACGTGTGCTACAAAAAGTGGCTGTGATTGGAACGTCCAAAAATGTAATGGACTAGACATCCATTCAGTTTTTGGACATGAGTTCCATGGTCTGGATCCTGACTCTCCTGCACCTGAGTACTAAATCTTTGAGCAGTTTAACATTAAAAAGATACTTCACAGGTCAACACTAATTAAAGTCTGCTGTAAAAGATACAGTTCTTACGATTTGGGGGAAATGACCTCTCCTAATTTCAATTTTGAAAAAGAAAAAGGCCCAGGGGTTTTGCATGTACTTTACACTTACTTGTAATTGAACAGAGCGATCTCTCAGTCCCTGCACAATGGGACCAAATCTCTCGATGGACCGCCATTCCCCTGCTGTCGTGATGGCTTCCAGCACCTTCTCTAAACTAGAACAGGAGCGAAAATAATTTCACAATGTGAACAAAAAGTAGACTTTGGTCTAGCAAAACAGAAATGAACAATATAACAAGAACAGTGCTATATATGCAATGATATTTCAGGTCCATACAGGTCCATGTCATGCATCCATTTGTCATTTCAAAGTCCATGCTCAGTATATAACATCAGGACAGTATATGACATGTTTATCAGATGTATCATCAAGATTATAGCAGCAATTTACTTTCCTCCCTGGTTTGTTGATATTGAGATAATCGTACATTTGCAAGAGTCCTTTATATATCCAGCTTAAGTCCTGTTTAGTCATGATAATTTTATAACACTTAGTTTTATTTAGTGTGAAAAGTTTTAGTATCTCAGATCGAACCCTTGATGAATATATAATGTTACTGTAGATAAAAAATGAATAAACCAAAGATGCCTTTGTGAGTAACATACGTGTTCTCCTCGCCCACTATGCAGATGGCCGAAAGCAGCTTCACCACATCAGTCATCATGGCAGACTGACTGGGATCAATGGCTTTTGCCAGCAAGGCAAGACTTTTCTCTTCTGCCAAAATGCGATCCAAGCCATACTGAAAGAAAAAGACAACAAAACATGCTCTAATTCTGCTCATTATAAAACACAAAAGTAATTCATTTCCATTTTATATCGTAACAAATTATTTCCAAATACAAAATATCCGGCTTTGGTAATTAAGAAATAGGGCAAAAAGCCAGTGTTAATACAATCTTTTAAAAAATAGAAATTATTTGCCTAAATAATGAGGTTTTGCAGAAAAAGCACAACCAAACAGAAATGTGATAGAATGTGATAACGCCATAATCTCAGATGGAGGGCAAGAGTCAATTTCGACAAATGTCGAACCTGATTATTTCTCTCAGTGACTAGACCTAGACCATTACAAGAAAAATCAGCATTTTAACAATACTTATTTTAGCTGCCCACCATCTATATTAATATTATTGACTGATGTAGTGTTGTGATTTCACATGAACGCAACCTACTCAGTTAGTACAATGGGGTCTGCCCTCTGCTTGTCTCCATGGAGATAACGCTTAGAATGCTCCAAAGCATAGATCGATACATTTCAACTATAATGGCATACAAACACAAATTCACTTTATTACAGACAGTGGAACATTCCTGGAAAAAACCTTACAGCTGCATGGAGACAAACAGGTGGCACCTTTAGACAAATCACTTTAGACTAATATCGGCTTTATAGACTCACTGTTCATCATGAGATGCTAAAATATTTTGGGTTCAATATTTACTGCACGTTTGTAGTACGATATAATTTTGGTTTAAATAATTTACATACCTATGGGTCATTTTAGATGCCAGCTACTAAATTTCCATTGCGCCATGTTTTTATTGTTGCTCATATTTTATTTACAATGTTGTTCAATTAGTTCACCATGCTTAAGGGTTATAAAAGTAGTCTTCAATATTATAATCTATTACATTCATTGTTCAATATCTGTTACTGTGACGGACCTTGTGCTACACATAACGCAGTAGTATATAAATGACTGTGTAAGTGAATATTTTTGCATAAATGTGAATGAGCTAACCATTCTAATAGCTTGCACTAATAGCATAGTATTAGCAATGTTTAAGGCTGAATAGCCAATATAAATAATAACAGATATAGTTCAACCTTACATGTATTTATTTTCTATCCAAGTGTCATTCATGTAACATAAAAATAGCCCAAAGTCAGCTTTATGGTGTGGCAACTTTGGGTAAACCCTCACAATGCCACTGATGACACGCGGTAGACAAAGAAGCTGTGTGTCTTGAAGCAGAAATGTGGAATAAGAAAAGGCTGCGGTGACAGCTGGCAGAGAACACCTGTCTTCTTGGCATTGTTGGTACATCCCATCCCCAGACGCGCTCCAGCCAGGGAAAGGTCTGGGCTGACAGAGCGGCCTACGGGTAAACGCTGGCGTCTGGCTCCTGTTGAGACGCCGGATTACATGAGACCTTACAGCATCGTTTGTGCCAGTGCGGCTGTATCTGCCTCTGCCGGGCCTGAGCTCCGTGTGGTAAGATTTAGATTTTTCTGAGCTACAATGCACTGTGCAAAAGACGGTATGCATGGAAGCTTTACCATCAAAACTGGAAAGCAAATCATTTTTTTTTCCTGTGGCCTACACTGTGGGTGGCAAAATGTTTGATGGATGGATAATATGGAGGGGATTTTCCTACGAGAACATAAGTGTAATCTTGTTAACCATTTTGTTAATCAGGCAGGGGTGATAATGTTATTAAGGGCTGGTTCGTGTGTTTCTTCCATATTGCAGTCACATCAGATATCAGACTAAATCTTTTTAATTGCAACGCACCCTTTCACTTGGTGATAATATGCTGTCAATGCTTCCTGCTAAAAAGCACATTATAAAGTGTTAATGTCTAATAAGTTCAAATGTTGTTCTTCTCATGACATTACCTTGTTGTTCATGATGGCTTTAAGACACTGTACAACTTTATGTTGGTTCTTTTTGTCCATCTTCTCCTGCCTGTGGAGACAGATAGTAAAAACACAGATAGTAAAATGGGTTTTTGTGCATCTTTTTAGCATCAAATAAACCTGAATGTCCTCACTGTTTCTTTTGCAGCAGCCTCTCCAGGATGTCCAACAGAAGTCCAAGACCTTCATGTCCAAAGCTCTGCACCCAACTGTGACGACAAATGAGGATACTGTTACTAAGTATCGCTTTCAACAACTTTAGTAACAAATAAGTAAGACATATTTTATAATGTGCTAAGATGACCTTTTTGTATGGCAAAACTGAAATCAAATGTCAGACTCTGAGAATATTTTAATAAAGTAAAATCTCAAAGCAAACAGTCATAAAACAGTGACAAATATAATAAAAAATCCACACAAAAACAACAAAAGCCCCCCTCAAGCCTTTTGATTTGTATTCCTCACAGATACAGAGCTTGTCTCGTAAAACACGGCCAAATTAAAAATATGCTGCTCTTTGCAAGAGTAGAGTAGATTTGGCCTGATCTTATGGAGAAGGTGCCTTTGATGGTCGAGGGACTTGACCGCTGCCTGTGGAGTAATGGCACTCATATTGAAAATTTAGGACCCGGCATGTAATATAGATTTATTTTTCTTTTAAAGGGCACATTTCCTTTGTGTAGTAAAGACACTTTCTTTTAAAGGCCAAAGAGAAGTGGGTCCGCAATTTAAACTCATATTATACATGGAGAGGTAGTATATTACAGTAGTATATTACAGTATTAGTATAGTATTAGTATAATATTAGTATAGTATAGTATAATATTAGTATAGTATAGTATATAAATATAATATAATATATAAATCCTATATTTAAATGACTAAATGCTAAACTCATAATGTTGTATGTGTAATAAAACCCATTAGGTAAAAGACCAAGAAAAGACAGCGAAAGTGAGATAGTGAGTAAATGCACCTTACATCTAATTGAGAATGAACAGCGTCTCTCGGCATTAGCATTCTATGTGGGTTTGTTTCTAATCAACAAGCCGCATCCCTCCCAGCCTCAAATCTACAGAAACTCTCAAGGTGACAACACAAAACGGGACGTGGTTATCTGAATTTAATTTTGCAAATAGAAGGACAAGGGCTGAATGACTCTTTGGTATTATTTGTTTAAAGTTAACAATGTAAATATGAAAAGGTATCATTCCAAAGTCATATTTAATCTATGAATCTATTGTGGTGTAAAATAAACCAGCAAGAGCACATGCTACATACCCTCGCTTTAAAATGCTTAAATTGACCTCTTAAATATGCTTTGCTTGGAATTTAAGAGGAGGAATCTATTCTTTCTATACAATTACAAAAGCTTGAAAAACATGCTTCTTTACAGCCCGCTTTGAATGACACATGGCATGAATGAAAGACAATTGACCTTGACTTTTTTAGAGGTAGATGTCGACTTAATTCCTGGCAAAGTTTCAAAGGTTGTCATGTTTTTCTTTTTTTTTTACATGTTACAAATGACTACCTAAGAAAGATTTTAAGTTTTATACCATCTAAAGTAGATATTCAGCAATGGCACGATATACTTCTGATGTAGGTTGATATTTTCAAAACGGATATAGGCTGTCTCAGTAAGCCATTCTTACTGTCAAATAGCATGCTAAAATTTGCATGAATCAGCTACAGAGCCCTTTTTTATGGCTCCAGCTTACGATAGGGAACAAAGGCAGAAAAGCGCTGCAGGAGTCTACATCAGGAAGTGTGACAGCATGTAAAAGACAGGGTCAAGAGAATGAAGAGGCCTGACAAAATCTGTCAAATCCGCACCAATGAAGACAGCCCTCTGCCAAGGTAGCAGAAATGTGAGGTCCTCATGTTGGATCGAGGAAGAAAATCAATTTAGCTTAGACTTATCACCAGGCCAAGGTCCAGGCCATTGTGGTTAGAAAGTGGGAGTGGTGGAGGTCTTGAAAAGTGCTTCATTGAAATGCATAGCTCAGTGGCAAGTGCATGCTAGTTTTTCATCATCAGTAAGTGGGGCACTGGAGCAAATGCAGTGTTTTCCCTACCAGTGAATATGGGTGTCCCCTCTACAGCCCCTCCCGCCCCCCCAACAGCTCTACCACCACGTCAATCAAATTCTGCAGAGCTAATCATTGATCGTCAAAACAAGTCTCAAACTACTGTTTTTATAGCCATTATTTTCTCTCATGCATTTCTGATGCATAAGTCAATCTAAGACTCCTTCCCTCCTCTCTCTCGCCTCTGCGTCACCCACAGGGGCAGGTGAAGCGGACACAGGTCTCAGATCATCACGGACGGTGAACAGTAACAGCACGGACTCGTTCTCTGTGTGTTAAGCTACAAACGCTGCAAGTTTTATTATAATCAGTTTCATATCAGCATATTATGACCCGCTCCAACCCGAGCCGCCATTAAATGATGATTTCTTGGCCCGAACCGAACAAACCCGCGGATGAAAAGACAACCTGTGCATCCAGCAGCGACATGAACCACGTGACCCAGCTCAAACTAGAGTGCGTGATCGGAATGCTATATATATTTATGCTTAGTGGCAGTTGAAGTTGACAAAAGGCAAATGAAGCCTAGCAGTTTAAGGCTGTTAGTTTTTTTTCCCCACTGGCGAATAGTGTTATGCATGGGTTGTAGAGAGAAAGAGAAATAATCATGCAAAAAGGCCAGAATATGACAAATAAAACAAACTATATGTAAACTACTTACCAAAGCCCAGATTACCCAACATGTGTTAATAAGGCGTTTTAAAGACATTTAATCACTTTAAATAGTATTAAATAACATGGAATTAAAAAAAAAAATGCAATTATGGTTTCTTAGAAATATAAACACATAGGCCTTTATTTCTCCATACAGCGCGTGTGAGTGTATGGTCGACTGCTTGCACGTACACGGTCAACACCCACCCCCCCAAACAGGTAAACCTAGGGGGAACACTGAAATGGAATAAATATTTGATCTGAGGCAAGACTTTTGACACAAAAGACCTTCCTCTGTCAAGCTCTGTGGCTAAATCCAAAAGATAGCAACTGCACTTTCAAACACAAAAATGAAAACAAGTTGAAGAGTATTGAGGCAACTTGACTCAAAGCTCACAAATAAATACTTCTGGTGAAGGCCATGCAAAGTACAAAGAGGCAAAGGTCAGAATAGGGCAATCTGATGGGTTTCTGAAAAAAATCTCATTTGGAGAATCAGCACAAAAGCGGAAATAAAACTACCATAAGGTCAGACAGAGCTGAGGTGAGCCAGATGAGAAGGAAACCATATACAGGAAGCAACATGCATCTGCAATATGGCTCAGGCGTAAGAGCAGAGGTCATTGGTTTTAAACTTCGATCACATTTTTCGCTGGGCTTTTAAAATGATGTTCAGATGAAATCCAAGACATTTCCATGAGGACTGAATACAAGGCCTCCGCTCAGGAAACAATTTTATTCTCCAGAAATCTAGTTCATATTTTTCAACACAGTCATGGACAACGGATTACATAAAACTAAATTCCAGATTAAGTTGTATTGATATTGCATTTCATTTTCTCTTTCTCTTTCTTTAAACATTAGCTGAAGCCAAGTTTTTTGTAAAGTGTATCATTAAAACTATGCAAAATAAACAGTTGTCAATGTTTGTATGGTTTATATGCAGCCTTTTGTTGCTTTTGTTAGTTTGGGAAACCAGTTATGTGCATTCTGTTAACCGTGTCCCAACACTACAGGTGGGTGACATAAAAAATTATATCACAATTGGGGTTTTGGAGCTATGAAAAATTTGAATACCGAGTACATCATCTATAATTAAAACTATTACCTCAAGTAGACACAGAGACATCTAGAGCAATCTCTCACACAAGGGTATGAAGTGATTTTCTGCCCTTTTTGGTTAATTGAATGGTCTATTCATGTTTACAGACAAGACATTTATAGGCAGTTTAGCACATTTCTGATTTATTGTCAAAATATCGTCCTAATATATCTATATATAAATGTTTGTCGCTCACCTCTACCACACATCAAAATCCTGTGACCACACTTTTCTGTCAACGTGGGTTAAGTGGTTTGTAAGTATTTGACATGCGGTCTACAAAGACTTTGCTGTGATTAAAGCATTTTAAATTGTGTTTGCTAATCTGGCGTGCTCTGCCAGCCCTTGGGTTTCATTAGCTGTAACATCTGGCACCCTCCCACATCCCAAATGAGAAACTTCAATCACATTCAAAGTCCCAGTGTCCTTAGTGTCTGAGCTGTGAGGTGCAAAATGATCAGAAAAGTCAATTTCAGGGCTTTAAATTGCTAAACTACAACTGCTGCAAAAACCGGGCGGTCGAGAAACATCTCCCCTCTGTCTGCCGTTATGTGACATTAAATGATTGATACAGTAATTTGTCTGCATTTATTACCTTCATCGTGTGTATAAAGATGCTGATCTTTATTCTAGAAAACATGAAGTCAGTGGCAAACAACTAACTGCCAAAAACAAAGTAGCTCTGCAGTGTTTGAGAAATATCTTTTAGTCACTAATGAGAGGTAGCTATTTTCAGATATATTATTATCATGATTTTCTCAAGTAGAATATTTATTGATATAGTGGCGAGGCTAAAGGTATTGCAAATGGTCATCTTGGTCTATGAAGTTCTGTTTGCTTTTTTGTGTTTGAGGCTTGTGCAACAAAACTATGCAGTTAGGCAAAGGAGCATGTAATTCAATAACTTTCGATTATATGGGATTATGATAAGAATCCACATAACAGTGCACTTTAAAACATGTCCAGGAGTTGAGAGAAATGTGTGTTACTTTCTATTGTTTTAAACTGAAAAGTTTTCATTGAAGAAAGTTGTACACTGCACAAAAAATAAACTGCATTTAATACCCGAGTACAATACTTTGATGATGACTCTCCTAAATCTCAATTGGTGCTCAATTGACCGCACACTTTGTGAATGGATGGATGGGAAATTTACTTTGGTGGGCCTCGACTGTTGAGCTCCATAAAACCACCAGTGTGGACTTGTTCTTATGACAACTGGGCCTTATTATCTGCATGGCAAAACTGCCTGACGCACCTCCGCCAGTGCAAAGACTGAGTTTTTGCAAATACTTTTTATATTGTGGAAACACACACACATCTATTGGTACTGAACCTTGGCCCTATTCAACTGTGGACCATCACAAAGATACAAGAAATTGTGTGAGAGAAAGAACATTAATAAAAATAAGGAAAACAAATTCATCATCCCATTGCCCAAGAAACAAAAACAGTCATAAATCACAGAGAAAAATGAGGCGTCTTATCAGGCTAACTTCACGGCTAAGGTAGCTTGACTTCTAACAGTGTCTCGGGAGAATGCCTCCAAGGTTCCCATGTAATACAGCACAGTGCTGCAGCTATGAACCAGAAATAAAAAATTAACTTTATAATGGTGTTCTTGAGCAAGCAAGTTAACTCACTACATCATGGCTCTCCTGAGATATGGGGAAGCTTGTAGTCACAATATAGGGGACATGTAAAAGGGGCATTTAATTCATTAGGGAGAAGATGGTGTAGTATAGTCATGTTTATCCTTCAACGCCAGGATTTGACTACAGCTTCTTTATTGCTCATGTTAAGGGAGAAAAGAAAATGCAACATGAAAAGTATCTTTACAGAAGTAAAGATACAGTGTTTAAACCTTTGAATGCAAATGTTCTTTTGGAACGAGCGCTGTAAGATTTGTTTGGGCATAATACATGCGTAGGGAAAATTTTAATGTTTTTACAATTAGATATAAAGTCATTTAAAAACTCACATATCTATGTTATGAATACTCATATACTGCATATTAAAATATATTAAATAATAACTATTACACATTAAAGAGAGGGGTATGTAGAACTTGTATTTCAAATTTCAATAAACTTGATTTATCAGTTTCTCTATGCTTTTAAGACACCAAACAAGAAAGCAGAAGGATCATCTCTTTCATTTGGGGGTGGCAGATCCAACGCCTCTTTCTGATCTGAATGGTCACTACCTAAAGCCCAGCACCAGCAGCCAGGACAGGGCTCGGGTCATAGGAGCTGAACAGTTCAAACGCTGAATCAAGGAGGTCATTGAACTCAGGAAGCGAGGCACAGACACTATCAACTGTGATGAAGGGGCATTTCTCCTCTCACACTTGGGACACCCTTCTCCAGAGACCAACCAGGTGGCAGCAGGAGGATTGGTCAGTGTGAACGACCTGCCAGGTCAGTCAGGCTGATTACGCCTCAGGAAGTAACAACTGCTGATATGTGTTGTACCTCAAAACAACCCCCAAATGTTTTTTTCTTTCATCCGTGCATTTCTTAGCTTTAATCATTTGAAACGAGGCAGCTGAGTTTGAGATCCAACATCGGCTCCCTCTGTGCCGACAAACGTGACTCTCTCTCACTCTGGACTCTCTGGACTCTATGGTCTGTATAAGCAAGATTTACATCAGAAATGCACTAATGTTTACACTATGTAAAACAGTATGTAATTAAAAAAATAAAAAGAGAGAAAAAAAAGTCTATTCATGTGACACACGACGGCAAAAGGGAGTGCTGTGCTGTTTTCTAATAACTATTATGTGATGAATGTTGCACAATGCAAAATATTATCATAAATATCCTTTAGGTAGACTATGACATAGATTCATTCAAATTGTTATTAAAATTAATAAATATAAATATTTAGACAAAAAGCAACCAAAGTATTGTCATTGACAATACTTTGAGGGTACAGTGTGCCTATATGTAGGTGCATGAAGAAACTTAAAGGTTCATTAAAACCTGCAAAAAAAGAACCCTCAACTTCAGCCTAAACCTGAAGGTCACTTTTTAATACAATATCAAAAACCAATTTCCACTTGTTTGTCACGTCCATTTATCAAATCCCTTTAATACAATTACATTCAGTAGCCTTGCTGGTCTGAGTGTCTGGTAGTGTGGCCTCCTCTGTGGATGTGTGTGTGGGAGTTGGAATAGCTAAAGTGTCCCAGGGTCAGTGAAGGCATCATAGGGCAATGCTCAGAGCCTCCATGTGGACCGCATTACCTTCACCACAAGAGACCCACTGTGGAGGTGTAAGTCAGACTGACAAAGTAGAGAGTGCAACAACAACCAGATAATAGATGGAGGTTAGGGGAAGGACCAGTGTTTATTAGAAAGACAAAAGTAAAGCTTGTTTGATCTAAAACAACAAAGAAAGTAATAACTTTCTGTAACTTATTGACTCTTAATTGGCCTCTGAAAAACGTTATGTTCTTCAGGTAAATGTGTGATTAAAACAAATTGAGCGCATGTTTGAAATTTTATTTAGGGTAAAGATCAGACTTTATTATAAAGATATACCGTAAGTTTTATTTTATTTTTGTGTAGAAAAATACAATGCTTTAATTTCCATAGCAATTGAAATAGCTTTTTGCCTTTAATTTTATCATAAAAAGTACGTATTTTTAGAAAATGGAAACGAGGTACAGTGGCACAGCGAGTGTAATATTATGTCAGAGGCCAGACCAGACGTTTGGATATCAGGTAAGAGTAAGACAAGACTGTGATTTTGTCTGGCAGTGAAAATCATTGTGCATCTGGTTCACTGTGGCAGAGAAAACAACAGCAAGCCAAAGTTTAAACATATATCTGTACCACCACCCTGATAAAGCTATGATTCAATAACACATACAGCGCTAGTGTGCTGGTGGTCCTGTCAAAAATTTAAAGAAGATCAATAAAGGGATACTTTATACTTACTACCAACAAGTCCTAAACATCAATCAGTCAGACTAATGTAGATGATACAATAACAACGTAACTGTATTTCTTAAAAGTATATTGGGACAAGTTAAGACTAGACACTACAGGTGAATGTGAAAAAAAATCTTAAATTTAAAGATTTAAAGAATTTGAAACTTCTCCTGTAGTTTACTCACATAAATGTAAGAAAAAAAAATACTACAAGTTTTTCATCATGTAATGTTTCATTTAGAAATGTGGCATTTTATGAGAAAACTGCCAAAATTACACATATATAGGACACGTAAATCTGAAAAATGAACAGAATCAGGGTTAAATTTGTTCATTTTGTACACATTCTAAATACATGGAGGTCTTATTGAGTGATTGGATTGAAAATTGGCCTAAAAAATGTTATTTCGATAAATTTTGACTTAAAACTTTAATAAATCAGTTTTAGAATTAGATATCAATGTATGTTTTGTCAAAATCTTATTCAGTCCAACACTGTAGAATTTGGCGTGTCTAGGTGGTACTTTAAGTGGTGATCTTTATGTCTCAAGAGGAGAAAAATGCATTTTAAGAAAAGTCTCAAAAGCCTTTGAAGTTACAATGTGCCATAGACATCTATGGTTGAAGTGGATTAAATGAAATAATAAAACATCTTTAGGAGCAGATTGGACAAGTTTGTTGTTTCCACATGAAAGCCGATATGTTGAGAGAGCAAACTGACAAAAAAAATAAATAAATAAAGTAATCAGTTTTGCAAAGTTTGTACATTATTTTACAGTTTTGTATAATAATGGTATAAATGGTCTTGCCCATCCACAAGATTATACAACAGAAAAACCTCTCAAGATTCATAGTCCACCACATGATGCAAGACCCCAGTCATCTGAAAACACTGGAGAGGAGCTTTACAGACTAGTTACATTTACATAAACCTCAAGTAAAAACCAGATCAATAGGGACCAAGGCACACATCAATGAATCAGTAAACTGGTTATTCATGTTGATTGTGGTATATGCATAAACTGTTCTGTTTGTAGGGCTAGGCAAAATGGAATATATTTATATGTACAAATGATGTATAATGATCAATTTTGTTTTTTCCCCCCTTAGATAGAAGTATTTCCAAAAACAAAATAAAAATGTATTTTGGTAACGATTTCATGAACATAAACTATGCAGTATTTTAATCAGTGCCAATACAAAAAAAAATCTTTCTTCAATGTCTGACCTCTGCTCCAAATCATGTTTTTACTGACAGAGGATTAACTGTGGACATTTCAGTTCAAAATATCATTGACATTACTCTCAATCTCTCGATTTCTTGATCTTTTGATTCATTGCCCAGCCCCATCTGTTTGTATAATATGATATACATAGTTAGGTCTTTAAATATTTCATTTTAATGCACTGTTTAAATTGAAGTAATGAAATAAATCTCCACACTGCTGTAAGTAACAATAGGTGTGCATTATGTTATAGGCAAGGACAAGCAATCATAGACACTTTTGCCTTTCTTCTCCACAAAATAGCCTAAACAGGAATGAAAAGTACCAATAATAATTTAGTAATAGACAGACCTGTAAGATGAAAGCTGGTTCTGATAGATGCGGTCCTTACCTGACAGGGTTACTGGTGAGAGACACTCGCAGAGAGTCCAAACAAGCAAACAGGCGCTCATCCATCACCCCTGATTTCAGCTCTCCCACAAACTCTTGAGGAGATATCTGATGGCTGCTTCTCAGACTGCCCTGCAACGAAATACGGGAAGAAAAAAGCATGTAGAGAAGTGGTGGAAAGTAACACAAAGCATGTGGGCATAGACTGATACTCAGTATTTATTAAAGAAGATATTACTTGTGTCTGTCATATGTTTTTGTCTAATATCGTTATAATCTATGACCCCTGTCGATGATTATTTCAAATTTAGGACATTTTAAATAGCAAAACTAAAAAGACATAAAATAAATGTTCCGCTTGCAGCACAGATTTCTGTCTGTCTCTGATTTCTTGCGCTTTTGATAAATCACCTTAAACGTCATCACAAAAAGTGCCGCACTGCTGGATATTGTATTACAGTTCACTGTAGCAAATTGTGGTACCCCCATGGTAAAACATGGTCACACGACATAGATGAACAAAGACAAAGAAAAAAAAAGTTTGTAAAGTAAAGAGCAGTGGGTGTATATGGGGGTAAATTAAACAGTGTAAACAATAATAACATGGTTTAAAGTTCTTAAAAGTAAATTTTGCATAATATGTCTGCCACTGACAAAATTAAAAGGTAGGCAGATTGTGAAAAATAAAGGTTACTTTTTACCATGTTGTGATGATTTTACCTCATTATTGGCTCAGGTCATTTTCACACATTAGCGCGTACTGTGGAGCGCCCCCTGTGCGAATTAGATTTTGTTCTATTTCACTTTTGGGTCGGTCCTGTCCCCCCCAAAAGCCGCATCAAGAAATACATGAGACTGAGAGACATCAAGACATCAGACATTGTCAAACGCAGGTATCGGCAGCTCTGCAGGGGTGCTTATTCAAGCACTTTTTTTAAAAATCAAATTCGAAGATCTATTTCTCTCACCACGAACTGCACCGTGACATTTAAGCCGGCCCAAAGTCCGCCATTTTCATACCTGTATTAAGCGCTCTTGGAGACGCTGTTTACTACAGTCCAGAGTAACTGTTCACACTGGGACAATAGGACTACTTTCAGTGCAAAAGCACCTTTAAGTCGACATGCATGTTGTTCAGCAGTTTTGAATTGCCCAATTGCATATGAGGCTTGAGTGCTAATGCAGCACTATGTTTAGGCTACTTGTGTATGTAAATAACCTTAGACTCCAGGTCATACACAGGGTAAAAAAAAAAAACTAAAAAAAAAACTAATTTGTGTGGGTATTTATCAAAAATAAAAACACTATAAATTATCTGTTTTCTACAATGAAAGCAAGTGGACAAGGGGCTAGCAGCAGAAAATTTGTTCTGCAGTTTTGAAAAGAACATCTTGCAATAAGCAAAATGAAAAAATGACCTACGTATGCCATAGTTTATTACTAAAGACCAGAAAGAAAGTATAATGAGCCCTCCTTAATGTATACTGCTATATTCCTACAGCCTCTACAATATTTCAGAGGTAGTCATCTGGACACTGTTTTAAAAAATTATCCAAGTTTCTCTGACCAGCTCTGCAGATTGAAAATAACTTTCGGATCAAAGTTGATATTTCTGAAACCTTGTCTATGATGGATCACCCCTGGACGATTAAGGGACTGATTTATATTGCAACTGCCAAATTAATATTCATGAGAAACAGGCTCGCACAGGGATATTTTTATATCACGTGCCTTGTTCAAATTACGTATTTAAACAGAATCTGCATAAAGTTAGGAAAGCAAATACTAAGCCTTCAGGATTATGACATGTTTGTGGTCGCCTCATTTCTGGGCCTTGGAAAGACACCAAAAGGCTTACGGTTAGCGATAAACCCAAAAGCTTATTTTGTGTTCTCTTTAATTTGACACAAATTCAAGTCTCTTAATTAGTTCCCAAAACTCTAAATATTTACACCAAATAGGAACATTTTCCAAACAACGTATTCTCAAAAGACATCCCTTCATGATGGATGGGGACTTGTAGTAGAAAGAATACCATAAAATGAAAACTACTTCTGTTTTTCCACCGCCATCTACTCCCACTAGTTTATCAATTTAGGGCATTTAATCTGGTAAATCCTGACTTAATATCATTACTGACAAAACAAATTAAAAGAGAAAATATTCATTGGCAATTGTGAAACAAATCAACATCTATTTAGTGCCTTTTTTGTGAAAGACTCACACCACATATAGATTAGTTTTTAGTTGTGTTGGGAATAGGGCTGGGCGATGTGGTGATGTAAAAATCGAATCGTGAGCTTGTGCCTGTGACAATCTGCTATTTTTGTGAAATCGTTGTATCGTGATTCACTGTTTCTGTCTGTTCATACACACTTTTTCTCCTGTTGTTTAGCCTTCCACAAACATCAAATGCAACTCAATGCACCAAAACGCGACTAAAAGCCACAAAGATACACTCAAAAGTGACAAAAATCTGCCATGACACAATGCACCAAAACGCAACAAAAACATGACTAAAAGTGACGTGTTTAAATATGACAAACACAACTCAATGTGACAAAAACGCGACAATTTAAATTCTATCGTTAAAACATAAATCGCAAATCTAATCACAATCGCACGTGTCAGAAAAATCACAATTAGATATTTTTCCTAAATCATGCAGCTCTGTTAAAGACAATAGAAAAATACAAAGTGAACAACAATCGTGATAAAAATCGAAATCATGATCTGGCCCCAAGAAAATCGCGATAAGCATTTTTTGCTGTATCGCCCAGCCCTAGTTGGGAATCAAAATATTGTATAAAATGGAACTTCTCTGATTGTTTGCAATCATATTTATGCATTTATAATCCTTTATTTGTCATTATATATTTACTCCTGAGCTGCAGTGACACTGGTACGTCACCATAAAGAGAAGGAAGAGCACCCAGCAGAAAACCAATACAAAGTCAATGTTCCTGTCATTGAACAATTGAAGGATGAGCGTTTATACTTCAGTGATGGAGGCCAAAGAAAGCAAGTGAAGTGCAATTCATTAAAGCTGTGCCATAAACCCTGCACTCAGCTGTAGTACACTTATATACAATACGTACAAGACATTTGAAAGTCTACCACGCTGAGTGTCAGTTGTGCTCGAGGGTGGCATACAGAGCTGCGAGTGAGAGCCAGCTGCACTAATGCCAAGACGTCACATATCATTGGGTATGTTTTTGATTCATCAAAGGCCTCAGAAATCTGCCTGTATCATTGCTGGCAGGAATAAATAATCCCCAACCCTTGCAAGCTGCCAAAACAATGGAAGTGTGCCCAGTCTGTCACTCCCTTGACACGTCAAGCCCCGAACTGTAGTCATTTCAATATTTGCTCTCAGGTGAATATGCTCTAGCTTCTGTTTGGGAGGGAAAATCTGTCAAAACTTCACTCGCCAAGTCACTTTTTCTTTTTATTATGCCAAATTGTATGTTCTAAAAAACAAAATATTTATAAAAAATTAAGAAGCTGAAAACAAACTTTATATTTAATGATAAGAGCACCTTGCTGCGCTTTCATTTTAAGTGCAAAATATAATCATGTGAACAATAGCTTCCATGTATTTGCATTATGTTATAATCATGAGGCTGATCGATTCTCATTAAACCCATACAGAATGAAAAAGTATCTATTTACATTGGTCTAAAGATGCCTGCTCACTCTGGAGCGTCCTTTGTGCGCAGACAATAAAGACGAGCTTGTACTACATGTGGTGAGCAACAAGGGGCAGAGCAGATGAAATCAGTAATAGCATTGGTGAGAGGTAAAAGGGTGATTTTGTGTCAACTACACAACACAGGTCAGCGGTTTTCAGCTCCCGGAGAACAAAAATCAATGGTCTTCAGTTTGGCCAAGATTTAAGTGAAACAAAATGGAGGAAGAGACAGTGCCGTAGGTTTGCCACTGGATGCTTTGACACAGTAAAAAAAATACAGTACAAATAAATGTTTTTTTAACCCTTATTAATAGAAAATGAAGTTTTCCCACAGGTACTTTGCTGTGATCTACAGTACAGTTGTCGACAAAAAGCAGTGATAACAAAGCTGAACTAACAGTGCTTAACTAAAAAGCTAAATCTAATTATAAATCCAATTATTACATCCGTTGATATAACTTACAGTTTTTGATGCCGTTGCCATATATTGAATGACCATTTCCCTTTTTGTGTTGAGGTCTTTCTCTCTCAGAGGAGTCTTCTTTTCTTCATTTAAGTTCATGTCCTCCTGAGAAGACACACAAAAAATAATTGAAGGTCCTTAATACCTATAATTCCAAAGTCTACTCAGGATCAATGCAATGTCAATGAGAGGTCAAATTTATGTTGAATCCTTAAAAAAAAACAAAAAAAAAACCACATATAATGAAGTACAATTACATGCTGGATATCTTGGTGAAGAGCAGCTTAAACTATTGACCTTATTCCAGAAGTTGCTGTGGGCGCCAGAAATAAGATGGCAGACAAGCTCAACAGAAAATAAGTTCTACTGGCCGCCCAGGAAATCAGTGCAATGCTGACTTGTTGTTGCTCGTGAACATTAAACATTTTACACAAATCAATCTACTTTATATAATGTTTTAGCGCCGAGACTTTTCCCCTTGTTCAGCATTTACATGAACGGGATTCTCGTCAGTGTTTATCAGAGAACAGGTTCAAACGCTGGATCAAGGAGGCGATTGAAATCAGAAAGCAAGGCACTGACAGCATCAACTGTGACGACGGAGCCTTCCTTCTGTCCCACACATGGGACACGCTACTCCAGAGACCAGCGGGCGACAGGAGGCGTGGCCAGTCTGAGCGACCTGCCAGGTCCATCAGGCTGACCGCACCTCAGGAAGTAACATCAGCTGATCAGTGACACGTGACCAACGCCGGTGATAGTTCTGAAGACAGCTCGCAGTTAAGCAGCCGAAACATGTCAACAAGGTAAATATATCTCCTATTTAATTGTCTTTAAGAAGAACATATTGTGGATATAACAAAAGAAGATGATAATGAAAGTTGCTGGAATAAGGTGAATAACAGAGGGCTTGGATCATTGCCATACTAGCCAATAATTGTAGCAAGAAAATGCAAATAAAAATAACATATTTAGTACAAAATAAACCGTGATCGTCTAGTCTTTATCAGTTTGACAAGATCTTGTCTTTTTTTAGGCCCCAGTTGACAACAATAGGTTGGATGGGAGACAGCTGGAACACCAGGTGCCACATTGGGACTCTGGGGAAAATGTAGTGGTGTCCTTAGGCAAGACACTTCACCCACATTGCCTAGTATGAAAGTAGTGTGTGCATGAAGGTCGGAGGGCTGTTGGCACAAATTGGCAGCCTTGCTTCCATCAGTCTGCCCCAGGACAGCTGTGTCTACAATAGCAGCTTACCACCAGCAAGTGTGGAGTGAATGATTAACACAATGTGAAGCGTCTTTGAGTGTCCAGAAAGCACTATAAGTATGATGCATCATTATTATTATTAATTACAAGTTATGTCTAGTAGAACAATTGCTTTGTGCCTGCATTTAAAAGTATGATATGTTCATAAAGATGCATATGTGCTGCTACGGTAATAATCATTGTGCTTGCATAGTACGGCAGTTCAGTTTTATATCTACACCTAATCATTGTGTACAGCTCTGGATGAATGTATACTGTGGAAAAAAAAAAAAGAGTGAAAACTGAAGTGTGATGTAACTCCACACTGTACTGAGGAGCACTACAGCTGGGGTCACAAAGAGAAAGGAGGCTGATGCAAACGGACAGTAGCGTCTTGCATTTGTCTTTCAAATCTTCAACTCCAGGGCTGAATATTAGCAAAGCAAGCTAAGCTCCCTCTCGCTGGTTAAGCTTTTCACAGCCAGAGCCCTTCTCAGTGGAGCTCGAGACAAGACACGATACTTCCCACTGTTAAAATGACTTTGAACACTGAAAATATTCACACCAGATTATCAGTCAGGCATTCAGAGTCTGTTGAAGTGATGGCGTGTATGCTCTATCATCTAAAATGCACAGGAAAATAACTCTAAACCTGTGAGATGTCCTTAAAAATTGAAAGAAAACAGCAGGGGTAAGTGAAACGAAAAATTCAGCAAACCAAAAAGTTTCTCTAGTATATGCGATGGATAAAGGAAAGTTATTCTTTCTGATATCGAGCAAATATGTCAAGCTATAGCAATACTTACAATACTAAATAAACATACCATCATTTTCTCAAACAAAGCCAAGATCTCCTTTTCAGAGGTGATTTTACACGAAAGCTCCTCGAATCGATTCGAAGATGATGAAGAGATGGACCAGTCACTCGAGCTGTGTTTGACATGGGACAGAGGGGGGCGCTCTTTCTTGCTGCCTGGGATACGAATGCTGGCGAACCTGTCCAGCTGTAGAAACAACAAAAATACAGTATAATACACAATGAGATTAGCATATTACTAGGTATTAGTAAATGTTTCAAATAGAAAAGGTATGATTTGAGGCTAAAAAGATCCTTAAACAGGAGAGGTTAGTGCAGCCTTGAGATTTTTATGGGACATTTTGAGTATTACATCAAGACCTTAACATGCATTTTACTCCAGTTTTATTACTTTTATTAGTCTGTAAATAGGAAGGCCTATGTTAAGAATGTAGAAGTTTTTTGGTTAGTCAAAACACAAACAAAAAACATCTTACCACATCATCTGCCATCATCTTTTTAAATGGCAAATGCTATAAATGGGAAACAGAAAGTGCACGTCAGTGCATGTAGGCTAAAGTAGTGTCATCTTCAATCATATGAGTGCAACTATCATTCAAATGTCGGCTGCATGATATTGGAAACTAGAGCGATATGCGTATCAAGTATTGCAATAATGATATTATCGCAATAGGTTTGCCCTCTGTTGCATATATTTTTGCTTTCTCTTCCAGGTATAAAAGGATGATTATTAAGTACTCAACTCTTACTTTAAAATATAGTACAAATATACACATATTACAGACTTTTGGAGAGTTAAAATCTGGAGTTGCTTTGTCTACCCTACATTACTCAGGCATTTTAAACATATCAGACATTTTATTCACCTTCATTGTATGAAATAGTGAAAAAAATAACACTTAAAATTTCACTTGCTGTGTCTGTACTGTGCAAAACAGCACTTTTGGAGGTGAACATTTAAGGGTGCGTCTGATTGGTCAAAAGTAAAAACAAGCTTGAACGCGCAAGTAACGCAAGATTAATGCATTTAGTCAATTATTGCGCATCTTTGCGATACACATATTGTAATTATTGATATATTGTGCAGCCCTAGTTTGGACCATATTGAGTGAAAAGGTTAATAATTAAAATATGAACAATGTACAGTGGTAATAATCATTTGACTACTCGACTAATCAGAAAAATAATTACGGACTAATAGACTACTAAAATAATTGTTCCTGATTTCTCTGCCTGGAAAGTTGAATTGCATTCATTCAATTATAGGTGTTTTTGTTCCGAAAATAAGAACTCTTTACAATAAGTGGGGTTGCCTCTCCACAGATCAGACCAGTAACTTGGATTAACTTAAACAAAAGTTCAATGTCAGACGGTGGAACATTCCAGTGAGAGGCAGAAAGGTGGCGGACTCTCAATCAGAAACGGTATATGTGCACCTTAAGTTTAAGCACTTTTGAAACATAAAGAAAAATCTCAAAGTATCCAAAAACAGTTTAGGATACTGTGCCTTCTTATTTGAGTTGTTGCAGTAACTGTAAACGGAGAAACACAACGATCGATTTAGACCAATTTCAAAGCAAGATCTTGATAAACAAGCATAGACATTAATCATGAGTTCAAATTAAATTTCTTTACTACTAAAACTGCGGACACCACTACAATCTTTTCAATTAAAGTACAATTTATTTCTAACAAGAGCTTCCAAATGCTGCCAGCAAATTAGAAAGGAGGAACTACTAGCTGCGAAAGATGTGACTGGCATTTGGCAAGTTGTTATCTGTGCGCCTCGTAGAAAATATCTTCAGCCAAACAACTTGTGTTTGGTGGTACGGCGGCTCTTCCAGCAGGTTTTTGGGGATTGTCATTTGCCAGAGACCGCTTGGGAAGTTGCCATCTGTACTTCCTTATTAGTCAAAATGCAAAATGGATTAAATCTAATTGGTATTCCACAAAAAAGCCTTGAAAAACATCCCCAACTTTGAAAGTGATACACATATAAAAGAAAAGGTTAATATCTTAGGAGTGACAGCAGGTCAGACAAAAACTAATTAGCAATTCAGGTTGGTGTTTAATTAATATTTTGTAGGGTTAAAAATGTCAACATGTCAGAAGGGCTACCCCACTAATTACTGTAGCAGAATGAACCGTGTTCAGACTTCCTTTTAAACTTGGATCCTGTGTGTTTGCTTGTTCAAGGTCTTTAAAGGCCGTTAACTCAAAGACTTCTAGAGTGCTCACCTGAACGCACCCTGTTTACACAAAAACAATAAAAGCAGTTACAAATGCATCAAAGCAAGTCAAACTATCAGCATAAGGGCCAGTACGGGCTACAGCTATGATTTTTTTTTTCAGGTTTTTCAAGGACAAGCGTCACGATCATCAAGTGGATAGATAGATGTACGACTATTCCTTGGTCAATAAGAAGCACTGTAGACTTTGTTGTGGGATGAAGCAGTGGTTCTTGACCTTTTTGAATGCCCCAGAGGTGTTGTCTCACTGACATATTGTGTAGCAGTGATTCTTTATAGGGCTGCAAGATTAATCGCAACTTAATCGAAACCACAATTATATATTATATATAATGGACAAAATTAGCAAATTACTAAGACTGCATTTTTTTCATAATTTACATCACAAACAACAAAATATTCTGTTTTAATCTGAATAAAAATGGTTAAACCTACAGTTTAGATTTGTACAAGCATCTGGAATAAGAGAATTCTAAAATACGTGGGATTCTTTTATGTGTTTATCAGTTTGTAATGTCTGCTTTAAATTAATGCAGTGACTTTTTTCTAGTGTGTTTTTTTTAATACTGCAAAAAACAGTTCTTGGACCTATTTCAGTCTTTTTGTCAATTCTCCTGGACACGTTTAAAATGTGGACTTTAAACAGAATCCTATTATTAAAACATAAATCACAAATCTAATCACTATGGCAATACTGGTAATAATAAAAAAAAAATCACAATTATATATTTTCCCTTTATTACGGATACTAACGATACAACAATATTGATGTCTAACATTATCCTACAGAAACATTTAGTCTTTTAGTTGATGGAGGTCGATGGAGTCTTGGTTGATCATCTTTTATTTATTTGGACAAGGGCAGAAAGAATGAAGTGAGTATTTTTTGAGTGACTGGACAGTTTCATCTGCCTTCTCAGATATGAAGATGCTGTTTACTTGTATTTCTCGGTGTACATAGTCGTTTTGGGTGAGATAAACATTTAAGAGCTTTTGCCAGCACCACGTCGCTGAACACTATCCAATTCCACATTTCTCTTAAATCTGAACCATTCAAACGATCCCCTAGTAAATGCTCAGAACCTCCTGGGATTCTTGTTCCAATGGTTAGGAAACACTGCGATAAAGCATTACTCTTTTTCTGAGGGAATTTCTCTACACAATTAGCAAATCATCTGCAGTGTAGTAAATGAAGAAGTCAGACGTCTATCCAACCGGAATGATATCGATGCTTTGAACAAAGAAGATGGGGAATATATGGATGGAAGGATGCTGATGCTAGAGCTGCCAGAAAACCAAGAGAAAAAACAAAATCGGAGTCGGTGTGAAATATGGTATAGAAAATAGGGTTAAATGAGGCCAGATGATTCGCTGTAGCAATTCCCCAAAAAACTGAAGAGCATTTATAGCAATTAATATTTCAACTCGGAAGGGAAACATTTGCTCTTTTGAGAATAATTATTTAATTTCTAATCTGATTTTAATCTTATGTGAACAATATATTGCAGTCAGAACAGCTCTTGTCAAGTCTCTGCAATGCCATTTCTTATCATTAGCTAAAATGCCCCTCTGATCTCTTACACTGGATGTGATAAAGCCATTGCTGCTGAAACGCAATAATTCAAAGTCCACTGTGCCGTTTTATTTGGGGGAAACTGGGGACACTTGCCTTAGCTAAGATCCATTATTAATTCAGTCCCATTTCTAATTAGATACTTAAACAGCAGCAACTAAACATGTGCCTTTAATAAACTATGGCTCATTATATCTTGCCAACTGGTACTGAGCAAAATATCTAATTCTTGAATGGACAAACCAGCTGACAAACCCGACAACAGTAATTTGTAAGTGCCACTGAACTCATTTTACCTTCTGTTATCACCTTGTTCATTTAATTAAACTGTGATAACATCTTTTTCAATTAACTCAGACAAGTAACCTCACACTCTTAGCAGAAAAAAGGAGGAATGCCTAAAAAGAAAACAGAGAAACATGTCTCAGCCAGTTAGCAAGCAAAACAAATCAATCAAAATAATGAAACAAATGCTAGTGGACGGTTGCATTATAATACTGTAGAATTTTACCAATGTTGATAAATTATCTCCATATGAACATATAAAAACTGCTGTCCTAACTTAGTCGTACTTAATATTAGCTTCTTGGACATTTGGGAAGGCTACCACTCTGTGATAGATTCACTGAGTTGGTATTATTAATGTAATCATAAAGTCTTTTCAGAGCTTTAAATAACCTGCTGTTTTGTCTAATAGGCAGCCTGTCTTCTTCCTTCCTTTGCTCTATATATAGGAGACAAAGGCAGCATTTCAAAAGGACATTAACACATTTCATTATGTTCATTACCATATCTGGTGTGTTTTTCTCCTTTTGATACTGCACTGCTCGAAAGGACAGGCAGCACTGAGCAGAATGAAGAAGCTTTTGAATGCACGTCTAGTTCCATACTACATTTAATATTATGGTATTGCAGTGCCCCTTTTTGGTCTAGATGTGTATTAATGTTCAATGATCCTTAATATCAGAAAAACAAGCATAAAATTCTAAATGTTAAGGCTCCAACATCCTGATTCAATTGTTTAATGAAAGGCACTGTAGCATTTTGTCATGTTGAAAAGTAACCTTTGTTTTATGCCAGTCCAGTATTGTAAAGGCAACTCTTAGGTCACATTCAGACTCGCTGATAGCTGAATATTATGTGTTGTAGAACTGTGCTACACATAACAGTCTGGCTTCTGGCAGATTAAAAATGAGGTGCCGTTTTAATTATTAAATAATATTAGAACATAATTAGTGAATTAAATAATATGCTTCAAATTAGATATGTTTGTTGGAGAACAGACAATAATTTGCCTTTGAAGTGGTTTATACAAACGTGGAACAAAAAGTTTCTATCTTATAAATCACAACCGGCTCTTATTGTCAGATGGTTTGTTTATTTGTGCCCAGCAGCAATCTGTGGCCTATAAATGTCTAATAATCAGTTTACTTAATGCTCTCATAGTAGCAGTTTGTGTCATAAAGGGGCTTAAATGTTGTTTCCCCATGAAATATTAATTAAATGAAATCAAATAAGAAAACTTTGTAATAAATGTATTGGATTTATTGTCTTTGTAAATAAAGTTTATTTGATAATTAAACTAGTAGAGATTGGATCATGTTTCAAGCTTCTATTGTTTAATAATTGCCTATATCTTAAGGAGTCTACATTGTACAACAAAATACAGACAATTGCAACAAGGGAATCTTATTGTTGCGGTAGGTGCAATGTGGATTAAGGGCTAAACCCTGGGCTAATTTAGTATTTGGTTTACAGAGCCAGACAACAGTCAAGGTCAAAACGTCAAAAATAGTCAACAAAAAAGGTACGAGGAACAATACACCAGAGTATAAAAATGCGTGCACTACTTTTTAGTACTACATATTCTGTGCAACCATGTGTTTAAAGTTGGTTTGTACAGACTTTTAACTGTGTAAATATCAGTATTTCCATCATTTATATGGAGACAAAAGTGATCCATATTTGGATCATTTTATTTTATTTTTTATTATTATTAGGCAATTATTATCATTGCCTCTACTGATCAAAAAAGCACTGGTACAATGATAATTATGACAGCACCACAAGCATTTAATCATGTTCAAAATACCATTGAACAGAATATTTAGGGGGTTGTTTGTTTTTTTAATCAATTTTACATTGCTTAAGGCCTCTAACCCGGCCTGATTTACTGTCCACAACAACAAGTGTTAGATAACTTGTCCCATTTTCTTTCTGCAAAAGAAAGCCTGTCAAGTAAGTACTATACCGACAACTCGTCGCTCAATTAATGATAAATTAAACAATACTTTTTTAGGGCTCAATACTTATTCTGTGTACTTTTTTTGCACTAGTAGGTGGAGTTTTTTTTTTCTAAACTAAAATCAGTTTTAAGCTTTTAACTTTTATGTCTTCTTGTAGACAAATTAACTACTTAGTTTAAGTGTTTCATTCTGCAATTTATTTATTTATTGCAGCTGCAGCTCATGGTTTTTAATGACACTGTACATTAAGAATAGTTTTTTGGGGGAATAACGATGCTTGTGTTTCTATATTATAGTTTATTTACAACATTTTTTTCACTTCAATATTCATTATCGTGACAGGCCAATGCAAAAGGTACATTTTGTTTGATACTTACAAATTTAGGCTTGCGATCACGTTCGTCATAATAGGACGAGCTGTGGCTAGATCCGTTCTTCTTTTGAGATTTGTCTCGTCCAGCAAAGGAGTCGAATCGAGGACCATAACTTTCCATGATGCTTCTATCACAGTAAACAAAAAGTCACAAAATCTTGCAGAAATTTCAATACTCGCTAACTGCCATCTACACATATAACACGGTCACACTTCATTCTTGCTGGAAAATATGCTAGGCGTGTGCACAACTACAAATCGGACGTATTTTCTCAATGTAACGTAACACGTAAGCACACCTACCTGCTGAGCTAACTAGCCTTTGATAGCTCTGGCTTTACTCAACGCTAATCCAATTAATACACTGCTGGCGTGACACGCACAAGTTTCCACTACTCCCTTAAAGCGCAACAAAACATCGTTATCTCTTCATCAGACAAATCAGCTGGTTTGCTAACTCAGATCTAATGTGATTTGAGTTTTTAAAATCGTTACCGCTTTTCCGGAGCAGTTCAGAAGCAGATTTTTTGACAGACCCGCGCATCAACGCTGTCGGCTCTGCGGGTTTGATTCGACCAATGACGTTCACCGACGTGAAGACATTTCACTCTGATTGGACGAACGTCTTTGTTTACAGCTAATGCAGGTTTTGATTGGACAAACGAACTGTCAATCGTGTTTTTCCGCCACATGTTTTTTTTTTTTTTTTGCAAGAGGTGAAATACGTTAAAAAGATGGAAAATTATACACACCTAAGTCCTTTGCTCTTTCAAATTTATGGATGGAGGTAACTCGAGGCAAATTTAACTAGACCTTAATTAATTTTCATGTAGTGACGTCTGACCTACCTACTGACTTTAAGTCTTTGCAACTATTTTAAATTTACAGAGATGATGATGGTTGAAAATCAGTTTTAAACATATTACATACATGTTCATATAATGTATTGTAAAGTATGGAATATAAGCCTATCTTAAGTTGATAAAATTAAAAACTACTATGGGTCTTTTAAAAAAATCCAGTCGAACCTAAAAATCTGAATTTTGCCAAAACTGCTTGTCTATAATAATTTATTTCATTTTCTTTTTTTTTTTAATGTAAAATCAAATTATAAATGTATTAAAAATGGACTCTGATATCGACATATTCAATGTTACGTCATAATTTGTAATGTTCTGTGGCTAATTCAAGTTTCTATGTTGAAAACACATTATGTTCCACTTGACTTTTGCCTCCATTTGCCTGCATTCTGGAATGTGTGTATTTGTTTAAAAACTTATAGTGCCTTTGACAGCTTGGACCACTCACTGAATTAAAATGCAACTTTAAGATAAATATATATCAAACTCTGCTTAAATCTTTACAAATTGTACCCCAGTTAGCAATTTTTTCAGTGTCATCACACTAGGAAATTACCAACAAACCATCCTGTACAGTGCACCAAACCTCTAATTTCACAGATTTTTTTTTTTTTTTGACAAATAAAAATAAACATGAACACCTATTTTGTTGAATTAATGTTTAAAGGGTAAAACAAATAAGTTTATTTTGTGTAACTTATGCATAAACTTAGTTTCTAACTTTCTCCACAAGCAGCTACCTGATTGGTTATGTTTATGTTTATATTAATTATTGATACACCAAATAATAATAATAAAAAAAACACACTTTAAAGGGTCTATAAATATCACATACTTAAAATGTAAAAATGTTGAAGTGTGTTATTCATATGTTTCAGCTCTCTGTTATATCTGACATTTTGAGGAATTGTGCCCATTCAAATGATACAATAGCTTGTTGTAATGTTTTGTTTGTTTGTTTGTTTTTCCACCCTGAAAGCTATTTTTTCTTTCCCCGTCAAACTAGGTTTCAGATTGATGAAAAATTGGGGCCGGTGCCATCATGATTAACCATTAAAAACAAAATCCATATATCTTTTGAATGGAGAAAAAGTCCTCATAATGTTGCATAACAGGAAAATGAAACCCCTTAAACTGTAATATGACAAAGATATGAGCAGTCAGACGTTAGTTCCACCAGGGTAACATTTGTACAAGCAGTCTGATTTAAACTGAAATGACTGGATAGACAACAAGGGACATATCTATTTGAAATTCATAAAAACGGCAGGCAGATGACATGACAGAAAGATACAGAAAGACATGACACATCACACTTGACAGCTTAAAAATCTGCAGAAAACATCATCGATGAGATACAGAAAACTGAACATAAGCTGCCCAGCACATTATTGATTATTCATTGGATTCACCCCAAATACATCATATCTTCTTAATTTGAAACTGAAACGGAAACATACACAAATTTTGCAACAGATAAAACATGTAAAACACTCATTTAGACCTACTGGTAAAGCATACACTTATTCTTATATATAAGTAACATATGTAACAACTTAAGAATCAAACCTAAGCAAAAAACCTATCAATCTTGTTATCTGTCTTTGTCAAACGTTTTCTTTAAAGTATATAAATGAATCTCATACAACTAAAAGTCCTCGAATTATTGTGTGTGCATTTGCTGCCATCAAGTGGTCGCATCCACAATTGCGTGTTTAGAGGGTTGTTTATGTTGCGTAAACAAAATGCAACATGTGGCCAAATGCTGCATTAAGAGGAAATGCAATCAATAAGAAAATGTACTGAGTCTATTATATAATAAATTATAATCAAACCTAATTGCGTTGTATAAAAGAATTTTGACCCTTTCGGCACTCGTACAATGCGTCTCGGCCAATGACGTAGCTGACGTTGAAACGTTCCATGTTAGCAGCTTTCTTTTCTTTTACAGGTCGAATAACATGGTTTTCAGATTTAGATAGTTACGTCAGTTGTGGTATTGCTGAAGTATTTGTCTCATCATTCTCCGGTTTTCTCCGGTGCGGACGAAGATGACGGAATTGTCAGATTTATTGAAAAACGAGGGCTGGTAAGTGCCAATGTAGCTAGTGTAATCCTAGCATGCTAACTCACTATGATGCTATGATGCCAGTTTGATTGATAGAGGGCAACAACATTTTTTACACCAAATCGTTTCTTAGGCTACTAACACAGCTACCGGCCTGTTTTAACGAGATACTGAAAAAAGAAGAAACTTCGTCCACAAATGACTCACAATCACACCATCAGCTATTTTAACCACCGAATGATGCAGTTAGCTTTCGTTTATCTGTAACACCACTGAGATTGACATGTGCAGCATGGATGTTTGCTTTGGGCTGAAGTTAGCTTTAGGACACCACAGTTAATGAATTGTTCTCTCATTTCTAGTCATGTGTGCAAAAAATATCACATTTATTTATTGAAAAGAGATAAGTATGCACATTAAACAGGCAACACGCAAATAGCTAACTGCATGTTTAATGTACATCTACACATTTATAGCCACGGCTAATTTGCGATGTTCTTATTAATTAGAAAATGGCATCCTGGATTTCCTTGTTATGAAATGTATTTATACATGAAATTCGTCGTATATATTTTTTTGCAAATGATTGTACTGCTGTTGAATAGCTGCCATTATCTGTCTCAGATACTTTGTACTCGGGTAATGTTAGGTGCAATGTTACTTCAAAATAATGACCTGCCTGTCACCTCAGAAAATAAAGGTCACGCGCTAATATTTAATTTGACTACCTTTGACATTGATTACAACACACGTTTGCTGTGTTATTGCTTCTACAATGTCAAAATATTTATTTTATTCCAGTGGAGAGTGTGACCACAGCAAAAAGCCTTCTCCAGCACATCTCAAAGACTCTCAATGGGATTGAGCTCTGTAGTAGTTTAGTCTAGTTAGATGTTTTCTCTGTTTGATGCCAATAATTTGACCCTTCTCAGAAACAAGAAGCCATTCACTGCATCAGTTGGATGCAGTGAGTGGCTTCTTGCAGCTAAAAGACAACCACCCACGCAGCATTATTCAATAGGGGGCTCGTACCTACTTGCTTATGCTTCATAATTTGGAGTTGATTTTAATGTATGGATAAAACCTTAAATAATTCGCAAAATTTGATATATTTAAATGATGACCACAAAAATTTTATAAACTAAATCATAGCACCAGAACAAGAAGCGTAAACATCCAACCATTTAATATTGTCAACATACTTTAAGTGGGAACCAAAACATTTACTGAAGTCAGACTACGGTTACACTGTAAAATAAATGGAATTACTCAAGTGGGGTGAAAGTATGTCCGAAAACTCCTCAAGAGAAGTATCTTTAAAAAGTTACTGAAGTAAATGTAACCATACACCCCTGCATCATTAAGCTTTCGCTCTATGGTGGATATCTTACATCTTTGTATTTGTCTTGCAGGTACCTCAGTGATGAAGGCATATCAGATCTCAAAGGTGCTGCTGAAAAAGTAACAGCTAGTGACGTCATACGTATTGCACTGGATGTAAGTTTGTTCTTTCATTTTATTATTTCTAAACCGATAAATAGAAAATGGCATGTTGCCTCAACATATAAGTTGCCATCACTGGAAATACGGCGGTTTAACACAAAAACTAAGCATTTGGTGAGAAACTGTTATATTCTTTTTATATACATGCTTTTTGCCATTTAATTTTTGCCTGAGTCTGTGTTCTCTCTGATCCAATCATTGCTCAGCGAATGGTTAGCTCCTCCTTAGTCAAAGAAAACCTGGAGTTGAACAAGGCCAGACCTGATGATAGTTTCTTGCGTGGGTCGATTCGGCCCTCAAATGGAAACTCATGGAAACAAGGCTTTTGAAAAGTGTGCATTCTTGACTGTCCAGACAAGGCCACCATCGTGAAGCACGTTGAAACTTTCTCACCATTTTGAGTCATGTCTCAGCCAGTAGGAGGATTATTGTTGGAAAGAAGAAACTTACCCAGCGACAGAAGGAACCTGCTAACTCCAAATAGAAAAGGTCGCAAGAAAATAATGTTGAAATCAGGAGCTTATTCTTGTGAGGAAAGATTGTTAACCACTCTGCCACTAATTTGTAATAAATCAGAGACATTCTGAGTCATGTTACTGAAACAAATTTGCATTGCTGCTGTCTTTGAAGTTATGGGTTTTTTCATGCACAAAGAGCGCCTAATTAGTTCAATTAGAACATCAGTGTTTAAAGTGGGAATGTTACAAACGCACTCTCTTCTCTGAATATCACTTTAGAGTTATAAAATTATCATGACATTTACAATACTATTTCTGACTGTGTTTGACATTTCTGAATTATTACTTTCTCACAGGATCAACAACCTGTCAATTATTACTGATGCATGTTTTGCTAAACAGAATTGACATTTGAAACTGGGTTTGCTTTAGTCAGTTGATACACGGCATTGGACACAAGATCAGGTGGAACATATTGGAACAGCGGTCTTCACAGGGGCTTAACAAACTGAATGTCACTGTGCTGTTCTCATATTTCCTATAATTTACTTTCTGGCATGTTCTGCTTTGCGTACTTATGACTTTATTTGATTTTTCTAGCCTTTGCCTCTGAATAGTACCATTATATACAGTATAAACTAAAACAGAATTTAAGTATAACTAGATGGGAAGTATTGCAATTATTTTGAAGATATACAAAATTATAATATTGAGTCTATCGTCAATAATTAAAACAATTAAAAATGACCTCAAAAAGAGAGAGAAACCTCTGTGTATCTGAAACAAGGGTGTATTACAATATGTCTGCCCTTTTGTGATTAATTTTTTGGTCCGTTCATGTTTTTGTTTTATTTTAACCTCAGGCAAGACATTTATACGCACATGTTAGTTGAATATTGTTTGCGTAAAATGCAAAAAAAATACAAAACTAGTATGAAAAGTTGTGAAGTAGTATGAAAAATGTGTTACAACATATGTTTTACTCAGTAAAACATATGTCATCCTTTTTGTTTTGAAGCAGTAAGAAGTTAATTATTTTTGTTTTTCTATGATGGTTTTGTTTAATTTAGCATTTTCTTTTCTTGTTTTAGAGTGATCTCAGGCCTATTGGGAAGAAATTTCTACCAACAGACATAAACAGTGGGAAAGTCGAAAAGGTAAAGTGCCTGACAAGCTTACTTCAGTCAGTAGCAACAGCCATGGATGTTCATACCAATGCCACTAGATGGCCCTAATACTCTGACAAACAGCTGAATCTGCTGGCGAGTGTATTACGCCTACAAAAAAGACAATTCCACAGATGTCTTAAGTTTTAATTATTACATACAAACTGTTGCATACAATAACTTACCACATGCTAATATTTAATGCACTGAAGGGTTCAAATTAAACTTTAGTTGTGTTCTTTGTTCTTTAAACCTGACCCTTGTTATTATTCCAATCTTTAAATGTAACATTTCTGCATGTTCCATTTGCAGTTGGATGGACCATGTGTTCTCCAGGTGCAGAAGGTGAGGAATATTTCTGCTCCTAAAGACCACGAGGAGTCCCAGGGTGCGCCTCGAATGCTGCGCCTCCAAATGACAGATGGCCACACCACCTGTGTGGGGCTGGAGTTTCAACACCTGTCCAAGATAAGGTAACAAAGACCCTCTGCTGCCTGTTCAGTGTGAGCCCTCCAAATGTAATTGTGCATTCAATTTTGTTATTATTATAAATATATATATATATATATATGTATGTATGTATGTATGTATGTATGTATGTATGTATATATATATATATATATATATATATATGTATATATATATATATATGTATGTATATTTTATTAGTTGATTGTTTGTTGTGACTTATGTGAGCTGTAATATCTTCATAAGTGAAGGTCAAATGGGATTTTAGTGTCACATAAATAAGCACAGTCTCCTTCACCTTCCTGTCATCTTTCTAACCCGACCACATGCCTCACTTTTCCTTTTATCTGCACTTTCCACATTGTGGCAGCTGATCTAACAATTTGCAGCGTTAATTGCATCTCCGTCTCAGCACTGGTGGCCTTGGTGACTGCTGCCATGGCGACTGTACAGGTGGAATGGCCAAGTGTGGGCCTGGACTTCCTGATGGGAGCAGGGGAGAGAGCAGAACAAATGCCCTCTTTATGAGCTGCGCACTCGCTCTGCCAGCAGCAGTGCTTAGTGTTTCTAAACTGTCTGCTGAATCAGAGTGTGTGCGGCCACAAGTGAGAGGCAGAGAAGGATGAAATAGATTAGGTGAGCTGTTGGGGATTGCTACAGCGTGTGAGACAGCGATAGGAACTGATGACAAGTCAGTATTAAGCAGCAACAATGATGGCAGCCTCAATAGTGTCATTGTTAAATGTGTGTTCTGATTGAATAGACAGTCAAAAGTGCGTCTCTCGTGTCTCGTCTGGTATCAGGAGAACAGCCCATCTATCCAGGGGTTCCAAGTGAAATCTGTAATTGTTGCTTTTGCGTCCGGCATCAGTAGCTGGAAATCCCTCTAAGTCCTTGTGCTTCCCTAATGAGAGAGGCAGAGGCCTTATCAGACCTGATGAGATAGAGGGGCTTTTAATTTACCATGAGGGCGGCTGCGCAGCTGGGATTATTAATAGTCTCTCCTAGCCTCAGCAGCCCATCCTCTGGCGCTGCTCCATGTCATTTACAAAGTGGTGCGGGTGAAGCAGTCTGGTGTGCGGTCTGGCACGTGACATTCTTAAAGCATGTTTGTACTTTTGAATGTTAAATATACTATTGAACAATTTCATTTTTATTTATTTATTTCACTTTATTTCTTTAAATTAAGGCAGTGTATATTATGTGTGTGTGTGTGTGTATATGTATATATATATGTATGTGTGTGTGTCTGCATGAACATGCCGGAGTTAGTACAATTTGATGAATTAGCTGAATTTCATCTGTTGTTCTAAGGCAGGTTAAAACCTGAACATAACTTGACCTCACAACAGACACATAACATGAGACATTACATATCTGAGATATATAGAGACTATACAACAATCAGAAGTTTAAAGTCTAAACTAAAGAGTTATTAAGAACTGTTCAGATGGTTGAGTAGTGGTTGAGAGCACTGATTTGCTCTGGCAGTGTATTCCTTAATTTTGTGCCTCTGATAGACGTTACCATTAGGCTAAATATGGTCCAGGTTAGTTCACACTATTCTGTTTTATTTTGCAGTCTCAACACTCCCCCCGGCACTAAAGTAAAGCTTCTGGGTACAGTTCAGATTAAAAATGGCCTTCTTCTGCTCGATGACTCAAAAATCTGTGTCCTTGGCGGAGAGGTAGATCACATGGTGGAGAAATGGGAACTTCAAAGGGTGAGTGTGATATTTTTTCTTAAAGATGACTCAGCTTTTGTTAAATAACAATACTCTGACATTAATAATAGTGATTTTACATCCTAAATGAAGTGCACTCGGAGCTGTGCTAACGTTGTGATGCCTCAGCTGGCTTCACCCAGAATAAACCATCTCTCTTTATCATTCATCCTACAGAGTCTGGCCAAACACAGCAGGAATAACATTGGAGCAGAAGGAGGACCTCCTCCTTTTGTGCCATTTGGTCAGGTACGTTCATTATAAAACTACACAAACAACTTGAACAACACTCTGTAAGTAAACACCAGAAGATTAAATGAGAAAATTACGCCAAAAAGAATACATAGATGGGTGAAGTTTTCAAGAGAAGTTACTACTAGGTGCATGCTAGGTGACAGATTTATTCTGTCATCTTTAATCAAATCAAATCAAATCAAATCAATTTATTTTTATAATGCCCAAAATCACAACAACAGTTGCCTCGATGGGCCACAGGTAAAAGCAGTTCAGATAACTGTCCCAGAATGCCCCTGTCCTTTGACCCTCCTTCGCGGCGAGGAAAACTACAAAAACCCCATGGGAAAACGTAGAAACCTCGGGGAGAACCACAGTGAAGGAGAGATCCTACTCCCACGGACGGACAGGCTGCAGATGAACTAGGACTGACGCATCCACTTGGACTGTGGAGCCAGAACCACTCAAGAGGGAGGTGGCTTTAAAGAGTTCCTCCAGGCGGACGAGGAGCAGTCCACCAGTGTAGAGAGATCCTCCAGCAGGAGATGAGGAACAGTTCATCTAAAGTAGAAGGAGTTCGTCCAGGCAGACGAGGTGTGGCTAATCCAGCTGTCCAGGCGGGTGGCGCATAGATCGTCCAGACAGGTGGGGGTGGGGGTCGTCACTGGAGCAGCCGCCGAGTGCCTGAAACAGTCTCCACTCCCGGGAAGTGGAGAGAAAGAGAAACATGTGAACAGCAATGAACAGACTACAGTTGAAGTAATATTAAATATTGTTGATAGGTAAAGTAGGAAGAACCAGAGGATAGTGTTCAAGCTGCCATACTTCCCCCAGCAGAATTGCTCCAAGGGCAGCGTAGCTAAAAACTGTAGGTTTTTATTTCTGTTCCTTACTGGCCTGACCATAAGCTATTTCAAAGAGGAACGTTTTGAGCCTGGTCTTAAATGTAGAGACTGTGTCGGCCTCTTTTTACATGAACAGGGAGCTGGTTCCATAACACAGGAGCTTGGTAGCTAAATGCTCGACCTCCTACTGTGCTTTTAGAGACTCTGGGGACTAACAATAGTCCAGCATTTTGAGAACGAAGAGCTCTGTTTGGATGGTACGCTACTATTGCATCTTTGAGGTAGGATGGGGCCATATTGTTTAAAGCTTTATAAGTCAGGAGGAGGATTTTAAATTTGATTCTAAACTCAACAGGAAGCCAGTGAAGAGACTCTAACACTGGTGAAATATGATCTCTTTTTCTAGTACCTGTTAATAATCTTGCTGCTGCATTTTGAACCAGTTGAAAGCTTCTTATAGAGCTTTAGGACACGCTATAAGCAGAGCGTTACAATAGTCTAATCTGGATGTGACAAATGCATGGATGAGTTTTTCTGGCATCATCTCTGGGCAGGATTTTTCTAATTTTGGTTATGTTACGAAATGAAAGTCGGCTGTTTTACAGGCTTGATTTATATGTGCTTTGAACGAGATCTTGGTCAAATAGGACCCCAAGGTTTCTTACAGTAGAGCTGGGGGCTACAGTGATATTGTCCAGAGAAACTATCTGGTCAGATAAAGAGTCTCGCAGGTGCTTAGGGCCCAGCAGAATGACCTCGGTTTTTTCAGGGTTAAGGAGCAGATAATTAAGAGTCATCCAAGTTTTTATGTCTTTCACGCAGGCACTAAGTCTGTCTACTTGATGGGTCTGATCAGGTTTCATTGATAAATAAAGCTGAGTGTCATCTGCATAGCAGTGGAAGTTAATGCCATGCTTTCTGATGATCACATACCTAAGGGCAGCATATAAAGTGTGAACAGAACTGACCGAGTACTGAACCTCTGCACACCGTGGGTTACTTTAGAACCTGGGAAGATCTCTGGTTTACATTAACAACACTGGTACCTATCAGATAGATAGGATTTAAACCAGCTAAGGGCGGTTCCACTGACACCTATATCACATTCTAACCTCTGCAGTAGAATGTTGTGGTCGATGGTATCAAACGCTGCGCTGAGGTCCAACAGAACCAGGATTGAGACCTGTCCATCATCAGCAGCTAATAACAGATCATTTGTGACTTTAACTAGTGCAGTTTCAGTGCTGTGGAAATGACGAACCCTGACTGAAAAACTTCAAATAAATGATTGTCCTGCAGGTGGCGCATACAAAGCTGTTTAATCACAATTCTTTCAAGGATTTTAGAGACAAAGGGCAGATTAGAAATAGGTCTATAGTTTGCCAGTATGTCGGGTCTAGATTAGGCTTTTTCAAAAGTGGTTTAACCACTGCATATTTGAAGGACTGAGGGACATAACCGCTTTCTAGTGAAGTATTTATTATATTAAGAATGGGATTTATAATTAGGGGGAGAATTTCTTTGAGGAGTCTACTTGGGATTGGGTCTAAAATACAAGTTGATGTTTTGGAGGACATAATGACTGAAGTTATTCTCTGCCTGATCAACAGCAGTGAACCTATCTAGTATTACTGAAGGATTTGTATGGGACACTAGCTTTGCAGTCTGGGCTTGCTCAGTACTGATAGTGGGAGTAATTGCATTTAGTTTATCTCTAATAGTTGTGATTTTGCTGCTAAAGAATAAAAGAAAGTCATTGCAGCTTAGAGTAACTGGTATTGAGGGTTCTACTGCGCCAGACAGTTTGTCAGCCTGGCTACAGTGCTGAAGAGAAATCTAGAGTTATTTTTATTTACTTCTATTAAATTTGAATAATATCTGGTTTGAGCCTTACGCAGAGCCTGCTTATAAGACAGAAGGCAAGTTTTTTAATAACTAACCATGCATCTTTAATGTGCAGGAATCAATTTTAAATCGTTCCCATAGATAGATAGATATTATAGAACAAGTTTTCAGTGGTGCACATCTGTAAATTCTCAAATTTGGATTTTTTTGGTAATCCCATGTTTCCGGCGAAACACTATAGGCAACACTCAATTTTTTTGTTTTTTTGGTCAGTTTGCTCTCTCAACATATCGGCTTTCATGTGGAAACAACAAACCTGTCCAATCTGTTCTTAATTTTTTTTTATTCTTCCATTTAATCCACTTTGTCCATAGATTTCTATGGGACATTGTAGGCCGTTTTCTTAAAATGCATTTTTCTCTCATAGGGACATAAGGATCACACACCAAACTTTACAATGTGGGTGAAATTTGAATTTTTAGGACAATTTTCAGTCTAGTTTACTTACAAACTAAATAAGAAATCCAAAATCCCCTCTGTTAATTTTATTGTAACTAATATGTGTACAAAATGAACCAAGAAATTTAAACCTGGTTCTGTCAGTTTTTCAGATTTAAATGTCCCAATTATGTATTGTATTGTGTATTTTTGGTCATTTTTACACATAAAATGTCTTATTTCTGCATCAAAACATGACCTGATGAAAAGCTTGTAATCTTTTTTCTTACATTATTATGAGCAAACTACAGGAGAAGTTTCAAATTGAGATCTTTAAATTTTTTCTGTAGACTGTAGTGTCTCACCTTAATAAACTGACTCTGTGCACAAGGTGGCAGCTAGTTCAGTACTAATTCATTTCTATGGGGTTTTCGTCCAGTCAAACTAAAATGAATAAATACTGACAGATCGTGCAGTGAACAGTGAGTTGTGCTGGATGTCTTAAACAAGACTTACAAAACAAGCAAGTACTTCAACAAAGGACACTTGTGTATGTTTATAAAGGGACGTGTTTGTGTCTCAATGCTAACGCTAATGCATAACACTTTGAAATTAAACAACCCAACTGACGTTCTGTGCACAGACTCAATTGAAAAGTCTGGACATTATCTTTCACTCTTTCTTAGTTCAGTTTTCAGAGCAAACTTAGATTTAGCACAAGCTGCTTGAGGTCTTGGTGATGATTGGA
Organism: Rhinogobius similis; assembly: GCA_019453435.1. Classification (NCBI taxonomy): domain Eukaryota; kingdom Metazoa; phylum Chordata; class Actinopteri; order Gobiiformes; family Gobiidae; genus Rhinogobius; species Rhinogobius similis. Next base: position 31,094,136 of record CM033621.1, on the reverse strand, counting down.
TGTCGGATACAGCATCAATTTTCTTAAATAGTCACATTGTGTTATAGGGTAATTGCAGTGTCTGTCACAGAACTATTACAGTTTCTTACCCCGAACATTTTCAATTTGAAACTGCTGTCACTCTATACCAGACATACCAGATGTGTCATTTTTCACCTGAGCTTACCTCAGAGGTCATTGTTCACTGCTAATCTGTGTTTCTTTTATTCCTAAAGTGAATGCAGTCGGTAGATCTGTTTTCTATTGGTAGGACATCAGACACAATAAGTCACAACAAGACACAAATATACCCCTCTGTCTACATGGTCCAAAAAAAAACAAAAAGAATAACTGGTTCAAAGGTTTCTGTGCTGCTAACCCAAAGTACTGCCTTGACGCCATTGCTGATTTAACAGTGTTACATTAAGTTCAAATTAAGTTATTATGTTTTGTTGGGATAATTTGTACATAGAGAGACTGTACAAGGAAAACATCTTCTACCAGTATGTCTGTTTATTACACATTACAGTGTTTTTCCCTTTGTTATGCTTTTCTATAATAACTCCTCTTACGACAGACTGATATGTGTGTCCTCCTCCTAAAGAACACATTGAGCTGTCTGTAGTGTATGTATTGGGACGACAGCAGGTGAACAGAACAGAAGATGAATGATTTCGGTGGCAGAGGTCACCGCTGATCTCACACCTGGACAAATGAGTCATCTGCTTCTCCACTGCTCTCCTCCTCCAGAGTTCAATTTCCATCTCTGTTTTTGCCAACTCACCATTGGTGGTTTTGTAATTCAACACAGCTCTTAGCTAAACATTTACGCCAAATTCAAAAGCGGAAAAGGGGTTTTATTATGGATTTTAATGGATGCATTTACACTAGGGGTGGGGTTGTAACAAAAATAATTTATCAACTTTTTATTATTATTTTTAATCAGAATATTATTTTGTAAACAAAATGTGATAAAACGTCTTGTTAACGTATTGGTTGAGATTTAAGTATCAGACAAAAATTACTTCTTATTATAACTTACTGTGGATTGTTCAATATATTTCCCTCTCCTAATGTTATTTGTCCAACTGTGTTTGTAGAAGTGTGCTCGTAAGGAGGAACTGGATAGCAGAGAGTTGGATCATAGGAAAACCCTACAGTCCCAAACTACTGCCAAAAATGTTGACGAAAATGACGAGTTTGAAAAGCAGCGGTTGGCAGCCATTGCTGAAGTGGCAAAGAGCAAAGAGGTTTGTATTTCCCTTTTTACCACTATTACCTTTTGATCTTGCTTGGAAATGTTAAAACTGCTATAACTTCTGGAGAAAGATCCTCGTAATACATTTTTTCACTTCCATAGAGGTTTCAGGACTTTTGGGCTTGGAAAATAATTAAATGCAGTCACAACGTTTGGCTGTATGTTCTTTCTTGTCTTCATATGGTGCTCCTTTGTCAGGGTCCTCGTACATTTGGCGGAGGTGGGAATGCAGGAAGTAATTTATCCAACACTTCTACCTCTTCTCGAAGTCGGGACTCGTTCCAACAGAGAAGACGAGAGAGAGAAGATAGGCCTGAACGGTCTGATGGCAACTACAGAGAACTGGTGTGTACTGCACATATGGATGTATCTGAAAGTGCCTCTGACAGATTGGACTACTCAGTTAACTAAAACACAATTAGATAAAGATAAATATATCTCAAATTCTGCTAAAATATTTACTAATTTTACAGATTTTTTTTTATTTGACAAAGAAAAGTATACATGAACGCCTTTATTTTGTTGAATCAATGTTTAAAGGGTCAAAAAAGTAGTTTCTTTTGTGTAAATTATGCATAACCTTTGTCTCCCTAACGTGATGTCATCAGTTTATTTACTTCCTGTAAATTTCAACATATTTTACAACTTTTTTCCACAAATAGGGACCTGATTGGTGTAAAACTATAATTTAGATTTACAACAGGTATTAATACACTGAATAAAGTCAAAATTAGAAAATCTATGAAAACCTGTCATGAATCTGTCATACGCACTTTAAGCTACTGCTGCTGGAAATATGTGAACATTAACCTGCAAACATTTTAAACTGTTGCGTGCTTGACAAACAAAACAAAAAAGCCTTGAAATGGTTTGAAGTCAAATGCCATGGGCTTGGTCCTTGCTCCTTTCAGCTTATTGGCTAATCTCTGTAAAATATTTGTGACACTTAATCACAAACCATTTCTGAACGTATGTTTTGTGTAAAAATATGTTCTACTTATTTTATAATTTTCTAAGCTGAATTTAGTTTCCTGCTGTGATTCGTTGGGTTCAATACCGCTTTTATGTTCAGCTAGAATGCAATTAGCGCCACCTTTTCACAACACAAAGCTATTCCCTTTGTGCCTGTTCATTACAAGCAAATACTCGCTGCCATCTTATTCCAGGAAACTTCTCTTTGTCTTGTCTTCTCATGGAAATACTTTTTGTCCGTCTGTCTTTGTGCTCAGGTGGATGAGCGTGCTCTCAGAGACATCATGGAGATGGGCTTTAACAGGGAAGCTGCCCGGCAAGCGCTGATGGACAATAACAACAACCTGGAGGTGGCACTTAACAGCCTCCTGACCGGGCAGTGTGGAAACAGAGCAAGCCCCACGGTACCCGAATCTAACAAGTTCCAGCCAAGAGGTCAGTATGCCTCAAAAACAACACACAAAAACACACAAATTGTTCTTTCTTTGACCCTGAGACAAATGTAGAGCGGCCTCAGAAGCACCTCTTTTCCTGTTGAGTGGGAAGGGGGGAGGAGAAGTGAAGAATAGAGCATTTCAAATTCACAGAGAATGGCTCTAAGCAGCACCATTTGCCACAAATTGCACGCTTTGTCATTTCACTGTGCTCACAACATAAAGGCTTTAGATAGACATTATAGAATACCTGCAGACACGGCTTGTGTTTGTTTCAGCGCTCAAAACCCACCCGTGACTACATGTTTGATCATAGTAAACCAGTGTGTGTCTTTTCACTGTTATGAGGTGAGACAACCTTAAACAGAGGCCAGTTTGAAAGCCTTTATTGATGTCAGCTTTTCAAATATTTCCTTTTGACTGTTAAATAACTCATGTCCTCAGTTTGTTTCTGTTCTGCTCTGTTGTTGGTTGTTGCTAGCCAGGGGTAGAGGAAGAGGTCGATCCAGAAATGATGATTCTGAGGAAGGAGGTGGAAGGCCATCTGGACCAAGCACTTTATTTGACTTTTTGGAGTCCAAGATGGGAAACCTCTCTGTTGATGGTGAGTAGCAAATGTATAAAAAGAAGTCGTGGTCTAATTTCTTGATATCACAGTTTTTTTATTTTGAATCCAACATCTTCATGGGTTTCCTGTTTGTAAGCGACATCTTGAGCTTTTTTGACCATTCAAACGTGAATTGCTATGGCAACAGTGCAAAATTGTAATCAGTCTAAAACCCAACAATAGCAACGGAGCTTTATGTCTCTCTCTACCCATAATGCAAGTGCAAATGTCATTCCAAGCGTAACCATTAATTTAATAACATTTTTGTTACGTTAATAGGTGCACAAATTGTTATTTTAATCATATTTTATAATTACATTTTTATTTATCTCACTCTGTTACTTGTTAGAATCAGTTTTATTGCCATTGTCAGCAAACAAAATCCACAAACTAGGAACTTGCAGTGGTGATAGGGGCTACATAAAACAATTATTTTTATTTATTTATTTTTTAATGTGCACAACAAATAAACTATGGACAAAAACTCAGTACAAAATAGATATCAAGTAATGTCCAAACATTAAACAATTCAAAACAAAAATAAGCAAATAATGTTTTTTTTTAAAGTATGTAAAATGTAGTGGCTTGTGACAAAACAATCTGTTGAACTATAATAAGGTAAGTGATGCATTAAAATAGGTGTTGAATAAAATAAAAATATCATTTTATAAACAAGATTTCCAAAGTGCTGAAATATAGGAAAATAAAACACAGATTTAGCTCTAAACTCATCAGCGACACATTTCAATCAATCAGATAATTAAAAACAAAAATAGACTTTGACTAAAAAGAATACAAAAGGTTTAACAATATTGCGACACTGCTTTATATTTATTTATTTTTCAGTATGACTTTTAATTATATATTTTTTTCAGAGCCAAAGAGCCATGCACCTCAGCGATATGACGGCAAACCAAATTTTTCTAATTCCGACTCGTACTCCAAAGGCCCGGCTCAGGGCAGGTTTTCCTCCCACAACGACCACCGGCAGCAGAGGAACGACAGACCCCCTCGTTTCCATAGAGACACAGACTTTCCCAAACCGGGCCAAGATCCCGTCTCAAACCCCACGCCCCTGACCGCTGTGCAACCTCAGCACTGGAAAGGTCACGATAGGTCCCATGAAGAACAGGCGGCCTCTACTTTCTCCCAGACATTCTCTCGATCAAAGGGACCCCAGAATCAGACGGACTTTAGCGGTTCTTTCCAACAAAACCAGTCGCGAAATGGAGACGGTGTGAACCCAACTCAAAGGAAAGGGCCCAAAGATAACACACCCACGCCCAGAATGACGAATAACACAACGATTAGCAATGACTTAGACGGAAGAAGTGGTCCAAAACGCTTCGATAACAGATTTGACGAAACGAATCCCAACAATAGGAGGAAAGGCAAAGGGGACCGGCCGAATTCGGAAAATTTCGATAAGCTACAGCGAGATAACGGACCTGTTAACTTTAACACAAGAGGAGGAGGCGGCGGCGGCGGTGGTGGTAACCCAGGATTCAACGCAGGGGAGCAGTTGTATTTCCAGAACGGGGACATTGAACACAAACGGACTGGACCAATTAAGCCGCCTCAAAACTCAAGTGTGCCCCCCATTAGAGACCCTCCCCCCAGAAAGAACAACAGTAACAACAATAACAGAGGGTCTAATAGGCGGCAGGGAGGGCAGGGCAGAGGTCACCGAGCACAAGAGAGGAGTCACAGTGCTCAACACATTTGGAGACCTGGGGATCAGTGTCTAGCCCTGTACTGGGAAGACAACAAGGTACTGTTATTTGCTCATTAGTTACCTTACAAAATTATACATCACTATTATCATGGCCAAAATAATTGCGATTAATGACAATATCTTAATATTTTTTTTAATTTGCTGCCGACAATTTCAAAATGGGACATTCATTCATTCATTCATTCATTTTCTACCGCTTATTCCCGTTAGGGGTCACGGGTGACTGGAGCCTGTCCCAGTGACTTTGGGCCTTAGGGCCTTTGGACATTCATACTTTCTCAGTATGAATAACTTCCATGTTTAGTAAACAACAAGTGAAAACAGTGACAATCTATTTCAGAAATATTATTTTATACCCTTGTTTGGAAAATTTCAGGGCACACTATTTCGATTTTATCAGATTGTTCTGCAGGTTTTTGTAATTTTCTCGTTATCGACATCTGCCACTAATGATTATTTGTCAACTAGTCGCTGATAATTTTTTCAATTCGTCAACTACGGTAGTCAAACAATTATTTCTACTGTACATTAAGACTTTTTAAATACATTATCAACCAAAAGTTTGAAGTAAAGGACTAAAGGATGATAGAATATTTACAAATAAAGTTTATTATTGATGAAAATCAAAAATCCTTTTGATTTGATAATGCCACTTTATTTGTTATTTGTGAAAAAGGTCTTTTCACATTTGCATAGTCCAGAAAATAAACATTATCATACAATTATTGTTTTTTTTTATAATTGATTAATCGTTGTAGCCCTAATCAACATTATTCTCCATTCCCCAAATTATACATATCTAGCAAACAACTCTCTTGAAATTAACTTACAGAATATATCACCCGCTCCTATAAATATTTGTCTATCTGTGTGTGTGAAGTTTTACCATGCCAGGATAGACGCAGTGCACCCGTCTGGCTCCACGGCGGTGGTGGTGTTCAGTGATTATGGAAACTGTGAAGAAGTCCTTCTGGACAACATCAAACCTGTTTCTGCTGATGGTCTGGTAAGAAAGGGGCAAGTTACCAATTCAGTTTTCACTTCTCACACATCTCAACATGTTTTCTCATAGCATCTTATGAGCTTTGACTAGATATTTTCTTTGTAAATAAAATGAATAAATCCTACTAGATCAGCAATTTCTTCATCTGAGAAATAAATTCACTGAATGAGTAAATAAAGATGCAGTTTTGCCACTCCACTGAACGCTCTTGTCCTGTTGTCTTGCCAGGATGAAGAAGACGGCTACTACGACAGCTCAATGGAGTTCCGTCGGGGAGGAGACGGGCAGCCCAGGCGGAGCAGACCCACGCAGCAGTATTACCAGCCGCCGAGAGCGCGAGACTAAAACTACCACTCGTGTGCTTAAATGACAAGTTAGTCAAACACAACCTGTCTGCATCTCCATGGAGGAACACATAGTGGACAGAGATTATAAAAGTGTTGTGAATTATGTCTTCAAATTATTTTTTCATCATTGATTCCACTTGACTTTAAAAACAACGTATCTGGGACATGAGACTCCTGCAATGGAGAGAATAGATAGATACTTTGTTAAAATATATGTATTCACCAATTACTGGTATAAACGGCACATTCAATACATGATAATGCTAATTTGTCTTATTGTTTTTCTCTCTGCGTCTTGTTTTTTGTAAAAAAATAAATAATAATTAAAGCCGCAAGCGGCATCGAACGGCCCTCGCGGGCCGCGCTCGTCGTACTCCGCTCTCGCAAAGGTCGAGGAAGGGCGCTGACGCGCCCACATTCTTTCCTTAACTTGGTCTTTGTGGTGGTACAAATCTGTGTCCCAAAAATGCTGTTATGAATGAGCAGAAATGATGCCAATTGTTGGCTCCGCCATGGATACCGTAACACTTGTCCCGATGATTTGGATAACTTTGGTGTCACACTCCTCAAGATGATTTTCACCAAATTTCAGGTTGGTCGGGCTTACGCCCAAGGAGGAGTGCGTTAAAGTACAAAGTTAAATTGGAGCGACTTTGAGATTTGGCCATAGGAATAACATAGGGTTTTTCTGTGTTTTTTTTAAATGTTGGCAAAATTTGCCGCGCGCAGAGACCGTAATACCTATCTTAATAATTTGGATAACTTTTGGTGCCCCACTCCGCAGGATGATTGTCACCAAGTTTGGGATTGATCGGGCTTACGCCCGAGGACGAGTTCGTTAAAGTAGAAAGTTAAATTTGAGAGATTTTGAGATTTTCCCATAGGAATAACATGGGTTGTTTCTGTCATTTGTTCAAGTTTGGGCAATTTTAAGCCACACAGAGACCGTAATACCTATCCCTATAATTTGGATAACTTTTGGTGTCACACTCCTCAGGAAGATGTCCACCAAATTTCAGGTTGATCGGGCTTGCGCCCGAGGAGGAGTTCGTTAAAATGCGTAGTAAAAAAAGATCCAAATTTGAGACAATTTTCGATTTTCCCATAGGAATAACATAGGATGTTTCGGTCATTGGTACGGCCACATACAAAATACGACATGGGTCTGATTGGCTTTTTTGATCGGTAGGGCAAAATTGAATTTTGTGCAAAATTTCAAAAAAATCTAAAAAAGTAAATTTTTTGCTCCCCATATAAAAGTTTGCTTTAATCTGTAGGGGCCGCTAACGCGCGGAATTTAATTATTTCACTTCTAGTAGGTTTCAGGCAGGGAGTTTAACAACTGATTCAAATTTGATGCAATTCGGACTTTCTATGTGGAAATGGGAGCAAAATTAAAAATTTGAAAATTTCAGGAATTGTGGGCAAATTTTGCGGCCACAAGACAGAGACCGTAAACGTAGGTTCCTGATTTGGATAACTTTTAATGCCACACTCCTCAACTTCATTTTCACCAAATTTCAGCTCGTTCGCAAACGCGCCTAGGAGGAGTTCGTAAAGTACGAAGTTTTAAAAAAACGCTGAATCAGGTTTAGCGAATTTTGATCCAATATGGCCGACAATTGGTTGGGCGGACGGCGTTGCCGTAATAATATTTTTTGCTTCTCTTGTCACTATCTACCTCTCTTCCAAATTTCATGATTCTACGATAAAAAATTTTTTTGGCACTTTCCTATCCCGTAATGCATTTTTTGTACACTTGGGGGCGCTGACGCGCCATATTTTTGAATTTGTGAAATCGGAAATAGCCAGAATGTAGAGAGGCACGATTTTTAGAGGTGTGCAAATTTTCCTGACTTTTCGTCAATGTTCACTGGGTGAAAAATAGGGGGGTTGGTCCCAAGAAGAAGAAGAAAGAAGAAGAAGAAAGAAATATAGCCGCAAGCGGCAATGATCGGCCCTCGCCCGCGCCACACCGCCGCCATACGCGCCAGAGGCGCTTACGCCCCAATTTCCCTCCTCATAAAATACCTGCTGCCGAATCCGTGGCGCTACCGGCGCCTCCTACTTCTCATATTTCACAGAAAATGTGTAAAAATTGGTCAAGGTTTGCGGCTGCGCCGCACAAAGACTGTAATACTTGTGCTAAAATCCTGGATAACTTTAGATGGCCCACTCCTCAAGATCATTTTCACCAAATTTCAGGTTGATCGGGCTCACGCCCGAGGAGGAGTTCGTTAAAGTACAAAGTTTCATTGGAGTGATTTTGCATTTTCCCCATTGGAATAACATGGGATTTTTCTGTCATTCGTACAAGTTTGGACAATATTTGCGGCTTCGCCGCACGGAGACCATAATACCTATCCAAATAATGTGGATAACTTTTGATGTCCCACTCCTCAGGATGATTATCACCAAGTTTCAGGTTGATCGGGCTTACGCCGAGGAGGAGTGCGTTAAAGTACAAAGTTTATTTTGAGAGATTTAGAGATTTTCCCATAGGAATAACATGGGGTTTTTCTGTCTTTTTCTAAAATATTGGCAAAATTAGCGGCTTTGCCGCACAGAGACCGTAATACTTATCCCAACGATTTGGATAACTTTTAGTGCCCCACTCCTCAGAAAGATGTTCACCAAATTTGAGGTTAGTCGGGCTTACGCCCAAGGAGGAGTTCGTTAAAATGCATAGGAAAAAAATATGCAAATTTGAGACATTTGTCGATTTTCCCATAGGAATAACATGGGGTGTTTTGGTCATTGGTACGGCTTCGCCGTACAAAATATGACATGGGTCTCATTGGCTTTTTTGATCGGTAGGCCAAAATGAAATTTTGTGCAAAATTTCAAAAAATTCTAAATAACTAAATATTTTGCTTCCCATATAAAAGTTTGCTTTGATCTGTAGGGGCGCTAACGCTAAATTTAATTTTTTCACCTCTAATAGGTTTCAGACAGTGAGTTTAACAACTCATTCAAATTTGATGCAATTCGGACTTTATATGTGCAAATGGGAGCAAAATTTAAAATTTGAAAATTTCAGGAATTCTGGCCAAATTTTGTGGCTTTACAGAGACCGTAAAAGTTAGGTTCATGATTTGGATAACTTTTGATGCCACACTCCTCAACTTCATTTTCACCAAATTTCAGCTTGTTCGGTTAAACGCCCTGGGAGGAGTTCGTAAAAGTACAAAGTATAAAAAAAACGCTGAGTCAGGTTTAGCGAATTTTCATCCAATATGGCCGACAAATGGTTGGGCGGACGGCGTTGCCGTAATAATATTTTTTGCTTCTCTTGGCACTATCTACCTCTCTGCCAAGTTTCATGACTCTCACGATAAAAAAATTTTTGGCACTTTCCTATCCCGCAATGCATTTTTTGTACACTTGGGGGCGCTGACGCGCCATATTTTTGAATTTTGTAAATCGGAAATAGCCAGAATGTACAGAGGCACGATTTTTAGAGGTGTGCAAATTTTCCTGAGACTTCGTCAATGTTCACTGGGTGAAAAATAGGGGGGTTGGTCCCAAGAAGAAGAATAAGAAGAATAATATTCCGATGCGAAAACAATGTTTCCCCTTTTTTTTAGTTCACAAACTATACATTTTCGGAAAGCGCGCACGCGCTTTCCTACGTTTTGGTATGGGTCCCTGGTCACTGGGAGACACTTTCGAGATTTTTTAGTGGGCTCCGCCCACTTTCTGTTATTTGCCCTATTTACAATAGTAATGTTCAATTTTTACATTACATTGTTATATGCACGGAACGTGCATGAGTTGGGGAACGCATTACTGGGCAACTCAGCGCAGGCGCTTTGCGTGGGGATGACGACGCCGCGACCGTCATCCCCACGCAAAGCGCTTAGTGCGCACTTTGCCGTCTCGCACGGGCTTCGCCCGTTACAGCGATAATGTTCAATTTTCCCACTACTAATTGGTATGCACGGAACGTGCATGAGTTGGGGAATGCGTTAGTGAGTGTTTGAAGCGGGCGAGCGCTTCGCTGATTGCGGCCGTGCGCACTTCGCGTGCGCCGCACGGCACTGCGAAACTAATAGGCCTCTCGCCAGCTTGTGGCGCTCGGGCCTAATAATATTTTTAGAAAAAACAATATATCCGTTTTAGTGAGTACAAGATATACTAAGTTATTTGAAAGCTCTGACTGTTACCCAGGTCACCATGGGGTCAAATGTGGATTACGAGCGCCACGCTGCCACTCACCTCCAAGTCGGGCCCGCATGGGCTCCCCATTGGTTTCCATGTATTTTAGCAGGAACAAGTATGGTTACTGAGTGGGGCTTGATGCCAGGGGTGTGGGACAGTTCACTGTCAATGTTTGGGGCGTTGGAGGCCTTCGGCATCGTTGCGGAAGCAATAGGCCCTACGCCCTGTAGGGGCTCGGGCCTAATTATATCAATAAATTCCCCAAAAAGTTAGAGAATTACTATGCTTTCCACCCCTTTAGCATAATGTTAGACATTTGATTCTAGAAAAGGTATATTTGTTTCCTTTTGCCCATATATGTATATATATATAGCATTTGCTAAATACAGAATCAAAGTTTAATGCGAGGCAGTTACTTTAATTTCAAGTTTAAAATAGCAGTAACAGATCGCTAAATATCTCTAAATGCCTATAGTTAAAAATGCCATTTAACTGTGGGAAACTATATAAATGCACTCGTAATGGTTGTTTACTTACATTCTTACAGCTCTCTCTTCTCTCTCTCATCCAGAGCTTGTCCCGCCGCTTCCATGGCAGATTTCGCTGACCGTGTCGATCCAGAGTGCTTCCTGAACTTTAAAGTGTCTGCTTCGCTGGGACACTAAACCTAAAGGGCTTTGACAACATGTCAACTCATAAAAAGTATCCCCAAATGAGCACCTGTTGATCTGGTCCAAGACATATCTACTGTACATGTTCTTCAGATTTGTTAACTGGATGCATTAAAATAAACGTATTGTATTATAAATATAAAGTAGCGGATTTGTTGTTTTAATGTGCTGCTTTATTTTGACAAAGATGAATAAATAACAGTAGAAAAATGTGTATGCATTTATTATATCCATTGTAAATGATGTTCAGTATAAAAGCAAAACCAAGTGACACCCCAGGGACGACTGGCTCTGTGTTTAGTGTTCATCCACCATCAGGGTCTGGTGGTGCAGAAAAGCAGTTTACCTTATTATTATACCATTATACTGTGTACAATAAGTAGCTATGACTAAGCAGAGTACAGTATATAGAGTTAATGGACTTCAGTGCTGTGACTGAAAAATAGCAGATAGATTACTTATTGAAATAAAACCTTTTTAGATGTTTGTGAAATTGGTCTGTACTGTATCATAATATAGGCTCAATAGGATGTCTGGAAATTGGATCGTTTTAGGGTGTATTGTAGTAGTATAGTGAATGCAAAAATAACAATAACCAAATTTGCTAGGATGAATAAATCATAAACAAAAGAGGCTCTCTGAGAAAGTTTGTACCTGGAGCCCACCTAATGGTTCTACATCCCTGCAGATATCCAAGTTGCACTGAAAAGACATACATGCTGTTGTGTTTTAGGAGAGATAGTGACCCAAAAGACATCAAAAACATCAACTGAAACTTTCTACACCTTCTCAAAACACACAAAGCTATAGCCCTTTGAATCAATCGTGTTTTATGGATTGGATCTCTGTGTAGACTGAACGCCAGGCAGCACTAGCTCATTTGTTGTGTCCTGTGAAGCAAATCCACAAAGCGTAAGACAATCTCTTCCCCCTGTAATAGAGATGGTAACACTGGAGAGATATCATTTTGCACATTACAATGGGAACTGTACCTACCTCGTCAAGCACTGCGCGCACTAGTGTCCTGCCACTTTATGGGTTGTGACTGTATGCATTTTCTTTTGCACAGCTAAGAATTAATCTCCACTTGAGGTACAATTTCACTCTTTCCCACTGTGGGAGTCGAATGGACAATGGTTCTGGGTTCAGTGGAAAGGTCAAAAGAGCTATTCTGTATCACTGCTTCAATAGATTTGCTTTATTTTCCAACTGAGGCGCCAAGCAAGCACCGATGAATAATTAACGGCTGGTAATATGGAAACCTATCCCTTTTGAGAGGAACTGAAAGTGCAGACACACTGGCCAGATAAGCTTGGAGGATTGGTTTTCAATCAGACAAACTGATATTTGGGTTCAAGATCTAAATCCTTTTTAGATTAAAGAATACCACATGTGAGTTTTATTAATTTCTTCAGTCACTCATACACAAGGCCGTGAATGAGAAGAAAACTGAAATATTGTATTATGTGTTGGGTTTCTGCAATCAAAAGAGTCTTAAGAAATGATTGGATTTTACTTGAAGAGTTCTTATGTGAGTTGAAATGATGAAAATGTCAATGTGTACATATTACTGGAAGTGTAAAATATTTCCTTTTGTGTTGTAACTGTGTTGTATGATACTCAACACAAATGATCCAACACAAATGGATCATTCGAAATGATTCGAATGATCCTTGGAAAAATGTAATAGACGTAAGCTTGTTGTGTTAAGTGCTATTCGCAACCGGGTAGTATCCTTATATATAGCAATGCAAGGACATAAGATAAAACCAGTGTATGAACTTGTAAACTGCTTTTGTTAAAGTAAAGTTGCAATTTATTCTTCCTCCTTTATGCAATTCTCAATGTTTCCATGAATTTACTTGTTTTTTTTTTCTCTGACCTAACTGCATGTATGACGAGAGAGTGCATGTCTATGTTCACCAACTAAACAGCCATTTAGACCTGGTCCCCATGGCATTTGAAATGTCTATTAAAATACATGAATGACTGAAAAAAACATGTCTAAAATGGGCATTCAGCTCAGCTCTAAGTACTTCCATTTATTGAATGAATAGGTTGCATTTAACAAAATACAACTCCACTACAACTCATTTTTTCTCACAGAGTTTGCAGAACCCAACACAGTATTTGTAGAAAGAAAAAAAAAATCTATAGGCCCACTTTTGGAATACTCATTTAACAAAAATGCAGGGAAGATAAACATATTTCAAATTTTGCATTTTTTTTTTTTTTTTTTTGGTTTGTAATTTTACTTCCTAGTTGTAAATGATGACATCATACTAGGTATGATGGCAACCACACAGCACTTAAGGCTTAAACTCATCCAATGCCCCAGATCTTTTTTATTAGACAGATAAAGTATGTGTGAATCCATTTTTTGTTGAAGTAATGTTCAGAGTCTCAAAGAAAGTATTTATTTTGTGTAAAATATGCAAAAGCTTTGGATGGAATGAGTCTTTGATGTCATCATTTTGTTTGTACTTCCTGTTATTTGTTAACAGTTTTTTCGACTTTTCTCCACAAATGACTAGATGTAAAACTGTAATGTATTTTTACACCAGATAGTAATACACCAAATACATTTAAATTGAGTAAATCATAAAAACCTGCCATATGCACTTTAAAAAACAAATCAAAACCAAACAAAAATATTTAAGACATTTAGACAACCACAGATAAAAACTGCCCAATGGTCGTTGTTTTTTACATTTTTTTAATTCACACTTCTTATGTTTTGTGTCATGAATTAATATAGACACAATTATTCCTCAGATATCTATCCTCAGTGTTTGTTGTGCAACCTGATAACCCCAGTGGCACAGGAATGCTTTCCCCTTCACCATAAAAGCCAAACTATTCCCACTCTGACTTCCCCTGTGTGTTTTCCACCTGCTCCAGCTCTCTCCATGGACCTCATTCAGAGCCGAGGGCCTTTCTGCTGCTCCTGCGAGTATCCAACCTCTGGCCCCCCGCTCCTGTCCCACTGGTACTGTCCCATTGTGAGCTGACATATGAACCTTGCCATACACCATAACCATAGACCTCCTGTTTCAGAAAAGTTGCAAACTCCATAACTGTGGATTATCTGGCAAAATTTATGTTACTTTTTGTCATTTTGATTTCTTAAAATTGACTCATCCTCTGTGAGCGTGGAAATGCTCCGGAAAAGCTCTGAGTGAACTTTGAAGACTGAATTCTATTGTCTTGCTTACTGTCCACTATGTCCTTAGTCTGTAGGACTGAGCATGCAGTTCTTAAGTCTAGTAACATACAAAGCAGTAAGTAAAAGTAAGGATAATCTCACAACTCATTCTTCCAATTCTTGATTATAGTGATATAATTTATCAAAACAGCTTCTAATCTTCTACCACTCAATGTAAACAGTCTGTGCAGGTTTATTCTCTGCTGTCCCTTCTAAACTCACCATTGTGTTATGTACAAACAACAACTGTCCTGGCTCAAATGCATTAATCTCAGTTTTCCTGAATATCTTAAACAGTATTTAAACCCTCTTATACGCCATGCAAATCAGGTATTTTTGTTGTCTCAAGAGTCAAAAAAGAAAAAGGAAAATACTCATTTAAATACAAAGCTCCCTTTGATTGGAACAATCTCCCATCATCTCTTCACTCTTTAACGGCTTTGTTCAAGAACAGCCTTTTGCAACATCTGCACCTTTCATGCAATTGTTTCTGACCTGCTCTATTGTAATTATAAGTAGGTCGATTCAGGCTCTGTTTGTAAATTTAATCCATTGTTAAGGTTTTCTAATAGTTTAACAGTAAGTGTGTGTGTGTGGGGGGGGGGACACTTGATTTTAAGGCTGTGCAATAAACCGAATTTTAATTCAAAGTATTGCACAGCGACTGCAGTTTATCTTGTTAAATTTTACTAGAGACTGGCCCCTTCAAGTCCTGGTTTAGTTCCAGGTTTAGTCCCAGTTTAGTCTAATTATGAGAATGTGAAGGAAAGGTCTCAATAATGGAATTAATATTTCTTCTTCTTCTTCTTCTTCTTCTTCTTCTTCTTCTTCTTCTTCTTCTTCTTCTTCTTCTTCTTCTTCTTCTTCTTCTTCTTCTTCTTCTTCTTCTTCTTCTTCTTCTTCTTCTTCTTCTTCTTCTTCTTCTTCTTCTTCTTCTTCTTCTTCTTCTGATCGTGTTAAATGTGCTCTTTCGTACATAATTTCTACCTCGGCCCCTCACAAGCGCAGCCTTTCTTCTGCTGGTGGTACAAGTGAAAAAGGAGAACAGCAGAGAGGCGACTTGAAAGCCCGTCCTGAGCAGACCTGGTGGGACAGAGGCAGGTAAACTGTAGTGCTTTTATAACAGGTGGCTATTGTGTTTGAGGCTCCACCCATTCTTCCATAGGTTTACTTAAAGGCTTTGATAGTTGACATTTTGGTACTTTGGGTCTTTGTAACAGCATGCATTTTATCTTGATGGATCTTTAGTATTACTTCAATAATCAAATCAGGAATCTTTAAAAGCAAAACATAGCCCCCACTTTCCTTTCACTTTGCAGGAAAGTGACCCAGCACAGAACACCAGGCGATCCTTTCAGATCAATCAATTTTTCAGCACTGAACAGTTTCTATAATACCGTAGGAAACTCATAAACTATATATTGTGTTGCCTGTTTCCTTTTCATTATTGTATGTTGAGCCAAAGCAAATTATTCAGATTTAGATAAATGATTTTTATTGATTCTTTTTTTGTGCAGCAATATTGTGATAAAAAAGAATTATGATCTGATCCCTGTGACATCTTCATTCATGTTCTGTTATATATATATATATTTGTCATATTTTTCTCAGCCAATCATAGTGAAGTGTGAACTTTCAGATTAAGCAGATGAATTTGTTTACTTCTTCAAGACAGTATGTGGGTGATTGTTAACTTTTCCCCAGAAGAACCAGATTTTCCATTGTTGTTTTTTATGTAAATAACTAAAATGGAAGTTTAACCACCATCTGGTAGTTGGCTGTACCACTGACATGCAAAACAAGCTTGTGAGGTGCTGTTTGGATCTAGTCTAGGCAAATACAGTGTGTTGCAAAGCGTGGCACTTGTCCATGGAGTGAAATTATTACAGTTTTCTCTGCAGTGGAAAAACACATGCGCTTTTAGCTTTGAATGTTTGCCAGAGCCCTGTTTGCAAAGATACCAGTGGAGTGGACTACATCTCTGCTCAATGGGCACAAAATAATTTAAATACATATTTGCAAACATTGTATTTACACAAGCCTGTTAATTTATGTTTAATATGTGGAATGATGAATTAAAAGATAACAAACCAGAAGAGCTGCACAAAATTGGAATTCCTACAGGCTCATAATTATATTTGAAACACTATTATAACTTTCAATTATAGCTTCACACATGACTTATTATTCCAGCATTATATTATTTTTAAAAGTTATTTACAAGTGTTTACAAGAGAAACATTCAATATTGCCTATGGGCCTTCTTTAAAGTTGTTCTGTCTCTTAATCACTAATTTTGTTGATGACCAATGATGGTTCTCTTAGTGTAATTAACCCTTTCTGTGCAGATTTTCTATTTGTTTTGGATATGTGTCCCCTGCACTGTGGTGCTCATTGCTGCAGGTTTAACCCCAGTGGCACTGAAGAATGGATCACACGCAGAGGACACATTTCCTTCCTTAACCTTAAAATTTAAAATCTGAAATCTGCCATTTTTAGGCAAAGTCCTTGAAAAGGTTGTTTACCAACAGCTCACTGACTTCCTCTTAATAAACAACTAATTTGATGTTTTCCAGTCAGGTTTTAGACCTCATCACAGCACTGAGACTGCTCTTATCAAGGTGACAAATGACATCCGCCTGACCACTGAGGGAGGCAAGGCCTCTGTTTTAATTCTGTTAGATCTGAGTGCTGCTTTTGACACAGTCGATCATGGGATTCTCCTACAGAGACTAGAGGACTGGGTGGGCATCACTGGCACCGCCCTAAATCGGTTTAAATCCATGAAGACAGGAAGTACTTTGTTGAGATTAGTAACTGTGTCTCAGACCACATGAGCTTGACCTGTGGGGTGTCCCAAGGGTCAATCCTGGGACCCCTTCTGTTCAACCTTATTAGACTACTGTAACGGCTGCTCACTGGCTTCTCCAAACGATCTGTAAAACAGTTGCAGTTCATAAAAAGAACACTGCTGCTCGAGTCCTGACTAGAACCAGGAAGTCACAATCACATTAGTCTGTGCTCAGGTCTCTGCACTGGCTTCCTGTGGCTCAGAGAATAGACTTTAAAGCAGCTCTGCTTGTGTTCAAGTCTAGTGCCATAGTGCTATATGAACCATCTCGCACTCTGAGGACCTCAGGGACGGGCCTCCTGCTGGTGCCCAGGACTAAACATGGGGAATCAGCAATTCAGTTTTATGCAGCAAAAATCTGGAACAGTCTTCCTGAAGATGTGAGAGTGTACAAATCCAGGCTGAAAACAGTTTTGTTTAGCTGTGCATTTGACTGAAATCTGCACTCTTCTCTTCTTTTTAAATGATTCTGTATGTTTTTATGTGTTTAGTGATTTTAATGCAAATTTTTCTGTCATGTAAAGCACTTTGAATTGCCTTGTGTACAAATTGTGCTCTAATAAATAAACTTGCCTAAAGGCCTACAGACAGCTATGCAGGTTTCCTCAGTTCAGACGTTTAGCTGCGGACTTTTTTCAAAATTTTAAGTACTTCTGTTAAGTTAGTATAACCTTTCAAAATGCAACATATTCAGATTAAGTGCGAAGGCTGTTCTCTATACCTAAGTAATTATTGCTTCCTCTTGTCTTTTTAGCTTTTACTGTTAAAAGAAATGTCTTCTCTTTACTTCACATCCAATATAAAATATCTAAATATGCCATTCATTTATTGAACACATTAGTTTGACTGCAGAAAGGACTCAGGGTATGTTTATATTCGTGAATCATTGCATTTAATCCCGCTGTCGAGCACTTCTGTACAAGTGTCCTTAATAAAGTTTGTCTGTGTCTGGAGTTCAGGGTTATTACTGCTGCGTGGTTCAAACTCGTAATGAGGGAGATAGGTGCTGCTTGTCAGTGCTAATGGTTGTTTTGAGTGTGCAGCGGACCAATGCCTTACATAGGTCATTCTTCAAACATCCTGTCGGCTTTGTTGCCAGGCACTCCTCATAACACATGACAATATAATGGGCGAACGGGGCCAGTTAGTTTGGTGGGAGACAGTGCCGACTCGGGCCGAATGATAAATCAGGAGTTTTTGTATTGATTCGTAGCGTTTACCACATATGGGGCAGAGAGGCTAAAGCAAACATGGACTAAAGTGCCTCTCTGTCACTTTTATGGGCCTGTCCAGCTGCAGCTATTAGCCAACCATGAAGAAGGGTTTAATCTGGGTTTACCTTTGGCTTTGGAGGGTTTAGCTGCTAACTTTTGTACTGTCTCTGTTGTCGTTGAAGTAGATTTATCAAGTTCTTTAGGCGGTTTGAACAGTACATTTGTCTGCGCTTCAAAGCCAGTTCTCATAGTAATAAATGAAGTACAACGACACAAAATACTTCAGAAATGGGTTATGGGGGTAATTTGTCAATGCACGCCAAACAGTGTACTTTTTGCAGCAATTGTTTCCTTTTGTCTGTGTGTGTGTTCTGTTTTTATTCCTTATCATGTTTTTTTACAAGTGAAATAATGAAGTAAAGTAATGGAAGCAGGAGTTTCAACAAGAGGTTTGAAGTGGGAGTCGGGAGATGATTTCAAGTTTCAAGATTTCAAATTGTATCATGAGACTGTGTTTAATCACTGTATTTTTTTGTGAAATAAGATCCAAGAAGTCAATAAACTGCAGCTATCAATTGTATTCTTAAGTGGGAGACTTGAGTCCATTGCATGGATATTTTTGGAGTCCCGAACTGAAAAGTTTGAAATAATCGCTGAGTTGACTACTAAAATAATCTTAGGAAAAGTCTATATTTAAAGATCACAATAATATCGATATCACAGATCTTAATAGCCATTTCTCAATAATTTCCAATATTGTGCAGCCCCAGTCTCTAGGACAATAATTTATCTATTACCATAGTGTTACAAGTACAGTATGAAACATTTATAAATTAAGAGTCTGATAAGAACCTTATGGAGCAAAAACAAAAGGCTGGACTTTTTGTGAAGCTGCGACTCTGTAGTTTTGGTCTCTGATGTGAACAAGCTCTACATAGATCCCGACTAGATTTTCTTTGGCAAATATAAGGAGTAGTAAAAGTGTCTGGAGGTGAGGACTGATTAACACTAGATTGGGAAATTATTGGGTTTTGACAATTCCTCTTTAATTGAACTCAAATTAGCTTTAAGGACTTGCAGTAAAGTATAAATGTTGAGGCGGAAATGGCCTTTCAAAAATAGTTGATTTGACTGTAAATAAGTTGGTTACAGCTACTTGATATCAGATGGTGGAAAACAATGAATAAATGAATTCAAAGGTTGAGGTTAATGCCGTACATGCCATGCAACCCAATAGAGTCATCCCATAGATACACTCTCTCTCCCCTAAATCATCCATGGGTTTCTGTTCAACCGTAACAGCAGCACCATCAGCTTCCTTTATCTCCATTAACCTCTGTTCAGGCACAGGGGACTCATATTTTTCTACAAAACATCAACTACATCTTAATTGCTGTGTGTCGTTCCTGTTGAACTTTTACTCCTGTATTCTTCTTCAGTCTCTGCTAAGATTCGCTCTGGGGCCGTTCCAAATCTTGTTTTCATTGAGTTGCACTGATCATGCGTGGAGAATACCATTAGCTTTACTGTCCACCATTAAGTCGTACAATTTCCAAAACCAGCAGCATGTCACTAAGAACATATGGCCCGGGCCTTACGTTGACCGATGCCACCGTGATGAATATTTACCATCAAAGCGGACAAGTACTTTACAGCTACATTCTTCCCATAGTCCAAACAGCAGTCCTTCTGCCAGTGTCAAAGGGTAAAGATGTGTGAGGTTTTCATTAGACAGGGCTTCACAATAGACAGCCGGCCATAAAAGCATGTTTGTTCAACCTGTTTTTACAATAGAGTGGATATAGCCTTGGCTAAACTAGCACAACAGACAGTTATGTTGTTAAATCTTAATGTACAGTGTTCGTTCTCCGAAAAGGAAAGCGGGGAGAGATGGAAAATTAAAAGATGTTGTGAGAAACGCTGATTATGTAACACAGAGCTTTGAAATGTTTTTGTAATTTTCCCTGGATATCAGAAACGTTTCCAAAGCAAGATCACGTACTTACCTTATCACTTACCTCACGTAGGTCTCTGTAATCCAAATCTTCTTCAGTTGGAGATTCTGGAGTTTCAAAATATATAGATTTTTAAAAATTCCAAAAAGATCTCAATAATCTCAGCTACAACAGTTCATCGGGACATTTAAATTTACAGTATGATATTACACTTTTTAAGTAGTTTGTCCAAAAAAGCATCACAACTTTAAATTGCATTGAAATGTATTTGCTGTAGCTGTTCCACCTAGAGGTGGGAAATAAAATATCACAATTTAGATGCTGTGAATGTTGTTTTGAAGATACTGTGACATTTGAAAATCGAGTATATTGTTTATAGTGGAAATGGAAATGCTGCACAAAGAGCTGATTTAAAAGTTAAAATGGAAAAAGTTATGTTGTAAAATTTCAAGTCAGGTGATATTTTTGATATTTTTACACCTTTGTGATTCAATTTACAGATATTTCAGATTTGTCTGATCATTAACGCTCAACTGTTACATTTAAAGACATGTTTTAACACATTTCTGTTGGACTAACATAATAGTTTCTGACTATGGTTAACAGGATACTCAAAAAAACAAAACAAAAAAAACAAGATATTCATCAGGACATTACATCAGGAAGGGCATGTGCCATAAAAACAGCTACAAATTAGTTTATGGTAGACAGTCAGTCCAATATTATGTTAACTTTATATAAACAGAAAGTCCAAAACAAAGAAATATACATTGATAAAACAGACATTTTAATGAGTCACCTTTAAATGAGAAATGTACGACTTTCTGTCTGTTTTTGCAGCATCATTGCACTTTGCCATTAGCCAAAACCACAGCAGAAAGCAATAACTGTGTGTGCATTAGTTGTCATAGTTTGTGCATCAGTGTTTCACATCCTCTCTAATTGCACAGAAGAGAATGGAAACCGCAAAATGCATTTTCCACTTTTACGAACGGTCCGGGCCAGCTATGTATCAACAATTTCATTCCGTAGCACTTTGTGTAATATTTGAATAGAAAAATAGCTAAAAATCCTGCAGTACATCCATGCCACACAGCTGTTCAAACTCGACTCCCAAAGTTATATTTAAGGATCAAAAATTCTCGCAGCCCTGTCTTAAATCTCTTTGCACCAGCTCTTCACTAACACCTGCAGATGCCCATATAAGTCCTTTTCACTCAACTCTCCCAAGCACCAGAATCCAAAAGGAATTTGAGCGAAGGACCCACAGCAAGTAAAAAGTAATTGAAAGCTGCTATGTGCCCCCCGACAGACCGGGAAAAAAGTAAAGATATAATCGAAAACCACAATCTTGACAAAAGTACCTCGTTAGTCTTGAATTAAGACAGTAAATAACATGGCTATTTTTGCTTGCAATTTTTACATGCAATTTAGATTATAGAATGATAAAATAAAGCATTGTGGAAAACATAAACTTCACCAAATCTATGTAATGACCACTGGGAAAATGTATGGATTTTTAATTATAGATCTTACCTGGTGCAAAAAAGAAATTTCTAGATGAGTAAAGTGTCTTAATCTCAGGATATTAGTCTCAATTTCAGAAGTTTTGACTAGTTAAGGTTAGTAAAGAATATTTGTTTTTTGATGGAGCCTGATCTTACTTGTTTCCAGCTGTTTCTGACGTGTTTTACTTCAGTCAAAATTATCTGCCAGTGGGTTAAGATAATTTTACTTACCCCATTGGCAAAAGCATTTTCTTATTTTACGCTAAATTATCGTATGATCATGTCAGAAATATAGTACCACAAAACCAGTGAAACATTCTGAAGCAGTAAAATCTCATCGAGTCAAAACCACTTCAATCCAGATAAAAAGTATAAATTTAAGTTTTTTTTTTTTTGCTAAATAAATAAATAAACAAATACATACATAAACAAATACAAAAAAAATTACTGAGAACATATTTTTAGAGAGCTAATTTTGATGACCCGTATTCCGGTATAGTTAATCTTTCATTTGGTAGTAAAATAAAGTTACATTCCTCAAATCAAAGAAGCACATGGCAATATTGATATAATATAGATTCCAAATTGCACAGTATTAGAAAGAGAGAAAAAAATTATTTGTGATAAAATTAGTGATAAAAATAAGGGTGCAACTAACATAAAGCTGTTTTGATCCTAAATCAGATTTTTACACTATAATATTTACAACTCAGCATGAAAGTATTCAAAGTATTCAGGATACAGTACACTGATTAGACCAGAATATTCAATCCAATTCAATTTATTTTTGTAGCGCCCAAAATCACAACAGTAAGTAATGTTCAACAGAATGGAAATGGATAAAAAAGTCTAAACCTCTGGGAGAACCAGAGTGAAGGAGAGATCCCACTCCCATGGATAGACAGACTGCAGATGGTCCAGGACTGGCACATCCATCTGGCCTGAACTAGAATCACTCTGGAGGAAGGAAGGTGGCTCATCTAGCATAGAGAGAGTTCATCCAGGCAGCAGGAACAGAATATGACACAAAACACATTTTAATTTTCAAAGCATTCTTCCTTGCACTGATAACAACAGCGTTACATCTTGTTGAATCCATAATGAAATCTTTCTCAAAGCTGGATTGAACCACGACTTTTTACACCACCTTAAATCCCAGCTGCTCAAAGTTTTTTACTTTTATTCTGCCAGAGTTAAAAAACAACAACAGCAAAACATTTCCCCCCTATCAGATCGCATCCTAAAGCTATCCATTGTTATTCTCTCGCCAGTGACAGTCAACATCGAAATCCATTGAAATGCGGCCACAACACACGCCCAGGTGCAATGTAGCATGTGACAGCCGGCCCACAGCGAGCGGCCGATGCGAGACAGGGAAAGTGGATGCAAAATCTGTGGAACTGTCCATATGGAAATGTACCACTGACAATCTGAGTCGGGCGCCGAGTGAGCAGCATCTGAAAGCGACGCAAGTTGGGTCCATTATTCTCCGAGCAAACAGCTGCATTTATAAAGCTCGCTTCTACGGTCTGTGCGCTGTGGGCACTCACAGCACTGCATCAATTGTCCATTAACCACTTACTTGTACAGAGATTCGTACCATACCATTTCCCTTTTTACAGTTTTTCTTTTAGTCTTGAAGCGACTGCTGATCTCGGCACGGCCCTTCTGACCGCTTTCTCACACTACGTTTATCTTGCCCAAAGATACAGCAACGGTGTGAAATTAAGTGCTAGCAGGAATCAAACTGCAACCTTTGCCCACCCAATATCAAAATAGAAAAAAGTATAGTTCACTTACTATTTTATTTTCTTCCACTTTCTTGACTTTCAGTAAAGGCATGTCTACACTCAAAATGAGTTACTTTTCCCTTTAAATTGTTTTATGTTGAGCCAAAGCCAATAATTTAGATTTTAAGATGATCTTTGTAACAATATGTCAATTTAATCTGAAGTAAAGTATTCAAATAGAAAAAAAAGTTATGCAATCAACATTCCATTTGACTTTATATCTGTCCAGAGTTTTAAATCACTACTAAAAACTAATTTCTTTGCACTGGCTTTTAATTCAGGCTGAGCTGGTCACCTATATTATGTTTTTATTAAAAATTTTTAGTATTGGTTTGTTTTCTTTGTGTCGTGTGGTTGGGTCTGTGCAGAACTTTGGGGCAGTTTTATCTGTTGTAAATGTGCCAGATAAATAAATCTGACCTTGACCTTAGTATTGAAGTGAAAAACCAACAATGGAGACGTTAATGTACTTTTTGCTCCTTGGTTTCAGGCATGAAGATTAGATTTAGATTTGAATGTTGTGTCAATTCAAATCAAAATATTTTGTCTTTTGAATGGTGAAAGGTCCTCACAAAATCCTTCAAATCAGGAAGAAATGATTTGCCCGAAACGCATGAATAACAAGAACATGGAGAATACGAACGGAGGCAACTGTCAAGGACTGGACTGGAATAACTTTGGAGATTTAAATGGAAAATTTGACTTTTACTATGAACTTGAAAATGGAAAATTTACCAGACACCAGATGGGACCAATACATAGGGGACATGTGCATGACATAAAAAAATAAAAATAAAGTAAACATCATAAATAATTAAAAGTTTGAAAACTTGCTGGGGGCTAATCAGCTTATGGTAACTAATGACCACAAGACCTATCATTTTATTGAAAACATTACAAACCCCTGAGTTATAAATAAAATAATTATATGGTTCAAATGTGTTTTTCGGACTGAAAACAACCAATTTTGAGAGATCAGCTACCACATCAGCCCCAGTTATGCCTTTAAACTCTTCAAATTTTGTGAAAAGTTTATGGCCGTGTTACTCATTGCGCGGCTCGCGAGCCACATTTGGCTCTCCAAGCCTAATTGGCGGCTCGCGTAGTCGTGTAATATTTTCTAATAATATACAAAAATAGATTGACCAATCGTCTCCCTAAATATGGCGCAAATAACACTTATGAATACGCATTCCCGTCCTATTTTCTGTTTTATTTCGTGTCGGCGAATGTTGCGCACTGTTGCAAATGTTTACGACAGAGTTACAGCGGCACTTGTGTCTGCTGCGCATCCAACGCTTCAACTTAGCGCGAGCCAAATAACAGCATCGAGCCGAAGTGGATCCAGGTTGACGGACACAGAGAAACAAATGCAGAATCTCGACGAAAGTCTGCGGCAGTGGTGTTGTCTACGTGATACGCAGGTATAGCATAAACTCACTAGAAGTGCGGCTGGATTTGCGTGTACTCACTACAAATTGATCAGTGATACGTAACAGTCATTACCCTTGCGGTACTTTAGTGCTTTCTCTCCGTTTAGAGACCAGTACAAACTTTACATCCTCCTCTTTCCCCGCAGTCTCTTCTGAGCTGCTCTGAGCATCACTCCTTTTTTCTCTTTACGCGGCGCAGACAGTGAGCGAGTCTGGGTTTAGAGCAGACCGGGACAGATGCGGATCAGGTTTATTCGGGGGCCACTAAACAATTTTATTCTGGTCTCAAACTCCAAAATGTTCTTTATTTGACGTTAATCGGCCTCATATTCGCGGAGAAAGGAGGCAAAAAGTTGAATGAATGAAAGAGCAAAAGACGCAAATGCAGCCGACGCACGGAAGCGCCACGAGCGCGCACAGCGAAGTCAAACTCGCTCTTGCAAAAGACAATGTTATAAATGTACATACAAAAATATATGTTTAGCTGTCCTGCAGTCTGACAGTTTTGGAGGAGACAGAAGAAGGGAATCTGCGTGCGAGGAGTGCAGGGCCTGTGCAACAAAACTCAGGGGCTTGGGGTTAGGGGGGCTGAGGGGGCACTAAAAATAAAATAAAACCACACCATGCAACCTAGAATGGGCCAACCAGCTATTTATTACAGCTAATATCCACCAGAATACAGGCAAACATGCACCAGATCAGTATGTGGTAAGTTATTACACCACTGGACTGCACGAAGATTCAGGTGAGGGGATGAGCCGGGGAAACGGAACACGCAAATGAAAGGTACTCAGAGCAAAAAAACGAAAAGTACAAGGAATACAAGAGTGGATGATGATGTTTTGCGGCTCGCTCCTTATCTTTGGTTTGCCAATGCGGCTCTCCCTTAAAAAATAGTGAGGACCACTGGTTTATGGGGAAAAATGAATTCACACAGGCATCAATCATTTACACTTGCACCGCATCCAACACATGTATGTCTTTCCACCATGATTGTCACAAGGAATAGAGCCTATTTGTCAAATTTCTGGAGCACTTCAAATTTACTAAAATACAAAACAATAATGGGAAATAAATAACCCCTTATTACACCGGGCTGTCTTACCTCTCACATGACCTTTGCAATTATTGAAAAGCCGCACTCTCAAACAGTCAGACAGAGGCAGAATTAAACGCCTTTCTCTGACATATACTGTGGCCATAAGCCTCTTATCGGCACAAGAGCCTTATGGCCTTCATCATCTCTGTAGATCATGATCTCAGGATGCCGTGTCGACCGCTATTGTTCGCCACTTAATCCACGAATTGGAAGGATTTACTTACTTCAATTTACCCGAGACACAGCCTAATTTAACATAAAGCGAAAGACACCAGTGACAGCCAGGATCGTCAAGGAAAGGCATTGTATTCTTTCATTAATATTCAAACTGGAATGATCCACAATATGGCATTGACCGATAAGGACCCACTGTGACACCGGTGTGCCACTTCAGAGTGACTCCTGATGCACATTTTGATGCCTCATGCAGGTCATGTGACTTTGCTTTCACACGCCAACATTTCCAAGAGGGCTGTTTTTCAAGTTTGCATATGTGTCACAGAAAGGTAGGTGGATCAAATGCAAGTACATGTGTTTATCTGATATATTGCATTTTTTAGAGCAGTTCAAACAAGGATGGCCTCCACACGTCAAGGTAAATGTGTCTTTATAGAAAAGTTTCAATGCATTTAAAGTAAAGTATGCCAGTTTCTAACAAGTTTTATTAAACAGCAAGGGTAGTTCTTTGCATCAAGTTCAGTTGAATGTGACTTTCTGTGACCGGGCACATGTGATCACAATATGCTGCTGTTCAAATCCTTATGTCCTGTATTATATGACAGAGGACGAGGACAAAGCAAGAAGGACATACAGAGAGCAGAATCCCAACAATCCCATCAACTGTGACGGGATTATATCCTCTGTATCAGTGGCTTTCAAATATGTCGTATCAAAAAGCACCTCAGAGCAATTTGGTTTTCAACTTAAATAGAAAAAAGGGCATAACATAGAGTTAACCCGAGCCAAAAAGAAACGGAAAGTGTTTAGCCAGGTCTACACTAGGAATAAACCACAATTCAATTCAAATGCAATTTACAGATGGAACGGGCCTTTAAGGATAAAGTAAACGAATAATTAATGCTGTTGAGAATCAATCGCAACGAAAGAAGAATGTGTTCCACGAAATGTTCACTTAGCACAGCTTGAGCTCTACAATGAAGTAATAAAAAGTTACATTTATTATTTTTAAGTAGTTGCATGATCTCTGATGAAACGAGTGTCCAGAGCCCCTAATTAATTTGAATCTACAATGTTTATATTTACCAGAGCACTAATTACTTCTCTCTAAATATAGAGTGTGTGAATGAAGTCTGTGACACCAGACCTGTGCTGTGTCTAGAAAAGGGCAAGGTCACTTTGTGGTTTGTAACTGGAGACCTGGGGACAAAGCTCTCACAAATCCCCACGATGGAAGAGTCTGGTTTTAGAAATACGGATGCTCTGTCAGCTCCAGGGACTTTTTAAAGTGTCCTCTGCTGTGATTCATTGACGTCTGAAAATGTCTATTGACCAAAGGCTGTCTGGCTGATTTTTGTTGTGTTTTATTGATTGTGAGAAACTTTTGACCCCTTCGTGTGGACTTTAAACTAAAATTGGTTTGAATGTGTGTCGAGATACATAATGTGGTTTCAGTCCAATCCTTAAAAGGTTTGAATCCACTTCGCCAAACAACAAGCTAGATATGGATTTACGTCCTTTATTAATCATGATAGGTTTAATGCCAAAAGGCCAGAAGGTAAACTGTACTTTGTATGTGTGGATGTTACCACCTTGGCATCATGAGTTCACTTCCCGTCGTCCATTATTTTTCCAAATGTCTCAACCCTCTCTCTCCTCATTCATGCTTCAATCCTGGTCAATTAAACTTTTGGGCCTGGGAATCTTTAAAATTCCCTTGTTTAAAATGAAATGAAAATCCACTGCTTGCTACAATGAAGTGCAGGAGCTCACTGGTCCCATGTCTATTACCCAGCTGTTTTGGATCCATTTTGCTGTTTAATATTTGACCAGGAAAAGGAGCAGGAGACTTCGCACATCAATGTGGAGGCGGGTGCATGGGACGAATGGGAATCCTGTCTTCCTGGCCTTCTTCAGTCCACATGGCTAAAATGTTGCACAATTAATAAATTATCTTATGCAAGGATTAACAATGAGTGGGATTTTTTCTTGTTTTAAAATTGATCGCTGTTTAGCAGTTTTAAAAATGTAAAATAATGATCTATGAATGTTATAGTTTATTTATAAGAAGTAGGAAGAAAGCTTAAACTTAACTTATCCTTAACGTTTTGGACCTCTACTCCAAACAATTATTACATGTTTTACTGCCGTGACACTCAAGAGAAGTATTTTGTGTATTACGTAGTTATTCAAAAGTCCATATGTAAAGCAAATATTTAAAACACGGTGGCTAGCACTCATGCGTCACAGCAAGATGACTGCATGTTTGTCTCCTGGGCCACCCTTTCTGTGAGGAGTTTGCATGTTCTTCCTGTATCTGATACATAGATAGATACTTTATTGGTCCTGAAGTAAATATTTTTACTGTGCTTGTCAGTAGCCTTTGTACCTCAGTCAAAGGTCTCAGTGGAGCTTAGCAGGAGGACCCGTCAATTATAGTCAGCAGATCGTGTGTCATTACAGTATGGGGAGAGTAACAGGCACCAGGACAAAAGACTTCTCTGTGTCCAGCAGCCTGGGCATGTGTCCTGCATCACAAACACCATCCACAAGCCTGATGAACTCTGACTCTGACCTTCTAGTGATATTAATGGGTCAAATGCAGAGAACAAGAAATCAAAATGCCAAACTAACAACATAACCTTCTCCATTTGCTTCAAGGTCTTGCACCCATTGCTGCTGACGGCCTCCTCCAAGAATGGGTCAAATGTCACATTTCCCTTAAAAAGGCAATAAAGCATGCTTAATTGTAGATTTTTTTTTTTTTTTGATACTTTGTTCACTCCTTTTGAAAATAAGAGTTAGTTCAAAATTACACAAGATACATTGGTTGGGACTTTGGACACTTGGGGGATTTTAAAAGTGTCAAGCCCAAAAAGCAGAGGTCCTAAATGAACCCAGAGCACTGTTGGCGGTTGGAAAGAAGTTATGAAAATCTCAAAGCAGAACAAAATAATAGTCTCTTTGGCCCAAAGGGTCAAAAGTAAAGCCGTGCTTCATAGTTCACTTCCCCCACAACATACAGTAATCACCTAATTAGGAAACGCACAGAGCCAGAGGCCAGGCTTGTAATGAGAGTTTAACTGATGAAGCTGACAGAGGAGATGGACAAATCCTGCAGAGCACCGGTGTTACACAACAAATATCACCCGTCTATTATCTTCAGAGGTCAGGGGCCGTAATGATCTGTGGAGACTGGCCACTCACTTTGGCAAAGAGCTAAAGCATGTTTTTCATTTGGGACCAATGTGGTAGAACTGCATTCTTTCTCCGGGGCCATGGATCACCCCTGGGATTTAGACCATAATACCTATAAAGTATTTGCTGTGGGGAAAACTTACAGTAATTGGTGCTCATTTTAGAAAGCTTTCTGCCCAGCAAAAATACCACAATCATAAGACGCCATTTGGTAGATTTTGATATTGATTTAGTGTTGTTTTTCAATGCAAAGATTGGCTCTGTCTGTATGAATGTGCTTGTGAATGGGGACTTGGGAAATAGAAAAGTGCTACATATTGCAGCCATTATACTAGCGCTAACCCCTTGCCCCAGACCATATGGTGCTTGCTGTCCCTCAGAAACAAGACAAACTCATATGAGTCACGTCAGACGCACTGGTCTTCACATCTGTGCAGAGGTTTACTTTGAATCAAACATTCAGTGAAGGTTAATTACTTCTTTGGTTTCACATGAGTCAGCAAGGCGAGTCTACTTTTTGGAACGCTGGACAGTCTGGTGCCGAACTTACTGCAAATCAAGGCTCCCACAAGTTGGTGAATGACCCAATCACAGCCGTTTAACTGCAAGGCGTCGGTGAAATGCGGACGCCATCTCCTCGCAAACGTCCCTGTATTATTCAGAGCAAACTTTATAATTTCTCTCACCTCTGAATAATTGCGTGTAGTGCTTCGCCTGCTCATTTGATAGAAGGCTTTGATGTTTCTCAATCTTTTTGTCTGATTTTTCAAACAACATAAAAGGAGCACAGAACAAAAACAAGACACAGACAATTTATACATGTAGTCTGGCACAATCATTCCATTTGGTCCAAAGTCTATTAAACTTGTCCGTTTTCAAATTTAGTCCAAAGGTCGTTTTCTCCATTTTTTAATGTCAATTATAATATCGGTCCAGTCTTTGATTGTTGGTGCAGTTTATGTTATCCATTTTTTCATGATGGCCTTTTTCCCTGCAGCCAGATGTATTCTTCAAAGATAAGATACTCATTTAGTGTGTCCATGGCAGGAGTTTAGGGGCCCAAATACAAACGTGGTCTAGTGCTCTGCAAGGACTTTTATTTCACGCTAGAGTGCCATCGGGTAACAACATAGCAACATAACATAGCATCGTTCATCTGTGTGTCCATGAAGCTTTACTTTTTTATCAGTTGTTATTAATTGTTGTTATTAACTCACATTGCCAATTTCATATAACATAACACCTTTGTATGCAATTAAATATAAGGATGTCTGAATTTACACAGAATACTAGAAATACTCTGACCAAGGCATCATAATACAACTCATTATTATTAATTATTTTTTGACACAAACTTTGAAGTATGTTAGTATTACATTTTTCACTTGGCTTTCTAGAATACAATGATATCATACTCCCAGATGGGGGGCAAGAGTCAGCTATTCCTATAAATTACATTGAACTTTAGCATGCGATTTTCAAAATGTAATTTCACAAAATTTCTTGACTGGACCCAAAAACGTGCTGTATCACAACAAAAATCTGCATTTTAACAATATCTATTTTAGCTTCCCCCTTTGTATTAAATAGCTGAATATCTGACACCCAGCAATATACACAACTGATTTAGACATTAATCAGAACAGAAATTAGAAAGAATTTTATTGCTATTATCAGGGAACAAAATTCACAAATTAGGAACTTGCTTCAACACATTGTGATATATAATAATAATAGTAAAAGTAAAAAAGTATAGATTATGATAAAAGAATAATAAGAAGAAGAATAACAAGCCAATCCAAACTCATCAAAACCCTCTCTCCACCTTCAGAATACATTTAAAAGATCCAGTCTACCAGTGTCCAGTATTGTTTTCTTACCCAAACTCACCTCTTTCTGCCTGCTTATTTTTAGCTCAGAAACTAATGTGTGTTTTTCTACAAGCTCTTGCGACTACTGACTGACAGCTATTGGAAATTTTGTCATTTTCTACTCGGCCAAAGTGAAACTCCTGTGGCTGTGACCAGACGTGGAACTGGCCAAGACTGAATCAACGCAGATCTAAAATAAAAACCACCGCTGCTATACTACATTTTGTCTAGACTTGAGGAGCGTGCTTTTCTTCGGTAAGTACCTGCTCTATATTTTAAAAGGGGTGCAGCAGATGCCCAGTATGGTGGTCCTCGCGGCTCACTGACCACTGCATCACTGGGGTAATGGAGTGCCAGATGAGCCCTGCTTGTTAATATCGACCACTCATGCATTTCAGGAAGTCATTCGTTCGTTTGGGGGAGCTAAGTACGTCAGCTAATTCGATCAAAGGCTTTTAGGGGAAGCAGTGGCCCAGGCGGCAGAGCGATCATCTTCTAACTGCCAACCAGCCAATTCAACCTCAGCTTATCCTTGAGCAAGACACTTAAAATGCCAATGCGAGGTTGGTATGAATGGTTGGACAACATATTGCTACAGAATTATTATTATTATGTTCATCGATGATCGTTTCAGGTCACAATAAGAACTAGTAATTGTGACAATTTAAGTGAAACTACATAACTTCAGTGACAGAGCTACCCCTGTAAGCCTGTTTTTTTCCTCCTTCTTCCCGCGTCATTTTTGTTGAAATAAGGAAGACAGCAGGGGGAGCTGACCGGGGCTTCAAAGGCCCCGAAAATACATTTGCAACCACCACACGGACTTACAAAGACGTTTAATAAGGTAAAAATGTTGCAATATTATTGCAAGTGACACTGATTACAGGTCCATTTTGTTCATGATCAGGAAATAAACATGAAAGGCCATTTTTATTTGTTTTTAATATGAATAAACACAAAGTGCAGATGAATCAATATGATATGATTTTTTTTTTTGTCATATAATCCAGCTCTAAATTCGTCATGTCAATAATCACACAAGCAGTTGTAAGAGGAAGATGACCCCAGAAAAGGAACGATAACTAAATTATTTAATGTTTGCTCACTATATTATCGTACAACACATTTGTAGCTGTAAAACAACTGTTCTGTTATCATCAGCCAATCAGAGCTTACATAGAGAAGGGCGAGGAGAGACAGCTGGCAGCAGTTTATTCAACAGCCTAAATAAACCAGGCACAAAACTTTAATCACAGATAGCTCTGAAGGAGAAAATAGGGCTAAACACCCATGAAGACATCCATTTGAAGCAAATGCACTTTTGTGTTATTTATAATATTATAATTTATCTATCTATAGGCTCTATAATCTATCTATCTATGTAATTTATTATTTTTTGTGACATCACTTACTCATTGTTGGAAAGAATACTTTGAAAATGTTTTTCATTACTGAATACTAAATAACTGCAATAAAATGAATACTTTCACATTGAGTTATATTATATTTTAGTGTAAAAAAGGATTAAAACAGCTTTATATTTGCTGCACTTTTTGTTTTGCATTTAGTTAACGTTACTTACAAGAACTGTGTTTTTTCTACCCTTCTGTGTATTCCTTTGGTTTTAGAATAATAAGTTATTCTGAACACCACCAAGAAACACTGCACCAGGATACTCAGTCACTCAGAATTAATCTTCTGTGTTTTCTGTCTTCTGTCTTTCTGTGTTTTCAGCATTGTATACTATATTTAGTTTCTTCCCAACACAATTATGTATGAATCCAGTTAAATGCTAGTCCTATGCGTTTACAACACACAACTTCATGGCTCCTCATACATTTTAAAGACTTTTTTGTACGCTTTAACGAAACACTCTCCTGTATCCAGTGTCCCAGATGACAGCTGTTAAGCACAGCAGCCACCGGTGGATCAGGTGAAGTTGCCTGGAAACCCAATCCCTGGTACAGTCCTGTTCTCTGCACTCACATGGAGGAGCTCTAATTAATGTCTACTGTACTGCAAATTAAACTGGATTTATCCCAACTTTAGCGCCTCTCAACTGGATAATAGCCATTGGAGAGAAATTACTGGACAATCTTTGTTATTATCACTAGTTAAGACCTTCATCAGAGCATTAAAAGTATATAAAAAGCACTGCTGTAATTTGATTTCTGTGGTGAAAAATCTGCCAAGCTTTACGACCATGTAATGACGACAGAGGACAGAGATGTCTATAAAATAAATATATGCAGTTAATTAAACGTGAGCCATAAAGTCATTAGACTGGAGACTGGAGATGCAGCAGACACACAGTATATCCATGACCTATTATTACAGAAATTATCGATTGGGAATTACAGAGGTTATGCAGATTACATTTTAACAATGAGTATCAAACACATAAAAGGCCCTGGCAAACTTTGTGCCCGTGGAAGGACACCCTTCAGTGGGAGAGTTGCATAAGCCGGAGAACCCGGAGAGAACCCACGGTAACACGGGGAGGACATGCAGACTCTGCATGGCAGCCGCTCCGACACCATGCACCCCTCATTATGTCCATCTCATTAAAAAACACAAACGTCTCATTGGGTCCGTCCCAATCTGACAATATTGAGAAATGTTAGTAAGACTTTTCTTCTTTCCAATTTTCCGTTTCGTTAAGAGCTTGTTATGCCCGTACCCAAAAAATGATGCTAATTCTTTGAGCAACTTTTGATCCCAGATATGTTCTGATGATGCTCAGTTTGGAGTCCGTCAGATAAAAACTATTGGACAAGTTTGTTAAAATACGAGGACTAGATTTAGCAGAAATACAAATTTTGATTTAAAAAATCGCTGCCTTCCCGTTAAAGATTTTTGCTCGGGGCCACATACACAATGTGTGTACCAAATTTCAGTGGATTCTGACAAACTTTTTGGACTTTTTTGAGGTCCGGCTATGCAAATATGAGTGGAGACTGGGCGTGGTCTTCATTGGCTGTTTTATTCAGAATCTCATAAAGGATGTATGTACCAAATTTGTGTGGGACAAACAAATTTTTTTGTCCCATTTTAATTTTGTAGGGGGCGCTGGAGAGCCATTTTAAAGATAGAAGTTTGAAACACATGTCATTACGTCCATCTCATTAAAATACACAAACGCAATCAGGTACTCAGCAGTGATGAGGGAGCTACAGCCAGCTATCAATAGGACAATAGAACAAAGGCTATCACAACAGACAAACAGACAAAGACAGGCCATTGGCTCTTACTACTCAGAGTAGCATATCAGTACTCAGACCAGCTCAATGATTGACATTGACTTCTGGATAGAAACCGAAACGTCTCGATCTTCAAACAGCGTATGACAACCTCTGTAACCTTTTCTATGATGGAACACGCCTGGACGAATGAGGGATTACATCGACAAATAATAATGTGGACTGCTAAACATTAGGTAAATTTCCTCCAAATCACTTTTATTTAACGAGGTAATTAGAGACTATAACATAGATCTTTGAGCTCTAACTGAAACTTGGCTTCAACAAGATGATTCTGTCAGACTAAACAAGTCCACCCCATAGTCATGTTAACTTTCAGAAGGCCAGGAGCACAGGCGGAGGAGGAGGGGTGGCTGTGATTACACACTCCAGTTTACTCCTGAGTCCTAAAATTAAAAATGAGCCTTGCTCATTTGAAAGCCTTATTCTATCAATTACTTGCCCTTAGTGTTAGATGGGAAAATATTGTGGTGGTTGGAGATTTCAACATTCATGTTTATGAAAATACCACTTATTCCTGTTCCCGGGGTCGCGGGTGACTGGCGCCTATCCCAGTGACTTTGGGCCTTACACCCTGGACAGTGGCCAACTTGTCACAGGGCTGACATAGAAACATGGACATTTTGAAAAAGGCATATGTAGACCCCGACCTCTTGACAAACTATATATGTATTTCTAATCTTCCCTTTGTCTCTAAAATCCTTGAAAGAGTTGTATCTAAACAGCTTTGTTGCCAGTTTCAGTCAGGGTTCAGTGCGCACCACAGCATTGAAACTGCACTGGTTCAAGTCACAAATGATCTGTTATTAGCTGCTGATGATGGGCGGGTCTTAATCCTGGTTCTGTTGGACCTCAATGTTTGACACCATCAACTACAACATTCTACTGCAGAAGTTGGAATGTGATGTAGGTGTCAGAGGGACTGCCCTCAGCTGGTTTAAATCGTATTTATCTGATAGGTACTAGTTTGTTAATGTAAACCAGAGCTCTTCACCTTGTTCTAAAGTAACCTACGGTGTGCCGCAGGGCACACTGTAGGTTACTTTTACACCATACTTGTTCAGCATTAAAAGAATCTGTCAGACTGACTCGTCAAACTCAGAAGGTGGGACTTCTCTGGTCAAGTCCATTTCTCTACAGAGGGGTCTAACCACAGCACTGCTGATAAAATGTGATTAGTAAGTAACAAGCAAACTGACATAGCATCATATTATAACAGTAATATACCCTATAAAATATGTATTGCATAATATCACATATACACACATGTGACATATATATATACTCTATCTATATACATTTGAGTTATGATCTGTTTTTCCACCAGTTTTCCATTTGAGTAGTAACAATTCTAATTCATGCCACAATGTACCTTCAGAATTTCTTGGCAGCAAACGTTCTTCGTTTCTGTGGACATTGTCCTACAATTCCCGCAAGTACCTAGAAAGAATGAAACAAAACATAAGCTAATGCTACGCAGTAATTACACGATAGATATGAAAGATACAAGAGTTAGCTTGTTATTTACCAATCGGTAACGTCCCGTTGAAGTCGTCGAGGTACTGCGTGCACTTCAAACTCTCGACCAGCTCAGAATGTCTCTGCACAACCTCGATTCTGCAGAAATAATCACATGAACAAATCAAGTATTTGTAAGGAACTGACAAAGGAAAAGAATAACACAAGATACATGAA
This sequence comes from Rhinogobius similis, assembly GCA_019453435.1. Taxonomy (NCBI): domain Eukaryota; kingdom Metazoa; phylum Chordata; class Actinopteri; order Gobiiformes; family Gobiidae; genus Rhinogobius; species Rhinogobius similis. Next base: position 31,057,713 of record CM033621.1, on the reverse strand, counting down.
ACACAACTTACACACATTTTTACAACAGTAATTAAAATAGTAATACTCAAGTCTGACATTTCTCTCTTGTAACAGTGTTTTTACTTCAAACTTGGTGATTGGTTGGTGGAAATTAAGTGATTTCCACCAGTGACTGGATTGTTTTTTCGCTAGTGCTGATTTGAATGTGGGTTGTGAGCTGTATTTTCATGCAAAACTGATAACAATTATACTAAAAGGTTGAGATCTCTGTCCTTTAATCAAAAATGTTAAAAGGCATTTAGCATTTGGACACTACTTTAATAGTGGATATCAAACCCTTTCAGTGACAGTTTTGAACTTCAACTTAAACCCCTTAAGTTTAGGGTCTATTTTTCCAAAACGCCAGAGTAAAATGAGCCCCAATTCAAACTGAAGTTGTTCTTGAAACCTTTGAAGCAAAAAATATTGGTGGAAATTTTTGTGAAGCTGAGATTCTGTAGTTTTGACCTTTGATGTCTAATTTACTCTAATTATATGCGAACAAGCTCTGCACAGAAGAATGTCAGAATTGAAATCCTACCTAGATTCTTGTTATTAGATACAGTATATGAAGGAGTAAAGCTGGTGTAGGGACTGACTGACACTAGTTTGGGCATTTGTTGGGTTCTGACAATTTCTTTTCAAAAACTGAAGCTAATTTCAAGATTTAAGGAGTTTTCGGGTATTTTTTAAAATTTTATTTCTGGGTTTTGAATACAAACTGACCCTGATTCATACCAGAAAGGTTGATTTGACTGAAAAAAAGTGCATTACGATGAATGTCCAGCAGCGTTGTAGTTTCCTTTTATGGTGGACATAAAGGGAAAGAAAAAAAAATTCTTATGAGGTAAAAAAAAAATCAGAATATCACTTGAAACTGTTGTCAAAATGCTTTTTACAATATATTTTCCCACAATTAGTAAATAACGTGAGGGTTAGGAACAGATCATTTAGTTAAGTTTAGGGCAGATAACCGTGTCTCGGCAGAATTGCGTTTTGCGTTTTGCCATTAGTTCTAAGGTCCAGACTTGCAGCAAGCTCAGTCTGTACACGAAGGACTGTGATCTTGATGGTGTTTCTCTGAACTGTTCCAAGTCATCAGTGTGTCTTCTACAGTAGAGCAGTGGAAAGAAGATCCAGAGGAGAGAGCGCAGGAAAGCGAGCCCTAACAGTCTAAACGGTCATTAGCAGAGCACAGCTGTCAGGTGCAGGTGGCTGCAGCTGATGATTATTGACTTGTCAGGAGGCGGAGCTAAGGGCACAAGCGGGCGTTGGCTTACACACTTAGCGTAATGTGTGCTCTCAGGCCGGGCTTTAAATGTCGCTGTTTCACGTGGCTCTGCTGCTGTGATCAGAAAAGCAAACACGAGTCAACTCAACAGTTCCACAAGCTTAAAATACCAGCTCACCAAAGAAAACACGACAAAAGTAAGAGCTACATGTTTGTCAAGTTGGAATTATGCTGCACTGTAAAAGTTAGTCCATTTTAATAGAAAGTGGACGTTGTTTGCACCTACCAAAGTCATGTATATGTAATTTAGATAGAAAACTGAATAGACGATATTATATAGACGAACTCCACAAAATTAAGACGAGACACTACAGGCAAAACTGATTTTTTTTCTTTCATTTTTTTTCTGGTCAGTTTGCTCTCTCAACATATCAGCTTTCATGTGGAAACAACAAATTTGTCCAGTCTGCTCTTAAAAATATTTTATTATTTCATTTAATCCACTTCATGCATTGATTTCTTTGGGGCATTGTAACTTCAAAGGAGTTTTTTTTGCCCACAAAGACACAAGAACAGCTTTAAAGTAGCTCCCATGCACCAAACTGTCCAATCTGGGACTCAACAAGATTTTGACGAAACGTACAAAAGGATTCTTTGATATCTAATTCTAAAACTGATTTATTTAAGTTTTAAGTCAAATATATGACGCAAAATTTGAATTTTTAGGACAATTTTCCGTCAAATCTAGTTTACTCAAAAACTAAATAAAAAAATGCAAAATCCCCTCTGTAAAGTTTTTTGTAACGAATATGTGTACACAATGAAGAAGAATGAAGAAGAAATTTAAACCTGGTTCCATCAGTTGTCCCAAATGTGTGCAATTTTGGCAGTTTTTACACAGAAATTGCCTCATTTCTATATGAAAACATGACATGAAAAACTTTTTTCTTACATTCATGTGAGTAAAACTAGAGGGAAAGTTTCAAATTGATACCTTTAAATTTAAGATTTTTTTTCTATTCACCTGCAGTGTTTCACCTTAATGATTAGTTGTACATATGAATAACATTTGGAACAATCATTTTTCACTTGATTGTTTTAAAAGTATGCATATGTGGGGTGCACGGTGGCAGAGCGGCTAGAGCTTCTGCCTCTCAATAAGGAGATCGTGGGTTCAAATCCCGGACCACCCCAACATCGTGGTCTCGAATTCTGAACCACCCCAACATCACACGATCTCTCTGGGTGGAGTCTGCATGTCCTCCCCGTGTTACCGTGGGTTCTCTCCGGGTTCTCCGGCTTCCTCCCACCGTCCAAAGACATGACTGTGTAGGTTAATTGACAACTCTAAATTGTCCCTAGTGAATGAATGTGAGAGTGAATGGTTGTCTGTCCTTGTCTGTCTCTCTGTGTCAGCCCTGCGACGAGTTGGCCACTGTCCAGGGTGTACCCCGCCTAAGGCCCAAAGTCACTGGGATAGGCTCCAGTCACCCGCGACCCCTAACGGGAATAAGCGGTAGATAATGAATGAATGAATGAATGAATGTTTTAAAAGTTAACTTTATATACTTTTTTACAGTGTAGAGTTTCAAGGTTGAATAACTAAGTAAAAATCCACACGTAATGACACTACAGTAAAAGAAAGCATTACATCTCTGAAAGAGTGGTATGAAAATCCAGCCGGACTGGTTCAGAGGGAACATTGCGCCACCACAAATCATTAAGCAACTACAAATAATAACCCTGAACTATTTGCTCAAGTCAAATCCATAAAGTTAACATTCACACGCATTTATATTTATGGGACTAAGTTAAAATAAAAGTAAATTTATTCAAATAGAATGTGAAATGCTATTAAAATCCGAGGGACATTTTTTTTCTTTTACATAACTTGAAGGCATTGTAATAAATAGATAGATAATGTGGATTCTTGACCATTAACCAGAATCTGCACTATTCATGTCAATCTTCTTTTACGTCAATGTTGCCAGATGAAATATTTAAAAAGTGCAGTTGTCTCCAACAAAAAAGCAAAAAAAAAAATGCATCATTCATAATTATGTGAAGTCTATTCAACAATTGGGATGTTTTTGCTCTAGAGAGTCTACCAAGAAAAATTGCTAATTATAAATAATTTAATTAATTTATTTACTTTCCAAATGCGTCAGAGCATGAGTGAACTTGTGCTGCACTTCTGTTTTCACCTATGTTTTCTTCCTTTATCTACACAAATAGTATTGGCTTGTTCTCTTGTTTTATTTGTAATCAGTGGCTGAGAAAACTATTATCTGGTTACCGCTAATTTCAAAGCAGTCACTTTCATTTGCATGCTCTCCCTATGTCTGAGTGGGTTTCCTTCTGGACTAGATTTGATAAATTATACAGTAGAGACGATTATACATAAGGATAAACAAAAAAAAGTAACGATAATTTTAGCAGGACAGTAAACATTTTTCAGCTATGTTGTAAAGAATAACTGGCACAATATATAGTTAGATAGATAACTGGTTTCAAAAAGGAGTCATAGATTTATAATCATTCCATCCTATGCAGCTCAAATGTTGTTTAGTTAAGAAAAAGTACCCGGGAGTGCTAATAAAAAGAGATAAATAGTGTTATTTTGTTTATTGAAGGATAAGTTGATTTGGAATTATCTTGACAGGCCTAAAATTCATGGTGGTATTTAGTTATAAGAAATTTGTTTAATAAAATCTGTTTTCAGTGTTAAGGATCATTATAGCAGCAACTAGGACAGGGGTGCACCAAGAGTCCCCTAAGACATGCCTTTATATGACACATTTCAAGTCACCATTTACAAACAAATCTTCAAACCTACTGGCTGATATGTGTGTTCAACTTTGCATAATCTTACGGACTGCCGACCAAAACTCCAAAACTATAACACACAGATATTTAACTGGGGATAATCAAGACACGAGTTGAGTATTTGCACTGCTGGAGGAGTCTCTTTGGAAATGACACTTGATTTATAGAACATTTAACCATAACACTTCTTTGTAGAGGACTGCCCTGATGTGTGTTTGTGTTACATGTTAAACTGTAATGGAAAACCAGCAAATTTATACAGCAAATCAAAGCTCGACACGAGCACTTGTACTCAGGAGAAATTATGAGTATATGTGTCTGCAGGTGTCATGGGAACAAAGCTCTTGAAAAAACACTGGGCCAGAGCAGGAGCGAAGCACATGCAGACAGATACTTTACATTCTAATGGGAAAAAGTTAAACAACAACTTACACTAAAACATGTTAACATAACAGAACATGCAATAATAATACAACATCTGACTTCATGAGCATAGTTTCAGGTCAAAGTTTTCTTCCAAATAGTATGTTATTGTTTCATTGTGTTTGAAATATGTTGCTGCGATCAAAATGAGCTATATTTTAAGGGTGCACTATGTAATTTTTTACTTAAGTTCTCCATATAAATCATATTGTTTTGTCTGGAATGTTCCACAGTATTAAATTAAAGTGCAATTGTTTTGACCATATATATTTGTAAATATTCAATCAACGTATTTGGTCTAAATACATGTTTGTTTTTTGATTTGTTCACCTTATTTTTCATGCATGCCTCTTATTATTATTCGTTGTATCATGTTGCATCAAATTGCTGAAGCAAGTTCCTCTCTGAATAATTTTTTTCAGTTTCTGTCCATTCGAATACAAGTGTTTTTATTGCTCAAAAAATGGGGAAACATTTCATACAAAGCAGATAAGCAGGTGGGGGGACCATGCAACCAGAAAAGTTAAAAAGTTCACCTTTATCTTCAAGGTACAAGTTTTATGTCTGTGTGTGTGTTTCAAAGAAATTAAAAGTATATATTTTTTAATCGGACTCACGTGCATATGACAGGTTCTCATGTTATGACTGGTTGGATAGTACCTGTCGTTATTACTTATAGTTTTACAGTTAAATTGCAGTTTGTAAAGAAAAAAATAAAACTTGAAAATTACACGAAGTAGTGCTGCGTTCTAAATAGGAATTCCTATATCTATCATCAATAAATAACATTACATCCAAAATACAGAGACAGTTTTCTTGCAAACACTATTTTCTGACAGTTTAAACAATCATTTAACAAAAGAAAGGTGTTGTCAGCTATGTTATTTGTCAAATCATAACTATAGTGTAATTGAAATGGATTCTGGCCCTTGTTTAGTACGGTTGCTTGGTAAATTGTGGAATTAATATTAATATTAGTACTACCACTGCTGCTAATAATAATAACTAGACTAGACGTTCTCTGAATGCTACACTGTGACATTATTCTTCCACTCCACATGGTGATGTTAAACCTCTTATGTAGCCACAGTTGCCTTGGGGCAGACTGACAGAAGCGAGGCTGCAAATCTGCTAATACTAGGCATTGTGGGTGAATTGCGGACACAGCGACATTTTCTCCAGTCGTCTCACTGTGGCACCTGGTGTTCCAGTGGTCTCCCATCCAATACTGACCTGGCCCTGACCTGCTTTGCTTCTGAAATCTGACGAGACCGCTCATTGACAGGTATGGCCATGAATAACTACCTCTGCTCATGGCCAACCAGGACCATTATAAATTTCACCAAAAATTACAAATATTTCTTTCTGTCAAATCTGAAATCATATTCATTGTGTTTTAGTGAAAAATGCACTTCAAGTCAAAGTCAGGGTTAATAATTCTCTTGGTATTTCTCTGTGTGTAAAGCTGGATGAAACGTGATGAAGCCCAGAGAAAGGTCGAGACAGAAGAAAAAAGAAAATTAGTAACTTAATCCAGAGTGGGGCTCCAACTGCGTGATTGGATTATATTCTATTACATCACACAAATAAAAGACATTTCAGATCAAAGCCTGAGATTTTCATTATGACAATATGGAGATGCATTATGGTGTGTTTGGGGGGGTCGTATTTGATATCTATTCACAAGATCTGTAACCCAACCCTGCCCATTCATTCATTGTGTCTTTATTTGTTTCATTTCAAAGCCAGGACATTGCAATAATACCAATCTGGAAACAAGATCTGGCTGTGACTGATGGTAATTACTTGGCTGTCTACAGCATTAAGAATTTAATGCAATTTCAGATAGACTTTCCTGTTGTGTGAGAGCTGAGAGCGGGGGAGGAGGAGGCAGGGAGGAAAAGGGAGGCCGCTGGGGCATAGATAACTGTGGTTGTGGGTGTAAAAGTTACCGAGAAAGACACGGCTAATGTCCTGTTGATTAAAGTCGTCTTAGTCCTGAGAATGATGTTGTATATTAACCCCAAGGGGCACCAGTCTAATCCGTGAGGTCAACCAAAGTTTAAGAGACAAGATAGAGGCACCGCTTCTCTGTTTATGCCCAGGTTTGACGTCGTCTGGTTGGATTAGTGCTGCAGACATGAGCGCTCACATAGAAAACTGGTTCACCTGACTCCTGGCCAACAACGGAAGGATATTAAGCTAAGATATGTGTTTGTGTTTCAGAAAATTCTTAAGGAGAGGATGTGGTAGATTTGATTGTTCTTGTATAGAAACGAGTTCTTTGTAATTGATCCATTCTTCAAAGTCAGTGGGGTCAGAAACAAAGGATGACAGAGGAGGAGCTTGAGAAAGTTACCACCTGAAAAAACACGTACAAAAAACAATTGAATAAAAAGGCACCAAGTCATATGGATCATTGCTGAAAACCTGAGTGATATGATCCACAAATGTCGAACAGTATCATTTTCTGAAAAGGGATTGGCTCCACAAACATGACAGTTTTAAACTCTTGATAACTGACAACAATCAAAAAGATATTTAAGAGCATAGGGTTAGGAAATGTTATAATTGTTGAACATTAAAGACCTCAAAATATAAATAAAACACCTCCTGGAATTGCAATTAAAAAGCATATTTGCATCCAGGATGAAGTTGTCAGAATCATTGCTAAAACTTGCTGAAAAAAGCAATCACATAGAATTCACCTCAGGCATTAGGTATTTCTGATTTAAAGGATTTGGCATGGCAGCGGTCCTCTGTTGTCAAAGCAAAAGCACAAATCAGAATATTATATCTTTTGGTCTTGGGGAAGGTCCTCACAATATCCTTCAATTTAAGCAGGAATCATTTACCTGAAACCCATGAATAGAATTTGGAATTCAAATAATGTGACTGTACTGTCTCCAGCTTTATGGGATATTTTTACATTTTTTGGAAGAAATATGCAAATGATGAGCCATAAATGTTGTACTTTATCATTGTTTGTTAGTGACTGGCTCCACAAACATAAGCCCTTTAAATTGAGCAAAAGAAATTTGAGCACATACGGCTATTCTTTCTCGACTAGACTTTATTGCCACTGTAGCAAATGTATTCATCCTTTAAAATTCCTGGGTGTCAAAAGAAGGATGACCAAAGGTGTTTGGAAAATGTTACTTTAAAACACCCCCAATATTAAACTTGTAAGGATCTTTGTAATTGATCAATGTCACTGGGGTCAGAAACAGTAAGCACCTGAGAGCACTTATGGTTGGGGAAAGTTATAATCTCAAACTGGAACAGAACACCTCCAAAAAATTACTGAACGGCAATTGAAAGGCATCTCGACTCCTTCCATCGAGGTTGAAGTTGTCTGTACCATTGCTGTAAAACAAAACATGCGTGATGACAATTGTGCATTAAACTCAGCAGCTGTCTAAGGCAAAATCAAAGCTATCTCTATGTTGAGGGAGATTTACTCTACAGTGAAAGCCAAGAACAATTACGGTTGGTGTCCCGGGCCGTGGGGAGGTCACAGTGGAGCAGTCTACGGTCCGTGCGGTGACGTAAGATCCAATCTCCACTGGACTGCATTAATTACACAGGCAGATGAGGCTGAACCACCAGATGAGTATTTAACAAAGAAGTGTGTTTTACTATGCGCCAAACCTATATTGTATTATTATTGTCTGCAAATTTTAGTATTGTAGAGGCATGTTTGTCATTTTTTCCCCCTTCTTGAGAAGTTGTGTTTATCAAAATTACTTTTACAAGGATAAAACAACAGAAAACAACACTGCAAACCTTTTTTTGCACTTGCAGGCTGCTTTGATAAAACATTACAGACTTGGTGTCAAAATGAAAGCGAGACAAATTTGTCTGTAGTCAATGATTAGGTTTAGCCTGAGCCAATTGCAACAGAGCAGAATTAGGGTCGAGTATGCAAACATAAACTAAAAGAAAGGCATTTATCAATTTGTGTCTGGCTGCTTGTGACCTGAATTTATTGCAAAAACAGAAAAGTCTTGTTGAATTAAAGTTACACTGTTGTTAAACTACTTCAAATCTAAGTTGATAAAAAAACAAACAAAAAACAAACAAACCTAAAACTAAAAACTTCACATTAGTACCAGTTTGACTGCGCTGGATGTTTGAAAGACATTTTAGTGTAACTGCTTTCCTCGTGCCTTCCCATGCACAATCTTAAAATCTACTCTTTAAAAGTGTATATGTGCAGATATTTCAAGTGCAGAAAATCACATGAATTATATATAATTTTACTTCCACTTAATTATACTGTATCTTTTTACCACAGAAAATAAAAGTGATAATTTACAGCTGTAACAGTTGAACCATGTATAACCAGGCCTCTGAGAAAGAACCAGGAAATTGTTATTCTTGAATTTCCTTTCTTTAACACGTTCAAATGGGTAATTACTGAAACTGTCATTTCTGCTGAGGGAATTGTCATATCTAGACCATTGTTTTAAATGACAAAACCCACAGTTAGTTATTGCACAGAAGAGCCCACTTAGCCAGAGAAACAGCTGCCTACACAGTAATATGCCTGGGGGTGTGTGTGATAGTGTTCCCGTCTATACTGGATGAAGAAAAATGCATAATGAAAGAGCTCGAGTGGCTGAAAGAGAAGGCTCATATAACCCAATAAAATCCCCATTGTTATTCATGAAATTAATCTTGTGTTGTAATTATTTGCTTTGTGTGAAAATGAATGGTGAACAGCACAAAAATTGTATTGAATTTTATGCCATTTGGCCCTAGTCTTTGCCTGTAAATGATTGTTATGGAGTGGAAGTTGAAATGAAATAACATCGTAATTTTATTGATTGAGTATCAACTGAATTTGAAGAATGAGTGTCATAGATCTATGGTGAGTTTCCCCTAAAAATAAAGTTAGAAGACATTTTATAAGCAGTGAAGAATGTAGTAATGTACAAAAAGTCAAATTTTGGAATAACGCTTAAACTGCGGAAGGACAAAAAGGCCTGCGAGAAGTGTCTGTTTTGTTTTTTATGATTATCATTAAATATTGGAAACAAAAGTTCCAAAAGTATGCAATTGTACTGACCCTATATGTTACAATGGCTCCAGAATAGCTTGTGGTTCAAGGGTAAATGCTTTTGACGAGTCAGACTTTAAGTGAGTTATGTTTGCATCTTTAGTGAGAATTTAAACTGTACAGTTGTATCATGGTTCAGGCATGAGGTTTTTAAAGTACTTGTTCTTAGTTCATAGGATTTCTTTTTTTCACTTGACTGAAGCTTTTGCACAGTTCTGTGAATGGCAATATCTTAAGCCTCACATCTTGTCTGTAGTCAGTTATGCTTTGATCTGCGGACAGAACATAATCCTTTTATGATTGAATTTATTTTCCAAAAAATTAAAGCAGACAAGAAGCTTCAACCTGTTAAACTGGATTGCGTTTAAGATTTACTGTTTACTGTAAATTGACACATAAAATAATAACCCAACATGTCCTTACTTGCAAACAGGATAACGTGTATTACAGTATAAAGCAACTTATCACAGATGACTAAGTCTATGTTTTGAGATTGTGTAACCCATATATTACTAAAGCAATCTTTTGATTATATTGTGTAAATGCCACATAAGCTGGAGAAAAGATCAGAAAAGTGTTAAACAAAATCTGGATATTCAATGCCCTTGATGGCTCGACTGAAATATAATTCTTCTAAAATATAAACAACTCCATAGTTGGGGCTTTCTGGTGAATGGATTGAAAGGATTTTCAAACTAAAAAGACCAAACAAAACTTGCCTTGTGAGTATACTGAAATGAAATCAATGCTTTAAAAAAAGAAAAGAACACTCTTGGCATATGGTACAGCCTGTATCTTTAAAGGTGCATATGTTGGTTTTCTTGTTAAGGGTCCGTCACATAATTTTCTCATACAATTGTTTTTGCTTTGCCTGGAAGGTTCCTCAGTATGACTTATCTCATCTATTTTTCATTTATTCAGCAAACGAAGTTTTTATCTCCCAAAAACGGCTTGATTTGCTGCTTGTCTCCAGGAAATGGCTTAGTTTTATTCCATTTCCAGGAGAAAAGAATGTTTCATACCCTCCACCTCAAACTGCATAGTGCCCTGTAAAAAGTTTCAAATTTTTTCATTCAAACATCCTAAAATCAAACAGTTCTAATAAACTAGCGAAGCAACTCTAAAACTACCAACCATCCATGTGCTTTGAAAATGCGTGCTAAAATACATCAAGAGTTGTTTTGTTCCCTGACATCCTGGTCATGTTTTACTTGCGATTGAAAACATTATGCTCCTTTGCTTTCTTTCACACAGACAATATGATGAACATCCGTGCATGGTTTGGCAAACAGACAAAGGATTTGTCATCCAAAATGTTACCAAGATTGTATGACAGTGCACAGCCTTTATTTTCAATAATGAGATTTGAATATTTTGTGTTCAGTTGCATGAGAGCAATCACTTTCATTTCCTGCCTGTCACTCAATCTTTATCACAACACTATTGTCACACTATTTTTAAAGGCATATGTGCATTGTGTGAATACTCGTGCTTAAATGTCATCAATCATCCAATTTAAGCCACGCATATTCTAGCCAGAGTTGATTACGATGGATTAGCTTGAGCCGTTGTAGCCTCTGACGTGTGGCGCGCTAACATGTCATGCCTGATTTGTGATTACAGTGCTTAAAACCTACATTTGTCAACACATACTTCAAATATTTCCGGTTTTGTGTGATCCAAAAAAGACCAAGCCCCAAACAGGTTCAAAAGGACACTGGGCATAATACAACCAAGTTCCTCACTGGGGAGTGTGCATAGTTGGTATAAAAGGGGATTATTAAAGACGACATGTTGCATAGCTTACACAAAAACTTGAGAACAGCTGCGTGGAAGCATAAGGCGCCGCAAACACATGTGCGCCAAATAAAATGAGAAAAGCAGCTAACAATAATGTGTCCTAAAGTGGTCCAGACCTGAGCAGCTGATACCAAGTGTTGTCTTTGAACCATGGTGTGAGTTTGGGTGTTGCTTTGGTTAACAAAAGTGATGACAGCAACAAAGTGAGCTCTCGTAACCCTTTCATAATGCTCTGATCCATGCACTAGGCGTAAACACTCCATTTTGTTCAGTGACACATCCAGTCGCACTTTGAAGTTGTATTGTATGCATGCATTTTTAGTTACGTGTTAAGTGAGCTTCTATTTTAGGACCCTAGAAACAAAGACTGTTAATAGAAGCAATAAAAGTCTGTCACACAGGAAATGCCAATCTACACCTTTTGATAATTATAAATAATGTTGTGTTAGGTATCCAAGCAGCTTGCCATTGTTTAGAAGCAAATTAGGTCATTTATAGCTAAAGAAGAAAACACACCCTTTCACTTAATTATCACTTTCAATTGAGACCTACCAAACAGTAGTAACCCAATGTAATCAAATCCATGTAAATACAATTAAATCTGTTGTATTATTAGAATATACAACATCTGCTATAGTTCTTCTGATATATTTATGCCCCTGTATTGATTTTGAATATTGTCCATGTTATGCTGTGACTACATTACCTCTGCTAATATTATCACTGTGGTTAATGATATTTCTACCACTGTTCCGACAACCCAAAGTACAGTAAAAAAAAAGTGTCATAAACACATAAACATAACACACATGCATACAATAACATCCAATGTATTATAAAAATAAAATATCTTTAATATTTACTTTGATTTTCCTTCACAAACACTAAACCTTTCACAGACACATCAAGAATCTTACAAAAGAAGTGTTCAGTTTAGCCTGACAATAGCCTGGACATATAGTTTTAAAACATTACTGATTTTGTGTGGCATTTAAAGGTGGCTAATGACTATGTTCTTAAGTGTCCATGGAGAGAAAGCAGAAGATCTGGTTACTAACAATGGGGCGAGGGACGTCAAAGACATTATTGACAAAACAACTCCCTCTAACGCACGCAAATGGACCTCTGGTGGAGAGAGTTTTTCCATTACATTCAGGAAGTCGCCAATGAGCTCACAAAATGGTTTGTAGAGGTATCTTGTGCATAGTTTTCTTTTCATAAAACTGTTAATGACAACATAACAATTGGCTGTACTTTGTTTTAGTCAGCCTGCAGGGTTACATCGCGTGTACTCGCATTGTATCTTCATTTGTTTGACTGTGTTTGGTAACTTCCTGAGCAATGTTAATAATATACATTAAGGTTGTAGGTATTGTCATGGCATTCTTATGTATATCTATGGCAGGGTGATATTTTCCACAATCTGTAAGGAGAGAATAGTGTCTTGAAATGTCTTTCGAGCCAATACAAGTAGAATATAAAGTTGTAAAACAGTTTGTACATTATTTACATTGAACTTCATAGTCTTTATTTGGTTGCCTTTTGACTTTGTAAAACAGTTATCATCTTCACAACTATGCATACTTTTATTTTTAAGCATACGCGCAACTCTGTCCAAGTGGGTCCAAGAAATTTCCCTTGTGGATCAACAAAGTTAATCTAAGTCTGCTCTCTGGACTCTTGCCAGTTGACATATAGACATACAGTAATGCAATAGTTACCCTCAAAGCGCAACAGTAATAATAACAGACGAAGGGTAACTATGGCTATTGTTAATGGGCCAGCGTTATGTTTGCTTGATAAATAGAATGAACAGTTGAGTTGAAGCTGCACGAAGAATCACTGGATAGTTATCGATGTATAAAACAATTTAAGGCATAACACAAATCAATGTTATATTCACTATAAACACAAGAAGAATGAGTGTTCATTCCAGCATGAAAATCAGTCATTTTGAACATAAAACTTAATATAAAATATGAATTTTGTTGTTGCTCGGATTAGAACTGCATCACCAAGACCAAAAAGCAACCTTTTGAAATAATTACACTTTGTACATTGAGTTTTGTAAACATTCATGTAAACAGCAGTGATCATTTGGGATATGGGTCGACATCATAGATTTGAGATTTGCCTGATTTTTCTGTTCACAACATGCACTGATTCATGGTTCATTTTTAATGGTATTTCAGTCTCTGATCTTTTCTTCTTTCGATGTCTTTTAAACCTTTTACAGCATATATACGACGTTAGCATCACCACTAGAAGAAACAGCCCCAGACAAGTCGCAGAGAGAGCAATCAGAACTGGCTGACAGGGGAACAACTCATATCTTTCGGGTCCGTCCTTCATTTGACCAATAAACCAGGGTTTTTCCTCTACTTCTATGTCCACCTCCCTCGTTAGCAAACTATGGATGTAGCTCTCGTTGCTTACAGTTTCATTTACAAAAAAGTTTACCATGACTGTTGAGTAGAGTGGCTCTGGTTGTCCGTGATCACTAACTTTAACCAGTAAGCTGCATAAACCCCTGTTGCTTAGTTCACGTTTTAGAGTGATATTTCCGGTTTGGGGATCAATGGCGAATGATCCTGGCTCACCACCTTTTCGCTTGATGATACTGTAAGCAATCACTGCGTTCATGCCTGTATCCTTATCCACAGCGTAAACTTCTGTAATGGACGTCCCAGGCAACGTGCTGGGCAGAACTAGCATGTACGATAGATTTGATTGAGGAAACAGGACGATTGGTGGATTGTCATTTACATCCAATAATAAAACCGTCACCATTGTAACGGAAGACAGAGCCGGTTCGCCGCCGTCCACAGCTTCAACCCACAACTGATAGGTTCCTTGCTGTTCTCTGTCAAGCGAAGTTTTGGCTCTCAATATACCTCGACCTGTATCGATCATAAAAATATCAGTACCATTTAAAATCGACAGTGCAACCCAACCATTTTCCCCCGCGTCTGCGTCTCGAACTGAAAGTACTCCAATCTCGCCGTATCCTGGGAAATTCTCTGGCACGAAGAAAGTGAAATCTTTGTTGATAAATCGTGGGCTGTTATCGTTGCGATCTTGCACGGTTAGCACAACAGTTGCAATGGACTCCCTTCTAGGTGTCCCCTGGTCCAGTGCTCTCACAATGAAACGATACGTCTCCTTCTCTTCGCGGTCCAGTGATGTAGTGACTAGAAGGACTCCTGTAACACGATCCAGTTCGAATATCCCGGGTGCATCCCCTCCCAAAAGATAGACAACCTCTCCTCTGCTATCGCTATCCTGATCCGTAGCTTGGAATTGCGTTAAGAACGTATTGGGCGGGTTGTTTTCTTCAATGGTTAGCTCAACTATAGACTGTTGAAATACTGGGGCATTGTCATTCTCATCCAAGACTTGAATTTTTAAAAACGCCTTAATTACTAGACCTTGTGAATTATTTGCGACAATGATTAGGTCAAACTCTTGTGTTGTTTCATAGTCCAGTGCTTCTGTGGTTTCCAATAAGTATTCATTTTTAATCAGCTGGTAGGGGCTTAGTCTAAACGGGCCACTCCCCTCCAGATGGCAGTCCACTTTTTGGTTTGACCCTACATTTTTGACCGTGTAAAAAGCTATCGGAGAAAAGGGTGGTTCTGACTCTTTTAAATAAACAACTCCGTCTTTCTCAGGTGCGATGAATCTTGGCATGATGGCGGGAGGTCCACTAAGCATTTTGACAATGTTGAGAGTAACAGCGGCAACAGCTGGGATGCAACCAGGCCCGTTGGCTAATACAGTCAGTTTGTAGTGTCGGGCAGTGCCAGATTCTATTTTGCCTGCTAGCTTGATGACGCCTGTGTTTGTATCCAAATGGAACAAGCTCCTAGTCTCCCTTGGCACGCGCTCACTGTAGGCGTAGCTGATCTGAGCATTAGCGCCCAGGTCAGGGTCGTAGGCGTGGAGTCGTGCTATTGGTGCCCCTTTACTCGTATTCCCATGGACAGTCACATTCAAATGAGACTCGGTGAATTTTGGACAGTTGTCGTTGACGTCTAAAATCTGGATTTTTAACGTTGCCGCCCCGAGAAGAGGAGGCGTCCCACCATCTTCTGCGATAATATCCGTGATGTACTCTGCTTGTGTTTCTCTATCCAATGTTTCGGTCACAATGAGGAAAGGTGTTAATTCTCCCCCATCATTTTCCTCAACATCCAAAGTGAAAACCCCAAAGTCATTAACGAGCCAATATGTCTGCACCCCGTGGAGTCCCAAGTCTGGGTCAACAGCCGACTGCTCGACCGCATAACGGGCATTGACGGGTGAATTTTCCGGGACAGTTAAAATAATTTCATCCACGGGGAACTTTGGCCTGTTGTCGTTCACATCCTCAATAACAATCTTGACTTTGACAAGCTGAAAGTACTGTTGTGGCAACACCAGCACATCCAGATACAGGACACAGGCCTTAACCTCTGAGTTGTCAGGACAGAGGGTCTCCCTGTCAATCTCCGTGGCAGATGTGTAAAGCTCCCCGGTGGTATTATTGAGGGTCACATACTGCTCACTGACCTTCTTTTGAGCCAGATTGAATAAAAAGGGGGGCTCGGCATTAAAATCCAAGTTTAAGTCGACTCCAATGGCCCCTATGAATGTTCCACGTGGTAATCCCTCCTTTATCTTATAGATGAGCTCTTTTGCTTTGTTGAAATTTCCCAAACAGGACAGAGGGCTGGTGTAGAGCAGGAGGATACATAGGCCCTGGAAGAAAACAACAGATTCTAATTACTGCTTTGAGCTTTATAAGGAATGGATTAGACTTATATACAGTACATACATTATTAACATCACATCACAGTGACAGTCTTAATCCACATGTTTAATTAAATAAACATAGTATTAGTATTAATCTGGTATATATATTGCAATGCTAACAAGTGATGTGTGACTGTAGTGTGTGTAGTACTGTGAAGCTGTCCGGCAACTTTCTCATAATTGTTCAGCAACTTTCTAAAATTTGTTGTTTAAATTAAGTACATTATAACAGATTTAGCCAAAATATAGAGAGTAATTGCTGCTTTCATGCACTATAGGCTGTTATAATATACATTTAATATGTAATGAAGGATGTAGATGAATAACTACTCAAATAGACAACAATTTCCATGTGTTTTACCATGATTTTAGAATAACATTGCTGAAGAAGGGGAGCATCAAAACAGACAACTTTGAAGGCCTCTTAACCACATCCAGGTTTGTGTTTCTAAACAACATTAATGTATGTGAACAGAAATGAAAACTTACCCATATGCCTCCTCTCTTGCTAAGGCAGGGGTGCTTTTTGTTGATCATGTTTGCGTTGTTAAGTCCTCTCTCTCCTCTTACAGCCGGGAGCACCTCCGCTGTAGTCGCTGCTTGTGTTTAGTTAAACCAGGCATGTTGTTGAGAGCAGAGCCACGCAGACCTCTGTAGACTTCTGTGCCTTATTGCCGTCTGACTTGAACCAGTCATTCATCCCCAGTGCAGTCTCTGGACACTCCCCCTGTATGCAAATGAAGCCCTTATGTTGACCAATGGGATCTGTGGATGGCTGGGAAATGCAGTTCAAGCCACACTGGTGTTTTTTTCTCCCCTTTCACACAGCTGACATGCACACAGCACCTAAGGCACCTAAACTTTACAACACGCCTTTAAAACAGGAGGAGCATACCTGAGTGTGGTGGAGGGAGCGTGGAGCTTGGAAAGACGCATTGAGCAACAGCAGTTTTCAGATAACTTCAACTTTTGATTTACAATATTTTCAGTTGCATGTGTTGATAAATTGATTTTTGCCTTGCAATCGGTTTCTGGAAAATAATATGTGCCAGATCTTTGGACAGTTGATAGATTATGACTTTTGTAGTTTCTTACAATGGTGTTTTACAATGCAGTGACACAAATATAAAGAATATGTATGTAATAAACTGAAAATGTGCACTGCAGTTTGTGTTTTTCTTACATTTGCACATCAATTGGACAACATTTGCACTGAGCATAACTGTAAAATGGATTTATTCTTTATTATATGATATGATGATATGATATGATATGATGATATGAAGTTTTAGGGCCAAATTAAGCACATATACAGACAGTAAATACAAAAATGTACTGACAAAATGCTGTAGAGTGAAACAAGTTTTTAAAGGTACATTGAGCAATAGCAGTTCAGATTAAGTGAATGCAAGTTTTGATGTTTTTGGCTCTTGCACTGATAAGTTAAATTCCTGTTTTAATGCCAACTTAAAAATACACATTATGTTTGCTGTATTGATTGCAAACTATGTTATGTGAAGCATTGCACTTTCTTGATAATGACTTTTCATTTTATCCTCACCGGTCACCTGCTGCTTCATTACAAGGGCCTTTGTGTGATGTTACCAAATTTGAATATGATAGTGGGCTATAATCATAAATCAGTCTGCTGGAGAGGTGATCCTGTCATAATAAGTGTAGCAGTGGCAGTGGTCTGGGTTGAGCCCTTAACTAAATCAGCGCGCTCTAATCCTCATGTGTGCTAAATGCCAGGCCAGCTGTTGACTGGGATTGGAAGCATACTGCACACAGAAAATGACTGATTGAGTGTCTCTGCCAAAGGGAGGGCCACACAGTCTCACACACACAATCTTATTCTGCCATCAGCTCCCATCATACACTTTCACAGGACTAAGGATCGAAAGGGAACTTACAAGAGGCAAAAATGTATTACTCTTTCAGTCTTTCTATAACAAATTAGTCTCAAAAGTTCAATTATTCATAGAGAATGATGAAAAACATAACTAACCCAGCAATATGTATACTTGCTAAATACCCTTTTATATTTAGAATGAACTTTTGGATTCTAGACATGAACCATTAGGAGAAATATGAAAAGATAGAAGTAAAATAAAATAAACAAATATAGTTGTGAATATGTAGTAAAATTCTGACAGAAATTTGGACACACCTTAAGGTTTTATTTGTGTGTTTAACAAAATATAACCTACACTTTAGATTCACATCCTATGAAATTGTGTGATGTTTGTGTAAGTGCAACTTTTACCAAGTTTAAATGTTAACAATCACAAACGTGACTGCATAGCTATTCTTATAGGTGTATGTTTTGGTCCTCCATGGGTGTGACAAGAGATTAAATCACAAAATCATTGTAGTCAATTTCCAGATTTACTATGGATTACAAAGATAATGACAGTTAGGGTGCAGTATTTATGAAGTACTGAGCAATTATAATACCATTTTGTATGATCATACACGCAATACATTGAGCAGGAGAGCTGAAAAATAGCTGAGGTAATAGCTTGAACATAGGTTTAAAATACTACGCTAAATGAATGTGCTTGGGGCAAATGAATGTGTTAAGGCTGGTTTAGTCTTCCATCAAATCTATGCAGACATGGGGAGTACATGCCGTGTCTGTGCTCCTTTGCCCAAAAACTCACATAAAGTCAAGTGCCGTGGGACCAAAAGGGCAGTGATCGGTTGATCCACAGAGTTTATGGAAACCAAATTTAAAACAGCTTGGAACTACTAAAGTTTGGCACAGTCTGTACTCAAGCCTAATGTGATAGTCTATTGTCCTAGAAAACAAACAAATGCAAATGAAATAGTTTGGATTCCCACGCTGCACCTGGACCCCGATTAGCTCTGCAGAAGCTCGAAAGGTTCAGGCAGGGCACCTTCTTGAATTTGAAGCAAAGAGACAGTGAGCGAAGAAGGACTGAGCAGGCAGAGTAGCTTCTGTCACTTGTGAAGGTGAAGTCTGAACTTTTGCTACAGCTCCATAGTTTATGATATGATATGACACAGAACTTCTGTTTTCATAATATGTCCATCGCGTCTAACTCACAGTGGTTGTCCCGAGGAGCCCCGTAACAAAACATTTTCAAACATGCAGAGAAGTCAACGCCTGGAGTAGAGAGCGTGAGAGAACAGCAGCCCAGTCTGTAAATTATATTTGGAGTGGTGCTGAGGTGCCTGACAGATATGTCATAACACAGGACCCCTGGACATGATGCAATACAAGCAGAGGTAAAAATGTTTAAGACAATGTGGAATCTGTGTCCATGTCTTCAGCCCTTGAACAATCTGCAGGGAGCATCTTCTTATTGGCTATTTCATTTGTTTATTGAAGTTCTTACAACACAAATAACTTGGAGTGTGCCCTGGTATATTAATGCAAACTAAAATACACACACATTTCTTTTTTTTTTTTTTAATAAACTTTTGACAATACCATTATTACTGTATGCACCTGTTACTCTAAAGGTGTGACTCACAGAACAAGACTTGCCTTTTCTTCGGGAAAGCCAACGGTCTGCCACTCAGTTACCAGTTCACATGTAATAGTCCGACCGCTAGAATGTGTTACTTTACATTTCTGCCTCTGATACAGTGATTTCTACACTTCTAACACGCTGATTTCCCTTTTTGATGCAACCGTATATACTATAAAAAGCAGCAGTCAGACAAAAAGCCCCTAAAGGTCTTGCTGGGCCAGGCCTGTGTATTACTCTGGTCTCTTTAATTACATCGTTTACACTGGAGAGAGGGAGAGATGAGGCGGTATAATCTGGGGCTAGATTCACCAACAGATGTCCTGTTAACCTAGGGCCTTTCTTTTAATCAAAGTCCACTAAGCTCCAGAGAGAGCCATGAGACAGCTCAACAGTTAAGTTAAGTCAAATGGATATGACCAATCAGATTAGCAGCTAAAGAGTTCTGGTGAGTCATCATACATTAAAATACAACTAGTATATCACAACTACTGTTTGCGACCAGGCCATAGAGCAAACTGTTATATTTAAAGGCACTGTACATGCTTTTTATTGTTTTGAAACGTGAAAAACAGAACAAGGACCCAATTTTTTGTGTGCATGTAATAAAGTATCATCTGTGTTGCCCCAGTACAGATATACTGTAAAAGCATCTTTCCAGAGCGCTTTCCCTGCATCTATTGTTTTAAAGAGTGTTTTGTTCTACGAGAAGCAGGAATTAGCATTCTAATGTTTGTTAGCTTTACCTGGGACGACAAACCTCGCTCTGAGCTCAGAGACTGGTAAAAAGTGCTTATAAACTCATCACAGTGAATATTTAGGTGTGAGTGATACATGCGACTGTAAAGACTTTTAAAACAAACTAGTTCTGTTTTTCATGATTCAAAACAGTAAAAATCAGATACAGCACCTTTAAACAAGTAGAGAATCAAGTGAAGATGACAATAATTGGCTTCAAAATAATCAAAATTCAGAGTAGTCATTTAAACAGTGGTCATTTTAATTAATGTATTATTTGTCCTGTATGCTATATATGACAGAACAGTGTAGTACAAAATGGGGATGAGAGCAGGGAGGACATTTAGCTAATTTTTGGTGCCAGGAATCGGTCTCACGATGCAGGAGGCGGCCGCATATTTACTGCAACTTAGACCATTATTTAATTCATTTAATTAAAATTCACACCTTTTAAAGTCTGAAATGACATTTTAACTTGTCTTTTGTTGCCCTTTTTGTTTGTTTTTAGTTTTTCTTTTGCTTTCTTTGCTCTCTCTAGTCTTATTCAGCTGGTTGCTTTTTTCTTTGTATCTTCTGTTATGTTCTATTTACTTTGAAAATTAAAAAAAAGGAGAAACAGAAAAAAATATGACATGACCATAATAGTAAAAAAAAATCATTAGTGTTCTTTTTCCAACTATTTCATATGTCTATCATTAACGTATTTTCAGTGACTGACATAAATAGTCCATTGATTGGTCAGAAATTAGTTGTGCATTTGGAATTAATCTGTGCCGTTTGACAAAAGGCAGAAGTGAAAGGCCAGTACATGAGAGTCAGCTGGATGTAAACCTGCATATAGTCACACCACAGCTGTGTTATTGGGACTAATGTAATGTGTGGAGTTCTGCCGTCTGCCAAATCAGTGCTGTTAGTGTGATTTATTCCTCTACATCACTTCAATCAATCAAACACAGTCCCTGCATATGTCGTGAAACAGTAATGGAAACAAACCCAACATGTTTTCATTAACTGTACGCCGATATTTTGAGCTCATGTTTTTTTTCTTAAACAGACGTCTCACAAATTGATGAAGGAAAACAAAAGGGAACGGATTTTAAAAACGCAGAGAAGCATTTTCTGGCTCTGAACCTGACAACATCACAAAGTGGAACTAATGACCTATGTAAGCTTATGCTTCAATTAACAGATCTGTGTATGGTTTATATATATAAGATAAGAAAACGGCTATAAACTCAGAAAAGTTACTTCGCTTTTTACTTCTTTGTGTTTTAATTGTGAATCAGTCAGCTTTACTTTTGTTACTATCCTCCCAATTGTCCTTATGGCCTTCAACATTATGTGTATTGTGAGCGTCGTCTTATGGCAGTGGAAGTGGCTGCAGACTACAGATGTTTTATTTCAGTCTCAAGCAACATTTACGGGAGCTCAAAGCAATCCCAGTCCCAAATACCATGGTGTTTTGTAGAATCTGATGTGATTTTTAACTTGTTTGAAGTTTAAACACTATGTTAACCTTCATTGTGAGCAAAATGTATGGAAAGCATGGCAGAGAGGTAATTGCACTTTCACTGCCATCTACTGGTGGGAAGTAGGGCATTTCCCCCTTTCCATTTGGAATATGTGGCAAGCATGTGGCAAGCATCTGATGCACTGTCTGGAGATATTTTAAATATTTTTATTGGGGAAAAAATGCTAAGAAACGAATTCATGTTTCCTACAGTCTCTAAATTTACAATCTACAAACAATGCTTATCTTCAAATCCAAATCTACTTTATTGTGGTACATTTGATAACAAAACTGTTTCCAAAATTCTGCACAGAGACAGACAACAATTTAAAAAACAACATAAAGCACTAATGCTCAGTTCGACCTTACTAGCCCTAGAACAATAAAAGAAGCAAAATCGAATGAAAGCAGAAAATAGTGAACAGCAATAAATAAGGCAAATCAACTAAAACAAATAAAGTGAGAGAACTGAAGTGTCGAGACTTTCCCTGACGTTCTGTTTTGGACTCACAGTTGAGTAGTACCAGAAGGACTATGCTTTCCTGCGCATCACGTAATAGTAATAGTAATGTTGTTGCATTACTATTGCAGTAGTTGATTTACTGTAATATCCTCCTGACAACTTTTACTTTCCTTCGTTGTCTGTTCATGTGAAGAAGCAGGGTTTATATTTGAGCGTGGCTTTTTAGTGCTCCTTCCACCTCTGTGTGTAATAGACTGCACTGATAGACTAAAAGCAACTAGTTTATGAAATATAAAAGTGCAATCCCGAAATGTGGAAAAAGCTCTTTTCAGGTGGCAAATAATGTGTCATTTTAGCGAGGACCAAATTTTCCATCAGAAATATCACAAAAGAGAGATGTTTAAATTGTTGCCAGCTTGCAGTTGCATGAAACCAATTTTGGTGCAAAATGGAGCTGTCCTGGCTTAATATTACCACTGCCTCTGCCAAAAGTCTATCCCAAATAACCAGAAAACCACTCTCCACTCTGTCGGCGCTTCCTCCTATCACCTCCCCTGCTGTTCCCTACTCTCTTTCTATTTCCACTTGTAAGTTACTGAAGATGCATCCTGGCACAAACATAAAGAGCTCATCTGGAGGAGAACAAAGACAAGAAATGATTCATTAAAAAAACAAAACATTCATATGTTTTATTTTAGTTATACTTACACTGGTACATTGTGATAACTGTGATAGCGCTTACAGCCAATTAAAAGTGACAGTGGGCTATATTAGCTGTTAATTCATACAGAAATATTAATCGATGTAGTTTATAGTATATGTATGTCAGAGGTGGGAGATATATTGAAACACTGATAATATTGCAGTTGTTATTTTCAAGAAATGCAGAATTGGAACATCGAGAAGAGCGTCTATGATTAAAACTATTAAAAATTGTGTCAAAAAGAGACAGAAAAGTGCAGTGTCTTCTCCCAAACAAGTATAAAACAATATGTCCGCTCTGTTGTGGTTAATTTTACAATCCATTCACGTTGTTTTATGCAATGCTTTAACCTCAACAAGACATTCACAGGAACATTTTAGCACATTCCTGATGCTTTGTGAAAATATAATGTCTGAATATTGTTATCAAAACAATGAAAAACGAGACGCAGATACTCATTTTTGTCCACGTTGCCCAGCCCTAATGCACGTTCACAGTAATAACAACATCCACCTCAGAGGGCTTCACAAACAAAAAGCAGTTTCTTTGGACTGGTATTGATTTGACTAATTATCCGTGCTCTGTCTGTCTTCTGGCTGGACCATGTTGAACCTGCTGTGGTGCTGTAGACTGGATCTATCACTGCCTCTGTGCTGTATTTGCCCCTCACAGCTGCAGAGGAGATAACTGACCAGCCGTTGCCCGTAATTAAGTTTCTATCGATCGGTTCACCCCAGGTTCTTGTTTCTGCCTGCAAACGGTTTGCCCATTTCAACGCCTCAATTTGAAGGTTTTGAGTTCATCAATTAGGATATGAAATAAGTGTTTCACAATGGCATATTATTGAATGCAATTCCTTGGAGTTGTATTAGAAATATGACTAATATGATTATATTTTATTATTATTATCTCTGGGTGGAGTCTGCATGTCCTCCCCGTGTTAACGTGGGTTCTCTCTGGGTTCTCCGGCTTCCTCCCACCGTCCAAAGACATGACTGTGTAGGTTAATTGAGAACTCTAAATTGCCCGTAGTGTATGAATGTGAGAGTGAATGGTTGTCTGTCCATGTCTGTGTCTCTGTGTTAGCCCCGCGACGAGTTGGCCACTGTCCAGGGTGTACCCCGCCTAAGGCCCAAAGTCAGTGGGATAGGCTCCAGTCACCCACGACCCTAACGGGAACAAGCGGTAGAAAATGAATGAATAAACGAATTATTATATGAATTATTATTATTATTACTTTTAAGAATATTCAAATGAAAAATAAATCAACCAACAACAAACCAACAAAAAAATAAAATAAATAAAAAGAAAACAATGGGCAATTCTAAGGAATATCTAACAAAGTACAAGGATGAAATGGGAAAATGAGTTTCCCTTTTAGAGCTGTGTAATACTTCAAGAAAATATGTTGCATTTGTCATATTATTAGCCTTTAAACATGCTCTTGAGTACCTTAAATCTGCCAGCCACATGTTTTGAAACAAAAAAAAGTTTATTATGGACTATGAAAGGATTATGACTATGAAAGGATTTCTCTGCTGTGTGCAATGGCACTTCCTGAGTGCACCAGCCAGCAGATGGCGCCTTGTGCTTATACAATTTAGTTATGTAAACACTTAAAGACACACAGCGATTTGCCTAGCAGTAGCAGCTATCGTATTTAGACGCCAGAAATGTCTCTCTTGCATTCATTCAAATACTGTCAAGTCTTTATTTATTTTTAAATAATTGTCACAAAGAAAAATACACAAAAATACAACACTATTCATTTAACCGTGCCCCCTAATAAGACCAGTAGATTAAGCTGTCTGAAACCATGGTGTTTAAGATATGTATCTGGGTAATGTTTTGAGTCATTGTGGCTGCGTGTGAAATGTCCATGTCATGCAGCTAAAGTGACACTGTAGCACAAATTTCCTCTCAGGGACAATCAATTTTCACCTTACCTTACCTCTTATTTAGCTAACTCGGTAAATGTAATCCCATGGCATCTGAATAACCATGAATCACCGCTTTTACATCTAATAGGCCTCTTGTCTCTGATTTGACTCCCACTTTTTGACGTCATATGAGCCTCCACCATCTGCCTGGTAGCGCATAGTTACTCATTATTCTCATGGTGCTTTTGAACTCATTCACAATCTGGTCCGTGTTTGTAGTGTGAGTCAGAATGAGTAGTTGTAGTTTGAAAAATACGTACGTTCAATGCAATAACTTGGCAAATATCTGTTGAATTGGATAAAACATGTGCCTAAACTTTACTAATAAGAACCAGCTATTATGGTAATGCTTGTTAATGTAACGGACTGGCAATTAGCATCCCTGTCTATCTGTATGAAGGATGTGTTTTTGTATTTTGTTCTCTTCGACTGTCATTCTTATGGTTGTTAGATTAAAAAAAAAATGTCTGTCAGCATTGATGCATTTAAAGCACAAAGTAAGCGTCGGTCCAGATTGAGCCTTACTTGACTTACTTGAGCCACAAACTCTGCACAGACAGTACAATAGTGCATCTGAGATTGCACTCTTATTCGACCCACGGTGCAAAATGCCACTGTAAATGCCAAGTGGACCAAGTCGTTTCAGCAGTAAACCTAAAGTTAACTACGTTTTGGATTTTGGGTCTAAACGTGTTCAAAAAGTGTGAACTCTTAATTGAAAACACGCCTTGAACAAATGTGATACAACTTTGGGAGAATTTAAAAAGTTCAGTTGTTTTTGTTTTGTTTTCTTTAAAAAAAAATCAAATATATTGACTAATAATTGGCATATCGGTTAAATTTTCAGCTATGAGCAGACATTGAAGGTTCTTGTACTGGACTAAAAAGTAAAAGTATAAAAGTAAATGAATAATGGACAATAGTAGCTGGACTGGGCTGAGAGATGATGTTGAAGGAATGAAAAATATACATAAATAAATGGATGACGATCATATGACAACTGTGATATCATTTAAATGCCAAAAGTCTCACCATATGCAATGTAATATACCTTAAACATCTACTAATTGAAAACACCAAGGTATGTTTAAGGTCGTTCGGTTTAAACGGCTTTGAGTAAAACTGATCTGACTTAAAATCTTTCAATAGCTGTTTTTTTCAGTAAGTGTACAGTCTATGCAGCCATGACTGTTTGACTTTTGAAGAAGTTTGAACAGTCTCCACAGATTAATTAAATTGGATTTCCACCGCTCAGCCTGGACTCCGAAGCCAGGTTGATTTGACTCGAGCAGTTCTTGGTTCTGGTGAAGTGTTAAAGAAGTCTCAAAAGAACAAGAACAGTGAAACGAAGGCTTCAATCCCGACAGGAAACGCAGGGAGCCCCGAGCACTCAAGGTGAATGCATGCCCAATAATTCCCAAATAAGACTCTCGAATTAAAAATGAGAGGAGTTTAAGAGAGATTTTAGGTTTAGAATGTGAATGCGGAAATTCCCAGCAGCATCTTGGAATACAGAGCGGAGAAGTTACAAAGGTTAGCTATATATGAAAAGTGAATTGATCAAATAGATAGAACATTAACGCAATTCATTCAGAGTTGATTGTCCATACACTGCATAGATTGGAGAAATATATGGAATTCATTTCAAAGACCCAAGAAAACTAATTGAATCTTTTTTTCCAAGACAAGAATTTGTTGTTTAAATTGTTTAAGCATGAGTGAGTGTAGATTTTTTTGTTCGGTTGTTCTGAAATTCAATATTCCTGGAAATATAAGACCCCAGACTTAACTTTGCTTTGACAATCCTAATAGTTCTGCAAAAAAAGACCCATTCACATTATACATTACTGACCAGTGAACCATAGCACGCCCCGGCTGGATTGGGGAGCATTCAATTAAGCAGTTGTACAATATTAACAACATTTTAAAAGTTAGGTAGGTTCAAAAAGCTTAGGCTTCGGGTCAAGGACACATTTTGTTGTCTGTTTTGGGGTATTTTTTGTAAAGTGTGCAATTAACCAAACAATAAATGAATTAAAAACAAAATGAGCAATGAAGCTGTAATTCTTTATTTGTTACTTTGAAGCAGGGATTTGTTGATAATCAGCCTCACCTTGTCGGTTTCATCTAGACATTTCACACTACACTTCATGCGCCGTTCTAGATGTGTTACGTAGTTCACCACTTGTTCTTGCAGCTTCACAACCTTACACTTTTGCAACTTACAGTACATGTCATGCTGCTTAAATCTTGGCTGTTACACGCTAAAACTTCGCATTCATTTTCTGTAATGCCATATTTGTGTCTATGAACGCTTCTAATTCATAGCATGACATAAATTAGAAAAACCTTTAAATGTATAGCTTAAATGATGTGCTGTTGGCAAGATCAAGGTGGTGGAAACAGTAAGATGCCAAACACATAAATCTACTATACTTAGGTAACGCTGTCTTCAGTTATGATAATTATGTCTTATTACTTTTAGTCGCACGACTCTTGATGAGATGTATTTACCTCGTAAGTTAAATGGGTGAGGAGTTAGCTTCAACATAATCAAAACTTCAAAACTAGATCATACAGCGAAACCGCACAGATTATAATTAAGACAAGATGTTTTTGCTGTGCACCAAAAATCACAGAGCACTAAATAATCAGTTGAGTTGCTATAAAAATACACAAAATTCTCGGTCTTTGCTCTTTATATAAACGAGGTGCTAGTCAGAGGAGGTGGTTCAAACAGCCGCAGGCAAAGATTGACAGCTGCTCTTCTGATGGCTGGTGTGAATCTTCTTGTCATATTTTATGTACTTAAAAGAGCACTATGTAACTTTTGTGGTTGCAATGCTATGTTGTTGAATGTTCCAAAGTATGACATTAAAGGAAAAATATAATGCGTTTTTCATATTGTTATTATCCTGCTCTTGAGTACCTTAAATTTGCCATCTCGTGTTTATTATTCATTAAATGACAGAATTTATCAGCCTGTGAAATGACACTAACTGAGTACATCCAGGCAGTAGATGGCGCCTAGTGCTCACACAATTTAGTGAAGTTAGCCATCAACAAACATGGTGTGGTGGTGTTTAGACGGCGGAAATGCTCAGAACGAGTCTGGCGATGATTTAAGACAGCAGAAGACTCTTGGATAAGTGACGCAGATGATCTGAAAATATGTCCCAGAACCAGGAACTTAAGCAGGAAGTGTTTTTGATGATTGAAGGGGATGGAACATTCCTCAAAACAGCTTGAATGCAGCTAAAGGCAACTCCAGGTATGTTCCTGATAACAGACTTTTGTTAGAAAGTTCAAAAAAGTCACTGTGGCTATGTGTCCTTTAAAAGTGCAGTTAAAATCATGTGCACAGCTTCAGGAAGACTGTTCCAAATGTAGTCCACCTTTAAATATAATATAAGATAATTGCCATCGTACAAGACATTCAGTTTAGTCATTTAAATGGGACCATGTTTGAATGAGTCACAGAGGAAGTAGCTTCAGCCTTCAGTCCAAAACAGCCGAGGTGAGCGTAGACTGACTGGATCATCACTAAAGTAGTGTTTTCAGAGGACTAAAGGCCCGCTGTGTCCTGAAGTCCCAAAATCCTTTGTGGGCTGCTGGTGGTGGTGGGCAGAACAATGCACATGCCCTAGATTGTGCCAAGACCATACAATTAACTCAAAATCTCCCGTTCTATTTGTGTCTAAACAGGAAGCGCAATGTATATTGAGATTTGGTGATATTTAACTCATGTGGCTTTAAGAATGTTCAATCCAACTGTCAATTCAAATGATTTTTCAAGGTTGATAATGGAAAACTGTCCTTGTACATGTTGAATGATTGAATGGTGCTTACATTTACACACCATATACATGAAGAAACAGAATTATGTGGAATGAAAAGACCTCGTAATTAAAAAGATGATAAAGACGTGCAGCTGTACTCGCAAAGGCTCAAGGTGACCATCTGGTTTGAGGGTGGTTAGGGGGTGGATATAACAGAACCATCCACTTTTATTTGCTTATGTCAAAAGGCAGCCAACCCTGTAAATTTAAAGTCTAAGTGTGTAATATAGGAACCATTTAAACCATACATAACAGTATACGAGAAGTGCTGTCCAAGTCAGTTGTAGTAATTGTATCCCTTAAGAGCTGAATTTTATCAGTGAAGAGCCTACATCATGCATCGATCTACTTTTCTGAGCTTGTGACCTCATAACAGTAGTATGTATACCCTAGGGGGTTGTACAGTATATATGCCAAAAGTGTTGTTTTGATTGATTCTTCCATGCCTTCGCTAGAGAACTGGGTTTTTTCTTTCCCGTAGATGAGTAGGCCTTGTTAAACTACAGTGAGTGCACATTTAGAACCTCTGTTTATTTCAACTCGCTTTGCTTCGAATGCTACTTCGTTTGTTCCAGCACAACATTTTGTTTGCTAGCCATGTCTACTTAGAGAAACTGTGTGTTCGGTTTTAAAGATTTATCGAAAGAAAAGAAACACAAACATAGAAAGTGGCTGAAGTTTATGTTTGGAAACCCGCACCAGAAAGTTTGTTTGTGAATGACACTTTACTAAAGACTGCCTCTAGAGCTAAGGCTACTTTGAGCTGGGTTTACTGGGAAGTAAAGTTTGCAAACTGGTGCTATTGCCATAAAATGAGCCAATGGAGAGCCCAGAGCTGTAAGTACACAACAAAGCAACACGCCAACGCAACAGATTAAAACTATTATGCTATTATGCTATTATGTTTCATTTTGTATGTGCATTATTTCTATACTGAGGTTTGACGTGAGGCTTTAGCCCAACATCTCACCATGTCATTCCAAAATATTTGTTATGACATTTCTAAATCCAGCTTCTTAGATTTCCTAGTTTATGATACTATAACACATTATATTATACTGTCACACCTCATATATATACATAGATAATACTCTGAGAAACTACAACTAACAAATACACATGAGAGGCAAATGCTGATCTTTCAAGTCTGACATGCGTTGCTTGTATTGTTCCATTTGAATAATAGGTCCTGACGGAGCTTCCTGTGCTGCTTGCTAATGTGAGTGGTGCTCGACAACCACAGTGTACGCCATGATTGTGATTCAGTTGTTGTGTTGTTTTTATGAGAGCATGAAGAGTTTGATGTGACAGCGAGAGCAAGGATCCTCTGAGACACAGACCAGCCCAAGGTCAAATCTGACTCAACACTATCCACTCAAGTCAGGCTGCGGGAACACAGTCAGCCTCGTCCTGTGCAGTGCTGAGGAGGAAATATCTCATTACTGAACTCATTGTAAAATGACTTAGAAATTATTTTATTTAGCAATTTTCTATTATTTGAAAAAGCTTGGATTGTGCATTAGCTACTCTAAAAATGAGATGATATACTTTCATGTTTATCTCCAAATACATAATTTTGAATTTAAAAATGATGTTCCTCTGGTGTGTGAATGGAGCCCACTTTGAAGTTTGCTGCATTTCAATTTCTCATTAATTTTGGCCATACACTTTTAGAAATATTTATGAGTGTTAGGGGCATGACGGAAGTTAGCAAGCTATGTGGTAAGTAATGTCCATGACATGTTTGCTTTCAGACCAAAAAACACATGTAACATTTGTGCAAAATAACTTAGCTGTTTATAAAGTTTAAGAAATAGAGTTGAAAAATTAGGTCATTTGCTCATTACTTACCACAGAGCTGATAAGCCCGGAGAAAAGACAATGGACATAAATCTGCACAAAAGAATTAGTAGCATCTGGTATGTTTATTCACATGCTTTGTCCCAAACAAATAAACAAATAATATAATACTTGTAGATAATCTAAATGCAAATTTTAATATCAACATGAACATGAAAAAACAAATAATATCACACCAAATTAAAAAGAGCATGGAGTAAACAGACATACGTATAATTTCACTTGTTTAAAATTACAATTGTGTGCTACTATATTTTGTATGGAAATATCTTGAAATAGTTGTCATTATAATAATAATGACTTGCACATTTGTTAAGATTGTAACCTCAAAACACGCAGAAGACGCATTTTTTGTCACATGTCCAAAAAAGCAAAGGTTATGTTAGTTCACTCAAATCTTTCCTGACAGGACAATAGATGACTTGAAAGTGGAGGGAAGACAAAGCAGCAGACTTTGGAGTGGTGTGAAATAAAAGGGTGTTTGGTGTCCCTGGGGTTGAGCTGTCTGCTGAGCCTCCATGGCATTTGTTGTCCCGCCTCTCCTCTGTGACCTTATATTAAGCCAAGGGGAGCCCACAGACACTGCACACGAGCTGTCATCTATATCACACCTGACACCAGCCTGGCATCACCGTCAGCCGCCCAAAAACTCCTCGCCTCCGTCAGCGCGGAGGGACGGCCAAGACAGAGAAGGGCCGACTGGGGCCTGCGTCTTTGAGAGCAGACGTCAATGAAGGAATAGGTTAGTTTGGTTTATTTAGTTAGGAGTTTTCAAACTGTTTAATTGAAGGCTGCAAATTGAATTAGGCATAAAACAGAGAGTCAGATTTGATTGCTCCGATTGTGTCAGAGGTTTCAGGTTCATAGAAATGCACGAGATTCTGTTGAGGCCCTCAGTTCGGCAGGCAAGAAACAGCAGTAATGAATGGCACCAGGGCTGGAATTTTGTGTTTGGGGTTTATCTTTGTCATTAAATTAAGCTGTAAATAACAAAACATCTTAAAAACTAATCAGATTAAACTTTAGCGACCTTTACAAGAGTGAGCTTTTAAAGAGTAGCTGCAAACTTCCAACAAGTGCTTGAAAATAACTAGCTTTTAGGGAAAAGTCATTGTTTGTAGCTAAGGCTATGTTCACGTTTAATTAGATGTTAGTTTGAAATGGGCAGTCATTTAATCACTTAGCGAGCTAGTTTGTGTGTAATGGAGGATTCAGATGACGCTATGGAGAGCAGTGCTTAAGGTTTTGGAGCCATATTTTTGATCAAGCAACAACAGAAATAAATGAAAAGTGGGACAGAAAAATGAGTGGCTCTGTGTCTGTTTTGGACAAACTGCACTTTGTGGCTTTGATCTGCATCATCAGGGGTAATTAAGGTGACATTTGTGACACATTGAGCTTTATCATAAGCGCATCTGTCTCACCAGTGCAGTGTTATTGGGAGGATCTCTGCATATGTGCGTTTTGAAAGAGCATTGCACATCTGTAGTAGAACTGTCATATGATTTGTCAACCATTCAAATAATTTCCAGCGCATAAGCAATAAAATAATTGACAATAGTGGCCAACTGCAGGCTCGGCTGCATAAATAAGGTGAATAAGATAATTTTGTGAAGAAACAAACTTAGGCACTGTACCTACAGTCTGTCAAATATAGGCTTTATCTAGAATGTCAACACATGTAGGTCTATGCTCGTTTCACTCCAAAGTGGTTTAGTCAGCAATTACATACTTATTAATACCAATAAAATAATAACCTTTGATGTCTTTATTAATGGTTATCGAGTAAAGTCGAGTAAATCTTCTCTACTCATAAACGTAAAGTACTGCCAATCACAAATCAATTTCATAAGCTAATCTATGGAAAATGTGACATTTCAAGTCCAGGCGTCATGTTGTTTCTTCCTTTTTCATTATAAGCCACAGGTAAAGGGCAGTGACAGCCAAGTGAGGGGTGCATTATTTCAGTCAGGTGTGCAGGATTTATATGGAGAGAGCCTGTCAATCACACCGAGCCCTTGAAACAAACTGGAAAGCACAGTCTTTTTCAGCAGCAGTCTGTTAATAATGTTGCCATTTGTAAGATGCCCATCAGGTTGTAATGTTTCCTGAAGATATAATTAGTAAATGCAAGTGCTTGACTGCTCTTCGAGGCTTTTCAAGGTATAATTGCATCTCATTTCAAAAGACAAAAGAAAAAAAAATATATTGTAGAATGACAAATGAAACACCCATGTGACTATATTGGTTGAGGACACCATGAATAGCTACAACCCTGAAATGTACTTGTGGAGTTTATCTTTGTCATTAAATGAATGCATAAATAACAATACACCTTTGTTACAACCCAGCTCTGCTAAGGGTTAGGGGAAGTAAAAAAAAAAGAATAATATTTTATTACACATTAACTTAAGTGTCAGGGGTGTGTCAGGGAGTTTAGATCGAGTAAATTGCAAGCTAAATCTGTAAAATGTTGACACCTTCTCATATCATCAAAAATGTCCCTGGAGATGTTTGTGAGAAATACACTTTATTATAAAACCCTGCACACGCTGTAGCACGTTTAATTAATGTGAGGCTGGACTCACTCTGTTTAGTTGCAGAAATCCGCTTCAATCTGAAATTTTGTCAGTGCTGTAAAATGCTCTGGCTTTCTTCTGCCCTTAACAATATGTCCATCCAAGTGTGCAAAAAAAATCCACAATCTCTGAAACTCCAAGAAAAATTGACAATGGTGTGACGGTTTGTGCAGCAGCCCTATCTGCAATACTTTACACATTGTTGATAGAACGCCATAGATTTTCTCTTTTCCTCTGTTTTTTAATGTTAACTGTTGAGCCCAAGCAAAAACAATCTGAATATTCTGCCTTGCGTCCATGTTTTCTTTTGGTATATATCATTTTTTTGTCTAATTCACTTTTCCAGAATAGTCACCATAACTAAAGGTTGTCCAGTAATCATTCATTTGGTATTTAATGGTGACTGCCCTTTTCCCCTTTATTATCTAGGCTTGCAACCGTGTATAGTTGCACAGCCTGAA
This sequence comes from Rhinogobius similis, assembly GCA_019453435.1. NCBI lineage: Eukaryota > Metazoa > Chordata > Actinopteri > Gobiiformes > Gobiidae > Rhinogobius > Rhinogobius similis. The sequence continues at coordinate 31,023,987 of CM033621.1, read as the reverse complement.
CAAGTTGGTGTGACTTCATCGCTAATGACAAAAAAGTCAATCTTTTCGGTGAGCAACACATCTCCATTTATCAAATTGAATAAATGATCCATATAAAGATGAATAGTAGAGCCACCTCCTCCATTGAAGACTCGCACATATACTCTGTCTCCCACATCAGCCATCATCTGTCTGCTTTTGTCCATGCGAAACAAAAAGAGTCCTCTGAATGATAAATCCCCCCGTAACGTGACTTTGCCGTCCTCCCTCTCAGTGACTGTCAGCATCGTTTAGCCCCGCCATATTTACAACACTTTGCTAATTTACCCGCAAGGTGAAAGGAATGCTGGGAAGCTCCTAAAAGTCCTCTGGCTCCAGATGTCTGCACCAGATGTCCTATTATTTCTGTAGTGGCCCTGTCTGTGATTTTATTTTTATCGGCTTCCAGAGCTTTGCACCTTTTACTAACCTCGTTGGCAGTGACACACACACGGACACACAAGAAAGCGGTAGAGCCACTAAACAAAATGCCCTGGGAGATTAATCAAAACACTCTCTAATTAAAAGTTAACAGGAAATGTGTTTACGGGACAATGTGGGAGCTGTGGACAAGGGCACACTGCTGCATGTGTTATTATAGATTTAGGCTCTGTGTCTGCTAATGGTGTTAAGTAAGAGTAGATGTATAAAAAGCCAAGAACGGACTTGACCATGATTAATTAGTCTGTTGTGAGACAAAAAAGAAATTGCTTTATGTCAGAAGATTTTTTTTAATGCTTATAGAATGAATTGTTCGTAGTAGGGATTGAAGTGTTAACTTACCTACCACTAAACCATTTCCAAATCAGTCCAAAAGATTATAATGTGTTGAATAATATCAGTGTCATTGATCCTTTTTCTTTTCGGTTTTGCTTTCTTTTTTGCAGCATAAGTTTTATTCAGGACACTCCAAAATGATGAATTAGTCAATAACGACCACATAAATGAATCTGGATTTTTTCAAGGCACACTCTGTTCCCTGGCACACTGGTTGAAAATCAAGTCCAATGTAAGATTTTAATGATAACAAATAGCCATTATTAGTTGTGTTTGGTAAGGGTTAATAGATCAACCATTGCTTTTAATACTTGTGTAAAAGATACCTGTAAAAACATCAACATACGATCTAAAGTGTCATTTTATGGCTTTGTGTGAATAGCATCCAACTGAAGAAACATTTCACACGGTCCATGCACTGAGATATATGTATAAATTACCCCTCTTTCATTGTCAGAAGAAACAAGTTTAGTTCTTTTTTTCTGTTCCGTGGCATACATTTGTTGGGGCAGAGTCACAGACATATTTGAAAAAGCACTTTCTTTTCAAAGTCTAGAGTCTGTTTCAGTGCTTAAATCTAAGATGAATCTAGTATTTCAATGTGCACAGTTTTACAGAACCAGGTTATTACTGCATTAGCCTAAACTGGTGACTAAAAAAACAATTGCTCTTCTGTGTTTTCGTGAGCTGTTTACTGTAAGGTACACCTATACTGTAAATTTGAGTGTGTGGATGATTTCAAGGACAGTGGGCCATGACTAAAGAAGCCTTTACTCTCCTTGTGCTCTCAGTACGTTCCTGTTGCTATGCAGAGCCAACACTGCATACTGTAAGAGTGATTCTAATCAAGGTTACTACTTCTTTATCTTGTTATGTCAATATAGACTTCGTCAACTGAATATAGTGGAGGGCCATATGGCAAAACATTAATATCATGGTTTTCTTGAAGCCAGATCGCGATTTCTGTTGCCTCTTACAGAGACTGACCAACAGGAGGAGTGGGTGGAAAAAAGTGACTGTTTTTAAGTGAGAAATAGAGAATTGTGAAATGACAATATCATTAAAATAGCACGCTGTCCCAGGGATGAGATCATTGGATTTTGTCACCATTTAATCCAGATTGCATAGATTACACAATGCCATACATCAGTCGGACAAAGCTCTAACCCAAACCCAAACCTGCAACAATGAGTGTCATAACAAAACAAAATTATGTTAATAGATTTGAAGGTGCATCCTGTTTCTGGAATATTGGATGAAGTAATCCATCTCATAATGGAACTATATTCACACATTTTTGAGCACTAATTATAATATAACTTTAATTGAACAGTTTTTTTTCTCCTGTTTTTCTATATAAATGCAATCAAGATGAATTTCTAATCTATGGAAGAACAAATTAATCATTATTTTATATATTTATTATATTTAGATATTAGATATATGTATGATATTTAGATCACACTGCTAACTGGCAGTATACATGACAGCGTAATGACATGGATGCATGCATTTGTTTCTTTTTAAACGTTTTTGGAGGTAATAAAATACTTCAAAGGCTTGATGAACTACAATAGAGAAAGTACGTTGCTGATGAAAAATGTTAAATTAATCTGGACCTGATTATGAACCCACTTCCACTGTTGCGCCCCAATGCCTCTTCTGCATGTTGTGCCATAACAACCCTCCCCGGCTGTCCCACCACTAGATGGCAGTGCAGCTCTTCACCACAACAGCTTTCCCATTCCGTGTTTGCTTGTTGTCACCATTGCTGGGTCCTATCTTATCTGGACTCAGATCCTTCTTCCCCATTGTAGCAGGGGAAGATAAAACCTGCCAGTGCAGACCGGTATCATTTAGGGATCTGTTGCTGCTGACAGCCCATGGATAGTTAGAGCTTAGATACAGGAAGTGAGAGGAGAGGACATAGAAGAGGAGAGGAGAAAGGAGTAAGGAGGAGTAATTGGCTTGAGATGTGCTACTAATACAGCTTCAATCTCATTGTATTGTTAGTTGGAGCTCACAGAGTTTTAGCCGCGTGTTCTTGCGCCTGTCTGTGTCTCCGAATCCATCTCTCCGTCTCATTCAAACCACTTAATGTCCTTTTCACCTTCTCAAGTTCCCTCCCGTACACCTCCTTCCCCTCCTCTCCACTCGCCTCTACTTGCCCCGCCTCTGAGCGCGTCTTCAGTGACACCCATGGGACCGAGCATCAGGAAGAGCAAAGTTCACAGGTCGAGAGGAGTCCCGCCGGGAGAAGGGCTGACTCTTCACCTCTGTGTGCCTTCTGTCTGCAGGATACAAGGACTTACTGCGGGCACCACAGTAAAGTTCAATTATCATGCTGTAAATCAACACCGACACATTTGACAAGCAGCCTTTGTAATCCAAAAAGATTCATCTGGTCTTCTCTACTCTTGATACTTTTAAGTTTGCTATCAGACCAGTGTTTGTTTGTTGTCATTTTCATTGTTATGTTTATGTAAAAAGTTGCTTTGACTATGGGATCGAACATAAAACAGAAGATTATTTTGAAAGACTAAACATCTAAATGTTCATTGCATGTATGTTTTGTCATACATTTACAATTCAAACCTTTATTTTACCATGCAAAACATTTACAATAAATTGTCATTTACAATGTTGGCTAAACAGTGCTACAGAGCACCTAAAGAACAATCCAAAATAATGGTGGCATGAAAAACAAACAAACTAATGCATTAAAATGTATTCTTCATAAATCAATTCATTTGGGAGTTTTATTCCTAGCAGCATATTTGAGCTTTTAAGCTTTTATTTAGGTGTGTTTTGAACATATGTCTTGATAAACTGCAATAAACAATAACTTTACTTAATTTTTCCATGAATTATCTCTTCAATCAGAAGTCATCCAGATGTTTTTTTGTACTTCTTATCTACTAAATAGTAACTCAACAGAATGAATATGATCATTTTTGACATGCTATTATAACCATATCTCACCCTTTAACCACCTCAGGCGACCTACACCATTCAGAAGTCAGATGACTCATACAAAAAAAACATCATACATGTCTTCACAGTAAAGGAGGCACCAGTGAAAAAGGTCAACAACATTCCATAACTACCATACACAGGATTATTTGAGGACAAAAGCAATGCAAAGGTGTCCTCAGAGATCCAATAAAGCCACTAAACGCCCCTTGGAAGGAGCACACAACACTCACAATGATAGTGTTTTATGACATTCATTTACAAGGCACGGATTCCCATTCTCTCCTTAGCCTGTCCACTAACCTGTGCTTACATGCCAGCCAATCACAGCTATAAGCCATAGGGTGAAATCACAATAAAAGCCTAATGTGCCTATTACATGGATGTGCTGTGCATGAAGCAGTTTTATAGTTACAATAACAGGAAACCTTGACCTCTGCACAAGCTTGACCTCCTCTCATAGATGTGCAGCACGTATGTTGTGTGGAGCCGTGTGACCTTCTGTATTTTACTGATAAAAGGATTTGAATACATGCCTTGACACCTAGAATGAAGAGGCAAAGACTTTGTGTTCCTTGGTATTTGATGAAAGATTTATAATTCATACAATGCAGAATACAAAAATACTCTATAGATGTGTGTCGTGACCATGGATCTGTAATGTGACCTGGATAAGGCTTAAAATCAAATTGCTTGTGATCATCTGAAAGGGAACCTATAACCTTCTGTCAGGTGAGATTCTTTACTAATTTCCCAACATGAACTCAACCCTCAAAGGGCATAAACGTTAGCTTTGTTAGGTTTAGCCTCGCCCCACTCACACTCTAGATCCGCTCCAGGCCAATTCAGTGGACACTTTTAAGAAGCAGCTAAAGACACTCTTATTCAAAAAAGCTTTTAGTTGACTGGGTTGTTATTTCTCTGTATTTTATCCTGTTTTTATGTAAAGCATAATTTTTATCTGTGAAAAGCGCTATACAAATAAAATTTACGTACTTACTTACAGCCAGAGTTACACTAATTGGTCAGAACTGATCACGCAGAGCACATTTCTGTCGTCACACAGTGAATGGCACTGGGCATGTATTAAAGAAGTAATGCTGAACCAATAAGCTGTTTAGGTTTCATGCGCCAGTGAGCTCGGATCACTGAAACGCACTGAAATGGCCATCTTCGATTCATCTTCCACATCTCAATATACTTCTGGGGTCGTAACCATATTTCCCCAGAGTGTGGCGTTGATAAAAGTGGTTTATGTATGTCCTTGTGCATAGAGCAGAGTGCCATTACATCCTGCGCTCACGTGATATGTTTAGCTTGTCTGTCCCACCTGTAAAAACTGACTGGGGAAAGACGGCTTTTTCTTATGCTTCGAAGTGGAGATTGAGCGAACTGACAGGTGTTTTTACACAATGTAGAAAAATAAAGAGTGTGAATCTTTCAAAAATTGTCGGTGCCTTTAAATGTACATTTAGTGCTTAATTCCTTAAATTTATCTTAAAATGTAAGTAGTTTTTTTTTTTTTTTTTTTACTTTGTGCTGCTGTTATGTTTTTCACTTTGCCCCAGGTCACCCTTGAAAAAGAGGTTTCGATCTCAATGGGTTCTTACCTGGTTAAAGGTTAATAAAATATTAGAATAAATAAAATAAACAACAACAAAAAAAGTTCCTTAATGTTCTGAATAACAAAACAGAAGACTAAGATAACAAGATAAACATTTTTGTTCCCCATAGAAAATTGTGTCCTCTACATCTGACTCATCCTTCATTTGAGCTATTACAAGCTGCAATGAAACCACATCCATTGCCCAGGGATCCGAGCCATGAATCAGGAGCTGCATCAAGCACAGACGTCCAACTACGGACATTCCCAGCAGCCTCACATCCAAGTGCTAACCAGGCCCAACTCTACTTCTGAGATCAGACAAGACTGGGCATTCTAAAAACATATGGCTTTCTTGGAGTCGTGACAGCAAATCCAATTCATCTCCCATCACCTTTGTGGAATCTAAACAAGCAGAGGGTTGCCTTCTAGGTTCACCTTGGTTCCTAGAAAATAAAACCCACTGTAATACGTTAAGGATATTTTCATAGTTACTCTCTGCTTCACTACAAGATCCTAAATGGAGAACAAAAAGGGCAGTGTTGAGAGAGTTCAGCCGCCGCAGCCTGCCTCAGCCTGCCTCAGCCTGCCTCAGCCTCACACACATAATTGGATGGAGCAGCGCGCTCACAAGGGGGGTCCCATCTGGAGCTGTGTTTACTCTGTGTCCATCGCTGCTGCGTCTGTGTGGAGGAGAGCCTACATTACACGGCTCCAGCCTCAGGCCCAGGGCTACAACACTCCCATCCATCAGCCACACCGGAGGGGGCCTTTTAACAATGCTAACAGTCACCGAAAATAAACTGGGACTATATATTTATTTGAGCATTAGAGGGAATCAATAATCACTTATGGCGGGGCTCCTATTGCTCATGCTACAATTAAACTACGATTTTGTTAACTCAGCCTGGAGGATCAGTTGTCATCAGTTCTGCAGTGAAATGCAAAAAAAAAAAAAACAGCGCCAACATTCTTCATAAAAGAGTTATTTTTGGAAAGGACACAAAATATATAGAACACAATAGGGCTGCAACTAACGATTATTTTGGTAATTGATTAGTCTAGCATTGCCTTTTATTAATCGATTAGTTGTTTAGAACACGAAAGACCCTTGAATGTGAGAATTTGACGACATCCTGGAGGAGAATATTTACAGATGAACAAGGATTTTAATCAAAACTCACACAATATACATGATTCCTGTGTGTTTTTGTGTCATCTCTGTTCCATCTAAGTAATAAAAATTCTTTCAGTACATAAAATGTTTTGGAGTCTGTGGATAGACCAGTGAACGATTACTTGATTATTTAATTAGTTGACAACCATTTCTATAATTGATGACTTGAACACAACATGAATATGGATCCAGTTCTTTTGCACATATCGAGATGGTGCTCATAATCAGACTTACACTCAAAAATGTCATGGTTTAAAAAAAAAAAAAAAAAGTCAAGTGTATAGTGAAAGTTATCGTAATCCTAAACATTTTTATTAAAGTAGAACAAAGTAACTTTAGAGGGAGAGCTCCCCCTGCAGCTCTCTTGAGAAAATGCATTGCTTGAGAAAAGACGCCAAAGCCTTTTTCTTCCTTTTTATTGAAATAAGTATGTCATTACATACAAAAAACTTGTCTTCCGGTCGATGAGCAAATTTTGCAAGGTTGGTTTTCCGCCCAGAGACAACAGGAGGAGACGATGGTCGCTTCAAATGCCCTGAAAATACATTTCCTACTACACGGATTTACATGGACATTTAATAAGGTAAAAATTATCTGCTTTAAGAGGTTCAGCTTCAGGTTCAGGTTCAGGTTTATTTGTCTCCGACTGGAGAAGTTTAACTTGGAGGCAAGGTCCGTATCATAAATATAAATAGACATGACATAATACAAACAAACAAAAACACACGCAGGCTCAACACTGCACAGTCAACTTGTTCAACTTGTTAATTAATTTAATGGACTGAGGAATGAAGGAGTTTTTATATCTGTTGCTCTTACATAAAGGAATTCAAAATGTCCTTCCGGACTGCATGAGCTCATACTGACTGTAGAGCGCGTGAGTGGGATCTCTAATTATCAAAGAGGATGCACAGCCAAAATACATCCTATTGTACTGTGCCCTGATTTGCTGATTTGACGTTTTTTTTCAGAACTGCTCGGATTCACGTCCAGCTAAATGATACTCGACATGAGAACTAGAACTAGAAATATTCTCCAAAATATTTCCTCCTGGATTCAATTTTTCCTTTGTATTCTCCAGTGCTGAGCTGCACTTTCACCTCCATAATGACTGAATATGTTCTCTTTTATTGCCAGCTGGGTAATGTCTGGTCGCTGAATATTTTGGGGCCACATTAATACCCCAGAATACCCCACATACAGTTCATATCTTTTGTTTTTCTGCTTATTATTTCTCCCAAAAATACAAAACACATTCATATCAATGCCTCACAGAAACGCTCCCCTGCTATAAAAATGAATTTCTGAATTTCTCCCTAAAAAAAAAGCTATTGGCCACCCACTATGCCAGGCCATGCACACATTTCCACCTCAGCGACGCACACCAAACAACTTCTCTCCACACGGCAGGCACCATTTCCCGTGTGCCTAGATTTCCATCCGCATTCCCTTTTGCTTTCAAGTGAGAGTACTTCCCCATGTCTAACAGTGTGTCCGCCTCCCTCGGGGGTATGCACATCTCTCAGGCCCTCAGCGTATCCCATGATTCCTTTCACCACTCGTTGCTAAAGGTCAGATACCTACAGGCTCCATCAAGTGGGGAGGAGGATAAGTCACACCTCTCAGCCGAAAACAGCCCCATTCCAGCTGAAGGACATGTACGTTATATAACCATCAGTTCAAATGCGAAAGTGGAGCCCAAAACAGGGTCAAATATGAGCACATTTTCACTGGTAGTGCATGCATTGATCTAAATGTTGAAGAACATACAGCAATGCGGATGTTATTGTCTTTAGACACTTAGACATCCTTTATTGATACATGAGAAATTATTTGGGCACAGTAGCTCACATATGGCAATATATTAATGAGAAAAAGCAATATATTAACTAGATTGCCTGGCCAATAAAAAAGTTGCTACAAAAATTAAAGGTCAAAAGCTCTAATATTTAATTGAAATATATACGGCACACATTCACTATGCCATTGTTTCTAAGCTTCTAAAATAACAAAAGATTTATTTCCATCCTGTGTTCATTTTTCACCAATATCTTGTATTCCTGATGGGAGAGTGTGACCACTGCACAAAGCCTTCTCCAGCAGATTCCAAAGATTCTCACCGGCGTTCAGGATCTGTAGTCGATTCGTTTCTGCACTTTGCTTAGATGCTTTCTCTGCTTGATGCCAACAATTTGACTCTTCTCAAACTGACATCCTTTCCATGACCTCGGGATTTGTCTTTCCACATGGTTCTTACAGAAATGAGAAGCCACTCACTGCATCAGTCGGGTTTAAATACCCTGGTGCAGCTGAAAGACAATCACATGCAGCAATCATCCAACAGGAGGCTCGTACCTATTTGCTTAGTTGAATCTTTTCTGAGATTGAGACTTTTTTTGGTCAAGCAGTGTATATCGAAACCAGGCTATATACGAGATGAGGGATGAGTCCATAGTTAAGGAGATGCAGTGCAAAGATGAATATTGTGCTTTGACATTTGATTATCTCTGACATAAGAGTGAGTTGGTACAGTTTAATGGAGTATGGTGCGAATGTCGTCCTGTATCGATCACTTGAAAATTAGCGTCAATGTCACACCACATTCACACTACGCTGGTCGGTGAAGTGTCAAGCCTAAGGACACAACAACATTTTGAACTTCACTGCTGCCACACTATGCCACCTATAATAATACCACGAGTCTCCTATCCAAGTACAAACCAAGCCAAACCCTGCTTGGCTGAGCATACATGAGCAATAAAATATGAAGTACAGCATTTTTCTACAACTGTAACTGCAACTTGGAATCTTTCATAAAATAAATCCATCAGTTACACAAAATCAGTATGTAAAAGTAGATAATTTTCCTACGGCGACCCCATGCAACTGAACAAAAAGAGGAGTCATCTCTCTCTACTCAATTTGCCCCGTTATAAACCGCCAATAAGTAGGTCCCACTATAGCGGATCAATAGTGCTTTGTATAGGCTTTTATCTTGAAGTATGCATTCTTTTTCAAATCATTAGGGCGACATTAGTTCAAGTGTTTCATTACTAAGGCTTCACTTGTCTTGTAGAAGAATAAAGAAAATCACAGCAACAAACTTTCCTGCAAGATGTTGATGTCTTACTTAAACTTGCCTGAACTTAAATCTAAATGCTGATTGGACAGAAAAATATACAGAAATTGCTTTTAAAAAAGGCAAAAAAATTATAATTATTAAAAAAAAAAATAATAATAATAATAAGTATCATGGAGAGAATGAAATGAAGAAAAAAAAAGACTATTATTCATTTTCCAAATTCTGTTACAGCGTACCCCTGTGATCCTGTCTTTATGTCTCCTGCTGTTATCTGCCGCTCTTCGTCTTTAACCTTATGTGTTTTGAATTTCCTCCACCGTTGTGTCTGTTCACCACACTCATGCTTTATCATGCCGTACTCTTTTTTCCTAAATACCACCGTCGCATCTCAGCATCTCCAGTTCTCCTCTGTTTACTTGCTTTCTATCTCCTTCTCTCTGGCCCTGCAGCAAATTTCCCCACAGTCCACCTTTCCAACATCTAGTTTTCTCTCTATATCACTGTTGATCTACCTTTCATGCTGCGCTCCTACACGCTTTGATGCCCTCCCCCAGTGTTTTTGCACTATGTGTGTTATTTGTATCCCCAGCCTACCTGCCATGGAGAAGAGAAAAGAGGAGAAAGACATCCCGGTGCATAGAGCCCCACCCAAACTACTCAGTGATGCGGGGCAGTCACAGAGGCCACAGCAGATTATACTCAACTGAGCGAGTAGCCTCTCCCCACGCAGGCCCGTTCCCCGCAGACGTGGCTAATGCAACCTATTATCACCCAACCCCATGCTTTGTGCCTCAATGTATCTGTTCCACTCCATTTTGTCCCGTTATTTAAACTTACAAACTGTTACGGGATGAAAGGTCACCCCCACAAAAGTCACATAGTTCTTTGAATGTTTTACACCTTACAGCAAAATTGTCTATGATTACGCAGTCTTATCATTTTTATGGGCTTTGTATCAAGGTGATCTGTAACTAAATGATGTCTTTTTGTATGTACAGAATGTAATGGATGTGTACTATTGGATGTCCTTTTCATAAACATAATACGGACATAACATTTGAGAGCTTAAACCATATAATAAAGGTTTTCCTGTATCATAAGCGAACCCAGAGTTGGATTTGGATTGATTTGTGTGTTTGAATAATTCTGTATTATTCTGCACATTCATACAGCACAGCAAATGGACAATAGTAAAGGACGCATATTCTGTTACAGTGATTTTTTTGAGCTTTAAACCATGTTCCGTCATCAAAAACATACCTGAAGTAGCATTCAAACACACGTCCCGCTGAACTTCTGGGATTTTGACGTATTTTCAGACTTCATATCACTTATTCACATCAGAGAATCTTCCGCTTTTTAAGTCCTTAAATCATCTTGTTCTGGGCACTTCTGCCGACACAATTACTGCTGCAGCAAATCCGCACAATGACATCTTTTCAGCGCTAACTTCACTAGATTGTATATATATCATTGGCGCCATCTGCTGGCTGGATGCACTCAGTAAGTGTAATTTCATAGTGTCTGATAACACAGGTCATAGAATGAATAAGATACTTTTTCTTTTGAGATGGCAAATTTAAGGCACTCAAGAGAATGTTTAAAGCAACAGCAATAACAGCAATATGAAAAATGCAGAATCTTTTTCCTTTAAGTAGCAGGTTGTGTCTTCAGTGTTCAGTGGAGCACTAAAATCAGGCAGCAGAGTATACCATTTTAGAGACAAGACAAAAATGAAATAAACTTTGGAACTTCTTGGTACCACGTTTGACCATAAGAAATGAGAATATTTGAGCCTCCATGGACGGCTGGTGTGGAGCTGTGGGCCAGTTGGACAGGCCACCACATTTGACCTCTGATAACCACAGATAACCTCAGATGACCCTAAACCTGCGCTCTTTGTCTTACACAGTGAGCCTGGCATACAGTAGAGGACAAGGCCCTTTCTCTGCCCTAACAGATGGCCTGTATACATCTTCATAATGGACTCACCCTACTTAACCTATGCTGAACCGGATGCCTCTATGTCATGCTCCATCAACACACGAGGGACACAGTGTAAATTTAGGGAGGATCTATTTGTGAAAAGAAGACGCCCACTGCACAACAACTCTGACTGTTGTGTGGGCTTCACAATATCTGAAAAGGTGGATTCTAGTTTAATCACGTTGAGACATACAACATTACTTCTGTAGGTGTAATGTCACTTTACGTTGTTTTCAGTTTCTGTAATGCAACTCTTTGATGGATGGAAGAAGCTATTACTCTTGTATTCCTGTTCTTTTGGATTGAGTCCCAGTGAATCTTTTCTCCAGAACTGCTGTATTTAAAGGAGCTGTGTGAAATCAAATTGAATTGTTACAAAAAAGTTAATATTGCAATGTAATCATATTGTTTGGTCTTTTATTGATATATATTGTTACACCCCTATCTCTTCCTGCCAGACACGTGACCTGTACACTGCCCACAGCCATCTTGGTTCCAGTCCTATGTAAACAAATGCGAACTCCGAAGGAAATCTACATAAACTGTTCAAATAGCAGAACAGTCCTGATCTTTATTGTCAGCTGTGGGGCTGACATTTATGCTACAACAGGTTGCATCTTACAAAAGAACAGCTGCACTTTAAAATGCCTGTTATGGTGGGCTATGTTGTAGTTGTGTAAAAAATGCATTTAAATGATTAGCATTGGGGTAAAACATAATGGACTCGAAGAAATCTTCTAACATCTGAAACATGGCTTGTAAATGTCTTGAACCTTTCGATTGTATAGTAATAGTGCTGCTCTAAATATTTGTCATTCATGTGACTTGAACTTTTAGTGTTTACGTTGAGCAGTTAAAAGTCAGTGTAAAGCCTTTCAAAAGCCCCAATATCTGTGTCAAAAAAACAATACCTTTCACTCAACATCTGTCAACCATTTTTGCATTTATAAAAAGGCAAAACACAAAGAGTAAACACTTGTCCCTTCCCACAGAAGCAATATGTCACTGAGAGGCAGCAATTGAAATCTATTATTGATATGTGACTTTGTTTGAAATGTGTCCTTTGCAATTGACCCATTCTTCAGTGCTACAGGGAAAATCTGTCAGGAGTGGATTTTTTTGGCGTGACCGGGACCTTTGCTGGATGATTTTACCAATTGTCCATGTTTTGGTTGATGTGGAGTGTGAAACTAGACTGCCAGGAGAAGACCTAACCATACACGGGGAGAAACATGCAAACTCCTTCTACTATAAACCTTCATGCTGTGAGGTGAGAGTGTGCTAAACATTCTCCATGTCTATAAATGTCCACTTGTAGCCTGCGTTTCTATCTATATCATTACAGAGAGGAACATATCATGTCTAATTAGCAGTTGTTTCCCCACATGATTCCCTTATGAGCTCCTTTCGTGTGTAACCTGGACTGTTTGGTGAATGCTAAACCGTGAGCCACCCAAATGCAATGGTTGACTGGTTATGGATGACAAGCAGCAGACGGCAGACGCGTCCTGCCTGCCTTTCTTCTCTCTCTCTATCACCAACACAACATAAGACTTTCCCTCTTTGACGCTTATAAATGCTTCAGAGTCTTTCCTTCTTACATCCTGTCTGTTAGCCTGTCTCGTCCATCGCTGTTCCCAGTCACACACACAAACTCCAGGCCCAGAGCTTCAATCATTTCACTCCAAAATGAATCCATTCTGATTTGGTGCCATTTGGGCTCAGCTCAGTCCAGCTGCGTCACACCTGCCAGACTAACGCCACACGGCAAATGACTATTAATGGTACATTTGTATGAAGCATGCAAAGCGCTGTTTGGTGTCATATTTGAGAAGTATAGCCGTTGAAATTGCGTAAAACTATATGACAATTTGATAAAATATATAAATTCAAGGTGTGGTGTTATTGTTTGTAATGTAGCCCAGCATTTAGTCAATTGTGGCAGAGTGGTTCGCGCTCTTTGTTCTAAATGTCAATTCTCATTTCTGCCAGCGCCAGTCAATGTTCAGACGAGACACAAGATACTTTTTGCAACAGTGAAAAATATCTGAATTGATTGCTGGTAATCTGATTAATCCTAACCCAGTATGAAGACTTTCAATTGCCGGGAAATATTCTATCACCCTCTTTCTATCTTTATTAACCATCTACTGCTGTACTGCGAAGTGGGTTATGCATCCATGGCCCTGGGATCAGTCCTGCACCCCTCTTTGTCACTTTGTACTACCGCTGAACTTTTAGTTTTTATTTATCTGTTTTTGTATTTCTGTTCACAGTTATCTACAGAGATTATTCCAGGAACAGTGGCACCGTGCATTCATACAGACAGAGAGGAGAGAGAGAAGCTGATACTGACCCTGGCACTTCAAGGTCATCTCTAGAAAATGTCATGATTAGGAAACAAAAATAAAAGGTTTCTTCTTTCCTTTTTTTTGTGGACATCATTTTAAACGATCACAAAACAAAAATAATAATAATGCTCATCAAAAAGAAACACAGCATGTTGCCTACTGCAGTTTTTATTTTATGTGATTAGTCAGGTTCATTATTGTGAAATCATTTTTTTATACTTTCAGATTTGGACAGGAAATCAGTATGTCTGCATGTGTTTCCTTACCAAAAAAAGTACTGATTGAAATTCTGAGGGACCTGAGGAGCAGAGAGGCAGTGGCTCAGCGATGATTGACACAGTGATCCACACATCAGGCCTGTCATTATGGTATAGTTGTGCGGGCGTTAACGGTTGTCAGTCAAAACCACCAAAGACAATTTAGCGAGTTCACTGTGTGCCATGCAGTTAATTAATGCATAAGTACTGCTATTTGTGTGCTACTTGAAGTTTAGTAATTAACTTTTATATTCAACTAAAGATACACCAATGAATACATAAGGCATACTTTTTTGTCCTCTGCATTCGCTGGGTGACAGCACAGAGGAGCTTTTGCCTGGATCTTGAGTAGTCCTGAGCGAATGTGTGGCTGGAGAATTCACTGTACATGTAATACTCACTGTAAAAGCACTGTACCCATTTGACTCATGAGACTAACAGTTCAATCTCTTTTACCTCAGTACAGATATATTGTAAATGTAGGGTAAAAATAAGACCACTGTGTCCTATTCGCTCTAATTATATAGTGTTTTTATGGGCTGTGAGCAAGAACTTAATGCTGGCACTGATAGGAGGCTATATTAACCGACAAGTGGCATGGTAAGATGATAGAAATGTGGAGGTAAGTGAGGAATAAGTTTGGACCGCTGCAAAATGTATAAACTGAATAAGTTCTGTTTTTCGCGTTTTTGAGATGTCATGTACACCACTTTAAAATGTTTGTAAAAAGTCAAGGTACTTTATCACCAGCAATTTTAGAACTATTTTGTTGTATGCCCTTTAAGAATTGAAACATTCTGCGTATAAATGAGGAAGAAATGGAAGAAAATTATCACAGATTTGTTTCCTTTGTTAGAACATCTCCCGTTTATGGTAAACCCAAGTTAGATGGGCATAGGGTGGCTGTTTGCTTCAGTGTTTCCATGCCTCTGTCAGTTGTGATTGTGATTGGCTGGCTGACAGAATTCTGGAGCAGATGTACGCAGGATGGAGCTGATTGCAGATGCCAAATGCCGACTGGGGACAAGGAGAGGCCCGAGCAGCCGCTACTTCAGCCCAGTAATAATTTAAAGGCAACAGAGCCTCAAACCATACAGCGCAGCACACATTTAAATTATTTTCTCTGGGCAGCACTGTAACGTTGATGTGCTTCTTGAAAAACAGACAATGTTAACAGATTATGAAACGTGTTTACTGTCTTTAGGGTGCGTTTACACACTCACCGCATGAAAACTGGGACTAAACTAGGACTAAAATCAGAACTAAATTTACTAAACCTCAACTACAGCAGGACTCAAACTGGGGCTAAAACTGACCAAGTGTGAAAGCATCCTCAGTGCGATCGGTATGTGTTTGTTTGAGCTGATTCAATTACATGACAATAACACAATGTTGCATACAATGTTTATTATTTTTACTAATCGTTTTTATGTGTATTTATTCATATATCACTACAGCAGGAAATTAAACCTGGTAGTATGACCAGAGCCAAATGGACCTTGGACAGGATCTCATTCACATTTATAAGAAAACATCCACAAAACTAAATATTGCATTTGCTTGAGTCTTTGCTGCAATAACAAGTGGCCACCAGATGGACTTACACACACTGATACACTTGTTAAGCTTTTACTCATGTCTCCATCGCAAACACGTGTACAGTATGCCATGCAGCCTTGTACGTTTGCAATAACATGACAAACACTTTGAGACATCTGCTTCAACCGACAGAAGGAACTTGGATATCCACCTGTGCTAGTTATTCATCGCAACAAGATTTTTCTCCGCAGTTAAAAAATCTCTACACTGGATCGGGGTTTGTTTGATTTGCCGTGTGCTGTAATGCAAAACGGCTTCATTTCTGTTCGACTCGAGTGCTGAAGGTCAGTTTCAAGGCAACGCAGTGACATGTTTGAACTCCTATTAACGGCAGAAGGAAGCAACGGCCCTCAGTGGGAGTCCAAACGGGGGCACAGCGGGTGAGCTCAGAGCACCTTAAAGACACACCATGATTAGGCCTTGGTTCACACAGTGTCTTCATGTGACCTCTGCTGTTTCATCTCAGCGGTGCACATGCCTACAGTGGATTGTCCTCGTGCAACCCAGACGACCCTGTGATTTAAAGTTATTTTTTGTAATTTGTTTAAAGCTCTATGTCACAGGTTTGTTGTGAAACATAGAAAAAAAATATGATTTTATTTGCACTCAAAATCCCAAGACAGTGTGAAAATATTTACAGTGCAGGAAAAGGGATGCAGGCAGCATCTGGGCCTAGACCCCCCAATCTTTTTTATACACCCCCCCTCCCCTGGGCAAACCAATTATCAAATTATGGGGTTTCTGGAGAAAAAACAAATACCAACAAAATCAAAAGATACCTTTAAATCATTAAAAAATGAACTAAATAACCCTCCATATGGCTTTAACTTTAACTCAAATGTTTAAAAAAAATAACAAAATATACAAATAACTTTAAATGGTCCAGTCCTCTAATCACGTGGTGCCGACAAGCGCGCTACTTTGTGGGATTTCGAGCCGGACCAGGAAGTGCTCCGGTTTGGCCACGGAACGGGAGGACGGAGTGAAGACTGCTGCAGGTGAGTGCGGCGCGTAGGCGCCCAGTGTGCACCCTCGAACACTCTACAGCGGGGAAATAGAGTCCAGGTGGCGGGAAACAGTTTGTGGGGAGTGTGGGACCGTGGGTCAGATGTGTTCAGTTCGGTTCCGCAGAACATAGGAGCGCTCAGTGCGCGCTCCCGGCGCGGCACCTCGGGCCAAGAGAGCGCACCGGTCGGGAAATTAGAGCCGCTCCGTCACATTCTACATATACTTTCTATGTAAACATGCAAACTTAAATGCAGAAATGTATTTGAAATAGAGCATGGTTCTACCTTGAAATGTCAAAAATAATGGACATGCGTTTGTAAAATCAGGGCAAAGAACAACTATGATTAAACAAGAATTGATAAGCATATACGTTTTTGTTTTCTTTAGTATGCTGTGAGGCTTCAAGAGTGCATGAAATTTTTTTAAATTTTTAAATTTATTTATTTATTTTTTACAATTTTTGGCTCGTAGGCTTTATTAGACAGGATAGTGTGAAACGAAGAAGAGGACATAGCAGTAAGTTGTTGAGAGCCGGACTCAAACAAACTCACACAGTTGTTCACACAGTGGACAAGTGTTATCCACTCAGCCAACGAGCAGCACCTGAACATCCTTTTCAATCTGATGGAAATGGTTTGAGCAGCAACAGTTTAGACTCTCAGCAAATAAGTTCTGCTCAAAAGAAGAGTTATAACTGGAACTTACCTGCACTTGTTTACAAGTTTGGGTCAGTAAGTCCCATCTCATTAGTCATTAGCATTTAACTGGTTTGATTTGCAGCCAGTCGGTTAATTTATTATATTTTCAGCCAAACGTTTAATTTATAATGTACAGCTCTAACTCACTGGATCCAAATTTAAATTGGAATAATGAATGGCTTTTCATTTTCCTATTTTAATCTTTTTCATTTCTTTTCAGAATATGTATTGACGATTGTGTATCCACTTTCACGCATAATAAACTACACTGCATTCAATTCAGTGCAGCACTTGTAAACACACTCATTTATTGCTCTTCTATGTAAAGATGTTGCCCTTGCGCTCACCTGTACCACCTACAGTCCAGGTTTATACACGCTCTGGGCACCTGGGACTGCGTTTCCAGGCAGGAGGTGTAATGAAATGAAATCAGAGGTCTCAGTGGTGTTGTTTAACAGTTTGTATTTCAGAAAGAGAAAATACCACTGTATTCTGAAACAAGCCGTTTTCACTCGACAAAGAGTCAATTCTTGAAGAGCCTCTGGCACTTCAACGCAAGTGTTTTTAGATTAAATAGATGAACTAAATTAGGACACACTTATATTGTTGTTAACCTACGAGTATTTTCTGAGGTGCTTGCCTGGTACGCTATTATGAGTGGGTTTTTGAAGCAAGAATAATCAATACAATGAATACAAGAGGGAAAAATATGACCAAACATCAAGGCACATTTCTAATTGGTTTCTCTGACCCCACAACTCTGGAAATTCACCTTGATATAGCCTGCAGCAACTGAATCATTATTCAGTAGGCAGGTGTTTTTTTTCTTTTTTTTTTATCAATGTCTCTCAGATTTTTCTTGTCATTCAGTGGTGTTGGCCCTAAGGTGCAAGCATGGGAGAGTTGTTTTGCAGAAAAAATGATGTGTAACTCTATAAAACATCTCCACTAAAGGCTGAACAGAGGGCTGTTTCAGTGTCATTCATACATAAAGGAACAATTATGGTGGGAATTTTGACTGATGCGGACCAGGTCTAAAAGAAATAATAATCATCATTAAAATGTTTTTATTTAATTGTAAGCCATTATTTCAATCTCAAGCTTTCACGAACCAGTGTCTTAGTATTGGTCAGTTGTCACAACAAAAAACAACAATAAACCAAACTTTCTTTATTTCTTATTTGTTTTTATATTTCAACCTTTTAGGATGTACATGTACAGCAAAAGCTCTTTTATTATATATTATGTCAGCAAATCTTACCTATAGTTTACAGCTGCCTTGGAATGTCTGCAATTGTTACAGCTTCCTTCCCTCCACGTCATATCTGACACCACAGTACCACCGGAGACAATTAAATATCTATAGAAAGCACCATGAATACACTTTGGATGTCTGTCACTGCTCAGTATATTCTTGTGCTGAATGCCTATGGACATTGCGGAGTACAGCGCTGAAAACTATTTTCCCCTCTTTTCTTTTCTTCTCCAAATGTCCTTGTTCTGTCATATAATTATTCTACCTACCATTGTTATGCTGATGACACACAGGCAACCTTTCCGTTCCCTCTGGCGGTACACAGCGCGCAGTATTCATTTGTGCGTGCCACATTGACATCTTGGTATGGATGCCTGCCCACCACCTCAAGCTTCAGCCTTGACAAGTGCTGAACTCAAGGCTCTAAACTGACCCCTCTCGCTCTCCCCTCATCACAGCTAACAACACTACAGTGACCCCTGCCGCCCGTCAACAATTTCCTGCTCCAATCTTGACAACCATCTGTCATTGCTCAAGCAATCAACATTGCTGCTACAAGTCAGAGATGACAGCATATGTGTGTGTGTGTATATATATATCTATATATCTATATATAGATATACATACATACATATATCTCAGTATGGGGTTTTTGTAACAAAATTATGTCCAGTAGGTGGTCCAAAGTCACTGGGATAGGCTCCAGTCACCCGGGAACGGGAATAAGCGGTAGAAAAAAAAATGAATGAATGAATATATATATAAAAAAAAAAATTCCCTGCTCACCCTCCGCGGGTGGTCACATCCATCTCTGAGCTCGGGTCCTCTACCAGAGGCCAGGGAGCTTGAGGGTTCGGCGCAGTATCTTAGCTGTTCCTAGCACTGCGCTCTTCTGGACTGAGATGTCTGATGTTCCTCCAGGGATCTGTTGTAGCCACTCCTCCAGTTTGGGGGTCACTGCCCCAAGTGCTCCGATCACCACGGGCACCACCTTGGCCTTCACCTTCCAGGCCTTCTCCAGCTCTTCTCTAAGCCCTTGGTATTTCTCCAGTTTCTCATGTTCCTTTCTCCTGATGTTGCCATCACTTGGTATCGCCACATCACAACGGCCTTCCTCTGCTCTTTATCCACCACCACGATGTCTGGTTGGTTTGCCATTACCATTCTGTCAGTCTGTATCTGGAAGTCCCACAGGATCTTCGCTCGGTCATTCTCTACCACCTTTGGAGGTGTTTCCCACTTTGACCTTGGGGTTTCCAGTCCGTACTCCGCACAGATGTTTCTGTACACTATACCAGCCACTTGGTTGTGGCGTTCCATGTATGCTTTCCCTGCCAGCATCTTACACCCTGCAGTTATGTGTTGGACTGTCTCAGGAGCTTCTTTGCACAGCCTACACCGTGGGTCTTGTCTGGTGTGGTAGATCTGGGCCTCTATCGCTCTGGTGCTCAGGGCCTGTTCCTGTGCAGCCATGATGAGTGCCTCTGTGCTGTCCTTTAGTCCGGCCCGCTCTAGCCACTGGTAGGATTTCTTGATATCAGCCACTTCAGTTATGTTCCGGTGGTACATCCCATGTAGGGGCTTGTCCTCCCATGATGGTCCCTCCTCCGGCACCTCACCTTCTGTTCCCCATTGCCTGAGACATTCACTGAGCACATCATCATCTGGGGCCTTATCCTTGATGTACTTGTGGATCTTGGATGTTTCATCCTGGATAGTGGCTCTCACGCTCACTAGTCCACGGCCTCCTTCCCTACGGCTAGTGTACAGTCTCAGGGTGCTGGATTTGGGATGGAACCCTCCATGCATGGTCAGGAGCTTTCGTGTCTTAACGTCTGTATCTCTTCCTTTGGCCATCTTATTATGCCTGCAGGGTATCTGATCACTGGCAGGGCGTAGCTGTTTATCGCCCGGGACTTGTTCTTGCCATTGAGCTGGCTTCTTAGGACTTGCCTTACTCGCTGGAGGTATTTGGCAGTTGCTGCTTTCCTCGTTGCCCCTTCGAGGTTGCCATTTGCCTGTGGTATTCCAAGGTATTTGTACCCATCCTCAATGTCTGCTATTGTTCCCTCTGGGAGTGAGACCCCTTCTTTGTGGACTACCTTCCCTCTCTTTGTTACCATCCGACTGCACTTTTCCAGCCCGAATGACATCCTGATATCAGTGCTGTAGATCCTGGTCGTGTGGATCAGTGAGTCGATGTCTCGCTCACTCTTAGCATACAGCTTGATGTCATCCATGTAGAGGAGGTGACTGACGGTGGCCCCATTCCTGAGTCGGTATCCATAGCCAGTCTTGTTGATTATCTGGCTGAGGGGG
Source organism: Rhinogobius similis (assembly GCA_019453435.1). NCBI lineage: Eukaryota > Metazoa > Chordata > Actinopteri > Gobiiformes > Gobiidae > Rhinogobius > Rhinogobius similis. The sequence goes on along the minus strand of CM033621.1, from coordinate 31,002,884 downwards.
TTCAGACCTATACAGAACAGCAGTGGGGACAGTGCATCTCCTTGGTATATGCCACATCTGATGGTCACTTGTGCAAGTGGCTTGCCATTGGCCTCCAGGGTGGTAGCAGTTATGGGCTGGACTGTCTCTGGAGCTTCTTCTGGGCCTCTATCACTGTAGTTCTCAGGGCCTGCTCCTGTGCAGCCGTGATGAGTGCCTCTGCGACAGTAAGTGAACATCCAAAAAACCAACAAGTCCTCCAAATCAAAATGGTTGTTTGTTTAGATCCCAAAAAGACAACCAATCAAGACATATGGACATATGCTAAAACAGCGCCCCTGCAGGTCATGCCTAAATCACACTCATTTTTAGCCAATGGATTCCTTTCCTGAACAGTTTTGGAATGATCTTCAGCTTTATCAAAACTAGTATACCACATTGTTTAATAGAGAAAGCACTATTATTTTGTGTTGAACATTTTGAACCCCTAATCCTTAACCTAAAAAGAGAGAATTTTTAAGAGTGTGGTATTGAAATCTATATTGAGAATCAAGCATATTCCTTAGTATTGAAATCGAGTTTGAGATTTTAGTTTCGCGACAACACTATTTGTGCCAAAGGTGAATTATATATTTTTTATACCACACCCCATCTGTATAAGCAGATGTTTATGGCTGGTTGCTCACCCATTGTTGGTGCTCCTTCTCATGGCTCAGCAGCTCCGGTCTGATATCTTCAGTTTGGGGGTCAGTGAGAGTTGAAAGCCTTCTGCTGCATCCGGGCCTGGACTCAAACAATCCTCCATTTACCTTTTGCCCTGCAGCGATAAGAGAAAGGGAATGAGGTCAAAGCCAAGACTCGAGCGCAGGACTAAATGGAACATGTGCAACAGAAAACAGAAAGATGCAAGGCTATAGTGGGAATGACTGACAAGGTTATGATACTTTTATTTATTTATATAAATGGCTAGTTTCTTCACTGTAGCAATATGCAATTAAGTATTTAAAGTACATTTCTTTTTTTATAGTCTCCCAATAAAAACAACATTTAAAATATATAGTCTACAAATAAATGTGGCTAGTTTGGTGGGGTTCTCTTTACATATTGTAGCATTTTCAGTTTTTTCATTTGTGCATTGTGTTTCTGTAACCGGGTTAGTTGAGCAGATAGGAAACATTATTGCCGATAACAGCAGTACATAGGCCACTGTATACGTGGCTCTGTGTTTGTGCTTCATGCTATCTGTTTAGCGGCAGACTTTTATGAGAGATACTACTGCCCACACACTTCAATTCTCTGCAAGGACACTGTGGAGTTAGTAACAGTTTATCGGCCTGTTTTGCACCGCAGCTTCTTTTGGAGTGAAGCTGTATACTGTCTTCATCTGACACATGAACGGAATAAAGCCTCAGATGAATCCTGAGCAGATAGATATTCCTGTATGCCACCGGGTGACACTTGATAGCTCCAAAGACAGGGCAGCAGCAGTCTGCCCAAAGTGTGATTGATGGTTGAAAACCCTTCACACTTCAGTTGTTGAGTTCTTGGGCAAGACACTGTGGATTGTGCAACTAGAATGTGATGTCATACTGTCAGATTGAGGCAAAAGCAAGATTTCCTTATTGGTTATATTGTACTTTCTTATAAAATAACAAAACAAATTCCACCTAAGTTTTCCCCCCATGTGTTTTGAATATTATTCGCCTATAAAACGTGACGACATCTGAAATAACACACAGAACTTACACACAAGTCTGAAAACATTTTATCCTGAATGTCGACTCCAGTCTGAAGTAAACCTCACAAAATATTCTGCGGCGTATTCACCTCATTCCAGAAGTTGTCGTGGACGCCACGATCTTCTTTCTGGTTGCATTAGTTTATATGGGGCAGGTGAACAGCAAATATGTTCTACACAAACTACAAAGCAGTTTTCTGGACACCAAGGAAATCGGTAGATTGTTGATTTGTTGTTGCATGTGTACATTTTACATTTTACACAAAACCATCTACTTTATGTAATATTTTTGCGGGGAGAATTTCCCCTTGACCACCACTTGCGTGAACCATGTTTGATATAATTCTAGATACAGACTGGTGTTGTACTGTTAGTTAATGGTGGGACATGGTTTTGTCACAATGCAATGAAATGTATGTATGTATACTCTTTATGGTCAGTTCCAAACCCTAATATCATCTCATGTGCTCTGAGGAGATGATTTTCTGCTTTCGTGAACCTGGAAGGAAAAAAAACAAAACACGCAAGGGATGTCCATTTGAAATATGAATTCAGTCCCATGTCCTTTTCATCAATCTGCTTTTAAGACATCCCAAGACGTTCAGATAACATGCCCAAGTGCACACAGCGAACTTATTACAGCTCCATCACCTCACTCCCGTTTGGTAGCTCTAAGTGTTATTTCTTTAATACGGTTGCACACTTCGGCTGACACCTCTGCAGTGGGACGCAGTCATGTGAGAAGGTGTGTACAATTAAAATAGGAGCTGGCAAATTTGAGTAGCACTTTATGAGATGGATAGGGTACTGGTTTTGAAGGAGAGAGAGATGCTCTTATTTCTGTTATGTTTTTGTATAATTTCCAAGTATAAAGAACAACAACAATGATTCTTTGTGACTTTCCACTGTTAATTTTAGCTTGTAAGATGAATAAACAAGCATCCGTGCATAAGGTTACATGGATGTTTACTGAATAGAAGACAAGTTGTTCCATGTTAAGGGTGATTTATGTTTTAATTACTGTAAGTATTATACTTTTCAGTTAGAATCAGTCCTATCCATTTCATATAATAGTACATACTGAAACAATTCCCATAATTATGCTGCATTACACATACATAAGCAAACAATTTTCTGAACAGCAGATAACAATTCCAGTTTGGTGGACATTTTTTTTTTTACAAAAAGGGGTACTGTTACCTAGAAGAAATTATTATAAACATAAGGTACAAACTTACAAGCTTACTACACGTCACAGAGAACAACTTCTGAGGCACATCATACAGGGTTTTAATACTGGGCTTGGAAGGACCCATCGCACTGTGTTAAAAAGACTTCAATTAAGAACATATTACTTTAATTTGAGTAGATTCGAGATGTCAAGTAAAGTTATCTACCTTTGAAACAATATTTTAAAAAAAATTTCTCATACAATCTCATGCAGCTTTCTTCAAGTTTTGCATAGAATTTTTTTTAATTTTAAGTTGGAAAGATATTGTTCCATTGGTACGCAACGATTTTACTTGTCTAGTTAATGTAAGTTGCCTGGATATTACTTTTTGTCGAGAGTTCCAATTGTAGACACACACTCCCAGTCTACAGTGAAGATGAACCCATAGCTGCACGATGAGGTGCTCCCCAGTCGAACCAGAGAATGTCTGCCAAGCCACGCAATAAATCTGAATGGATTATTGTAGTTTTCATATCTGCTACACTAGTACGGGCATGACAACAAACACATACCAAGTGACCAGCACCTGAAAGTAGGGCCAGAAAACTAACAACAAAGAGTATCCTTTCATAGATTGGTGTCAGACTCTCACATAAATAATAATAGTCTGAAATGATCACTACCGTTGCTACCTTGTTTGAGTTAATAATCTGTGAGTGAGCATAAAACACACTCCTTGTTGCTGTGATGTTATTGGGTTTGAGACACAAGTGGGTTTTATTGTCAAAAGAAATCAAGCAGAGACAATTCACGAGCTGAAATAGTGGCAAGGTAAAGAATGTTGTGGTTGTAGAAGTGTAGTTTTAAAGAAAAATAAAATAGCAAAAACCCAAAATAACAATGTAGTCACATGTTAGATGACTATATTGTTTTCATAAGTGATATTGTTTAGTTTGTTTGTTTTTACTGCTTCCTATGAGTCAATGTGACACCAAGCAATACAAAAAGCAATACATTTGGTTCCAAGACACTCTAATTTCTTGTAGCAGCACTGTGTCTGGCAGCATCAGAAGTGGTTATTTCTCCTCGTGTGTCCAAACTAAAACAAGCGTCGACCAAATCAAGAGCGTTCCCGAGAAAAGAGGGGGCTGGAGACTGGAACTGATTTCATGTAATAGACGGTGCAGAATGGAGTCAGCTTGGTCTGTCACAGCAGTATTGTTTTTATGCTATAGAAACCACACCAGAAACAACATTTACATCTATTTTCAACTGTTTAAGTATTTATTATATAGTTCATTTTATAGGGCATAAATTGGTTTGTTACTCATGCTTGCTTAGCATAATATAATATAATATTATTTTATTAATGTATAGATACTGTATCTGCATGTGATATTTTTGTCCGTGCATGTTTTATATATTATATTGTCTTAATGGGACAGTTATCCATTTGCTAAATTCTCTTGAACATTGTTTATTTAAACTGCTTTCTACAATTGTTGAGATTTTGGACACTACAAAAATAAACTAAATGGAATTAATAAAGATTTGTTTGCTCAATTTTGCTTGCTACTCTACTCTACACTCAGTTCAGCCCTAAATGGAACAATTCAGTATGCACATGTTCTATCCAGATGTGGAGCAACCAAGGAGAGGCAAAATAAAAGCAGCACACACAGTAGTTTTAGTGCAAGTAGTAGAAGTAGCAGCTACAACAAAACTGTACTGTATTGTATTCATTTCGATTTTCAAAAGAGTACACAAATAACTAAAAGTGGTCATTTTCACTGCTAGATTTATTGACCTAAAAGGTTTTGGTCAAATGCTGCAAATGGTCAATGGAAACTGAGGTGAACAATAATGCAAACTGGCCTCAGGTGCTGATGAGGAAAATATGTGTAAAGACATAAGTTCTTCCTGCTGTTTTCAAAGATGCATTCAAATGTGTAACAACTGCGTATTGTTTAGAGCCTGATGTAGTTGAAAGTTTGAGCATTCGCATTTGCCTGGAGGCATGCAGAAAAACACGGGCTGCTGCAGAGAGTGTCCAGACGAACTCTGACTCCACGGTAAAGCAGATGGTTCTTAATAATGCCCTCCCTCGGCGCCATGCCCCCCAGCAACAACCACTCACACAACGCCACAACCAGCCAGCACACAAAGAGTTTAGTGTGTTGCCAGTTGTATAGATTCCCTGCCAAATTGGCCTTTTGTAAAAATTCACTCATGGATAAAAGTCATAAAGTTGAAGGTCGCAATTTCTGGGTGTCTGCTTTTACACGATAGTGCTGTAAATGTTTAGCAGATGGGAGAAAAAGCAACAGAAAAGATATGACAGCACATTGACACAGAGTCAAATATCTGGCATCCCAAGGACGGTGCTCACGATGCATTCCTGAGACGAGGCCGTGGCACACTGCTGTTAGGGCTCGCTCTGCACAAAGCACCACAAGAATCCAAAGTGCAAAGACCAAACGGCAAACCGATGGAGAGCATGAGCAATCACCCACCACTAAAACACACTCCGCACACACAGGACCTCACCAGCCCTCCAACCCTGTTTAACAAGTCAGCCCACTTTAGATGCCATGGAGGGATTCCAGCACGTGAGGAACCAGTTTACTGCTGACTGTGAGCAGGCAGGGGTTTGCAAATTTGAATTTATGGGTTAAAAAAACTATGTCAGAGAGTTTATGTTGAAATTAACTTATTTTAAGGGCAATTGCAGGTTATGATGGATAAAAACGACCTTGCAGCACACTCAATATTTATTTTGTTTTGACTGCAGAATAGGGTTGCAACAAGTAATCAATTAAAGGTCCTGTACCTGAGTTTTATTGTTTTGAAACGTGAAAAACAGAACTAGTTGATGTTAAAGTCTTTCCATCAGTCACATGTATCTCTCACTTGCAGTCCCAGCATCATAAATATTCACCTCCATGAGTTTAGAAGCACTTTTCACCAATCTGAGCCCAGAGAGCTAAAGCTAACAAACATTAGCATGCTAACAGCACACTTCCTGCTTCTTGTTGAATAAAACACTGTATAAACAGCTGCAGAGAAAACATTGTGGTCTCATTTTCACCTGAAAAGATGCTTTTATATCTCTGCTGGGATTTTACTTTATTACATGCAAAAAATTGGAAACATGGACTAGTTCAATTTTTCCTGTTTCACATCAGTAAAAATCAGGTACAGCCCCTTTAATCATAACAGTAGACTATAGAAAATAATTGTAATTCTATTTTGATAACCACAAACATCTAAAACACATACAACGTGACATTTTTAAAAACTGCAGTGGCATTATTAATTCAAACAGTGAAAAAACAAGAAACAATTTCCATTAATAATATGCTTTTGTTTTTTTTTGTCAAACTTTTTCAGCGACTCTGTAGTTCCTCAGCCTTCAGTCAGTGTTTCAACCTTGATTTGTTTGAAAATGTATTTAAAATGTCTCAATTTGCAAAGGATAAAAATCATTTGACTAGTCCACAAAATAATCGCAGACCAGTCTACAGATAATAATGTGGCACTGTGATTTTATTCTTTAAATGAATGGGTTTTCCACAATGACTCATCTACCTCACCTTGCAGTAATATTTTAATCCTGAACCAAATCTATTTATCAGGTGTGGGACCAGCGCAACCAGAATAAATTCATTTTGCACTTGTTTATTTTGCGTATCTTGTTTATGTCAACCTATTTACCATTTAGCACTATACTTCACAAAAATCTCACGTATTGTTTCAACCGAGTCCAGCATCTCTAGCAGCCCTGCTTTGTGAAATGTAAATTGGCACTGACTGGTGAGCAGTATTAATGACCAGGCAGGATATAACCAGGAGCGCTTTGGACACCGAGGACCACATTATCTAGCATAATAAACTGCTCCAACTCAAGGTTAAACTCAAATATAGCTTTGAATGAGAGACCCTTTGGTAGCCCCCCTCATTTACATATACAGACCCTTCTCCTGCCTATCTAGTTAGTCTGCCAAACGCTGTCCCGGAGCTACGGAGCGCTCCCATGTGTTGATGCTGAGGAGCAGGAATCCATCACGGCAGCTGCTGGAGAAGGACATTTCCAAACGTTCTTCAAGTGACTCCGTGTCCCTTTCAAATGCTTTGACTAATGTTTCTATTAATTATTGTATGTCGCATGGCTGACATTTAGAGATAGGAGGACATGATGGTGGTCCACACAGGAGCTGTAAGTGTATTAAACATTTAAATCAAATATGTATGAGAGAAAAGTAGTCTTTGACAGTGCGCCTCCAGCTCGTCGGTCCTGAGAGGAGGGGTGCATGTGGTGAATGTAGTTTTGTAATGTTATGAAGCTTTTATCAGAAAGTGCCTCTAGCAGAAGCAATTTGAATGAAGGTTTTAAAGTGTTGTCAAAGACTGCAAACAAATTTCCTAAAATATTCACGGCTTTGAGGGCAGGCTTTTTGTTACGGTACCAACCACAGCAATGGGGACTTATTTTTCTTTGTCAGGTTATAATGTATAATTATGACTAATTCTACATTACAAGTATTATGGTTGCATTTGCGGTGACAGTGGCTCAAGTTGGATGTTGGTCTCCTTCTAATAAAAAGTTGATGGTGGTTATTCCCAAAACATTCCAAGTGTGAATGTGGAATGATCTGAAGTGGTTGTAGTGGTAGTTGTAGTTGCTAAAGGTTAAAATAAGGACTGATATAATACATAACTTTCAAGAGTAAAAGTCATTTTTGATTTACTCTTACATGATTATACGGCATTACTTTCTAATCCGGACACTTTGGCCCTGTCTCGGGTCATTAAACCACTGACTTGAGACATGAACAACTGCTTTTATTTTTTTTACTCAAGTTTTATTCTACTTTTCAGGGCAGTGTTCACAACATTAACACTATAATGATACAATACATATAATATTTCCACAGCACCATTGAAACACATAGTGAGCATGACTTTGTGGAGATTGAATTGACCTCAGCTTAAATCTGGCCTACGGCTCTGAATTGGTCACAGCCTTGACTCTGATACAATACATTAACCTCAAACTGATGCTGAGAAAGTTTTTTTTTTTTTAATTATCATTATTGAAGAAATGCACAAAACAAATGTAGGAATTGCATTATTGGCATGGAAATGAACTCCTGCATGTAAAAAAGACACCATCTGGCCTGTGCAACATCTGCTTCCCCTGGGGTGGCAGGGACCGACAAAGCTTCATTGCTCCTATGGATAACACGAGATTATGATTCAATAAATACATTAACCATTCAGTCACTTCCAATTAACTCATGCTTTAAATGCGTTATGAGTATCTGTAACCTTCAGCTGCTGTGCATTACCAAGTCTCAATCCATTTCAAGTGCCGATAAACCTCTCCTTTGCCGCTCATAATGTCTTAAAATGCAATACTCATTATCATTATATAAGTTGTAAAATCTTAATAAAATCAGGGCTGACCAAAAACCTCCCATAGCAGTTTATTGACACTAGAACTTTTAACATTTTATGCTACAAATGTGCACACTTATACAGAATACCGAGCATTTTATCGGTGTAATTTTTGTATAATTATTTTTGCTTACGTTCAGTCAGAGATAATGGTTAATAAGTCATAAATACAGATAATACAGATGACTTCTTGTGCCCCAGGTCTGTTTTATGCAGTGAGGACATAATACTTTTTGAAGACCGAGCGGTGAACACGAGACTGTCTCAAGGCAAAACAGCTGCATCGGTTTCATCTCAGCTGCGTTTAATGCACGGTTGAGAACTTGTCTTACTTCTCAAACAGCTATCATTTGCATTTATTTCAAATTCATTGTCTCTTCAAGGCTAAATGCAAAAGCTACTGGGAGAATGTAACATATTTTGGAAGCAGTTGAGGAATTGGACTTTCTTGATTAAATGGTGAATACACACAGAGCCACATCTTCTAATAAGATAAGAAAAATAACAGTTTTTCTGTCCCACAATGATGAAATGTTAGTGTTGTAACGAAAAGTACAAGAGCAACAGAAGAATTCAAATATACTGAACAAATAAGGGGGGTGAGACTCAATGAACTACTGTGTACTTGGACCCCAGGAACAGGCTGTGGTGGAAGAAGAAGAACATTTTGTTACTTAAAGGTCCCATAACATGCAAAATCGACTTTTCAGAGGTTTTAACCTTCCTACAGTGCTATTTGGGCCTCGTATGTGTGCCCAAAGTGGTTTTTTGATTGATTCCCGCATGCTTTCGCTAGAGAACTGTCTTTTCCGTCCCCCTCGGCTGAGCAGGCAGACGGGGGCTCCTCACTAAGATGACGCGCTTCACAAGGATGACGCGGTGTTTAAGCCACGCCTCCGGGAAGCGCGCAGCCACAGAATAAAAACAGCTAATGCTAATGCTACACAGTAATTACACGATGGATACGACAGATCGAAGAGTTAGCTTGTTATTTACCAAACGGCAACGTCCGTCGTCGAGGTACTGGAGCACGTCAAACTCCAGGTCAGATCCAGGACGTAGGACTTAGCACGACGCACCGTCAGGACGGATAAAATGTTTATTCCCGTGTTTGTGTATCGCTGTTTACCGGAGCACACGGCGCATGCGCACTATCTCCGCTCTAGGCTTCGGCACGAGTTGGGTGGGGGAGGCGCGTGAGTTGGGCGGGGGAGGCAGCCTGCTCTCTGTTCGGGGGGGTCAGATCTCAGAGTGAGCCGTTTGCTTTTGCAAGGAGGGGGGCCAGTCCAAGAAATGGGTGGGAAACTGTTATGTTATGGATATTGCACAACGCAAAATTTTATCAACAAAGCCCTTAGAATAGACTGTGTAAAGGGCAAAATAGCAGAATATGGGACCTTTAAAGTGTGTGTGACAGGTTTTTATGATTTTCTACTTTTGACTTTATTCAGTGTATTAATACCTCTTATAAATATAAATTATAGTTTTACACCAATCAGGTCGCTGTTTGTGGAGAAAAGTTGAAAAATATGTTGAAAATTCCAGGAAGTAAACAAAGCGATGACATCACACTAGGGAGCCAAAGGTTAAGCATAATGTACACAAAATAAACTACTTTTTTGACCCTTTAAACATGGATTCAACAAAATAAAGGCGTTCACGTGTATTTTCTTTGTCAAATAAAAGAATCTGTGACATTAGAGGAGTTTTGGCCTAGTGTGCAGGATGGTTGCTCTGGTAATTTCCCAGTGTGATGTCATCATTCACAACCAGGAAGTAAAATTGGAAACCTACAAAAATTACTAAACCGGGGTAAATTTGAGAATTTTAAATATATATTACCTGCATTTTAGTTAAATGAGTCGTCCAACCTGTCATAGGCTCTTTAAGTAAAAGTGAAGATACATGAGCAAAAATATAATTTAATAATTAAAAGTAAATGTAGCGCATAAAAAATTACCTTAAGAAAAGGTTGTGAAGTACCGATTTAACAATTGGCAACTGTTTGATATTTTTACATTCTTGACTTGCAGTTAGTAAAGAAATTTAGAAAATAAAAGTTTAAAATTACAGGAAGTAGTGCTGAGTTCTATAACAGAATAATGGAAGCTGTTATCAGGTATTATTACTTGTCAAATCATAACTATTGTGTAATTTATGTGGATTTTGGCCCTTGTTTTCAAAATGGTTGCTAGGTAGCAGTACAAGGTAACAGGGTACCTTTACCCGTGTCCAACCAGGAAGTACAATTAGAAACTTTACAAAAACTGGGGACAAATAGGCCAAATTTAGTAAAAATCTTAAATATAATCATGTTCACTACGTTTTAGAGAAATGTGTCGTCTAACATATAGAAGAGTAAAACGTAAAACTTCCCACAGGTTTTAAGAACTGTTCAAGTGTTACATTTTGTTATTTTCAAAAATAGTTGTGCTGATTCTTGGTGAACAGAAGTAATTCAAATCATTTTTCCAGATAATTTAATGTTTCTATTTTTGTTGCTTGAAATCAAAACCTCTATGCAGCATGTCACCATGAACGGGTTGAACGCTAAACATAACTCCTCAAGATTGAGAAAAGTACTGTTTACTCAGTCCAGTTGAAAAAAGTAGAGGAGTAGAAAGTACACATTCCTTCTGTTAAATATAGTCAAATCATTAGTGAAAATGACCTAAGTAAAGTACAGATACCTAACACTTTTAGTTTTAGTTTAATTTAGTTGATTAGGTTTGTTGGAGAAAACATCATACCAATTAATTTTAAAAACACAATATATAAATGCTGTCATCTCATGTATTGGTGTCTTTTAAGTGAAAATATTGTGCGATATGAACATGTGATTAGAACAGTGTGGTAAATGAATAAGAATGACCTGCGGGCACATGCTTAGAAAAGTGTTAATTTATGGGTGAGACTCTCTAATTGGAGACAAATTTAATTTCTTGTCATTTTAAAACGTGTTATAGCCACTTTCTTGGTAACGATTCACTTAGCACGAACCTACATCCAGAACAACTATGTCACTCCACATTGAAAGCTTGTTGTCCTGATATTTAATTGTATTCATGCACAGTTTGTTACAAGGGTACTCACTCACACCTCTTTATGAAGTTTTCGCGTGGCCAAATGTCTGAGATACCCTTTGAAGGTCAGGATAAACAAGGGGTCGAGCAATTCAGCAATGCAAAACAATACCACCTGCCAGGCCAATGGAAATAACAAAACCTCATCCACATTGCATTATATTAGTGTGAATTCATTGAAACTACAGTGCACAACATGAACACACTCTTTTCTAAATGAGCTTCTGTCTCAGCGTGTTCTCCGTAGGTGCGCCATCAACTAGGAAACAGCCCCGAGGAAAAAACACCAGGAGATAAATTGGCTTCCAAAAGATTGCATGGGGAAAAAATAGCTAAAATAGCTAATGATTATTTCAGTATTTGTCCAGTTTCCGGTGTCATAATTAGAAATGCCAGCCTGCCAATCCTAATATGTCGTCTTTGTGCCCAATGAATGTGCATGTGGCCAATGTTTGCATAGTGGACTGGTTATGTTTTCAAATGCCAAGGCTTTTGCAGTTGGAAACTCAAACGTATTGATTTAAACAGATTTGTTCACTAAATCAAGAGCTGTGTTAGATCAGCTGGTAGTCACTGATGGTGTTTGTTCTTGAAAAAAAATAAGGATCTGGATTTGTCTAATGATATTGGCAAAAGTAATATGCAGCATATTTAAACTATAAACTAAAAACTAAACTTTGAAGATAGGAGCAGAGACATTTGTGGATTTTAATTATTAGCACTTGTGTAATTGATTCACTACATGACTACAATTGTACTCAAGTAGAAGTACAAGTATTTAAAATCTACCAAAAAAGTAGAAGTACACAATTACTTAAGTACTCTAACTTGAGAATTTGTAATTTGTTACTTTCCAACCCTGGAATGTGTGAGTAAACTTAACTCAGGAACCCTAAAGGCGAGAGAGAAAGCTTTCTCTCCTTATCAGGTTTAAAGTTTAATATGATACACCCATTGTTGTCTCTTTTCTCCAGAGACCATCCAATCATGATCCAGCAGGTCAAGTTAAAATAATTTCATTGCTAATGAAAATGACTGATCTTAATAAGCAACAATGAATTTACTTTTAGATTTTTTTTTTTAAGACATTTTAGAAAATGCCAAAAAGTCATTGGCTTTCAGCAGCATAATTAAACACCCTGAAGTTCTGTTATTTTTTACTATCTCTTTTAACCAAGATGGAGATAACATGCTGTCTTCAATGTGTCCTCGCTGATCTTAAATGAGAGAGTACACTTCCAGACAGATGTTGCGTGATCAGAGTACACTGTATGCAAAGTGCTCCAAGTATTCAGGTTCAGGTCCTTTTACAATCACAGAACTCCGGATGTGTTTATGTAGTTCAGAAGATTTGGGTCACAACCCTCCAATAGAAGTTCTGTGTTTACATACATTTAAAAATGCTGTTCAGATGTAAACATAGTTAGTCTCAGCAGTAACTTGCTGTTGCCTGATGTTGCAGAATTATTGGTGTGATGCAAAGATATGAAATATGAAGAACTGTTTTCATAACTATACGTTGATAAACAGACAAGCATGGATGTTAAAGGTCTCAGGAGGCTACACATATTACGCAGTGTATAATTCGGCTGTGAATGGCAGTAGCATAATTGGTTGAGGAAATGTTCATCCTGTTTGATTCCCAAAACTAATACTTCCATTACTTCCATCGAGATAAGAAACATCACCCTTCTTTTTATGTGAATGCGTTTGAGGCTCAGATACTGATACATACGACTAAACAGAAATACATCAATACATACATGAAAGAATAATAGAATCGAATGTGCATCTATACTTTTCAATATTGTACAGTTTCAATGGATGTAAGATGTCCCATTCGGAGCGTAAATCATTAACATTCATTTTGGGTGAAATTATTTTGAGCCACACAGATGGTAGTTCAAACAGTATGGCCTATAAGTTGAAAGGTTGGTGAATGTGTTACTTCCTTAACCTAATAGGATGTCATTAGCACATGTTCTGCTACCAAACATTTTGTGACTGTGTGAATTCCTTCATTAACATTGACACGCTTTACCACATGCCATCCACATGCTATATGACCCAAGCTGAAATGGTAACCACAACTGACATTCTATAGGTGCTACAGAAGCTGAAAACACACAGCCAATCATTCATAGAGTTTGTTAGAGTTTGGTGATGGCTATGGAAGGCAGGGGTTAGATGTGGTTTTTGACTTTAGTAACCCCACTGCCCTATTATTCATAGGCAACTGTACTGATATACAACTGAATGCAACACTTTGCAACCATTTTCCATGACCTGATAATGTAATGATGTAATGAAACAGAATCGGTACATTGCAACGTCATCATATCGAGCCATTGTTTTGTTTTTGCTGTCAGTTTTTTCCCCGATACTTGTTTTTGTAATATTGTAATCAAGTACAGGAAGTGATAATCATACACATGAGAGAAAAAAGGAACAAAACTAAAACATGGTGTTCAAATTAAACACTGAACAATGAACACTGTGCTCTTTTACCATCATTCATCTAGATTATTCCACTTACAATCCCTTTGAGCCTACAATAGTGAACAGACTGACCAAAGCAAATGTCAGTAAACAGACCTCTAAAACATCATCATTAGCAATGGCAACAAAGAATAACAGGCCTTTATTTCCATGTGTGTTGTGTGATCAAGTGAACAATGCCATTACTATTATCACTTTGAGGCCCACTGTGTCTCTGTGGGACGAGGTGTCAAAAAGACATCCGCTGTTTCCATCCCCAATGATTTCACATTCATCAAAAGAGGAAATGAAATTAAGGCCTTGACAACCCGGTTAATAAGGATTTGGTAAGAAAATATAAATAAAGAACATTGTAGGGATATAATTAGCCCTGTCACCACAAGGGAATAATTATGTGACGCGTATGAACATGTAACTTCTGCTGTGTGTGGGTGACAGGTGTTGTACTACTATAACTACTGTTATGGATTAGACGCAACAATGAACTTGATGTGCTTAGTCCTAAATTAAATTATTCCAAATCCTTTTCATACTGGAGAACATGTGGACAAAATAAAGCCCCCATAATTCACAACAGAACAAAGGTTCACAAAGGATAATAAAATGTCTTGCAATGGGACACAATGAGTATGCATTGTCTGAAGCAGATCAGGATCAAGAAACCAGCAATCAACTGAGTTACTCATCGATTTTGTCATACACCACATTCTTAAGAAAGAAAGTAACAATTAGGTTTCAAACTTATTTCCCAATAACACTATTTGCTTCATATCCCAGGATTACAGCTTCATGGTGTGGAGGGCCATGCATATGCATGTCTCCATGTTGTTTGGAATTCTCAATATGTTATTTTTAAATCATTTTACTCATAATGTTGTGTTATTCTGCAGAAAGCTGTGTTGATGTAGGAATGATAATGAGATTTATGTTTCTAGGACACCATCGGAAATGAGGCTTTAAATCTCTGTAGAATTTTTCAAGCACATTTTTTCATTCAAATCGAATAACAACCCTTGAGATGATAGACAGGAAGAAGAGAAACAAAGAAGATTGAAGACTTTATTTGAGTGTTACAATGAAAACAAATGAAGAAAAACTAACAAAACCGGTCACATTGAAGAGGCTGTTTGAGAAAAAGAATATTGCTGTTTTTTCACTCTCTAAACTAAGATCTACATGTAAAGGATTTAATGTTTGTAGTTTTTTAATGAACTATTTCCCTTCCTCCAGTATTTGATTTTAAAAAGACACCCATTATTGTAAGGCAAATAAGTCTCACACTCGATGGCCCATGCTCCTGCACAATGTGCCTGCAATATGTGATAAAGAAAGAGCTGTGACAAAATGAAAAAGTCTCGACTTATCGGACAATCTATGTTCCAACTCTCACCTATGAACGCTGGATGAATACTTACAGGCACAACATCCTTGATACAAGTGGTCAAAACTACAACATTTTCTGGTTTTGCACTGCCTGAGAGATAATGAGGATCTTGATCACCCACTGTAGGAGCTTGGCGTATTGTTGGTTTATTGATTGAAAGAGAAGTCTGGGCATCTCTACTTATATAGCTGCCCTCAGGTTCTGGTTAAAGTGAAGAAGATGGATGAGTGGATAAACTTAAGATGCTTTTACTACGTTGCACAACTGACACTGCCTTCTTCTTACTGTATTGTAGCGATCGCAATGCATTATGCCTGGGGCTTGGATACAAAATGATAAACCGTACAATGTTCTTAATTAACCAAGCAGAGAAGACTCATATCAGTGTTCAGGTCATTGCAGCTACAATATATGCTTAAACACAATTCAATACGCTTTATATCTGCTATTAATATCAGTGACAAAGTTGAATTATGACGAATACCACAGCCAAATAAACAAGTTCTTTAAAACAGACATTAGTTACATCCATCTCTTTCAAAGGCGAAACAAAAACAAATCTGAATCTGCCATTTGACTTAAGACGCTCACAGCGAAGCCAACAGGTATCTAGGTCCGCGAGCTGTTGTTTTTTTTCACCGTCAAGGCCGTTTATAACAACCATAACACTTAAGATCTCTCAGCAATAGACCATATGATGTTAAAGCACCTCTACGGCAAGCGCTGTGATCAGAACAGCCATCAGTGTCAGAGCCAAGGTTGTCGGTGTTGTTGAAGATTGCCATTGTGTATACCTTGTTTACGGCTGCAAGCACACAATGCGCTCTCATCATCGGCTTTGTTTAATCACTATTGGAGCGCACATAAAAGACATTGCCGTATCTTGAAGTGGAGTTTGCTTGACTAGTGCAGTGCCATGACAATCGGGTGGACCAGTGAGAACAATAGCAGCCAGTGACCAAAGAGAAAGCGTGGATCATTTGGCGCCATCACAGTCGAGAGGAGCAGGAGCAGGATATGTCAGTGACGTGATACATACATATTACAGTCTATTGGAAAGTGTTATTGTTAATTATGTGTGTCCTTATTGTGCTCATGTTTGAACACTAGCTATTTATTGGTTGGAGTCTTGCACGTTTTTGTTGCACTTTACATCTATGCAGTGTTTGCTGCTCTTAACAAAATTTTGTAGTCTTTCTCTCACAATGACAATAAAACCCTTGAACTTGAACAGGCTGCACTGCAGAGAAAACACTTCTGTGCCATTCCCTGGTGATCTAAAGAAGGTTTAATGACGAAAAAAAAAAAAAAAATCAATATCTCAGGAAAAAAAACATACCTCTTCTGCTTCTTCCTCTGCGTACGTCATGTTTCTTGTTCTTTAAAAATATGCGTCAACACTTTATAATAAATACACCTTAATTTGCCTTAACAAAGCATAAACAAAGACATATTTCACAATGAACATATCGTTTATTAAGAATGATTCAGGCTTAGTAAATACTTAACTACTACTCTAACCCAAATTCCTAACCCTAGTTAACTTAAGTAGTTACTAAGCCTGAATCGTGCTTAATAAACTACATGTTCATTGTGAATAGTGTTTTTGTTTGTACTTTGTCAAGGTAAATTAAGGTGTAGTTATTAGAGTTAATAGAGTGGTACTAAATATGCATAAAATGAAAAGATATCCGGAGCAAATCAAAAGAAACGATTTGGTCATGAACACCAGAACAGAGCAAGATAAATAGAAGCTGATTACTACTGGGACAGTTTAGGCTTACATACAACATGTTGGGTATTAGGTTTTTCGTTTTGGTTTCAGATTATAAACAATATGGTCAATTCCCATAGAAATAATCTTCAACCCTGCTGTTACATCTTTAAAATGGTCTAAAGTCTGTGAAACGGCAGCTATAACAACATGTGACTGAATTCACGAGTTCCAGTTTGTTTCATCTCAGAATTGTTAAAGCCACTTGAATTAAGAGTCAACAGTTAAAGCTGCAGAGGTGGTCCTGAAGTTGATATTCATCCACTTACCCAAATATATACTCTCAATTTCGTCTGTCATGGCATCTATCGGCAAGACACTGCTCCTGTCTTGCCCGTATGCATGGGTCCTAGAAATGTACTGTACGTGTGAAGTTGATGTGGATTCGCGACGGTGAGAGAGAGGCAACATTTTATTGATTTTTTATGAACTTGGACAAATTGCGCTTTGAATGGCAGTAGCTTAGTTGGTCGACGCTCAGTCCTATTTCTCAAATGGCTGTCATTGTGTGTGATTAGTGGTCATTAGAGAAGCTGCAGTTATAGGAAGGCAGCCTTGTCTCTGACAGTCTGACACTTCTGAATGAGGGGATGGCTCTGTGACACAACTACAAGATGCAAAATGTTATGTAAGTCTGTCTACAGGAGGGAGGTGGACCGGCTGGTGTCCTGGTGCAGCACCAACAACCTGGAGCTCAACGCCCAGAAGACAGTGGAGATGATCGTGGACTTCAGGAAAGTCTCAGCCCCCCTGCCCCCCCTTGCCCTGACAGACTCTCCCATCACCACCGTGGACTCTTTCCGCTTCCTTGGCACCACCATCACTCAGGACCTCAAGTGGGAGCCGACCATCAGCTCCATCATCAAGAAGGCCCAGCAGAGGATGTACTTCCTGCGGCAGCTGAGGAAAGCCAAGCTGCCGGCGCAGATGATGGTGCAGTTCTACACGGCCATCATTGAGTCCATCCTCACCTCCTCCATCACCGTGTGGTACGCTGGAGCCACAGCCAGGGACAAACAGAGACTACAGCGCATTGTGCGCTCTGCTGAGAAGGTGATCGGCTGCAGCCTTCCATCCGTCCAGGACCTGTACGTCTCCAGGACTCGGGGACGAGCAGGTCGGATCACAGCTGACCCTTCTCACCCTGGACATGGACTATTTGAGCCACTCCCCTCGGGCAGGAGACTACGGTCCATCCGGACCAGAACCTCCCGCCACAAGAACAGTTTCTTTCCCTCTGCTGTTGGACTCATGAACACTTTGTAACACCCGTCACTTTAACTATATATTATATAAGGACATCTATTTGCGCTACTCATTTGCACATTGCACTATCTGCCAACTGTACATTCTGTATATAATCTCAGTCAGTCTATCTTAGTCTATTTATTTTATTTTATCCATTGCTGTATGTTGCACCTATGCCGAAGCAAATTTGTTTGTTTGTGAATTTCACTTACAATGGCAATAAACCGCTTTCTGATTCTGATTAAGTTTTATAAATAAATATGATTATGTATTTTACTCAAATAGATATGAAGTAAACTAAAAAAAACATCTAGTATTATTTTTTTTTAATACTATCTACACTTTTTACAGCTAGAAGTATCACTACCAGAAGGAAAATCTTTGTGTTCACTATCATGGCTAAATAAAATAATAGTATATAAGCAAAATCCTCCCTCCATTTAACGTTAATTAGTAAACAATGTTTTTTTCTTAGTATAATTTTACACATTTGGTTTGAGCCCTTCTTTTGAATGCATTTTATGAGATTTGTTTGGCGCTTTCACTTAACAACTTTACTCACGATCCCATTCTTTAGAAACTGTAAGCAGAAGAAGACATTTCTCCAACACTGAGGATTACAGACTGAAAGAAAGACACAAAGAAGCACAGAAAGAGTTGTTTTAGCGCTCAAAGACAAACAACAAACAAAACAAAACAAAACAGAAAAAGTTCAATAAAGAAATGAATGTGAAGACTGCTTGTCTGGGAGAATGTCAGTTGTTGTAATAAAAAGACAAAGCAAGTAAATCAATTCAATCAATCAAACTGAAAACTTTCTATTTGGTCTGGACCACTGGATTTTGTGTGCACCTCGAATATCTTTTCCTATTTCATTTCATTTCAGAGATATACTTACCTCTCCAGCCTTATGGAAGCTTACAGATGCGATGTGCTATAGGCAAAACACTGGTTATGAATAAAACACACCACAGTTTGAATTACCACTTCAAATAGTATGATTACAATGCATAACATCATCTCTTAAAACAGGACAATGTCTTTTATAATTGAAATATAAACTGAAGTATTAAGAACAGACATCTTGGAAATATTTTCACGCATTTACCTGTTTATGCCTTAAAAACCTGCCTCCAAGATGACTGGCCATATGTTTTAGTTAAGACGCCTCGGGGAGACTTTGAGTCCTGAGGCTTACAAGAAACTGTACTGTATAGCAGATGTTAATAAGACAGATACTATTTTTAACAGTAGAAAATGAGAACAGAAATTCAGCATACTTCGAAGACAAAGAATTGAACATGTTGTACTCAAAGCCTGCTACAAATTGCACTCACTACGTTTAAGTGCACAGAGAACTCAATTTGTCTTTGCCCCAAGAACTATTGTCTATTCATAATTGTCAGTTCATTATTCTTTTTTTTCCCATCAATTCTCCTGGTTATGTTTAAAATGTGAACTTTGAGCAGAATCCTGATAAATCGCAAATCTAATCACAATCGCAATAATATATTTTTCCCAAATTGAGCAGCTCTTCTTTTTGGGTTACATGCGTTTTGAAAAATCATTTTAAATTAGACTACAGGCCACTTATTTGGTTTTCCTGCATTTAAGCCGAGACACGGAGAACTTGTTTTTTGGTCAGTTTGCTCTCTCAACATATCGGCTTTCATGTGGAAACAACAAACTTGTCCAATCTGCTTTTAAAAATGTTTTATTGTTCCATTTAATCCACTTCATCCACATATTTCTCTGGGCCATTGTAACTTTACAGGCCATTTTCTTAAAATGCATTTTTCTCCCAGAGACATAAAGATCAGCCTTTAAGTAGCTCCTACACACACCACACTTTACAATCTTGGACTCAGCAAGATTTTGACAAAACTTACAGAAGGATCAAATTCTAAAACTGATTTATTGAAGTCTTAAGTGCAAAAGATGAGGCCAAATTTGAATTTTTAGGAACATTTTCTGTCAAAAACTAAATAAGAATTCCAAAAAAATACCCTCTTTTTGTAACTACCGTAATATGTCCAAAATGAACTGAGAAATTTAAACCTGGTTCTGTCAATTTTCCAGATTTATATGTACAAAATATGTCTAAGATGGCAATATTTACACATGAAGTGCCTTATTTCTACATCAAAACATGACCTGATGGAAAAACTTGTAATATATTTTTTCCCTTACATTTATGTGAGTAAATGGATATCTTTCAATTTTGTATTTTTTCCTGTTCACTTGCAGTGTCTCACCTCAAATGAAGTGACTGAGGGCTTCAAAACTGCCTTGAAGTTTCCAGTAAACCCGTTTGTGCTGGTCCCAAGCCTTACTTTAACTATCCATTAGAAAAAGAGTGCACTTTAAAACAATGGTGAGGAGCTATTTGAGACGTGTGACACAAGCGATTGGGGGAAATCTGGTGTTGTGTATTGGATCTTCTGCACTAGACCCATAAACCATTGTCCATTTAGTCCTCAGCTGTAATGGACTTGTGAGTGTTAGATGCATGTAGAAAAGCAAGCACGGACATAAATTCAACCCTTTAACCCACAAATCACCCGCAGCAATCCAGCAAAGAGGCCATCAATCAATGTTGCTGTACATTTGCACACATTCAGGTAGCGCTGATAGTCAGATAGTTGTTTTTGTTCAAATCCCTCTATGGAGTTTGCATAATGAAACGGTCAAAGGCACAAGGAAAATATATGCACTGTAAAGAGGTAGTGTTGGGTTAAGAGATATATTACTCTCTGTTTTTCTCTTTTGTTCAGAGCATGGCTTGGCTTGTTTCGTCCATATGCATGAGATGCCTGGATATAAATATCAACAGCTCTCAACCGATGAAAGCAAATATTGGGCTGACTCCTTTAGATTTTGAATTTGGTTTAGACAGATGTGTCTAAATGCAGATAGGCTTATGGAAAGGCCTAATAGTGTGCAGTTAATCACATGTCTATATCAATGTTTGTCTCAAAGATTGTTGTTTCCCCCCCAAAATAATGATAAAGATTCAGCTTTTCTTGTTTGTTCATAAATAGTGTTTTTGTTTTTGCTTCTGTACCTGTTTTTAAATCACTTCTTAACGCCCTTGTTCGCCTTGGCCTTAGTTTGAGATGTTGACATGACATTTTAATCAGAGCCTATTTATTTGAGGTTGTTTTATACATGGGTTGTTTTTACTGTTTCATGTCATTCTTGTTGCACTTTGGTCAGCTTTGTTGTTTTAAAGCGCTTTATGAATAAAATTGCAGTTACATTTTCCCTCGCAATTCCTACCCAGTTCAGCCTTTCAGGACTGGGATAAGATTGTGTTCCCTACAAGCAATCGATAAATGTTTAGCTCACTGTTTTAGATTTCAATTAGAGTGCTTGAAAACACCTTTAAAAGCAGATTGGACGATGATTATGGCTTGATTAAAAGATTCCCATTCTTTCAAATCCCTGACCCTTAAAAGCAAATGTTTCTGCTCTGATGGACCAACTATTAATCGCCTCACACTTAAATATTTTCTCATTGTATCTCCTTCTTCATGGCGTTTGTGTTTCATTTCTATGTTGGGCACGAGTTGCCATTTGCGGACTATGAGAGCAAATGTTAATTCGCCCCGTGTGCATTTGAGTGCCAGAGGAGCCATAGGGCCGCGAGCTCACACACTGCTAAGGAGACGGCTTGGGTATTTACATATGGAAATGTGATTGAGTAGTTCCAAAGATTCGTGCTTTTCTGTGCAAAACCCTTGGGTGAGAGAGGAAGTGTGCTGTGCAAGATGGATCTGGCTATTGTTACAGCGGTTGTATACTTGAGTTGCTTTTTCTGAGCTGCATTGTGCCATTCATTATTGTGTGTTCAGAATAAGTCCCTCTCACATTCATCTCCACGCAGTGATGACGTAAATGTATACTGTTATACATATGAAGCAAGTGGCAATGCATGTTTGATAGCTTTTTTGACAACATTTTAAACACTTGATATTATAGCATTATTCACTTTTAATGACGAGGATGTCTCATAATATTCTACGGCAAAACATCACAAAAATGGCCCTTCAAGCATGTCCAACATCTCACCTCACGATCGCTTCAGTCCACTAATTCCTTCTGGCTTTGTCCACCAAGACAATACTCCGCTCAATGGGGGACAGGGCCTTTTCAGTGGCAGTCCCTCACCTCTAGAGCTCCTTATCTTCAGTTTCTGGAGCTTGCCTGAGGAATTGCGAGCTCCAGAAACTGGGAAGCTTCAAACAGCACCTATTGAGAA
This sequence comes from Rhinogobius similis, assembly GCA_019453435.1. Classification (NCBI taxonomy): domain Eukaryota; kingdom Metazoa; phylum Chordata; class Actinopteri; order Gobiiformes; family Gobiidae; genus Rhinogobius; species Rhinogobius similis. Next base: position 30,980,290 of record CM033621.1, on the reverse strand, counting down.
TGTGTAAGCTGTTCTTAATGTTGGCATTTCTGCAGCAGAACTGCAACAGATTTTGTGGGTGAAACTTGTCTCAGAAGCCACATCACAGAACAAACTTGCCTGTTGAACGTAATATCCATTAAAGTCTGCCTCAAAATAAAACTAGTTTGATTCATTTTCTCCTACTTCTGAACAAGTGGTGAGCCTCCAGTGCATGGATACATTTGAGCCAAACAGTACTCTTTGTCCTTTTTGATTTTGCCTTTCACTCTCTAGTCTCATGGTCTTGTTCTTTGTTGCTCTGTTTGTTTGTATTTGTTTGAAAAAAGACAAGAATTAATATTTGAAAAAAAAAACATGGCTAAGTTTTGTGTCAGGTCAGTAGAGGCAAGCACACTCACTGTAAAGATGGATGATGTATATATTACTATTTGTTAGTAATATATACTGGCTGAAATGTCACATGGTAGGGCTTTAAGAATAGTAAAAGAATTAAGCAGAATAACACACTATGAGACTGTGATGGGCAACACCTTGGACAATTGCCAGTTAGTTTTCAATCTCTTCTATACCATTTTCACCCATTTTAATTCAGTGACTAATTCTATTCAGAATTTGTCAGTCCACAAAAGGTTGAAGAACATAATTTATAATAGTGTAAATTAAATTATCATGAATTAAAGAACAAAGAACTACCAATAGAATTATGTAAAATGAAATGTCTGCTTTGCCAACCAAAATGTTAAATCTACACTGTTGTTCCCGTAGAGTTCTAGAGAGAGAATGTAACTCCAACTGTAGCACATTAGAGATGGGCATTTCCAAAGGTCGATGTGATTGATTTTAAACTTGGAACTGCAATCTTTTCTTTTTTCTCTTCACCACAAAGTGAATGGTTGTCTGATCCAAAGTTAAATGGTTTTACACAGCACAGAAGGAACGAGGAAAGAGAGGGAAAGCAGGTCAGTTGTTGACATGAACAAATGAAGAACCAGCGGTGCAGTGTACTCTGTAGTGACCCAGATAGGCCCAGTCCAGAGTTACAATGAGCAAGTGGCTTTTGGATCACCACTATATTATGTTTTGGATTATTCAGTTACATTAGAACAGATCCAAAGTCTGGTTTGTTTGGCCTTGAGATTTGTTAAAAAGCTTTTTTCTCTAGTACTGTATATCGTGTAGTTATAAATTGTCTTTATAGTTTTGCCAAAACTCTGATAGTGATAGTGTCGTTACATTGCAAAATGCTTTTAATGTTGTCAGCACACTTTAATGCTATTAGACCAATGCAAATAAAACTAAGCTAATGCTATTCACAAAGACAAAGAGGAGTCCCCAGAATATTCCTCCAATCGTCACTCTTTAAGGGACAGAAATAGAAATAGTTAAATCCAAACGATGATAGTCTCACCTTTAAAGCACACGTTGAACAGTCAGTTAAGAAATGAAGATTAAAAATTGGCTTTTACTTTAGGAACAAGCTACACTTCTCTTTTAATGAAAGAAAGAAGCTTGTTGCTTTTGCCCATCTTGGATTACAATGACCTAAATTACATGCATGCACCAACCCAAGTCTTAAAATTGCAGGACTCTGTTGACCATGCCTCTGCGATTTATCACAAACTGTAATCCTCGGACTCACCACTGTGAACTTTACATGTGTGTTGGCTGGACACTCGCAGGCTAAACCACTGGGACATGTTTATTTACAAAGGAATCATGGGTCTGCTCCCTACATATCTCTGTGCATATATTCAACAAAAAACAGATGGACAATATTCTCTGCGCTCTCAGGATTTGGTGCTACTTTCTGTACCAAGTGTTCACACAGACGTCGTAAAGTGGCATTTCAGTATTCTGCTCCCTCAACATGGAATAATTTACAGAAAGTTTGGAAATTAAATGAACTGATTTCAGTAGGTCAGTTTAAATCTATGCTGAAAGGTTTGGAAATGAGCTCTATCGTTTGTAACTGTTTTTAGGGAACATGTTTTTATGTGTCTAAATTGTTTAAAAGTGTGTTAAAGTGTAATGATTGTTAAAGTGTGTTAAAGTGTAATGATAAATCTGTGCTGCCTTCTTGGCCAGGACTCAGAAAAAAAAAAAAAATCTAAAATGTTTCATTTCTGATCATGTTGAATTCAAGGATTCATTGTATTATACCTATATTTTAATGCAACTCCCTTATATAGTAGGAATGAGACTGCTTTGAACGGTTTAACTCTCATAAATCAAAGTCTAAATCTATTAAAATGTAAATGGAATTGTATAAAAATAAGGATGGTCAGATGTTTTTCTCTCTCACTGGTTCATAACTTTTTAAAATAAAATATAACCTGACATATTAATGGCTCTGTTTTAGGTTTCAAAACAGTAAAGTAAAGTACAGCCCCTCTAATGCAAAGTACAGTATAATAATTGTCCTTCTGGTGTAAATAGTGTACTCTGTGTCCTCCAATCTCTAGACCTTGAGCTACTGTACAGGTTTGGTCGGGAATTATGTATTTATTTCATTTTCTGTAAATTTTTGGGTTGATAGGGGAAACCTGAGTACAAAGAAAACCAGAAAATACAATACCAGGTGCTAATAATAATGTGTTGATGCATCTAACTGAGAAACGATTGATACATGAATAATAATAATAATGTTCAATTAATTTCAATAACTTAGCATACTTACAAAAGCAGGATAACATTTCCCAGTCAGAGTGAGAATAGGGAAGACAAAAGACTTCTGGGTGAATCACTGATGCTGACTTGGATTTCTTAGAAGTTCCAGATGTGAAGCCGTTGCATGCATTGAAGCAAAAACGGTCGCTGTGTTTCGGCCACTTGGTGGTGCTCTTGGCCCATTGTGCGCAGGCTATTACCAGCTCATGTGTCGCACAGTGTCTCCTTTGAATCCCACCTCACCTCCTCTTTCTTTCCCTCTATCCCGCTCCCTCTCTCTCACTCTCAGTCTTCTGCTATGACTTATAACACCCCCATCTCTCACTCACGATTCCCTTCTCTCTTAACATGATGTGAGATGAGGTGAAAGTGTTATGGCAAATTAAGCAAAATTAAGACAGGGGAACCGCTCTGCTCACCGATGTCGCGTGGTGTGTTTAATGCCACAGTTTTGTGATGGCGGCCTGTCTGCCCCTCTGTCCTTGCAGAAGCTGTTGATAGCAGGCTGCAGACCGTGAAAGCACATGGACTATTAGAGTTGTAGGTGGCTGCGTTACCATTCAGCCTCACGTTTGGTTTTGCCGTTTCACTATTATACATTCTTGTCGATCATAGAAAAGGTTCCACGACGAATGAGGGATTACATCGACGAATTCTTGTCGATGTTGTGCAGTTCTGCCTCATTCTTTTCCCTCACTATGTTTACACAAACACAGTTTGTTTGTTTAGCGCACTTGAAGCTCTCTGTGCATGTAAACGTAGTCACTGTTGTAATGATTGTGTCCTTTACAATTTAATTAGCCATACTGTCTTCTGCCAAGGCCAAGAGCAATCATAAAACACCAGCAATGGCTCGCAAAAACAAAGTGGATATTGGAGCAATGAATGAGCTGAATAGAGTCTTAAGAAGGAGGTTCTGAGCTCGGCTGGCTAACCTGAATAATAATCTCCATCTTTTTTGCATCTTTCTCGGAGGTAGTTCTGACTTTCTCTCAATATCCGAGAACCTGTGATGCAAAATAGACAAGAGAGCGTGACTTGGCATTGTCCAGTAGCCCGTCTATGGCTCAAAGTTGCTATAGACTGGAGAAAAACGCACTCTCAACATCATTGCAGAAAGAGCACATTTACCACGCCTGTCATAGGCCAGTAATAAGGAAACACATTGATGTTACTTGACAACATCGATGACTTCTGAACTTATAACCTTCATACTGTTGCAGCATGTTGCCTATACAGTGTCTGCAGGGCAAATAATTGTTGTTGGATGCGGCGCCGCTTTGAAACCATTTTGCATTGATTCATTTGTAATCACTCTTTAGAGATTGCAAAGCAGGGAGCGCAAGGTTTGTGCTTTCAAAACGGGTTCAAAGACAAGATTTTCTGCACATAGAAGCTTTTGATCGCAATTTTAAACTTTTTTTTTTTTTTGGATGAGTATTTGTTTTTGTTTGTTTGGATTATGGTGTTGATGCTGCTTTTCCTGTTACTGTATGTTGAGCACTTTCAATTACTTTGTGTACAAATTGTGCACTAAATGTAAACTTAATTTAGCACACTATAAAACTATGTTTCTTGCATCAATGTCATTGAGGACAGATTAATTATACAAACAAGATAAAAGATGTATTCATCAACTGTTTACACAAGCAGTCCAACACGCAACTTCCTTCCTGTTCTGAAAGCAAAAAGAAGTTTACTGAATTAAATTTAATTTTACTGTTAAATGACATAATTTATATTTCAACGCAATCACAACCTGAATGTTGATAATCTAAACCTAGTAGAACTTGTGTTTATGCTATGTGAAGAAAGATGTGCATGTATTTTTTCATTCAGTATCATCTTAAGATAGAAAACAACAACAATAAAGTGCAATTGGCAATAAATACTTAAATTAAAGGAAACACATTATGCTTTCTGCAATCAGTATGAAATTGTAACATTATGTTCATCTTCCTAAATAAATAAATATATTATGATTTTGCATTTTGTTAATCGTAAACCGCAATATTGATCTAAAACGGCTTAAATGAAAACTGGTCCATTGCCTTCCTGTTCAAAACTGCAGAATTGACAAGCCCTTTATAGAGGCATTTCACTGTAACAAGCAGCAGATCTTCATTAAATGTTTTTATTGTTGAAAAATAACAACGTGACATTTTTCAACCCAGAATCTGAATTGTTTGAATAGCTCCAAGGAAAGAGGCACAAGAAGCACAGTGGGGAGAGGAGGGGGTTTAGGTATATACAAGACAACTCAAACATAAGCTTGAATCAGTCGAAATATAACTCTGCGTGAACTAATGATGAGGGCTATTCCGCTCCGCTCATGAAAGTTGATTTTGAATAACATGTCTCCTTTAAAACAATGAGCCGTTGCTGTCGCTCTCCCTCCCGTCTTCATCTGTTATCCGTCTCACCACCTTTACGTTCTTTAACCCGCATATACCTTTCGCCTCATTTTGCCCGGCTCTCCCCGCGGCACCTGTCTAATTCCGCTTGTATCCAGTCTGCAGTGCCACTCAGCGCCTGCTCCTTCCCCTCCCCCTCCTTTGTCTCCCTGGCTCTCTCTTGGCCCTGGCAGTCTGACAATTGCTGGAGCATACGCGGCTAAGCAGTTATCACCCGCTTGCAGAGGTGTGTGCATATGTATATTGGGTAATAATAGAAGGAAGACTTGCATGTGTGTGTCACCACTGTTTATTTTGAGGTGTCTCGTGCTGGGTAAAACAATACAAACAATATGTCAAGACAGTTTTCTATTATTTTCGGAGCTTTCCACCACTGTAGCGTCATATTTTTTTCTTTCAAAACAATGAAAACGATACTGCAACCAAGCGAGCCGTAGCCCTAGCCTCTTGCCAAAACATCCCCAGCGTCTCACTATACTCTGGATCCATATAAAAGAGACTAATTTCTTTGTCTTGAAGGTTGTTTTTTTCTTTTTCGCCAGCGTTGGTCCCATCTGTCAGTGGGAGAAGGTTGAAAGAAAGCTGGAATAAGCCTTTGTCTATTGAAGGTAGAGCATTGTAGTGGGACATCCTCCTGGGTACAAAGAGAAGGACAGGGGCCAGGCCTTGGATTGAGCAACAAGACATTGCCAAAACCAATTGCTCTGTGGACTAAACCAATTGGAGGCTATTGTATGTTTATGTCAGAGCGTATTGTAAGAACGAATACAGTAAATGGACCTGTTAACATCAGTGGAGATTGAAGATCTGCAGGCTGTGTTTGAAAACTGGAACATTGTGGTTATAGAGCTTTTATATAAGAAGGACAGGGATTAAATGCATGAGTACTTTTTTTTTACAACTAAAAATATCACCATTGTGAGTTATTTGCATGAATGTTGTGCAGTGTACTGTAGCTGATCCAATTATTGCTATATGAGGTTTAAGAAATGAACTTATTCATTTGATTTTGGGGTGATTTGTTTGATGGTCATAAGGAGTACTTAGGTGTATGGACTAATGTTTAATGATTAGGGCTGCAAGATTAATTGCAATCGAATCAAATCAAATCAAATTGAATAGACTGCAATTTTTGCAATACCATAAGCAAAATATCCTGTCTTGTCCTGTCTTATTCTGTTTAAAACTGTTGAACCTGTACTTTATATCTGTAAAAACATGTTCTAAAATACATATGATTCTTGTAGTTTGTCTGTTCGTATTTCAGTTTTACTTTTTGTTGATTCTCCTAGACACGTTTTACTGTGCACTCTGAACTTTTTCCACTTGTTTTACAACGTGGGTTTTAAACTGAATAAGATAAATAACCTAATCAAAACAACAGAATAAAATGTCAACAGAATTTGAACAGAATCATTAAACATAAATCGCAAATCTAATCGAAATCGCAATGCTTTTCAGAAAACATCGTAATCAGATAATTTCCCCAAATCATTCAGCCCTACACATTAAGGATCTAGGAGTATAAACTCCACATAAAATACACTTTTAAACTCTGGACTTTCTGCCACCTTTAGTCTCCAAAACCGTGCACTTCTCCTGAGTATAACAAAAAAAACATGCATTTTAACCCTTGTCTTTAGGACAAGCATTTCCTTTCCCCGAGTGTTTTTCATATAATTGATGAGGATTAAAAAATGTTCAATAACCCTAAAATATTGAAAAACACTGAACTGTACGTTTTTGTCTTGTTTAAATGCAATGTAGTGCAGAACACAGAGGTTTCCAAATGTTCTGTGCTTTTTTTCCCTTAAATTGGACACAGCCTTGATATGCCTGTCAAATGAGAGAAGGTACCAAAAGGCTATTAACTTAAAATGAACCAGCGACCTTTCCATCACGCCGTACAGTCTCTGCCTTTCACCAGCGCAGTGGTGGAGGCACGTGGCTTAGCGCTTACCTTTTCACAAATTGACAGAATGACACGTGCATGTGCCAGAGCCCTGTTACTTTGTCTGTTTAACCTTAAAATGCTTACAACAGTCAAATCCTGCAGGGTAGAGGTGCGTAGCAGTGAAAGCTGGCAAGAAAAGGGTATGGGGATGCTATCAGAAAGATATTTTTACTGTCTGAATCAGCAGACTGGGAGCACCTGTGTCTGGGATCTTCTTTTTATATTTTACCTTCAACTCTGACTGAAAGCTGGAGTTCAAAATGAGCCGAGGATCTAAAATGAGAAAGCAAGTCACTACCTACATGCTGCTAGTGAAGGTGATGGCATAATGTGCAGTTTCTTTCTTTTAAGATTTTCTGGCAGCTGTAAACCTGTACCTTTGAGACTGAGTAATGTGTATGTCAATCTGTTGCGCTGTTAGAATCTTTAAGGCCTCAATCTGATGGTGCTGCTGCTTTAAAAAATATGTGCGTTGTGTTGACCTGTGTGTCTTTATTTATATTTCATTTTTAATCATTCTTAATTGTTTAATCATTTTCAATACTTTTTATTTATTGTCATGGCTGCAACTGTCATGTTTTTTAAATGTGCTACTTAAATAAAGCAGATTTGATTGAAAAATTGGAAACCCAACGCAAAGGGATGGCCCTGAAGTTTACCCAAGACAGTTTTAAGAATATTGTATAGAATGAAAATAGAAATTGACCATATTTGTTTACTTGACAGTTTTGACTCTCACTCGCTGTTGTTATGGCATGTCTTGTCAGCTGATTTACACAGTATGTTTACATGAATTAAAATGCAGGAAATTTAATTTAATTTCAGATGTTTTGACTAGTTAAGATTAGTTAAGACAATTTATTTGATGGATGGTAATACTTGTTTCAAACTGTTTCTGTCTTGTTTCAGTGTATAACTAATTACCTGCCCACCTTAAGATAATTTTCCCTACTCCAGTGTCAACTTAATTTGTCCAAGATAGCACAGCGGACGGATGCCCTTGTGTTTTGGTGCGCTTTGTGTTGTCTGTTTTTGCACGTAAATCGTGTGTTAGCGTGCTCTTACACCCGCAAAGACATCTTAAAGATCTAAACATCCACTCCCGCGGATCTGTTTCCAGTTTTTTTAGTATCTGCTGCAGATTTAGCGCTAATTTCGGCCACAAGAGTGAGACGCAGCAAACGAGGAAAGTGAGCGGCTCTCGAGCGTCTTCGGAGACGTGGTGCACGTACGCCCTTACCTGGGATTTTCCTCTCCAACGTCCGCTCAGTCAGCAACAAGATGGACGAACTGGCGCTGCTGATGAACAGAAACAGAGGCTTTTCTTCGTCTTGTGCTTCACGGAAACGTGGCTCAGCAAGTCGACCCCGGACTGCACGCTGCATCTGGAGGGATTCTAGCTCCTCTGTGCTGACAAACAAAGGGATTTCTCTGGTGGAAAAACAAAAGGCGGAGGCGTTTGTTTCTTCATCATGCCTGGGGTTCTGATGTGACTGTGATCTCCAAACACTGCTCTCCTGCTCTGGAATATCTCTTCATTAACTGTAAACCATCCTACTCTCCACATGAGTTTGCTTCATTCATTCTTGCTGATGTTTACAACCCACCGAGCGTGAATGTGCAGGAGGCACAGCGCACTCTGGCGGACCGGGTACTGTGTGTAGAGCGGGACTTTTCGGTCTCCTTTTTGATTATCCTCGGAGATTTTAACAAGGGAAATCTCAGCCAGGAACTACCAAAGTACAGGCAGTTTATTAAATGCTCAACCAGAGAGCAGAACACGCTGGATCACTGTTACACTACAGTGAGTGGTGCCTTTCGCGCTGTACCCCGCGCTCCTGTAGGCTTTTCAGATCACGCCTTGGTTAATCTGATCCCCATGTACAGACAGAGGCTGAAGCTCTCCAGACCTGGTGAGCAGTGAGGCAGTGGAGGAGCTATGTGCGTGTTTGGACATTACTGACTGGGACGTGTTCCAAACTGCCACAAATGGTTTGGATGAGTACACGGACACTATGACGTCATACATCAACATACAGCTGGGGACAGAGAGAGCACGGGAGAGAATGGTGCAAAGTGGAGTTAGCAAGGTGTCAACACATGCCTAAAGGAGCAGTTCTCTGCCAACGACCCTATTTGCAGAGGGCTTCGGCAGATCACCAACTACAAGCCCAATGACCCCCATGCTGCTGACGACCAGAAACCAACTGAACAGCTATTTCCTTTCTACTCACAATTCGAGATCTCAACCCCCTGCCTCACCCATCTCACTACAATGGATATTGGGATTAACAGACTGGAGACAGTGTGTGCGGCTGGGGAAGAATGCCTCGGATACTTGGACTATCAGCACAGGAACTCCACAGGGCTGTGTACTTTCTCCTCTGCTCTTCTCCCTGTACACCAACTGCAACCTCCAGCTACGACTCTGTAAATCTGATCAAGTTTGCGGACAACACCACAGCTGTCCTGGTGCAGCTGCAACAACCTGAAGCTCGACGCCCCGAAAGACTGCCCCCCTCGCCCTGACAGACTCTCCCATCACCACCGCGGACTCTTTCCACTTTCTTGGCACCACCATCACTAAAGACCTCAAGTGGGAGCCGAACATCAGCTCCATCATCAAGAAGGCCCAGCAGAGGATGTACTTCCTGTGGCAGATGAGGAAAGTCAAGCTGCCAGCGCAGATGATGGTGCAGTTCTACACGGCCATCATCAAGTCCATCCTCACCTCCTCCATCACCGTGTGGTACGCTGGAGCCACAGCCAGGGACAAACAGAGACTACAGCGCATTGTACCTCTGCTGAGAAGGTGATCGGCTGCAGCCTTCCATCTGTCCAGGACCTGTACGTCTCCAGGACTCGGGGACGAGCAGGTCGGATCACAGCTGACCCTTCTCACCTGGACATGGACTATTTGAGCCACTCCCCTCGGGCAGGAGGCTACAGTCCATCTGAACCAGAACCTCCCGCCACAAGAACAGTTTCTTTCCTTCTGCTGTTGGACTAACAAACACTTTATAAGACCTGCCACTTTAACAATCATATAATAGTGCAAATGTACTAAGTCTATTTTATTTTATTCTTCATTTTATGTATGTCTTATATATATATATTTATATATATATATATATATATATATATATATTGCTAAGTATTCATTGTTATATGTTATATGTATATATCGTAGAAAGGGTTTCAGAGGTTGTCATCCGGACGCCGTTTAAAGATCGAGACGTTTCGACTTTTATCCCAAAGTCATTGTCAATCAGAGAGCTGGTATGGGAACTTAGGCTTATATGCTACTCTACGTAGTGAGAGTCCTGCCCCCAGGGAGGAGTCACTGAAACCTGTCTTGTTAGAAAATTGTTTGTAGTCACCTGGGATTTGATTAATTGGTCTATCTTGTTTGATTAATGGTTGGCCTCACCTAGTTTCACCTGTGGCTAAAGGTCTATTGTTATCTTGATAGCTGGCTGTTGCTCCCTCCTCACTGCTGATTACCTCATTAGCATTTGACTGGTTTGATCTGGACCAAGGTGTTAGAATGCTGTCATAAATCTTAGCTAAATTAAATCTTAAGCCCCCATTCCTGTTTAGAGAAGGATTCTCTCTTTTTACAAAAATGGCCTCCTTTACTCCTCTTTCAAACCAGTTCTTCTCTCTGCTCAAAATCTTCACCTCACTATCCTCAAATGAGTGATTTGTAGCTTTTAGGTGCAGATGGACTGCACTCTGCGGTCCTGTGGAGGCCGCTCTAGGACCTCCACAGGACCGCAGAGTGCAGTAGCATATAAGCCTAAGTTCCCATACCAGCTCTCTGATTGACAATGACTTTTGGATAAAAGTCGAAACGTCTCGATCTTTAAACGGCGTCCGGATGACAACCTCTGAAACCCTTTCTACGATGGACCACACCTGGACGAATGAGGGTTTACATCGACGTATATATATATAAAAAAATTCCCTGCTCACCCTCCGCGGGTGGTCACATCCATCTCTGAGCTCGGGTCCTCTACCAGAGGCCAGGGAGCTTGAGGGTTCGGCGCAGTATCTTAGCTGTTCCTAGCACTGCGCTCTTCTGGACTGAGATGTCTGATGTTCCTCCAGGGATCTGTTGTAACCACTCCTCCAGTTTGGGGGTCACTGCCCCAAGTGCTCCGATCACCACGGGCACCACCTTGGCCTTCACCTTCCAGGCCTTCTCCAGCTCTTCTCTGAGCCCTTGGTATTTCTCCAGTTTCTCATGTTCCTTTCTCCTGATGTTGCCATCACTTGGTATCGCCACATCAACCACAACGGCCTTCCTCTGCTCTTTATCCACCACCACGATGTCTGGTTGGTTTGCCATTACCATTCTGTCAGTCTGTATCTGGAAGTCCCACAGGATCTTCGCTCGGTCATTCTCTACCACCTTTGGAGGTGTTTCCCACTTTGACCTTGGGGTTTCCAGTCCGTACTCCGCACAGATGTTTCTGTACACTATACCAGCCACTTGGTTGTGGCGTTCCATGTATGCTTTCCCTGCCAGCATCTTACACCCTGCAGTTATGTGTTGGACTGTCTCAGGAGCTTCTTTGCACAGCCTACACCGTGGGTCTTGTCTGGTGTGGTAGATCTGGGCCTCTATCGCTCTGGTGCTCAGGGCCTGTTCCTGTGCAGCCATGATGAGTGCCTCTGTGCTGTCCTTTAGTCCGGCCCGCTCTAGCCACTGGTAGGATTTCTTGATATCAGCCACTTCAGTTATGTTCCGGTGGTACATCCCATGTAGGGGCTTGTCCTCCCATGATGGTCCCTCCTCCGGCACCTCACCTTCTGTTCCCCATTGCCTGAGACATTCACTGAGCACATCATCATCTGGGGCCTTATCCTTGATGTACTTGTGGATCTTGGATGTTTCATCCTGGATAGTGGCTCTCACGCTCACTAGTCCACGGCCTCCTTCCCTACGGCTAGTGTACAGTCTCAGGGTGCTGGATTTGGGATGGAACCCTCCATGCATGGTCAGGAGCTTTCGTGTCTTAACGTCTGTGGTCTGTATCTCTTCCTTTGGCCATCTTATTATGCCTGCAGGGTATCTGATCACTGGCAGGGTGTAGCTGTTTATCGCCCGGGTCTTGTTCTTGCCATTGAGCTGGCTTCTTAGGACTTGCCTTACTCGCTGGAGGTATTTGGCAGTTGCTGCTTTCCTCGTTGCCCCTTCGAGGTTGCCATTTGCCTGTGGTATTCCAAGGTATTTGTACCCATCCTCAATGTCTGCTATTGTTCCCTCTGGGAGTGAGACCCCTTCTGTGTGGACTACCTTCCCTCTCTTTGTTACCATCCGACTGCACTTTTCCAGCCCGAATGACATCCCGATATCAGTGCTGTAGATCCTGGTCGTGTGGATCAGTGAGTCGATGTCTCGCTCACTCTTAGCATACAGCTTGATGTCATCCATGTAGAGGAGGTGACTGACGGTGGCCCCATTCCTGAGTCGGTATCCATAGCCAGTCTTGTTGATTATCTGGCTGAGGGGGTTCAGACCTATACAGAACAGCAGTGGGGACAGTGCATCTCCTTGGTATATGCCACATCTGATGGTCACTTGTGCAAGTGGCTTGCCATTGGCCTCCAGGGTGGTCTTCCACAGCTTCATTGAGCTTGCTATGAAGGCCCTTAGTGTCCTATTGATATTGTACATCTCCAGGCACTCAGTGATCCATGTGTGTGGCATTGAGTCGTAGGCTTTCTTGTAATCAATCCAGGCAGTGCACAGGTTGGTGTGTCGGGCTTTGCAGTCTTGGGCGACTGTTCTGTCAACCAGGAGTTGGTGTTTGGCTCCTCTGGTATATATAGCTAAGTATTCATTGTTATATGTTATATATGTATATATATATATATATATATATATATATATATATATATATATATATATATATATATATATATTGCTAAGTATTCATTGTTATATGTTGCACCTTACCACCAAAGTAAATTCCTAGTTTGTGAATTTTGTTCTCTGACAATGGCAATAAACCTTTTTTGATTTAATTTTAAGCTAAATGATCACATGATCAGTCAAAAACACCTTGAAACCAGTGAAATATTACAATCGTATTTCCTTGTTGGCCATAAGCAGCAGATGTGACACAAGTAGAGGTAATTCCACAACTGTTTTAATAACCATACAGTAAACAAGAGTGCAATCTATCCAAAATATATATCACAAGGGCTATCCTGCCAGATAGAGTCATAATTTAAAAAGCATGAAAACCTGTCATACTCACATTAAATGTCGTATACATTTTCTGATTTTAATGCTCTGTGTGTTTGAAAGATAAGAACAATAGCTCTACAAAAGTGTAGTGTTTAGCCCTAAACTGACGAATAACTCTCTTTGTCCCGTCTCCTCAGGAAACGTTTATCTGCAGAGTGATTGGACTGTGCGACTTTGGCTTTTTAAAGTTTTAAAATGACAGATCAGAGAGGAAAGGGCCATGTTTGTACAATTTATCAGGATCGGCTCCGCACTCGCAGCAGGGACCCGAAACTGTTGAAATGAGTTCATTCCTTTAAGCTTTCACTTTTAAAACTGTAAGTCTCACACTTGTTAGATGCAATATAAAAATCATTAAAAATTCATTTCACAGGGAGAGTTGTGCATTTGAAAGTACAGACAATTTACTTTCTTCTTCAGAAAAGAAATGAATCTTTATCCTTTAGTTCTATTGACACAGTTAGATCTTTGGTAAAAACTTGTGATGTCTCGGAATAAAACTCAAGTAAAAAGATAAAACAGTCACTAGTTTGTGAAGTTTATGAAGCCAATAATCATATTGAAAGAAGAAAGAACTATGTATTTTGATCATATGTTTCTTCTGGACAGTACTGTCAAAGTAAGTCTGTTCATATGTAAGACCCCGGGCAGATAAAGTAACAGGAAGACGCGTGACACAAGTGTTACAAAGTGATTTTGTTGTTTTGTTTTGTTGAATGACTCAACCATTTTGAATTTTTTGTTTTCAATTGTGATGACTCAACCATCTTAAAAATAGCAGAGTCCATTGCTAACATTTGCTGTGTATTCAGTGCGCAGTGGTTGTCTCATATCCAAATAAAAAAGTGATCCACTGGAGAACTCGTGATCAAATATGTAAAAGTAAGACATTACTATTGTTGTATTGCATTTCTTGAAACTGTATTCAAACTGGAAGCAAGCAGCAGATGTTTGTGTTTTTGTGCACAAGTAGAGTAAAGGATATCTTTTAGCCAAGATAATATGAAAAAGGTGCTTGAGGTAATGTGTGAATGGAAAAAAAAAAGGATTTTTTTTTTAAGCTATCACATTGAAACTTCTGCAGTAAATGTATTACAAGGTTTTCATCATGCAATGTTTTCGTACAGAAATAAGGCATTTTATGCGTAAAACAGCCCAAACTGGAGATATTTGGGACATGTAAATCTGAAAAATGGTCAGATCTGAGTATGCACTTCTTGTTTCATATTTATTACAAAAAAATTACTGAGAGGATTTTGGATATCTTATTCAGTTTAGACTTAAAACTTTATTAAATCAGGATTAGAATTAGAACCAACAAATCCTTCTCTGCGTTCCGTCAGAATCTTGAGTATTGTAAAGTAAAGATGTGAAGTAAAGAAGTGTGTAGGTGCTACTTTAAAGCAGAACTGAGTAACTTCAGCAACAGATCTCCCCCTGCAGGTCTCTTCTGAAAATGCACTCCCAGTAAAAAGATGCCAAAAGCTTTTTTTTTTTCTTTTCTTTTTTCCCCCCTTCCTTTTTTATTGAGATAGGGAAGTACAAAAACACTTAATCTCGCCAAATATGTAAAAGAGAGCCAACGTTTCTCAGGAGAGTTGCCGTTGGGTTGATGTCAGGAAAGTTGCAAGGCTGGTTTTCCACACAGAGACAGCAGGGGGCGATGACGGGGGCTTCAAATGCCCCAAAAACACAGCAACCACACAGACTTAGAAAGACGTTTAATACGATAAAAAATGTTACTCAGACATTTGCTTTTAGTGTCTATCTATCATTTATCTTGATTTCAATATATTTTAACTTATGTCTTAAAGTCTTACAATAAGATTGCCGATGGAACACACATAACATGTTTTAGATGACAAAAATACAAACATTTTCACCCTTGCAATGTGGGAAAAAAAAAGCTCCTTCACTTGAAATAGGAAAAAAAGTACTTGTATTATTGGAAAATCATATTTTATGACAGTAAATAAACTCACACAAAGACAAATATTACGTAATTTAACAACCTATCACTGGATCTTATTTAAGATTGTCATTTTTTCCAGAGTGAACATTTGTTTCCAGAGTGAACAAGAGTTTCAAGTGAAGAGTAAAGTTCTTTTTTTTGGGCTATAATACATTGTCCAAGCCACTTCCTTTTCTGAAAACTGGTTCTGATGGGGCAGTGGACAATTTGCCAAACAATTATGAAAATAGAGGGAATGTAATCATAATATTAATCAATGCTGGCACAAAAATCACTGAGTTAGAGTATCTGATAACTCTGAACTACAAGTATTCCGCGTTGTCTGCACGGCGGGCACTTCAGAGCCAGCCCAGAGCCAGCAGAAGTGAACTCCATAAAACAGCCCTACTTCATAATGGGGCTGGCACTTAAAGAACTTTACATTAACATAAAGACTTCCTTCAACACAATGACTCATATGCTTTTCAAATAGACTTTAAAAGTACACTGTAAACCCAAATAGTATTCTTTACTTGTCAAATGTCAGTAAGTTTACTAAAAGCAAACAAAAATAGGGTATTTACTGAAAATTGTGGAGTAATATAATGCTTTTTTAAAGTATGAGTAACATTTACTAGACTTCTGTAAGTAATGTTACTCACAAAGTGTAAACATTAGTCTAACTTTCCTTTGGACTGTGATGTTACTTATCAAAACTAAGTAATATATTATATTTTGAATCAAGAGTAATGTGACAAACTGAAACTTAGCCATCTTACTCACAAGGTCCAACTGTTATGAAGTTACCTATCAAAAGTAACATTACTTGCCTACAAGTAGTAAACTGAACTCATGGAAGTACAAGCGTTATTGGACATGCGCACTCCCTCACTCTCTTTTCCCGCCTGTGGACGACAGACTGAGCTGAGTCATCAAAAGGAAGGATTTAACTTTGTCTAATTTAAGGTAATTATTTGGTTTATTTGATATTTGTTCTTTCAGTTAGTGATATTATTGTGATTAACAGCAGTTGTAAATGTTTATTAGACGCTACAATACGAGAGAGTTATTTGGAAGTTGTGGCTTCCCTCCTTAAAAAGGGAGAGCTAGCTAGCTAGCTCCGGTTTAGCTAAAGTAGGCTACTGACAGACTGCTAATGAAGTAGCTTCAACCTTTTCACTTGTTGTCACTCTGGTTGTTCAAAACGGACTAAAACGACTTTTTGTGTGTAATTTTACTTCCGTAATTACATTAGCTGCTCCCTGGGCGCGTGCGTGTGGACATTGGCTTATGGTAAACTGCTGTTGTTGAACATTTGAGCTGTTTTGTGACATTTTCAAGCACTTGACACGGAGAGCAACATTACTAGCTTTACTATTTCACTCAATACCACAATATGTGTCGTGTCGGGATACATTAAACTTGTCTACAATTTCTCTTGAACGTGACGCCTTAGCGGAGAGGACATGCACGAAGGAGAGACGCAGAACTGGCTCGTGGTGAAATTATTCATTGTTGGTAACAACGTACTACTCAAACTAGAGTTGTACCGTGGCTTTTCAAAGCGGTCACATTGAAATGTACACGCATGACCAGTCCTACCTGTGGCTACGGTCTCTCCTAGTCCACACCTTTCTCCTCTCTCAACAGCACGCGTGTGGTGTTGTTGTCACCGGCTTTGATCGCGCACTCGCGAGACAACGTACTCACACGATAACCATTCATTAACACAAGGAATAGAATAGGAATTGCGGTGAGCTCTGGCGTGGGGCAAATCATTTCAATCTATCGGAAAGAATCCGGATCACCACGGCACCTCCGCCAGCACCACCGCACGGCGCGCGATCTGAGCTCCTCGCAGTTTTAAAGCTACAGAAAAGCTGTGGTCACAGCACCGAAGTTGGACCGCGTGCAGTGTCCCGGGGCAGCAACGAGCACGAACAACACGGAGATAACCTGTAACAGTTCTATGAGATTTAAACTAACTCTAGTGTGTTTGCAGAGGATCAAGGTGTTTCCTACGTATACGTTTTCTCCGTCAAGTTTCCTTTGATGCTGTGTTTGTGACGTGAATCTGAGGAGCTGCATGTCCTTCATACACTGTGAGGTAATACTAGGTTTGCTGTGTAACTCCAATTCTATGTATGTAATTGTCAAAGGTGGGTACAGTATCCAAATATTGTACTCAAGTAAGAGTAACTGTCTGGGTGTAACATCTGATTTATAATTTGAAGTCAATTTCATTGGAGTCAAAACATTAAGCAAAGCTCAAATCTGGTATTTTCACACAAAAGCTACCAAACTAAATCATATCTTAAGAAACAAGAAACACATGTTTAAATCATTTCTTATTGTCAACATTAAGCTTTTTGTCACTTGTAGATTTACTCAGAGGGAAGAGGAACCAACATTTTTACTCAAGTAAGAGTATAGTTACTTGAGTAAAAATGTTACTAAAGTAGGAGTATTGTGTCTGAATGTTACTCCAAGAAGTACAATTTCTTGGGAAAAGTTACTTGAGTAAATGTAACTGAGTACAACCCACCTCTGGTAATTATGTGAAATGATTAATGTATTGGCACTAAAATCTTTAAATTTGAAGTGAAGGGCGAATTAAAGTTTGTTTACAGCAGTTCTTAAACTGTTAAACTAATTAGAGAATTAATCATAATGTAGGCCTTATTCGCATAATATTCAAGGAGTCTCTTAAATAATAGCCTATTGGTGCTATAATGGTAATAGTAAATCTTTTTTTTTTTTTTTTTTAATAGCAACAGTTTTTGTTGAATAGGCCTTTTTAGTCAAATTGGATCTGGTCTTGTAAGAAATTCTGTGTACAATTTTGTGTACATGACATCTAAAAGAAACTAGTTCACTGGGACTTGTCTGGACTGGATTCTAAACTTCAGGACAGTGTGCGAACAGCAGTGACCTGAAATTGGACTAAAGTGTCTAATTTCAATGGGAGCAGGGAACATTTTCTAATTTCTCGCTATGAAATTAGAAGATGATTTTAGTATGCTAAATGCTAGTATACCATGCTCTGTTGAAGATGCTCATAAGTTGTTGTTTTTTCTTTTAAGGCTCCAGTTGTTTCAAGGCCTTATCGACGGAGGATTTACCAACTCAAAGGTAATAAATTGAATAATTAATACGATTCTTTTTCAAAATTTAAGCACATCCAAGCGTATTGAAAAAAACAATAAACAGAACAGACATGGTTGTTGTAGATTTTGATTAATTGTGCAGGGTTGCTCTACTCTTCTTGATTTAAAAACTGATAGCTAGAGTAATCTGATAGCCAACATTATATGGATACAGTGTTTTGATTTAATTATTGTTCATGTAAAAGAGGCCGACACAGTCTCTACATTTAAGACCAGCTCAAAACGTTCCTCTTTGAAATAGCTTATGGTCAGGCCAGTTAGGAACAGAAATAAAAACCTACAGTTTTAGCTCCGCTGCTCTTGGAGCACTTCTGCTGGGGGAAGTATGGAGCTGAACACTGTCCTCTGGTTTCATCAACAATATTTAAGATTTTAGTTTACGTGTGCTGCTTTTGACATGTTTTCACAACTCTGGACGCCCATCAAGGTAACTGAAGTTGTGATTATGTTTTAACAAAATAAATTGAATTGAATTGAAAAACCAAAGTTTGGATTTTTGGGGTTCACTGTTAAATACAGAAAACTGTTAAATGGATCTATTGCTTACTATACTACAAAAACTACTACAATGTGCTCTCATTCTGTGTTTTTTTTCTCAGCCTGATGCTGCAACTGCAAGAACTGCAGTACTGTATGGCCCTCAAATGCTCCTTGGAGATAAATCAGCAGAGTTCTTAAAGAAATGCTAGGTAAGTGTCTTAAGTTTTCAAAATTTCCAATGGTTTTGTTTACTGTCTCTAAAGAAGTTAACACAACTCACACCTAGTGTACACTGAGTCCAGTCCAGTCGCGGTCCGGGACCCGCGCGGGTCTCTTGCAGACGCCTGTCACACCAGCTCCGGTTCACTGTGGTCCGGTTTTGACGAAAGTCACGTAGATTCATGTGGTTTCGCGTGAGAAACACTCGTCAAACATGAAAGCCGCACCGGACCGCTGCGGTGTCCGGCAAAAATAGACTTCTTGCGGATTCTTTCCGGAGACCTGCGTGGCTGCCGGACCCGCGGCCCAGAGCTCCGAGGTCGGTGTGACACAAGCATTGATTTTAAGCACTTTCTAAGTCTTGTAGGACCCGAACCAGAGCCGGACCGGAGTCAGTGTGCATCAGGCGTTAGTCATGTTTTTGGGTTAGTTGGGTTTTGTTTTTTTGTGATTGTGATATTTAATCTATTAATCTTATTTTTAACAAGAGGCCCTGAGGTCAGTTACATGTCTGTAATGATTTAAAAAATCCTTTTGGGGGATGAGTAAAACTAATTGTCAAATGCTGGGCCGGGCCAGAATGTGGATGGTAACAGATATGTCTTCACCAGATTTCTTTCATCAGACAACCTTACATTTCCTGTCACTGCACTCACTCATTGTGAGTGCAGGACACTCACGATGACAACAAGTGCACTAACGATATTTTTTCGATATATTGTGCAGCCATAGTCTATATGCACGAGTGCTCTTCCACTGCTGTTCAAAGCCTTTGATAAAGAGTCGCTTTTGCCCTCTTATGACATTTTTGGCATTACCTTATTACATTACATTACATTATCTTTCCAAAAATGAGCTGCCATTTAACTATTTAAGCCTGGTTTTTCAGGATTAACAAACGTAGAACAATATTGTGTAGAGGGGAAAAATACTTTTCTTTACAGTTTCAAAATGATGACATATATGCAATCAAAAAACTAATGCAATTTTTGTCTATGTAGGATTGGGATGTGGACACAGACTTCAGAGATGTAGACGTCGGCCTTTTGATGGTCCTTCCAGAAGACGCACCATCAAATCCACACAAAATTGGACTTTTAAATTGCATGCAATTTTATCAATTTACGGACATTTTTAAAGCCATTTATAAAAATTTGGATTGTTCATCTTCACTTGATGTCATTGCATGTTTCCAATTCTCATGTAAAAAAGTTAGAGAATTAAAACAATTGCATTTAATTAAGAATGTTTTATTTAATGTACATTTTCATTCCATTGAGTACTGGAAGGGGACACTATTACTACAATAGCAGTATATTATATTGTAACCTTATAGTAATACAATTTTATATAAAGATATAGATAATGTTACATATGGATCAATTGGGTGAGTAGCCTTTACTGTGACAGTTTAGTAAGTTTACTAATGACTGATGAGTAATTTAACTACAAATAATGATATCAGACCAACAATTAAACTTTGGTTAACTAGTCAAATATTAGTTTTACAAACTTAAAATGTATTGATCACTTTACTGGGTTTTTCTTAGTAAGCTGTACTTTCATATTTTTGGTTACTTTACTCATGACTGATGAGTAATTAAACCACAAAATATTATAATAGACCCACTTAATGGGAACTTGTTTGTTTACTAGCAAAACGCAAGTTCTACAAACTTAGCATTGATTACTTAAGTGAACTCTGTCTTTTCTATCAAGTTTACTAGGGTAATTTAAGGCAATCGGTTTCCTGGGTTTTTCTAAGTAAACACTACTATCGGGGTTTACAGTGTAGTTATCAGGGCGAAAGTGAGCTGTCAATCAAACTCGCCGGCCTGCCATTCCCTCAGGACTAATGTGGCAGCTGATTTGTTTCACAGCCTTCAACCGTAGAGTAATTATGACAGAATAGAAAATACTCCATACAAGTTAATCTATAATGCCAGGAGTCCATGGGCACCGACCATCAAGATCTTTCCTCTTGACATTCATTCATAAAGCCACTTGTAATTGTCTGAAGCAATTACTCGTTTTCCCTGTAAAAGGATAAAATGAGGAGGTGGATTGGTTTTAACATTTCTCTGATGCGTCATTCCTCTTTTACACTTTACTATATTTCTGATTGTAATTTTAAAAAGTAGAGTAATTCCATTTTATTTAATGAGAGTGAATAATACAGCTTAAATGCTGTTTTTAGAGAAAAGTGGTTTTCTTTGCTATCTGACAGTTCTGACTGATTTTATTCACATTCTCACATTTCGTCAAGACTATTTTGTCGAAATTGAGTCACTCTGTCCCTGAATATCTTCTGTACACTTTATTATTGTATTTTTGGGGTGTTCTTTAGAGGTTTAAATGAACTATAGACCTAAAGCTTATTCTCCTTTTAATAATATTTTATTTCGTGACCTATGTATGGGATCAGTGTATAATTTAAATAATATACTCGTGTTAGAGTGGTTTTCAGCAGTTTTATAAGTTTTATTTTCACACTGTAAACAGTTACTCTGAATGTGACATTGTTTTGTGTATCAACATAATTATATATTTTCTAATTAACACACAGACACACTCCTATAATAGTTACTTGCGCTCCCATGTTTTTAGCAACTTACAGAAAAGAAACCAAATGACAGGAGTAATAATTATTTTTGCACATAAAAGAGGACACATTATTGTTTAAAGGAACACATTCACGACCTCTTTCTGCAGTGTTTTATGTCGCCTACGTTTCTCACAAAAAAGTAAACCATCAAGCCCATTGTAAACTATGCAATTTTAATGTTCCAGTTTTTAAAACACATTTCAATATTTCTGTCTCTTTTGTACATTTCATGAATGAAAATATTGATCCAGTGACAAAAGGTTATTGATTTGGAACCTTTAAAGATTAGATTTTTAGTTCTTGCCTTATTATTTTCATTAAACCTTTGCAAATTTAAGCTTCACATTTTTGTTATTATTACTATTCATAAAACATCTGTACATCAAAAACAGGTAATAACTTCAAATTACTTTTTCTGGTTAGATTGAACAAGGGTTAGAGCACTGGAATTCCATCATTTGGGGGAAAAATGTAAAAGAAAAAGATATATATATTTTTTGTTTGAAATAGTTGATGTATTTTGATGTGTGGGAGTAGTGTAAGTGAAAAAAAAAAAAAATAACTCGACAGTCCTAAAGATGTAAAATCATGCTTAGATTAATGACTTTGTTTGATTCTATGGGCGGTTTTTAATGCCCCAATCATAATGCCCCGATCCGATATGTTGCAGATATGAAATTATATGACTATGTATTTCGAACACCGCCATCTCTACTTTTGAGTTCCATCCCGCCATTTGAGCAACACCACATTCAATTCTGCCCTTGCATCCTATAAGCCGCAATAGTCTTGTTTAAAGTTGCCCAGAGGGGATGGCTGCAGACATATTCCTTATCAGTCCTGTTACTCGTCTCTCTGCAGGTAGGGACCAGAAGGACGTGGCAAAATGAGCGCTCAAATGTCTCGGGGATAAATGAGACAAAACAGCATTAGTGAAGTGCTTCTCTGCATAACTTACAAATTATCAGTTTTTACCCTGCTCTTGCTACGTTGTGGATGAAGGGCCCAGGAGACCTATTAGGGGACCAAGGGAAGAAAAACAGCAGATTTGGTCCCACTCCCTCGGGGTTGAAGTCTTAAGAACACTTTACTGGAAAGAGTCAGAACAAAAGTTTGAGCAAGGATTCCTTTTTTAGTTACAGTATTGATCCACTTAGCATTTGGTCTCCCTGGCGTCTAGAGCAATAGTGCAAATGAGACAGCCCTGAGGCGACACATGCACCTCTGTGAAGTGGAACTAAAAAGTACGGGTCCTTTTAAATGATACACTCGTCTGTGTCAGAATTATGAAAGCGGTGATTGAATGCAGCACGGAACAAGAGGATGTGAAGATACAAGCTCAAGTGAATTGTCAAGTGTCTAGTTCTGTTAAGATTTCTGACCTTCTCACCGTTGGTGTTATTCACTCTGTTGATTCTTGCTGCTTCTCTGTAATGTTATTAAGAAAATGCATTTATTTTATACAGCATACAGTGCATTGCTCAGGTAAAAAAGTTATTTATTTAAATTCTTCTTTACAAGTCTTAGAAGCACCCTTGGACAGGCTGTGGACAGGAAGGTTAAATAACTTAAAGGTGACATATTATGCTAAATCAACTTTAATAAGCTTTTAAGCTTGTTACAAAAGTGATTCCTCATCATTCATTTACTCAAAGTTGTATGTAGATTGATTCTTTAAATAATCCTGTATCGTTCTGCAACTGAGGCCCGGGTGCTCAGAAAGGTCATGGTTTCACCCCGTACCCCCTATCCTCGCTCACATCCATGAATAGTTCTAAAATGCCACATAGACACTTTTCAAAAAGCAAAAAAAAAAAACATTTAACTTGCTTGTGACAGTGAAATATCATTATGAAGAGGCGGGGATTATCATTTCTGCAGTTTTGAACAGGAAGTCAATAGACCTGTTTCTATTTATTTATTATTAAACCGTTTTTGCTGCAATTTTATTCTATTATATAAAGCACTTTGAATTGCCGAATTGTGCTGTACAAGTAAACTTGCCCTGCCAGTTTATTGTTTATCTTGTTTTTAAACTATGGAGGGTAAAACTAGACACCATATTATTAATATTATTAACATTTATCAATGTTTACTGCTGGGGTAAGATATATTTTATTAATCACTCATGAAGGAAATCCATTCTCTGCATTTGACCCATCTTTCAATGCAGCTGAGCCAAGAACAGTGGGCCACTGCTGTAACCCATTTTCAAACCTTAAGCCCAGCTTGGTTTGAACAATTTGCCGTATAGACAGCCCACAGTTCATTCTGCTCTGAAATGCAGAGCCAAAAATGCAGTAACTGTCAAACAGTCAAGATATCAGCCAAATTAAACAAGTTGGAAAAGGTTTGTTTGACGAGACAGGACCCTTGTAGATCCTTACTCAACAATTAACACAATCTAAAATTCTTCTTCAGAAATGACAAGGCTACGTTTGGAGGTGGAGGGGACAGGGTTTTGGTTTTGACAACATTCAAGGACTAAGTGACAAAGGTCAGTGATGGAACTATTATGTTTTCAAATTGTCATAAAAATATTTCCACAAAAAGCCACTTCACAGCAGCAGTCTAATGGTAAGATAACTTTGAACTTATTTAGCATCTTTGATAAGAGCATGTTCAGTGGAATTGATATTACAGTTTTGGTCGACTCACAGGAATAATATATATATTTTTAAATGTATCCAGCCTACCTTAAAACAACTTGAAATTTTGTCAGGATTTGGGTGGTTTTGACTCAAGGAGATTTAATTGCTTATGTGATGCACAACATACAAGGTGTTTTTGACTCATCATGTGATAATTTAGCTTAAAATAAGAAAATAAATTATAAATAAAGTAAAAATGCCTACCACTGGCACATCATTTGACTTGAAATAAAAAGCAATGTATTGAAACAAGTCAGAAACGTTTGATATAATTTAGTTCCATCAAATAAATAGTCTTAACTAATCTTACAGTCAAACCGCCTGAAAATAAGATTAATATTCTGAAATCAAGACATTTAACTCCACTTAACAATACAATTTACCATTTACCAAGCTCTGATAGATTTTTAACACAAATATTTTCATTTCAAGTTTTCATTTAACATACTCACACATGTAATTAAAGCCAGTCCCTGCTGAAGCCGGCTCGCTCCTTATGTCGTACACAGATGTCAAGATGTAACACAATGGCAATGGGCCTGTCGGGAGATGTGTATTTTCTGTCGGTGTCAGAGGTTGAAAGCAGATGACTGAATCCTTTGCAGACAGCATTCTGCCCATAGGATTAAGATTGGATGGCTGGGTTTAAAGCTGTCAAAAGAGCAGACTCAAATCCCTCACTCACAAACACTTTATGGTGCTCACTCGCGGTGCTGGGGAGTAGTGGTGGAAGCAGATATTTCTTTTTCATGCCACTTACTTCAGAAGCCATTCAGCACATCAACTGGATTGTAGAGGATTTGTAGAGCGCTGAGCTGGGGTAAAATTAGTTATCATGTTGTTTTCTTCATGACATGATTCAGTTCAAATCACTCAAACATTAGTAGTTGTTGTGTTTGAAAGTAGTCAGTGGAAGTAAAAGTGATGACCCATAGCTGAGTTTGTGAGAGTCGAGAGAAAGTATTATTCATCGCCTAACAGAGCTAAAGCTGAACCACTTGACCTCATGAAAATGTGAGAAGTTTTCTGTCTTGTTCTTGCAGGAAGACTGTCAAAATTACTTTAATAAGTATCATAATTCATGCATACGCAGGTTGAACTTTGCAAGGAAATGTTGTAACAGTGGTTGGTTTCAGCTGTCTATGTTAGTCGTACAATATTCTCAGGCCATAGTCAAAATTAAAACGATGGTGACTGTAATTGATAAAGACTGTATCTCAACCAATCCAAAAAAGGTAATGAGGTATGCAGAGACAATATTTTACTTCTCAGCAATTGAGTAGCAAAATTATAGGCAGCACAACAAATAAAATGTGTTACTTGCTTTTCTTTGGCCTCATTTTTGTCTATGGAGCTTTTGTTTCACTCAAAATAACAAATAAAAATGTCAGCTGAAAGTAGATTCTGCGTTGTTGCCCTGACTGTGCAGAGCTGGCTTGTTTGCTTACACTATTTTGAGATTTAGGAAACTTCAACTGCTGCACAACAATTAATGTCCTCAACGCTTGGACTACAAACGTGTTATTTAAAGGAAAATTATTGTGCATTTTTGTATTGTTATTAGATATACAATTTAGTTATGTTAACACTTAAGGGACTGCGTAAAATGCTAATGTAGCCTAGCAGTTGCAGTGATTGTGTTGAGACGGCAGAAATGCTCAGAACGAGTCTTGCAATGATTTAAGGACTTAAAACAGCCGAAGATTCTCACATTAGAGACGTCTTAAGTCGGAAAAAAAAGTTATAGATTGAGAGAGTTAAGCAGGGGCTGTTATTAATGACCGGAGGGGAGAGACACATTAGACACATTTCATGTCACCTGCATGACCTGAGAGAGCGAGAGAGAGAATATTTTACTCAATATGTCAAGACATTTTAAAATATGAAGTTGTTTTAAAATGTATTTACGCTGAGAAAAAATAGTCATGTGTATATGTTCATAACCTTTGCATAACTTGGAGTAGTTAAGTTTGCGAATCACACTTAAAAGTCAAATAAATAGAAAATAATTAACTTGGGAAGCAGCCTATTTGTGTGTGGGAGTGCTATTTTTTGGATGTCTTTAGTGTCATGGTGAGCAACCAAGAGGGAAATTGAAGAGGGCAAATAACAAAAACAAGAAATCATTTTCCGAGGAGAAGTTATTTGAATGGAATTACAATCTTGAGTTATTTAGTGAAATTATACAGGGTTTGCATAAAGATCAGGACACTTGGGAATTGCCTTGTTTATATTGCTAGTGTTTCTCTGTGCACTGCTTTTGACCCAGCAGAATACAAATACCAAACTATAGGAATGTAGATAATCATTTAAACCTTGCTTATTGTGCTTTCCCATGTTCCTTATTATGACTAAACAGAACTAATATGGAGTTTAAAAATAAAAGTTTTATTTTAGACTACTGATCTTAAAGGCACTGCACCGGATTTTTACAGCTAAAAGGTGAAGTACAGATGTGGTTACATTTAAACAGTCTGCAGTGGTCCAAATGCATTACCACTTACCTAAGTGAGCATTATTTAAAAATTTTAAAAAAATGCTGGACATCTCAGTATAAACAAGGAGAAGAAGGAATCAAAGTGCACTTTTAAGTTAATCATAATCAAAGGAAAGAGGATTTCATGAAGGCCCGAAATAAACCAGGACTAAACTGTGTCACCAAGGGCCAAATCAGGACTTAATGAGGTTTAAACCAGATTAAACTCAACCTTCAAACATGCCTCAGATTCTAAACCATACATGTAAATGATATACCGAGTCAAAAACAAGAATGATCCGGTCCTGAATAGGCTTACTACTGTAGATATTGAGATAAGACAAAGGTCAGGCCAGAAGGAAGCTAACTTTTCCTTGTCCACTTCCACTTTACCAATAAACCACAAGCAAACCACAAATCCATGATCTTTGGGTCTTTGTATCACTCAAGGGCACTTGTTGGTTGAACTGGCTGTTACCATGGAAACAGTGAGAAATTAGCCCGGGGTGAACTCTAATGTGAAAACAAGAGAGAGGGAAAACAGCCAGTCGGTGCTTTCACTGTAGAACAGAGTATAGAAAAACACCATGCCTAACCTGCAGGACAGGAGCATGTCGATCAGGGTCTGAAGATGGAGAAAATTAAGTTCAAAGGGTGAAAGATATTTTCTTGTACACAGGAAATAGGGTGCACAGAAAGGGGTTTGTTTCATAGTGGTAGTCACTTTCACTAAACGATGGGGCTAGACCAACCTGCGTGAGTGCAAGTGTAAAATGCGCATCAGTCCTGGACCATCTGCAGCCTGTCTGTTCGTGGGAGTAGGATCTCTCCTTCACTGTGGCTCTCCCAAGGTTTCTGCTTTTTCCTACAGGCTTTTTTGAAGTTTTTCCTTGTCAAGAAGGAGGGTCAAGGACAGGGGCGCTCTGGTACAGTTGCTAAATTCTGTTGAACGTTGTTTATTTATATAGCTTTCTACATGTGGCCCATCGAGGCAACGGTGCTACAAAATAAATGTAATCGAATTGAATTAGAATGTGACCTCAAAATAGGTGAGGTGCCAGAATACTTAGTGCTTTTTAATTTCGGCTAGTCCAATTTTATGCCAATTGCATCTCATGATTTTTTACTTTCTATTCCCTGTGGTTCCCCCATCTAAGCACTATTTAGAACTGCTAAGCTTCTGAGAATGGGCATTGACAACGACAAAAACAGCAACAAAACACCTTTTCATTGCAGCCTGTTCAAGTAAAGACACACCATAACCACCAAACCCAGGCCTAAGACACTGTAAAGCACTCAAGGAGCTGGCACATCGGACAATGCAGTTATGTCTAAAAGTATAAAAATTAATCATAAAGCATACTATGTTTATTTTAAAGGGCCTGTGCCTGATTTTGAGTGTTGTCAAATGGGAAAAACAGAACTAGTCCATGTTCCCAATTTTTGCATGTAATAAAGTCAAATCTGTTTTGCCCCAGCATATATTGTAAAAGGATCTTTTCGGGTGAAAACGAGACCATAACTTTTACTCTTCATCTATTCATCTCTTTATTATAGAGCCTTTTATCCAATGAGAGAAGCAGGAAGTGCGCTGTTAGCATGCTAATGTTTGTTAGCGTTACCTGCGATGGTCCTTGATGCTCTGGGCTCAGAGACTCATGCAAAGTGTATATAAATTCATGGAGGTGATCATTTAGGATGCTGGGACTGCATTAGGAAAGTGAGCGATACATGTGACTGAAAAGGCTTTAACATGAGCTAGTTCTTCTTTTCACATTTCAAAACAAAAATCATGTACACGGCTCTTGATGACTGCTGGAGAAAGTTTTGATGCTAATATTCAACTTCTAAACTACTCTGCATTTCAATGCTGAAGCAATGGTGGGAGATGTTGAACTGAAGTGCCTATAGAATATTTTAAATTTATAAGCACAGAGGTCAGCGCTGCAATGACTCCGCTGATTGATTTGTGGGGAGCTGCCTTATCCTTCACACCGGCTATATAGCTAACATATATAATCACTTGAGACAAAGTCTTTCACATTGAGTCACAGGCAACTGCATATTTAACGCAGCAGAAAATCATAGGTGTTAAAGTGTCAAAATATAGCATGCCGTCTGTGGACTGCCCCTTTGGGTCTTGAATCAAGTTTATAACAAGAGCAAAAACCTTGTCCAATCATATTGTGTCTTACCTGTTGATTGCATGTCCAGTTTCTGATGTAAATGCAGATTAGTTGTGTTGACTTGAGTGACCAAATGATGTCATGTAACAGAAGTATATATCATGCCTCTTCTAAATACACAAAGAGCAGTTCCTTCCTTGTATTTGCTAGTGCTTGTCTGTGGTACACAAGCAGTATGCGCAGTACATGTCGACTCCTTAGAATTGTATAGAATATGGACTCCTTTGAAATGGCTGGAGTGCATTATCAGACATAAGGAGGACATACACTACATTACGCAGTTATATAATCTGACCAGCATGTTGTTGTGGGGTTTTCGCTTCCATTGCATTAACAAGTGAAGCATAGTCCAAAACACTTTCAGTTTTGAGCATTTAGAAATGGCCCTCAGTACAAACACAAACACATGCAATGACAAGTATCTAGTAGACTACGTTATATGCCTATTATTGTAGCTATGGAAATCACAAATTATGTAAAAATGTGTCACTGTATTGTTCTCATATTGTGGTTGGGTTTCCACTTGGTTAAATTGAGGTTTTGGGCATCTAAATTTCTTTGCACAGCGCTGTTTGTTACATTCATGACATTTCTTTATAAGCAACTGGAACCTCGATGATGAAACTGGTGGAAACTTTGGTAAAACCCTGTAATGCAGGACAGGGGCAGGAAACACAAAACTCACACGGTGCGGATAGTTGACAGATAACTCCTGGAGAAAATCCCCCCAAAAACAAAATAAAAAGTATACGCTAACGTAGACTCTGCATGTCAGGAAGAACAAACACCCAACTTTACTATTAACCTTGCAGTGACCATTCGAAATTGGACAGGAAGAGGCATCGAGGGCGAACCAAGGTTGTGCAATGTTTTCCGTGATTTCTTCTATTGACATAATATACGGTCCTATGGCAATGAAGGCACAATAAAAGCGTGGATGTGACCTTAACTCGGCTAATTGGCATAGCTCATCTCACCTCGGCGTGAACTTGGGACTCATCGATTGTTCCCTTTGTTATGACGGTGCTTAGATGGCCGTTGTCATAACACAAGAGGTCAGATGTATATATGGCACTGGATTCCTATTTATTATGAATCGCTGCCGCACCATGCCAGTGTTGAAATAGCTATTGATTAGTAAGGGGCTGTTGTATCTAGCTGCGAGTTTGATTATTCATGTGAGGAGGACTATACCTGGACGCGATCAATACAGCCCCAAGGATAGGAGAGGCGCGGAGGATCTCATATGTGTCAATGAGAGCGGACACAGAAGTCGATGACGGGCCGTCGGAGTGCGTGGCCACGGGAGGCGTCGGGACATGATGTCGTCTCATTTCAACACTGATCATAAAAATGGATGACATGCGCGGACCATTATTACTACTTATTGAACTGTGCATTTGAAGTTTGTGTGATTGTCACTGATATTTTATTGATGTAAATTAGGAATTTGATTAGATTTGCTTAGACTACATATATTAGCATAATTTCAACGCCTAATTTAGCCTAATTTTCTTTATTTTACATATATCTTTTTCCCCCCAAAATTTTTTTTCTGTGTTACCTTCAACGACATTGTTCCTACATTAAAAAACAAACTCGGGAGTTGTGTTCAGCTTCATTCTGTGTCATTAATCCTGTTTATAAGGCTGTTTCCCTCTGAGCCTCAGAAACAAGATAGAAATTTCACATGTATTTTCAATAAACATTACTAAAATTTGATTCCAACGTAACTCAACGGTACTCAAGATCATGTTTAAAGACCAATAATAATGTTAAAATATAGCCGCAAGCGGCAATGATCGGCCCTCGCCCGCGCCACGCCGCCTCAAGAACGCCAGAGGGCGCTACGCGCCCAATTTCCCTCCTCATAAAATACCTGCTGCCGAATCCGTGGCGCTACCGCGCCTCCTACTGCTCATATTTCACTGAAAATGATTCAAATGTGGTCAAAGTTTGCCGCGCCAAGACAAAGACTGTAATACTTGTGTTAAAATCCTGGATAACTTTTGGTGCCCCACTCCTCAGGATGATTGTCACCAAGTTTCAGGTTGATCGGGCTTACGCCCGAGGAGGAGTACATTAAAGTACAAAATTTAATTTGAGAGATTTTGAGATTTTCCCATAGGAATAACATGGGTTTTTTCTGTCTATTCGAAAATGTTGCCAAAATTTGGGGCTTCGCCACACGGAGACCGTAATACTTATCCCAACAATTTGGATAACTTTTAGTTCCCCACTCCTCAGGAAGATGTTCACCAAATTTCAGGTTGGTTTGGGCTTACGCCCGAGGTGGAGTTCGTTAAAATGCGTAGTAGAAAAATATGCAAATTTGAGACATTTTTCAATTTTCCCATAGGAATAACATGGGATGTTTTGTCATTGGTGCGGCTTCGCCGTACAAAATATGACATGGGTCTAATTGGCTTTTTTGATCGGTAGGCCAAAATGGAATTTTGTGCAAAATTTCAAAAAATTCTAAAAAACAAAATTTTTTGCTCCCCATATAAAAGTTTGCTTTAATCTGTAGGGGGCGCTAACACGCGGAATTTAATTCTTTCACCTCTAGTAGGTTTCAGGCAGGGAGTTTAACAACTGATTCAAATTTGATGCAATTCGGACTTTATATGTGGAAATGGGAGCAAAATTAAAAATTTGAAAATTTCAGGAATTCTGGGCAAATTTTGCGCCACAAGACAGAGACCGTAAACGTAGGTTCCTGATTTGGATAACTTTTAATGCCACACTCCTCAACTTCATTTTCACCAAATTTCAGCTCGTTCGGGCAAACGCCCTAGGAGGAGTTCGTAAAAGTACGAAGTTTTTAAAAACTGCTGAGTCATGTTTAGCGAATTTAGATCCAATATGGCCAACAATTGGTTGGGCGGACGGCGTTGCCGTAATAATATTTTTTGCTTGTCTTGTCACTATCTACCTCTCTGCCAAATTTTATGATTCTACGATAAAAAAAAATTTGGGCACTTTCCTATCCCGTAATGCATTTTTTGTACACTTGGGGGTGCTGAGGCGCCATATTTTTGAATTTCTGAAATCGGAAATAGCCAGAATGTAGAGAGGCACGATTTTTAGAGGTGTGCACATTTTCCTGAGACTTCGTCAATGTTCACTGGGTGAAAAATAGGGGGGTTGGTCACAAGAAGAAGAAGAAGAAGAAAAAGAATTAAAGCCGCAAAGCGGCGATGATGGCCCTCGCCCCGCACGCGACCGCCTTCCCACGCGGCCTCGGCCGGTCCCAAACCGCCCCGGTGTCCCGTCCTCCTCCTCTGAGCGTCACTCGGGCCTCCGTGATCCCCCCTCCCCCCACTCACACCGGGTGGCGTCCCTATAGGAGTGCATTGGCGGGCACTGCTCTCCAGAAGTGGCAAATCCGCTCAAAACCTGACTTCGATGTAATTGACTTTTTCTATCGAAATGCTCTAAATAATGCGTCTGCCGAGTTTCACTGACTTTGCTCTAAATAATTTTGGCCTCTCCATAGACTTATGACATGTCTCATAGGAAATGCATGAGGAATATGCGTGGCCCCCCAGGGCAAACGATCCAAAATAGGACATCGATGTAATTGACTTATTTGCAGCTTTTGACACTTAAAATCAGATTCCAAGATTTCGTGGAAAACCGATAATTTTGGTACTTTTACATGACCAGCAGGGGGCGCTATAGTGAAAAGTGCTCATGTGCTCCTGAGTCTGTTCTGTTTAATATTTGATTCGGCATCTGTGGTTACAGTTTGTGCTCTGTACGGCAATGCCTGTGGCTTGGAGAATAAGTTTAAGATACAGGAAGTGAAGGCGAATTCTGACAGGAAGTCATGACTAAACCGAATGAGACAGGCCAAAAATGTGGTTTATTATAAAATTTCAATGCGTCCTGATCAGGAGCGTGTATGTAAGACTGATCTTAGTCCAAAAACCTAGGACAAGTTCTCAATGGAAAACGAAAACTTAAAGTAGCGTTTAAAATAAAAATCAATATGGCCGCCTTCTCGTTGGTTTTATGACTGAGCACCAATTATGTTTTAGGGTGCTTTTTATGTGCACTATCACTGTGCCAAATTGTATGGGCCTCCTCCAAAGTAAATGCGTCTCCCTCTCCATAGGCCTCACCCAAAAGGTGGCGCTGTAGAGGCTGTTTATTAGTTTCAGGAAAAATACGGTTATGACCCATTAATGTCTCTTAAAAGGAGTCACTGTATTGAGTTTGGTGGCTGTCCTGTAGGTTTTAGTTGTTTTTTATTGCAGCCTTGTGTGAAGACAGTCTGAGTGCCATAGACAATGAATGGGAGCTCTGGAGGCCTCTAGAGGCAAAACTGTGAAAAATAGACCATGGGTCCCATTGACTTTTTTGCATCTTATATAGCCAAGAATCATGTCCCAAAATTTGGTGTCAATCGGACAATCTGGACACTTTTAAGTGAACTGTAGGGGGCGCTATAGTTATTAGTGGTCCTGTGCTCCCTGGTCAATTTTGTGTAATATTCAATTTTCCATCATTGGTGGCAATTTGGGCTCTGTAGGCACAGTCCAAGTGCCTCTGAGGGATAAGCACAAAAACAGGAAATGATGGCGATATTTGAAAGGAAGTCACGCGCAAACCCTAAGAGATATCTCCAAAAACTGGTTTTTTATTGAATTTCAATGCGTCCTGATCAGGAAAATGTATGTTAGACTGATCTAGGCCCAAAACCCTAGGACAAGTTCTCAATGGAAAATAAGAAGTTAAAGTGGCGTGTGAAATAAAAATCAATATGGCCGCCATGCTGTTGGTCTGACGACTGAGCACCAATTATGTTTTAGGGTGCTTTTTATGTGTACTATCACTCTGCCAAATTTTATGGGCCTCCTCCAAAGTAAATGCGTGTCCCTCTCCATAGGCCTCACCCAAAGGTGGCGCTGTAGAGGCTGTTTATTAGTTTCAGGAAAAATACGGTTATGACCCATTAATTTCTCTTAAAAGGAGTCACTGTATTGAGTTTGGTGGCTGTCCTGCAGGTTTTAGTTGTTTTTTATTGCAGCCTTGTGTGAAAACAGTCTGAGTCCCATAGACAATGAATGGGAGCTCTGGAGGCCTCTAGAGGCAAAAGTGTGAAAAATAGGCCATGGGTCTCATTGACTTTTTTGCATCTTATATAGCAAAGAATCATGTCCCCAAATTTGGTGTCAATCGGACAATCTGGACACTTTTAAGTGAACTGTAGGGGGCGCTATAGTTATTAGTGGTCCTGTGCTCCCTGGTCAATTTTGTGTAATATTCAATTTTCCATCATTGGTGGCAATTTGGGCTCTGTAGGCACAGTCCAAGTGCCTCTGAGGGATAAGCACAAAAACAGGAAATGATGGCGATATTTGAAAGGAAGTCACGCGCAAACCCTAA
Source organism: Rhinogobius similis (assembly GCA_019453435.1). Taxonomy (NCBI): domain Eukaryota; kingdom Metazoa; phylum Chordata; class Actinopteri; order Gobiiformes; family Gobiidae; genus Rhinogobius; species Rhinogobius similis. The sequence continues at coordinate 30,945,885 of CM033621.1, read as the reverse complement.
GAGATATCTCCAAAAACGGGTTTTTTATTGAATTTCAATGCGTCCTGATCAGGAAAATGTATGTTAGACTGATCTAGGCCCAAAACCTAGGACAAGTACTCAATGGAAAATAAGAAGTAAAAGTGGCGTGAAATAAAAATCAATATGGCCGCCATGCTGTTGGTCTGACGACTGAGCACCAATTATGTTTTAGGGTGCTTTTTATGTGTACTATCACTCTGCCAAATTTTATGGGCCTCCTCCAAAGTAAATGTGTCTCCCTCTCCATAGGCCTCACCCAAAAGGTGGCGCTGTAGAGGCTGTTTATTAGTTTCAGGAAAAATACAGTTATGACCCATTAATGTCCCTTAAAAGGAGTCACTGTATTAAGTTTGGTGGCTGTCCTGCAGGTTTTAGTTATTTATTGTGGCAGCCTTGTGCGAATGGAGTTAGGCTCCCATAGACAATGAATTGGAGCTCTGGGGGTCTCTAGAGGCAAAATTATGAAGAATAGACCATGGGTCTCATTGACTTTTTTGCATCTTATTAAGCGAAGAATCATATCTCCAAATTTGGTGTCAATCGGACAAGCTTGAAGCATTTAACTGAACTGTAGGGGGCGCTATAGTGATTCGTGGTCCTGTGCTCCCTAGTCTATTGTGTGTAGTATTTAATTCTCAATCATTGGTGGCAATTTGGACTCTGTGGGTCCAGTCCATGTGCCTTTGAGGAGCACGCAGAGAAACAGGAAATAGAGGCGATTTTTCACAGGAAGTCATGACCAAACCACACGAGATAAGCCAAAAAAAGTGGCAGATTATTAAATTTCAATGTGTCCCGATCGCATAAATGTATGCCAGACCCACGTCAGGCAAAAGCCCTAGTCCATGTTCTCCGTCAAAAAAAAAAAGTCAAACTGGCGTGGCGACTTCGGTCCAATATGGCCGCCGTGCGCTTGGTCCGAGGGCCGCGCTCAATGTCATGTTTTGCTCGGGTCACTGTTCTCTATCACTGCTCCGAGTTTCGTGCACGTCGGGCAAAATTTGCTCGTCCCATTTCCCATAGGTGTCCGATTCGGGCCGGTGCTGCTCGTCCGGTTCGGGTCGGACGCTCTCGAGACGCACGAAATACGAAATTTTTTTCCGGGCCGATCGCGACTATACCCCCATTGAAGACTTTTCGTGCATGTTTACTGGGTCAAAAAGGGCCGCGAAGAGTAAGAAATGTGAAGACAGTCCGACTCCCATAGACAATGAATGGGAGCTCTGGAGGGCTCTAGAGGCAAAAATGTGAAAAATAGGCCATGGGTCTCATTGGCTTTTCTGATCAGGAGGCCATCTAGGAATTGTCTGCAAATTTTCACTAATAAAAGTCAAAGTAAGGTTTTTTTTCCCCATTGTAATTTAGTGCGTTCCTACAGGTGGCGCCGTAGGGTTGATTGTTATTGTGCGCACATAAATGGATTCAGCAGCTTTATGTTTACGTGTGTTTCAAATTTCATGTCGATCGGAGTATGCATGTGCGTGCAGGAGCTATTTAAATGATTTGGTGAGTACTCTTTGCGCCCCTGGTGGCCAACGGTGATAAATGCACCATATCGCTAATTCATTTTTTTTCATGGCGCCCTGCACTGGACATATTCCCCAAGTTTCGTCCAAATCGGACAAAGTCGATGTTTGACTTAATAGGTAGGTGGCGCTAGCGAGTACTTTTTATTTATTTTTATTAATGCATTACATTCAGATCATAATTACGCACTCGTGACTGAAATTACAGCTCTGTCAGTCCAAGCGTGTAGCCGTGACATGCGATCGGAAAAACAGGAAAGCGAAGGCGTTAAATCGATGGCGAGCCACGGCGAAACCATTTGTGATATCCGAAAAAAAGTGGATAACTATTGAATTTCAATGCGTGCCGATCGCATAAATGTGTGCCAGACCCACGTCAGGCAAAAGCCCTAGTCCATGTTCTCCGTCAAAAAAAAAAAGTCAAACTGGCGTGGCGACTTCGGTCCAATATGGCGCGTGCACGTGTTTAGTCCGAGGGCCGGCGCTCAATGTCATGTTTTGCTCGGTTCACTGTTCTCTATCACTGCTCCGAATTTCGTGCACGTCGGGCAAAATTTGCTCGTCCCATTTCCCATAGGGGTCCGATTCGGGCCGGTGCTGCTCGTTCGGTTCGGGTCGGACGCTCTCGAGACGCACGAAATACGAAATTTTTTTCCGGGCCGATCGCGACTATACCCCTATTGAAGACTTTTCGTGCATGTTTACTGGGTCAAAAAGGGCCGCGAAGAGTAAGAAATGTGAAGACAGTCCGACTCCCATAGACAATGAATGGGAGCTCTGGAGGGCTCTAGAGGCAAAAATGTGAAAAATAGGCCATGGGTCTCATTGGCTTTTCTGATCAGGAGGCCATCTAGGAATTGTCTGCAAATTTTCACTAATAAAAAAGTCAAAGTAATTGTTTTTTTCCCCATTGTAATTTAGTGCGTTCCTACAGGTGGCGCCGTAGGGTTGATTGTTATTGTGCGCACATAAATGGATTCAGCAGCTTTATGTTTACGTGTGTTTCAAATTTCATGTCGATCGGAGTATGCATGTGCGTGCAGGAGCTATTTAAATGATTTGGTGAGTACTCTTTGCGCCCCTGGTGGCCAACGGTGATAAATGCACCATATCGCTAATTCATTTTTTTTCATGGCGCCCTGCACTGGACATATTCCCCAAGTTTCGTCCAAATCGGACAAAGTCGATGTTTGACTTAATAGGTAGGTGGCGCTAGCGAGTACTTTTTATTTATTTTTATTAATGCATTACATTCAGATCATAATTACGCACTCGTGACTGAAATTACAGCTCTGTCAGTCCAGCGTGTAGCCGTGACATCACGATCGGAAAAACAGGAAGCGGCGTTAAATGCCGATGGCGAGCCAGCGAAACCATTTGTGATATCCGAAAAAGTGGATAACTATTGAATTTCAATGCGTGCCGATCGCATAAATGTGTGCCAGACCCACGTCAGGCAAAAGCGCTTGTCCTTGTTCTCCGTCAAAAACAAAAAGTCAAACTGGCGTGGCGACTTAGGTCCAATATGGCCGCCCGTGCTTTGGTCCGAGGGCGGCGCTCCAATGTCATGTTTTGCTCGGTTCACTGTTCTCTATCACTGCTCGAATTTCGTGCGTCGGGCAAAATTTGCTCGTCCCATTTCCCATATAGGGGTCCGATTCGGGCGGTGCTGCTCGTTCGGTTCGGTCGACGCTCTCGAGACGCACAATCACGAAATTTTTTCGGGCGATCGCGACTATACCCCATTGAAGACTTTTACGTGCATGTTTACTGGGTCAAAAGGGCCGCGAAGAGTAAGCGAAAAAGAAGAAGAAGCAAGAAACCGACGAACACAATGTCCTCGCCAGTTTACTGGCTCGCCAATAATATTCGATGCCGAAAACAATGTTTCCCCTTTTTTAGTTCACAAACTATACATTTCGGAAGCGCGCTTTCCTACGTTTTGGTATGGGTCCCTGGTCACTGGCGGACACTTTCGAGATTTTTCAGTGGGCTCCGCCCACTTTCTGTTATTGGCCCTATTTACAATAGTAATGTTCAGTTTTTACATTACATTGTTATATGCCCTGGAACGATGCATGAGTTGGGGAACGCATTACTGGGCGACTCAGTGCACGGCGCTTTGCGTGGGGATGACGACCGCTTAGCGGCGCGTCATCCCCATCATGCGCTCGTTCAATCTTTCGCGCGGGCTTCGCCCGTTTACAGCGATAATGTTCAATTTTCCCACTACTAATTGGTATGCGCGGGCGTGCATGAGTTGGGAATGCGTTAGTGAGTGTTTGGAGCCGGCGGCGCTTGGCGCTCGATTTCGTCGCGACTTTTGTGCAAGACTTCGCCGTGCGATGCCGCGCGGCACTGCGAAAACTAATAGGCCTCTCGCCAGCTTGTGGCGCTCGGGCCTAAAAAAATGCATACTGTATATCCTTTAAGTGTCACTGTAGACATGTTATGGTGTGTCTATTGTAGCAAAATGAAAGTAAATCAATAAATAAAATTAATAAACAAGCTGAAGACTTGAAAATGGTAGACCTGATCTTTCTTTCCTAGGTCAGCACAGCACAACTACTATCTCCTGGTGCACAGGGATTTGCACGTGGGATATGATTAACCAGATGCCCTCCCTGATCAAGCTCACTGTGTTTATTCAGGCTTGGAGCTATAAAGCGTCACGTTTACAGTTCATGAACAAAAATAAACCATTTATTGCTTGTGTCGTAATTTTGTAATTTTTTATTTGTTTACATCTATATCAACACACGTCTTCTCATTTCAGTCAAATAATAAATGTGATTAGTTGCCCAGCTTGTTTTCCAATTCTGCATTAATCATTCTCATTACAGAATAAAGAAAACATGTCACGACAGAAGTAAAGCGCTCCGGAGTAAACCTGTAATTAACAAGTCTCGAGGTGCGCTACGCCCTTTTCACATAATTGCTCCAAATGACTGAAAATTTCATCTATTCATTACCAATTTGTCCTCGGCATACAATATCAACAAAATGTACAAGTTGACAAACAAAAGCAAAACAACAGTGGGACCAAAAAACAACACAAAGCTATTACCTGTGGAGGATATTGTTCTGGGTGCAATGGTAATGGATGGACAATGATGTGACAATGGAAGCAATCTCCTCATAGTAAATGAATGTACATCTGCCGGATTGTTTCCCCCAAAGAAATCAAGAGGAAAAACCCCATCAATTAGCGGGGCGCGCTCAGAGGCACAGTGTGATGGGAATGACAATAATCAAGGCCTCCTCCACGGCGGCCATAATGTCAACCATCCAGCTGCTGAAGTCGTCCAGAACAAGAGCTTGTTGTCCATCACCAACTCTAAGGAAGGACGAATATGCCGAGGAGTTGCACATGACTGAGCGAAATATGTGTAACTCTGATCTGTTTGGCTGGACAATCTAAAGCTAGTCTCGTTGTGTTAATTATGGAAGATGCGTGTCTTGTCGTGCTTTTTAAAACTGCGGAATCTTTCTTTGATATTGACCTTATTCCGGAAGTTGCCATACACGCTACTATCTTGTTTCCGTTGTATTTGTTAACATGGAGCTGACGAGCTCAACAGAAAATAAGTTCTACACCGACTAAAAAGCCGTTTTCAGGCCGCCCAGGAAATCGGTGCGTTATTGACTTGTTGTTGCTCGTGTTCATTAAACATTTTACACAAATCAACCTACTTTATGTAACATTTTAGCGGCAAGACTTTTCCCTCGTTCGTCATTAGCTTTAACGGAGTTCTCGTCAAACAGAAGTGCGTTTACAACAAAAGTGCGTATCTGGCAAGAAGTGGGCGGGGCAGAATAAGGTGAATTAGTAAAAGGGTAAATAAAAAGAAAACAAGGAAAAAGTAAAACCAACAAAGGAAGGAGACACATCATTAAAGGAAAGTATCAGCTCTAACCAATGCAACGAAGATAGTTCCCCCTTTGCTTTGGAAGGAATTCACAATGCTTGAATTTGTAACGTAAATAATCAGATTTGCATAGGTTATTTGATACCACATTTTTGGGATTCACCTCCGACACAACGTGCCCTCACAAAGGCTTAGTGGCTTGGGACACACCATAAGTGGAGTTAAAGGAAGTTTCAACCATGTTATAACTTTGTTCCCGCCTCAAAAACACACCTTAAGTTGATGATTCCAATTTAGAGTCTTCTCCCTTCTGGGCGTCAGAAAACACTTGATTTCAAATTCCCTTCCTGTTTTTATGTCGTGGGCAGAAGTGTGAGATCTTCTGTGCTGTGTTGAAGTCTGTAAATCACCCCCAGACTTCTCTTCCTGCTTTGAAATGTGTCAATCATTACAACTGTATGTTTACATTAGCATAAAGGGGAAGAGCTAGGTTTTTTTTTTTCTCCACATGGTAATGCCAGTGAAGTGTTAATACAAATCCGTATGAGAGAACGCCTCACAGACGTTAAAGTAATATATGCTTTTTGAGGATACATTGTAGTTCAAGTTCTAAAACATGAAACTCCAAAGCAAAAGTACTTGAGCATGTTTAAAGATCAATAACGTCACAAATAATGCATAATATGTGTCCTTTAAGTGAAATCGAACACTTAAATGCTCCACTATGACAATTACCTCAAGAGCAACAGAAGGACATTTTTAGATGTGCACACAGTTGAACAAGCCTATTTTCGGTTTGAATTTATTCAGGCTCTAAATATGGCTAATTTTCATTTTCCCGAGTGACAAATTCATTTACCTTGGAAACAACAGTATGGATCTGAGTGTGTGTATTTCTGTTCGCTTGAAGCTAAAAGGAGCACACAGCGGAGCAGCAGGTGAACCTCCTCCCACCTGAGGACCCCACATTGAGACGCCACATTCCCCATATTTGGCAGAAGGAAACAGGAAGTCTTATCAAAAGCCAGGCAACAACAACAAAGACCTCAGCTGTACAAAGCACTCCTGAGAGAACCCAATATCTCATTCAAAGAAAGGACCAATGCATCTGTTTGCTGTTTGTGCTCACCCCACACACCCAAAGCCTTAGCTGTCTTTTTTTACAGTGCCATAAAGTGGATATAGAAGCAAAACACATACGCCCGGCTCTCTAACGCTACATTAGTCCCTCAGGCTTTGGCGCCATGTGACAAATCCATTAGACTGTGAGCTCACTGCCAGCAGATGAGCTCCAACAATGATCTCGCACAAATAAATATGTACACGCACCGGGTCCATGGTAATCTGTACTTAGAGGTGACGGATCTGGCATGTTTGCAAATAAATCCTCACTTATAATTTTCCTTTTAAAAGTATTCCTCTAATGTCATGCAAATTATTTCTTCTTCAACATCGAGAATTCAAAAGGGTGTTTGTTGACTTCCAAGCAGGAGAATGGTCTCAAAATACCATCCAGTGATAAAATATGAATTTCATGAAGCAGTTCATCTTGTTAATCCTCTGTCTTTTTAAAAGGGTGAAACAAAATCCCAATGGCATGTTTTCCAGCAAATGCTCTGCAAAATGATTGACCCAATTAAGATTACATTTTTTATTTCTTAATTTCTTACTTACAAATATTTGTGAAACATTATACAAAACACTTTTGACACGCCCTTTATTGTCCTGTGTTATCTTTCTAACATTTTATATTTGTCTTCTGTTGTCTTACATGCATAGGGACAACAGATGGAAATGATCATCTTTGATGCAATCTGTCATATTTACACTGTAATCCTCATGAGTTTATTAATATGCACCGTCCTAATAATTTGTATGTATCTCAAGTGTTAGTTTAGTGAAGACTGAATATGGTTTCAGGATGTTTATTGATGTCCTAAAGTTTCCCCTGAATTAAATTATGACTTTATTGTAACGCTAGACACTTAATTTTGAAGTTTAATATGACAGAAATATAAAAAAATGTAAACAATTTGATGAAAATAATAATTTGGAAAATATAAAGGGCTCTTATAATTACATTTTTATAAAGCAAAAAATGCTGTCTGAAAAAGATATATGTAAAAAAGAGCTTTTCATTCAAAATATGTTGAGTATTTCACATCATGTCACACATGTCATTCCTCGTGCTGTAAAGGCCTGAACACTTGAGTCTCAAGGTTAAAAAAGCAAAGTTCTTAAACAATGGTACTGCAAATAAACATTTAAAATTGCATGGCACCCGCAATTAATTGTGCCTTGACTGCTCTAATCAAGAATGCAAATCACAGAAGTTGTCGTCACCTCTGATTCACTAATTAGCCTCATCATTTCTGTTGCAATGTCTCAAACTAAATGGTCATCCTTGTCTCGCTGAAGTACTGCATACTTTTGTTGCTATGTCCTTCGCCTTTTGCTGGATCTCACACTTGGCAAACTCTTGACGCACAAAGCATTCAAGGTCAGTGTGGTCTCCCTGGCAACAGTGCAATACATTTGGCACATTGTCAGGCTATTTAATCAAGACAAGGGCTCTATCTATGAATGTGTGTGTGTGGCAGACCTACTTGGACGTTTCTTTTTAACTGCGAAAGTGCGGCGTGTCAACGCTATTGTGTGGACTGTACAGCGCTGATTCTCAGACTTCTCACACCATGTACCAGCGACAAAAATATGTAACTGAAAATGTAACACATCTAGACTAAACTAGAACCTAGAGCTAAATTGGTTTTAAGCTACTTCTATTGCTGATTGTTCTGGGGCTGATTGACATAGAAATGGCTGCCAATCTGTGCCAATGTGTCTCCAAACACGGTTACATAGAGCAACTAAAGACATTCTACTTCTTTGAGTAGTTTTCAGACTGCATACTTTTACTCCTCCTTGAATAATATTTAGTTTGAAGTAACAATACTCTTACTTACACCGATGAGATGGAATATATAAACATTTTCATGTACACAAAAGACCAATTTCTATCAAGAACTGTTTACAGATCTGTTTTATCTGTGTTAGTGAGCACTTCTACCTAATAATAATAATAATAATCCATCCCACCTATATCAAGATGCTGATTCGACAGCATGAATAATGCCTTAGGCCCTGTTTACATGGCCACATGTTTTCACTCATCCGGAATCTTTTGGTATTGTCTTGGCCTCTTTTTTTACACCACAACAAGCTCCGTGTTCACGCTGTGCTCCACTGAAAATGAAGGCCGAATTGGTTGTTTGGAGCTCATAAATAATGATAACTAAATACAAACCAGTTACAAACCAGAAAGAGCAGTGAACAGCCCAAATCTTTGTTGTGATGGCTGTGAGCAGAAGCATGCAACTGACCCACAATCACAAAATATAACTATCTTAGGCATCATACATTTGTTCAAGAAACTGCACGGAAATCATGCACAATTACTTACTTTCACTTTAGAGTCCGCAAGAAATGCCATAGAAAAGCCCATGATCTAAAAGATTCCGTCGAGAGTTAAAGAAGAGGCAAGATTACTTCTGCTAGACAAACATTATAAAGTATTTTTCTGCAGTTGGTCTCACATAAAACAGTTTTCTTCACACCTGGTCGTTTTCATCTGAATGCAAATTGAATTAGGTGTGAATAATGCGTTTTTCCTGACCACTGTTGTCATGTAAACAGGCCTTTAGACTGGCCACATTAATTCTGAAGTAACATTACTCTTACTTGAGCTACTCTATTATTACAGAAGACCGTCTGTTTAGCAACTGTCAGTGTATAAAGTCATAAGATTCACTGACATTTGTGATGTTGTCAATACTAAACAGTTTTTACCCATACAATTAATGACATTAGGTTGTTTAAATGGTAAATGGTCACATTTTTATATAGCTCTTTTCCACCTTCGAGGCATTCAAAGCACTTCACATCAAGAAACCATTCACCCATTCATTCACACATTCACACACCAGAGTACGCAGACACTGGGGGCAAGTGTCTTGCCCAAGGACACAACGGCAGTATTCACCTGAAGGAGCAATTGCGCCGCCAACTTGTGGGTCAGTGGATTTGACCGTTCAATCAAGGATGTTTTCTTTTTATGTTGGAAGCAAGATTCGAACCGCTGACCTTCGGATCAGAAGACAATCTCTGCCAACTGAGTGACGTTTACCTAATTGCTTTCTATTATCCTTTCCAGCACTGACATCATCTGATCTGACAAAAACAGCAAATGGACAAAATGTTACAAGAAGTGGTGTCAAAAGACAGAGCAGATGGGTACAGAGGCCTGTTGAATTTGATGCGTTATTGTTCAGTCCTTGATGGGGTCATTTGTATTGATTAGCTGTTGCCATGGTCACCAGAGTAAAGTGATGACCACAGTGGAGAAATACAATTTTTTCAACTGAGAATAAGAGAGGGGCTAATAAAGTTAAAGTACATACTACATAATGGTAAGTCTGCTATTGTGGTCAAGCACTTTTTTTTGCTGTTCAAGTGGCCACCATCACTACATTGGCGCCAGTCCAAAACCTAGAAAACTGGAAAGGATTAACTCATTTAAAAACATATCCAATTTAAAAACTAAGATGATAACTAAGACGTCACATCATTTGCTCTGATGAAAAGAGTGACGCTTTTGTAGACTGGATTTATGTAAAATGCATCAACCTTGTCTTAGCTTGTGACAACATTTTGTTTCCCACCTACAAAAAATTTGTACCACTTGACTTCCAATGCACTTAAACGCTTTATCAAAATAATTCACACAAGATGGGGGAATAACTAATAGGCTGGAAGAGAGGTTGTAATTTTGCATCTGTTGACAGTCAAGCATGTTGTTATCATTGCGCAGTGCCCTCTAGTTTATCTGCCTCTCTGGAAGATAGCGGCACACTCCTCGTGACTATAGGGCCAGACAACCAATTATCTATTTGCCCCCTATCAGATGTGATTTATATCAGTAGGCTGTCCCAACCGCGCCGTCCCCTCTGCCTGTGTGATCAATCATTCCCGGCACAAACACAAAACAGGCCTTTAACAAAACAAACAGCTAATGCTCCCGATCGCCCGCTGAGGAGAGCGCTGATATTAATCTTTATGTGGATCTCCGCCCAAATGAGGTAACCCTGACATTGAGAGGGACACTGGGCGGAGGGATATGGAGTTGTCACAAGCAAGGGGAGATTTAAAAGGATAAATAGTGTAGTTAAAAAGTAGTGGTAGCAGTTTTTATCGATGTGAATGTTCAAAATGTTCTTCCGGCCACTTGTATGTCAAAAGCCAAACTCAGGTTTTTCTTGATTTGTCCAGGTTCCCAGCACTGGTCTGAATTCTGTTTTGATTAATTATTACAATGTCTTCCTTTACTTGTGCCTCGTGTTAGGACCGACTGTGGGAAGCAAGCTTTTTCCTATGTTGCTTCTGTAGCTTCAATCGGACTTGAGGTTGGGCCAACTGGTCTCTGGAGTTTTACCTTGCCAACCCAAAATTATCTGTTTTTAAATGCAAATCCTTTGTTCTTAAATGTCGCTTCATTGTGATTTGTGATATTTTTCCCTTGAAAAGAGGTGTTGATCTCAGTGTGTTCTGTCCTGGTATAAATCCATCCTTTAACCTTAATGAATAAAGGTTAAAGTTTATATGAGAGGTTAGACATCACGTTTCACTAAAACGTAGTGAACATGATTATATTTAAAATGTTACGTTTTTCCCGTTTGTCCCCAGTTTGACAGCATTTGTAATGTTTTAAATGTTGCCTCCATAGTCAGGGGTAATTCCACAACTGTTACCTAGCAACCATATTGAAACAAGGGCCAAAATCCATATGAATAACACAATAAATATGATTTGACAAATAATAATAGCTAACTGTCTCTTTATTTTCAACTGTACATCACTTTTTGCTGACATAGAGGTAGAGGAATTCTATTTCAGAACTCAGCTCTACTTTCTGTAATTTTAAACTATTATTTTTTTAAAATTTCTTCACAAACTTCACAGATGTAAAACTATGATAAATATTTATCACTGGTGCCCTCCAACAAACTAAGTCAGAATTCGAAAAACATGAGAGCCTGTTTTATTTCTTGACTTCTGATAATTTAATTTATATATTTTAGTCCCAATGTAGAATGAGTTTACAACCCACAATGAAAAGGTGTCTTGCAATATATTGTAGCTTTGTTGTTTCTGATGCTACTTTAACATACATGGACTTAAATTTACAGATGGACTGTCTACCTTGTTCCAGTGGTTCTCACCAACATCACCAGTATATGCATGCGTGCATTTGGCCACCAGCACAGGACTCATCCTAAAATGTCACGCATGGCTCTTTCTTCAAAGTTTGCAACAGGTAAAATGTGTACCAATCAGCTGAAGACAATTCTGTTCTGGTTGGAAGGACACATTTGACTGATTTAATTGAAAAAATGGGTAATCAAGCTTCAAGAAATGATTAAAACCAGTAGATCATCACTTTTGTTGACGTTACAAACTTTTCTTAATCTCTGCTACGGTAACACTTGGTTTAATAACACCTGCACTGTGCTTTTAGCCCTCTGCGCGCCCTTCTAGTTGTTATTGTGAGTGTGTGTTGTGAATATTTCAGGATCACAGGTTGATCAATAGCAGAAGGCTGGCTGGTTAATGATGTAGAAGCAGTGAGACGAGGGATGGGTAGAGTCAAGTTTATGGACTCCCCTCTTTCATTAAAGACGTGTTCAGTAAGCACAACATGTCTCTCACCCAAGGGCACCTGCGTTTTAAGAAGCTCCCAGTAAAGAAACTTTCCTCACAACTACAGTAGGTGCAACTGTATTTAGATGAAAGAGAAAAGACTGGGGCACCGAAAGAAGATTGTTAATTAAGATCTCAAAATGGGCAGCGCCAAACTGACAGAGAATGGATATGTTTTAATGAGGGATTTTAGTATAGCTTTGAGCCTCTGTGTTCAAAGATGTTTTAATTCTGGGAACTAGAAGGCCAGTGTTGTAACCAGAAATATGGTAATACAGTCAATACATACTTCAGACATGAATACAATATGTTTGTCAACTAAATGTCCTTTTGTTTTCACTTCACAGAGTTGGGATGTAGTCTACAAACCAATGCGCTCAGTAATTCCCAATTGTCAGATTGATTTATTTAAATTATCCACCACTTTTAGGGCCTTGAGGTCTGGTATGCAAAAACCTTTAGACCGAAAATTGCCTCCAGATGGCAGTGCAAACATCTGCATTTTAAAAAACATTAGTCAGTAGACTCACCTTTGAAGATTTTTCTGCATTTACAATTATTCAAATATAATTAGCTTCTCATCTAAATTGTTTTGCAAAAAAAGAAAATTAAAATAAGTAACTGATTTAGATATGTTTTCAAACTGCCAAACATAGCAATGTCAACACTTTTATTTAATTATGTGGTTGGGTATAATAGACAGTTTCAAGTCTTAGTAATTAGCAAAACAAAGACAAACTAAAAAGAGGTCAAGTGTTAAATATTGGCAGCTGCTAAATATGCTGATATTGTGCTATTCATTAATATCTGGATCATTGTGAACCATTGCTTTACAGTCACTAAAATATTGAATCATCTACAAATTGAAAACCTATTGTTAAGATATACCTCTGCTTCCTTTCATTCGAGGTCCCTTTTATAACCATCCACCACCAAAGTCAGACTTTGCAATGCAGTACGAAGGGCACAAAGTTGCTCGTCTTATCAAATGAGGAAATTAAGCAGTCTCCAAGGTTACAGCTTTTACTGTATATAACTGTTTTTTTTTTTTTTTTTTTTTGTGCGTTAATTGTGTGTCCGCGTGCTCTTACACCCGTGAAGAGCTCTTAAACATCAGAACTTCTACCCCCACGGACTTATTTCCAGTTTTTTTAGTGTCTGCTGCAGACTTAGCGCTAGTTTTGGCCAAAAGAGTGAGACGCCGCAGAAGAGGAAAGCGCTGGGGCTCTCGTGGCGCTGGAAACGCGGGCGCCAGACGCCTTACCTGGGATTTTCCTCTCCAACGTCCGCTCACTCAGCAACAAGATGGACGAACTGGCGCTGCTGATGAAGAGGAACAGAGACTTTTCTTCGTCTTCTGTTTTGTGTTTCACGGAGACGTGGCTCAGCGAGTCGATCCCGGACTGCGCGCTCCATTTGGAGGGATTCCAGCTCCTCCGCGCCGACAGACAAAGGGATCTCTCCGGGGGAAAAACAAAAGGCGGTGGAGTCTGTTTCTTCATCAACAACGCTTGGTGCTCCGATGTGACTGTGATCTCCAAACTCTGCTCTCCTGATCTGGAATATCTCTTTATTAACTGTAAACCTTTCTACTCTCCACGTGAGTTTGCTTCATTCATTCTCGCCGCTGTTTACATCCCGCCACGCGCGAACGTACACGAGGCACAGCGCGTGTTAGCGGAGCGGGTTTTGAATACGGAGCAGGACTTTCCGGACTCCTTGTTGATCATCCTCGGGGATTTTAACAAGGGGAATCTCAGCCAGGAACTACCAAAATACAGACAGTTTATTAAATGCCCGACCAGAGAGCAGAACACGCTGGATCACTGTTACACTACAGTGAGTGGGTCCTTCCGCGCGGTTCCTCGTGCTGCCCTAGGGCTCTCAGATCACGCCATGATCCACCTGATCCCCACGTACAGACAGAGGCTGAAGCTCTCCAAACCTGTAGTGAGGACTTCTAAGAAGTGGACCAGCGAGGCAGTGGAGGAGCTACGCGCGTGTTTGGACATTACAGACTGGGATGTGTTCAAAACTGCCACGGATGGTTTGGATGAGTACACGGACACTGTGACGTCATACATCCAATTCTGTGAGGACAGTATCATTCCCACACGCACCAGGGTGATTTATAACAACGACAAGCCCTGGTTCACACCCAAACTGAGGCAGCTCAGGCAGCAGAAGGAGGAAGCTTTCAGAGCCGGGGACAGAGAGAGCTACAAAGGTGCTAAGTACAGATTTAGCAGGGAGGTGTCAAGAGCTAGATCTCTGTACAACACGCGCCTAAAGCAGTCTTTCTCTGCAAACAATGCTTCGGCGGTCTGGCGGGGACTTAGGCAGATCACCAACTACAAGCCCAAAGCCCCCCATGCTGCTGACGACCAGAAACTGGCTGAACAGCTCGCCTCCTTCTATTCTCGGTTCGAAACCTCAACCCCCTCCCCCACCCATCTCACTACAATGGACATCTCTCACACCCCGCGTCACCACACCTCCCCACTGGCCTTTCACTACACAGGGACAATGTAAGGAAACAGTTTCGGAAGTCCAACCCCCGGAAAGCTGCTGGACCAGACGGTGTCTCCCCCGCCACCCTGAGACACTGTGCAGATGAGCTGACTCCTGTCTTCACAGACATTTTCAACACCTCCCTGGAGTCATGCCATGTCCCAGCCTGCTTCAAATCGTCCATCATCGTCCCTGTCCCCAAGAAGCCCCGGATCACTGGACTTAATGACTTCAGGCCTGTGGCGCTGACGCCTGTCGTCATGAAGTCCTTTGAGCGCCTGGTCCTGCCCCATCTCAAGTCCTTCACCTCCTCCGCCCTGGACCCACTGCAGTTCGCCTACAGAGCCAACAGATCTGTTGACGACGCCATCAACCTGGCCCTCCACTTCATCCTGCAGCATCTGGACTCCCCGGGAACCTACGCCAGGGTCCTGTTTGTGGACTTCAGCTCTGCATTCAACACCATCATCCCTGCTCTGCTCCAGGACAAGCTCTCTCAGCTCCACGTGCCTGACTCCATCTGCAGGTGGATCACTGACTTCCTGACGGACCGGAGGCAGTGCGTGCGGCTGGGGAAGAATGTCTCAGAGACTCGGACTATCAACACAGGAACTCCACAGGGCTGTGTACTTTTTTCCTCTGCTCTTCTCCCTGTACACCAACTGCTGCAACTCCAGCCACGACTCTGTAAAACTGATCAAGTTTGCAGACGACACCACCCTCATCGGACTCATCTCGGACGGCGATGAGTCTGTTTACAGGAGGGAGGTGGACCGGCTGGTGTCCTGGTGCAGCGATAACAACCTGGAGCTCAACACCCAGAAGACAGTGGAGATGATCGTGGACTTCAGGAAAGTCTCAGCCCCCCTGCCCCCCCTCGCCCTGACAGACTCTCCCATCACCACCGTGGACTCTTTCCGCTTCCTCGGCACCACCATCACTCAGGACCTCAAGTGGGAGCCGACCATCAGCTCCATCATCAAGAAGGCCCAGCAGAGGATGTACTTCCTGCGGCAGCTGAGGAAAGCCAAGCTGCCGGCGCAGATGATGGTGCAGTTCTACACGGCCATCATCGAGTCCATCCTCACCTCCTCCATCACCGTGTGTACGCTGGAGCCACAGCCAGGGACAAACAGAGACTACAGCGCATTGTGCGCTCTGCTGAGAAGGTGATCGGCTGCAGCCTTCCATCTGTCCAGGACCTGTACGTCTCCAGGACTCGGGGACGAGCAGGTCGGATCACAGCTGACCCTTCTCACCCTGGACACGGACTATTTGAGCCACTCCCCTCGGGCAGGAGGCTACGGTCCATCCAGACCAGAACCTCCCGTCACAAGAACAGTTTCTTTCCCTCTGCCGTTGGACTCATGAACACTTTATAACACCCGTCACTTTAACTATATATTATATAAGGACAATCTATTTGCACTACCACATTTGCACATGGCACTGTCTGCCAACTGTACATTCTG
The DNA here is from genome assembly GCA_019453435.1 of Rhinogobius similis. Taxonomy (NCBI): domain Eukaryota; kingdom Metazoa; phylum Chordata; class Actinopteri; order Gobiiformes; family Gobiidae; genus Rhinogobius; species Rhinogobius similis. The sequence goes on along the minus strand of CM033621.1, from coordinate 30,929,733 downwards.
TATATAGTCTATCTTAGTCTATTTTATTCTTAATTTTTATGCATGCCTTTTTATATATTTTTTATATTTTACTCATTGCTTTATGTTTGCACCTTCGCCGAAGCAAATTCCTATGTTTGTGAATTTCACTGACAATGGCAATAAACCGATTCTGATTCTGTTGGTGCAATGGACCAACCACTGCTTTTATTTTGTAGACACCAAACCATTGTCACAAATACAAAGAGTACATTCAGCTACCAACTGGTGCATAAACTATAGAGTGCTTTGTTAGACTTCTATTTGAGTTCAATACAACTTTAGATTCTCGTGTGTGTAGGGGCTGATAATGAGCTACTTTTACCAGTTATATACTCATGCAGTAGTTCGGCAGAATGTTTTAGATATGAGTGTATTTCAAAATAATCTGACATTTCCAAGCAGATGCACTTAGATCGGCTATACTTTTGGTCGGGCGATAGCATTAAATGAATCAATTTAAAATCTATTTAAAAAGAAAGGTCAAGTCTGAATTTGGCTCCAAACTTCACATGTTTACTGACAGAGCACTGGCTGTAGAACTCCCACGACAAACCCCATGACATATTACTGACAATTTGAAATGATTGGATCTCAATTTGATTAAAATCACCGCGATTCTTTTCAGTGCAACGAAAGCCATACGAATCGTGTACAAACAAGTGGTGAATGCTTTGAAAGACTTCTATGACTTCAAAACAACTTTATTAAATTTCCCCCTCTGTGCCACTGAAATCTCTTGCTGCATGCCATAATACTGTTCTTTTCTCTTTGCTGCTTTCTCACGTTTTTGCCATCCTATAGAGGACATGTCAGCTGGGAGGATTGACGTTGCCATATACTGCGCTATTATAACAAAGTTTTTGCCGATATAAACAGTTACGCTTGCACGCCCCCACACCAGTGCAGCAGTCCGACAGAGAGTTCCCCTTGGTTTGAAGTGACAGTGGAAATCTGGATAATTGTGTGATTGATTCTCTTGTGTTCTCTCCCCCTCCACTTGACTGCACAGGCTTTATTTAGGAACCGAACGGGGAGGCAGAAAAATCTCAAGATCCAAGATGCGGCATGGAGCTCGGAGAGAGACTTAATAGACACACATACACACAATCCACTGTCTATTTTGGGAAGAGGATAGTCGAATACACTGTATACGTGGGGGTTTATTGAGACCGGAAATTTATGCTATTTTAACGTGACGTATCAATCTAATTTGATTTGTCGTGTTTTTTTAGTGCAAGGTTGAATATAAACTAGGGACAAAGGGGTGAATAAGTGAAAAAATGAGCACAGAAAGTTAGCGTCTCCTCTCAATCTCAACCTCTATTCATGTATTACATCTGTCCTGTCTCCAGTAAGCCTATCTGTACAAGTCAAAATGAAAAAGTAAATGAACAGTAAAGAAAAAGTACGGTGTATTTTAGGTTTAATTGGTTGAAGATGAGCACAAACAATGGGGTGAGTATGTATTCCCAGACACGAAAAGGACAAGTGTATGTGTGTGTTTTGAGCATGGATGAGTCAACTGTCTTTAGCCTTTGTCTTCTCTGCACTTCTGCCTCAGAAAGCCAGGGAAGATCACATTAAGTGGGGCTGCTGTTGCGTATAGCTGCATCGGGTGCAGTGCTGAGGGAGATATGGGGCAGGGCATTACTCTAAGTCAGTCCCTGCAGGCCCCAGTCCATCCAGAAACAACAATGTAATTCGGAAAGCCAGACGGGCTCACTCCAGTGGTTCAGAGCTGGTTATAAGCCCTGGCTCTCTATGGAGGCAAGCCATTGTGATAAATCTTGCACTGTGTTACTTTATATGTCTTTTGTGATAGATGTGTTAAAATGGGGGCATTACAGATCATTTCATGCACGTTGTATTGTATTGTATTGACTTTTTGAAGTTTAGATGACTGAACGATCAAACGAAAGAGACGGTTACAAACTCTTCCTAGAAAAAAAAATACTATGACATTGTGTACATGTGCATGGAGAACAATCTTTTTTTTAGTAGTGATACACAGTGGTTGGACCGTGTATTGCAACGCTCAAGTCTTTAAGTCGAGTCCCCATGCAGTCAAAGAGAGCCAAGTCCAAGTCCTTTCAAATCATTGTACAGAAAACGGCTCATACTTTTGCAATTTTTATGCGTTTTTTCTTAACGGTTCTTCATTTTAAAACATCCTGGTAACGTCAAGTCTGACTCGAGTCCAAGTCACGACTTGCAAGTTCACGCCTCTGGTAATAGATCATTTATTGTCCTTGCATGGAAATTGGTTTGCAGTGAGAAAAAAAAATGACAGAACTTTCCACAGTGAAACTAAAAATAAATAAAAGATTTTAAGGCCTAATTGTGACTAATTGTAACTAAATCATGAACAAGTTATTTTATTATTCTCATCTTGTCTCGTTGTCGTAGACCCCTTCTCGTGTCTCACTTTATTTTGCGGGACTTGTGTCTCAATGTATGAATATAAATTTGACAAACTTGTTTATTTTTCTATACATGTTTCCTTTTCTTGCCTACACTTATCAGGTCACTAACCACTCTGCCAATGCTTTTAAATGCTTTGTTCAGTGATCTTGAGTCTGACTTCTAAAAGGTAAAGTTAAATGTATTATTATAAGTCACACACAAATAGTCATAATTTTAGCAACTCTGTGCTATTCTTGTCAGTGTGTACAGAATTTACATTTAAAAAGAAAGTTAAAAGTGTCTGCTTGGCTGGCTTTTGATATGCTAATGTGGACAAGCTGACAACTCAAACGCCTAAAAATTAAACCCACTTTGAATAAAAAGGCCATTTGTCCAGTTAAATAACACACAGAAATAACAGAGCAAGGCATCATTCCGTGGCATTAATTCACCTCAGCGTCCACTTAAGTTTTCGCAACAATTGACAAAGGTTAAACCAAGCTGCTCATATTACTATTCTCCTGCATTTGTCAAATTCGTCACACCTCGCATTGCGCTGTCATGTTGTAATGAAGATGAAGACTGAACCCGCTAACCTTGGTTACCTAACCCCTCAAAATGGCTGCCCCGCGCACACGTGGTCTGGTGGTTCACTCGTGGGCTCCTTGGCACAGAGAAACAAATGTGATTGGTCAGACCAGCTGCTGGCGATGCTGCGATCCGCTTCACATAGCCCGCTCATGGCTTGACCCCGCTCACTGCTCGCCCATGCTGAAACGCAAGAGCCTGTGGGATGTACAGATGGAAATAATTTGCTGATTTTGTTGTTTTTTTTTTTTCATTTAATTGGAAATAATTAAGAATTCCATCTACATACATCTGTGTTTGACCTTGTGAGGGCCTTTATTAACAGAGCAGTTGGTAGGGAGCCAAACAACTTTCATTTTCAAATATATGTTTTAATAATTCTGACCTATGACACAATATACTAAATCTTTTCAATGATTGGAGTCTCTGTTTCGTAAATATTGATGTTTTATGCATAGTGGCATGCCCTTTTCATGAACAAATGATGACTAAAAACAATAATTGCCATTTAAATGTAGCCATCTGCAAAAAGCACACAGAGTAGGAGTAAATGGCTCCATTAAAAGCTACTCCGCATTCCAAAGCAAAACTTCCAGTAAATATTTTGAAAGCAAATTCTGAAAATACCACAAATTGAGAGTAAAAAGCTGTCCATAAACATTAGCATTTCAGTTTTTTGTTTATTCGAGTACCACTCAACTGCACTGGCTTAAACCTGCAAAAGAGAACACAAAGGCAGCGCCAAATGCCAATGGCAAATCTCCACAAAATCAAAGAATGAGATATTCATGAGCATTTTGGTTTCTCTGTTGTAAAAATAAGGGCATTAGCACTAGAAAGCCCTGGCTGGGAGGCAAAAATGAAAGAGATAAAGTCATTTTAAAATAATAACATCAGTTGATCTGATAGAGCGCATTGTGAAACTGGACAAAACAGTTGGCCATTGTACAATCAACATAATGTCCTCTGCTGACACGCCTGATTATTGATGTCACTGAACCTGGTTTAATGTGGTCTGGCCTCAAATATACAACTGAACTGTCTAATATCATTACAACTTAAAAATACCGGAATGAGGGTGAATACTATTATAAATGTGATAAATCCTAGTATTAATGCTGTGTCCTTGGGAACTGTTGGGAAATGTTTGCACGGGCAAGTGTTTGCAAATCGGGAAAAGAACTCTGGAACTCGGGTCAAAGCTGCTGCCTGAATTCAACACCTGATGTCAGCTAACGTGTAAAGACGGACAACATCTGGCTGATTTACAAAATGATCTTAATCATTTGAGTAGAATGAAACGTGAGATCACGGGAAACGTGAGATCTCTCCGCAACGGGATGGACGAGCTGGCGGGATCTACGCGGTACCAGCGGGAGTACAGAGACAGCAGCATCATGCTTTTCACGGAGACGTGGTTAACCCCCGAAATCCCGGACTCAACTGTCACTCTGGACCATTTTCATCTGCTGCGTGCGGACAGAACAGAGGAGAGCGGTAAGAGGAGAGGAGGAGGCCTGGCTGTGTTTGTGAATGAAAAGTGGTGCAAGCCTGGACACTGTACAGTGAAACAGCAGCTGTGTAACAAAGACATTGAACTGTTAGCTGTTAGCATGAGGCCATATTATCTGCCCCGGGAGTTTTCACATATTATTGTGATAGCAGTGTATGTGGCCCCCTCTGCTAATGCTGACAATGCTTGTGAAGTGCTGCTCTCCTGCACCAGCAGGTTACAAACACAGCACCCACAGGCCCTCTTCCTCATCTCTGGTGACTTCAACCACGCTTCTCCCTCATCTGTTCTGCCAACATACACCCAGTATGTCACCTGCCCCACCAGAGACAAGAAAACCCTGGACTTGTTCTTTGCAAACACCAAGGACGCTTATTCTTCTTCTCCTCTTCCCCCCCTGGGCAAATCGGACCACAACCTTGTACACCTGCGGCCTGTGTATGAACCCATCGTACACAGGCAGCCAGTGGTGCCCCGTGTGGTGAGGAGGTGGTCTGCTGAGAGCGAGGAGGCTCTGAGGGACTGCTTCAGCACCACTGTGTGGGCAGAACTTTATGACCCACATGGGGAGGACATCAACTCCATCACAGAGTGCATCACGGACTACATCAACTTCTGTTATGAAAACACTGTACCCTCCCGGACGGTGCGGTGTTTTCCAAACAACAAGCCGTGGATTAACCGTGACATTAAGGCTCTGCTGAAGGAGAAGAAGAGAGCGTTCAAGTCAGGGAACAAGGAGGAGCTGAGGACTGTGCAGAAGAAGCTGAGGAGGAAGATCAGGCAAGGGGAAGCCAGCTACAGGAGGAAGATGGAAGAGCAGCTGCAGCAGCAGAACATCCAGGGAGTGTGGAGGAGCCTGAAAACCATCTCAGGTTTCAAGCCCCCCCCTGTCCAGGCAGAGGGGGACCTTCAGTGGGTTAACGATCTGAATTCTCACTTTCTGAGATTTGATCAATCACCCACCCCTCCCCCCGCACAGCTGCAAACCCACACCCCCACGGCTGGACAATGGCCCACACCCGATCCTCTTCACACCTCTGCTTCAGTCCATCAGCTCACCACCAATCCCCCCAGCGCACAGTCACCCCACCCACCCCTGTCCTTCACAGCAGCACAGGTGAGGAGAGAGCTGAGGAGGATTAAAACCAGGAAGGCAGCAGGACCAGACGGCATCAGCTCCAGGCTCCTTAAGTCCTGCGCAGATGAACTGTGTGGAGTTATGGAGCATGTCTTCAACATGAGCCTAAAGCTGAGGGTGGTACCACAGATTTGGAAGACCTCCTGTGTGGTACCAGTGCCAAAGACACCGCGCGCTAAAGACCTCAGCAGCTTCAGGCCGGTGGCTCTCACGTCCCATCTGATGAAGACACTGGAGAGGCTGGTCCTGGACCACCTCCGCTCCACCGTGAGCTCAGCCATGGATCCGCTGCAGTTTGCGTACTGGCCTGGCATTGGAGTGGAGGACGCCGTCATCTTCCTGCTGCACCGCTCTCTCTCTCACCTCGAGAACCCTGGCAGCGCGGTGAGAATTCTGTTCTTTGATTTCTCCAGCGCCTTCAACACCATCCAGCCACTGCTGCTGAGGGACAAGCTGGAGACGGCTGGTGTGGACTGTGGCCTGGCAGAGTGGATCCTGGACTACCTCACGAACAGACCCCAGTTTGTGAGAGCCCGGGATTGTGTGTCTGACACTCTGACCTGCAGTGTGGGGGCGCCGCAGGGCACTGTCCTCGCGCCCTTCCTCTTCACCCTCTACACCTCGGACTTCAGACACAACACGGACAGCTGTGTTCTGCAGAAGTTCTCTGACGACTCTGCCATCATCGGACTCATCACGGACGACGATGACGCAGAGTATCAAATCAAATCAAATCAAACTTTATTTATATAGCGCTTTTCATACATATAATGTAACACAAAGTGCTTTACAGTGCATTAAAAACATTCCCACATCCCGTTTCCCTCCCCCCCCCCCCATATACAAACCTGTACATTCACACGCACATGCACACACACACACACACGCGCACGCACTCACACGCACACATTCTAAGAGACATGAGGCTGAGTACAGATACACCAGCTGAACAAGCACCATCAGAGGAGCCGTCTGCACCAGGAGCAGTGTCGGCCACAGCCACAGGACACAAACTCAGGGCCCAGGGGAGAGATGAGGCAAACACCTCCACCAGGGGCCCATGAGCCAGGGCCCCACAGCCACAGACGACCGCCGCTCCTGGTACAGAGGGCCCCTCAGAGGAAACACTGGAGAGTCTAAAATGAATAAAACAATAGATAAATATTAAGAAATAAGTCAATAAGTGGGTTGAAATAGAGTAAAACTAAATAAATAATAAATAAATACAGCTAAAATGCTAGAGCTAAGTTAAATAAACACAATAAATAGGATAAATAAATATATTAAATGAACTGATTAAATTAAATATTAGTCAAAAGCTAAGAGGAGAGTACAGAGGACTAACGCAGGACTTTGTGGACTGGTGTCAGCAGAACCACCTCCTCATCAACGCGGGAAAGACCAAGGCGATGCTGGTGGACTTCCGCAGACGCCACTCCACTGCCCCCTCACCAGTGAACATCCAGGGAAGGGACATTGAGAGAGTGGACTCATACAAGTACCTGGGTGTTCATCTGAACCACAAACTGGACTGGACTCATAACACAGACGCACTGTACAGGAAGAGTCAGAGTCGGCTCTACCTCCTGAGGAGACTCAGGTCTTTTGGAGTGTCAGGGCCTCTCCTGAGGACCTTCTACGACTCTGTGGTGGCATCAGCCGTCCTGTACGGTGTGGTCTGCTGGAGCAGCAGCATCACAGAGAGGGAGAGGAAGAAGCTGGACAAGGTCATCAAAAAGTCCAGCTCCGTCCTGGGCTGTGCTCTGGACTCAGTGAGCGAGGTGGGGGACAGAAGGGTCCTGGCTAAACTCACGTCTATGCTGGACCATGAGTCCCACCCCCTGCAGGACGCTCTGTCTGCCCTGGAGAGCAGCTTCAGTGACAGACTGATTCACCCTCGCTGTGTGAAGGAGAGGTTTCGCAGGTCTTTCCCTCCTGCTGCTGTCAGACTTTACAATGAACACTGTTAGCCCTGAACATGTGCCATTCACCCGCTACAATCATGTGCAATATAATTTAACATACTATTAATAGACTTTTACCTCACCATAGTCACTTACTGTATATAACAATACACTTAAGCCACTTTAGCTACCATTTTTACTGTAAATAAGAGTGTGCATTTTATACTTTATATTGTATTTTTTATGACCATGTTTATTTATCCTATTTTTATTGCATGCGCCTATTTCATTCATTTCTGTCCTAAACTGTGTGTTGCAACAGTGGAATTTCCCCATTGTGGGACAAATAAAGGATCTCTTATCTTATCTTATCTTATCATGTTACTACAGTCAGGTGTTTACTGTCAGTCATGTACTACGTAAGAGTAACACATTTGCACAAGAAAGACCCACTATTTATTCAATTGCAGATGTAACATTAGCTAGCTAATGTAGATATGATAGGATGTTTTCACACTTTTAGTTCGATTAAACTCTGTTAAAGAGCTGAGTCTGTGAATTTACTGAGTCTGTCACTTCTCATTGCGAAAACCTGAGTTCCTGAGGACCGTGTGAACGCAACATAAAGGGACTGTACCCAACTTTGTTCATGCTGTTGATACAGTCCCGATTAAAAGTTTAAGACCAGTTAAATAAATGGCAAAAGTCACATTCTGCATGGTTGAATCTTAACAAGGTTCTAAGTAGACCTTCAATGTGCAACAAGAAATGGGAATGAGAAAAAATCATTTGGAATTTATTAAAGATTCTGAGGGTTATGGAACAAAAAAATAAAGTGGAAGAGACAAAAAAGTGACACCAGCACTGAGCCGTAGGATCTGATTGGCTGTCTATCAAGACACTAGACGACCCAAATTAAAGGCGTTACATGGCGCCGACTGCAGCCCATTAACCATCAGACACATCTGTTACTAAAGGGCTTCAAAAAAAAAAAAAAAAAAAACGTCTTCAAAGGCCTCGTCTCCTTGAACGCCACAGAACTGCCGCTTGGACTTTACAAAAGAGCACCAAACATGGGACATTGAAAGGTGGAAGAAAGTTTTAATCTCTGATGAGAAAAAACGTAACTTTGATAGTCCTGATGGTTCCCAATATTACTGACACCACAAGTAAATCCACCTGAGATGTTTTCTACGCACCACAGGGAGGGGGCGCCATAATGCTTTTTCCTTCAGTGGAACAATGGAGCTCCAGGTGGTGCAGGGATGGCCGTTTGCTCAGTGCAGATGTTGCAGAGAGCATCCCTCATGACTGAGCCTCGTCTGTGGAACCACTGTGTTTTTCAACAGGACACCACTACAGTTCACAAAGCCCCAGGACAAAGAACTTCTTCCAGGAGAATAACATCACTCTTTTGGACCATATATGGCAAGGGAAGTTTACAAAAATGAACAACAGTTCCAGACAGTAGATGCCCTTTGTGAGGCCGTCTTCACCACTTGGAGAAATGTTCCCACTCACTTCCTAGAAACGCTTGCATCAAACACGCTGCAACCAATTTTTGAAGTGATTAACCCTAACGGTGCTGCTACTCATTACTGAATTTATGTTTGGGACTTTGATTTCTGTTCTGAGGGGGTTTCGGGTTGTTTTTTGAGGTGTGGTCCTAAACTTTTCATCAGCTGCAGAACGCCCTATTTCTGTTTAATTATTGTTTTCAATCAAATGTTCAACTCAAACTTTTTTTGTCTCACTCCTATTTCTTGGTACTTCTTGAAGCTCTGCTTGGAACCTTGTTAAAATCCAAGAACCAGTAATTGCGTTGTTAGCATGCTAGTTGGTGTTAGTATTGGCTTGAAGGAAAGACTCCGCTGTAGCCTCTGAAAATCATGAAACGTGCTCATAAACTCATTGTGCTAAATCATCAGGATGTTAGGAATGAGTTAAGTTAAGACACTGCAAAAAGTTTTTGTAAATGAACAACTTCTGTTTTTATGTTTTTAAAGATACCATAAAAATCAAGTATTGTGTCTTTAATCCTTTTTTTTTTTTTTTACTTTACGATGCAAGCTTAACATAACTGCTTGTTCTGTAAAAGCACACACATATTAAACACAAGCCTTGAGACATTGATAAGGTAATTTAAGAAGTTAAATTTGAATTCAAGATTACTTTCTTAACAATAAAAGCATTCACTTGAACCCACATAAATAGTTTACATCTGATTGTAGTCGGGTAGAATGGCACAAAAAGCCTCATTATTATAATTCTTCATCAGATGTGTTGGCCACAGCAGCTCTGTCGACCTGTGGGTCAGTCATTAAGTGCATACTCTGTTAAAGAGCCAAAGTCAGCAGTCCCAGGCTCAGCGGAAAACTGGACACCGCTGTTGTCTGTGCCGCTAATTAGGCTTTTCTTCTGAGAAATAAAAATGCTTTGTATTAAGCATCTCAAGACAATGCAAGTGTACTGAGTTTATTTCTTTGAATGTACATTGTACATATGTACATTTGTATTTATAATACGATGAGTGAAGAGTACAGTTTGAGCAATGTCCAAGCCTGGATAGTGGTCAAGTGTTACATCAGTAAGGGTAGTCATTACTATTACAAAACAACATATTCACTTTTAAGAAGCCATACAAATCGTTTTGAAATATTTTACTTGGCCTTGAATTAAGCAGTACAAATACATTTCCTGTGGAGTCCTGGCCACAACACTCTGCTTTTGTGGTAAAGCATCTCTCAGTATTTTTATACAGATCTGTAGCAGTCTGGACCCCGCGTTCATCTCCCTGAGTTCAGATTACATGATTGACAGGTAGATTCACCAATCAGGGACGTGCGTGGTTGGTCTGAATCAAAACAAACATGGTCGCTGGCAAAGGAAAATAATCACATGGGACTGAAAAACGTGGTGGATTCAGTACAAAACTGTTTATCTGAGGTGAGAGAAGTTTAATTTTGTTCTAAATGATGATGACCAATGAGCTCCTCTATTTCTCATACACTGTGGAAATAAACAAATCTGATTGCACTGTACTGTTTGAGTTCGGCTGGAGGCGCGAGACCAGACTCATTCTTTGTCAAGAATTGGATAAGTGTGTATTCTGGATCCCAGGCAAGCAAATTTGAGCTGAGAGAGGGTACTTATGCAGACTGCAACAAGAAGAAAACACTTACAAAAACCCTAAACACTTTGGGAATTAAACATGAAACTTGTTCACTGTGAAACTCTTTACTAAACATTAAGCCACAGTTACGCTCACAGCACTTACGTTGCTTGTGTAGTAAAACGTTTAACAGAAAAGACAAAATAGGCCACTGAGACTAACCATTCCATTTTGCAGAGCTGAGGCTGTAGTTTGGCCACTCATTTGCATATGTTAATTTTCCGGCTGCCTGCTGGTGGTCCACATTTGTCCTAATATTTGCTGCAGCTGTTTGAAGTCTGTCCATATCTTCTTTTTGGACCAAATCCGAGGCAAAACCAAGACTTCAGCCTCTCCATGTGTCTATGTGGCCCACATTATCAGCCACTGAGCCTTTCCATTTATCCACAGAAGACTGATACAGTGCTATCACCATTCGAACAAACAGGTCAAGAGGGTGCGACATGTTGTCCCTCAGATTACACTGTAAAACCAATAGAGACATAGCTGAGGGGAGGAGAGAGAGGGGAGCGATGAAACATAGAGGCATAGAGGGATTTTCAGCATAGCTCCAAGCTCTTGAGCCCCAGGTGATGGCGTAGATTCCCCCCAAAAGACGAGGCCATACCCCGGGAGAGATGGAAGGAGGAGCGCTGCTTAGCCTCCACTAAGGGCGCTTCTTCTTTTCTCATCAAAGCATTTCAAACCAGCGTCTGCTAGAAGTCAACTCAAGCAGACTGCAGCATTATTCCATAGGGTCTTCTGCTCCAGTAATATGGCAGTGGCAGTGGAAGGCAGAAAGAAGAAAAAGTGAAAATAGTGGTTCTCAAACTCTGGTGTCTCACTTTCGCCTCAGAGCAAGAAGGTTCCAGGTTTGACTCCAGGGCTCCGTGTCTGAGTGGGTTTCCTCTGGGCACTCCGGTTTCCCATTTAACTCACCAGATGTACAATGGTTAAAATCCTCCTGCTAACAGTCCTGAACTCAAGAGCTGGAGAATGGGCTTGCTTTTTCATTATCCAGTTTCAATTCATATCAAAAATGGGATCCGCAGTTTTTTCAAATTCATTAATGTATTAAATGTTTTAGCAGTGCACACTTCATCAAGTGAAAAGATTCTGCAGCACACCGCTTCCTGAAACATCACCAAATCACATATTTAATGTCAATGTCAGTTTTATTTGTATAGCACATTTACAACAGCCACCACTGTCCAAAGTGCTTCACGTACCAATTAAAAACATTCAATAAAATAAAATTTAAAGTAAAATTTAAGAAAAAAAAAAGTTATTAAATGTGGATGAATTTTGTCCATGCCACTGTTTGGTTCTCTAAATTTGGCAATGGTGAATGTTTTTTTTTTTTTAGTTAGCTTGGGACGCTGCAAAATGGTAAATAATTCACTTCTATTGCTGTATGAGTCAGTTTTCAAGACACACCTGGCACCTCAAGGCGCACTGCAGTTCCTCGGCACACTCAATAAGCATCGTTTAGCTATGAATTCCACATGGCCTAAATGTTATTTGTATAACTCTAACTATTAAATATTAATATTGTATACTGGCCATATGCTGCATTATTCTGGACCTACTGTAATCCATTCCTTTTTCAATTCTGGTCTGACTCCATGTATCAGGTCTTGTTTTTATTCTTGAAGTGAATATAAATGGCTATGATGTAAAGATGAGACGTTAACATATATCCTTTTTTCACAAATCAACCTATTTTACACCAATATCCTTCTCGACAGGAGGATGACCATGACCGGCATGCAAATATTAAAATGAATATTGAAATGCTGATATTGAAAGGCTACAGAGCTGAACATAACGATTGCCTATTGTGTTATCAAGTTCAGGGTACATCTTAACATTTGTATAAAAATCTGATTTAGAACACGTACAGGACAGCAAAACTGTACATTTTCTTATAATGACCTGTTACAGTTTACGATAAAAGGTCAATGCATTTGTTAAATCTGATTATGTAAACCTGAAAACAATGGCAAGTGAAATAAAGATATGTATTGCACTTATATGTTTGTATTTGAGGGAGAGAAGAGAGACTAAATAAGAACCATAATGTAACAACAAAGTGTGATGACCCATGACAGTTGTATGTTGTGATATAAGAAGCCTGTGGAATGAACTGCACAGAACTATCTCAGACTATTATGACTCAGAGAGCAACATTAGAGTGTGAGAATGGACTAAATGGGCAGAGCTAACAGTTCAAACTGAACCATGTTCCTCACTCTTGGTTATAAATTGGGCACAGGGCCTTTAATACCCAAAAGCAGAGACGCAACATCTATCAAAACCTGACTCAGGTCTGAGGGCTGTTTTTATAAACTACTGACTTCATGGATTATATTTGTTACCAGATTGCTCAGAGGCACTAGAGAATATGAAATGATGAACATACTCTTCTTGCATTAAATGGCCATTTGGGCTAAAAACGCCTCTACGAAATGTATTGTTTTATGTAGCAGTCAATGTTATTACAATGACCATAATGAGGAAAAAATAGTTTAATATGAAATGTCTTTGGTGTCAATTTAAGTTAATTTGCAACTACTATAATGATATTTTGATGTAATAGCTTACCCTGTGTTTACCCTGAAAGTGAATGAGAAGTGCCGTCATGCTAAATGAATTGTCTAATGAGGCATGTGATTGGACGACCAAAATCACAGACAAAAACAACATTTCGGTCGGGGGAAAAAAAGCTTTTGTGGCTCGATTTTATTTATATATATATATATATATATATATTGTCAAAGCAGGCGGTTCACTTTCTCTCTTTTAACACTGAGGTAGTTAGTCCATTTCCAAGACCAGACCAACAGTTAATCAATCAATCAAACTTTATTTATAAAGTGCTTTTCATACAGAAATGTAACACAAAGTGCTTTCACTTCAGTCAGTATCTCTCTCTGTTGGTAAATATGTGTCCATGATAATGTCCAAGGTCAAATCTTGACCTAAGAGAACCTGTATTTGTCCCAAAGTGGGGAAATTCCAGGGTTGCACTGCACAGTTCAAGCACAGCATACCATAAATAAATGACGATAAATAACTATTAAAAATAGATTTAATCTGCAAAATCCACTTTTTAGTGTTTTCAGCCATATTATAGTTATTATATATAGTTATTTATAGTACCATAAATAAATGACGATAAATAACTATTAAAAATAGATTTAATCTGCAAAATCCACTTTTTAGTGTTTTCAGCCATATTATAGTTGTTTCCCTTTGTCATCAAACCACCCAAAACTCTTCTGATTTATTATTATTTTTTTTTACATATTTGTGTAATCTATATTCTACAATGCAGTCAAGACACCATCAGTCCAGTTTTCAGTTCAGTTCAGTCCAGTTTTCACTGCTCTGCAGATTTCTCCCTGCTACATGGCCACTCTTTACTTACTTTGTCCTGGAGTTTTTATTTTCTTAAACGGAGACATTACGTAGTTTTTGTCAGCAAAGAAAACAATTTTAAGAACTTCAACTGCAGCTCTTCAAAGTCGACCACATGACAACACAGAAGTGAGTGGATTTGATTTTTAATTCAATTGTTTGAGATCAATACTGCAATTTAAAATGTCCAAATACGACAAAATGATCCACGAGTGTCATAGATTAGAAGTTAGAATAACATAGAAGACAAAAGCACAATAAGCCTTCTTCAAGTTTGTACAGGTAGAGCAAAAAAATAAGCCTACAACACTGTAATGTACAATAAACATCAATGACTTTGGTTGCGTAGTGCAGCACATAGGCAGAATAAACTCCAGAATCAAGTGAGTTAATTATTTTATACATTATACAATAAGTGGCTCCGACCAAAAGTAAAATAAAAGTGCAGCATATGGACAGATTAAGTCAATTAAAGTGACATCAGTGAATTGTACCTGATAAGTCACATTGTGTTACAGGTGGATGACACAAGCACAAGGGTAGCAGTGTTCATTATAACGTCTGACAGTTACAGGGAGGACGAACCTAGAGTATCTTCACACCTTCACACAGCGAGGGTTGATCCATCTGTCACTGAATCATAGAACCCTGGGTGACAACAAATTGCCCCTGCTGCATAAAAATTACTAATAACTAATTAGTACAGATACAGCTGACAGCGAGTCATCAGGGGGGTGTTGTCTTCCAAAACACTGAGGAAACTGTTGATTTAAAGGAAAAATATTCTTCATTGCTTTTAGCCTTTAAATACTCTTGAGTGCCTTAAATTTGCCATCTAATGTTTAAAAAAAAAAGGTTCTTGTTCATTCTATGACCTGTGTTATCAGTCACTATGAAATTACACTTACTGAGTGCATCCAGCAGATGGCACCAGCGCAATATACAATCTAGTGAAGTTAACGCTGAAAAGAAGTTATGGTGCGGATTTGTTATCGTGTTTAGACGGCAGAAATGCTCAGAACAAGTTTAGTGATGATTTAAGGACTTGACGTACATGATCCGAAAATACGTCCTGGATAGGAGTTTGCATGAAGTGTGTTTGACGCTCGGTGGGGGGAGGATTTTCTGATAAAACATTCCTCAAAACAGCGTGAATACAACTGAATGCTACTTCAGGTATGTTTTTGATGACAGGACATTGTTAGAACATGATTAAAAAGTCACTGTAGCAGAAATTGTGTCCTTTAATAGGAAAACATTTTTTCCTTCCTCTAATGCATTTCCTGGTGAATTATGTCCATTTGAAGCACAACCAGTTCAAATGAAGTCACAATGGAGTCTTAACAGACTTTGTTGAGCTAAGGCTTCTTTGAAACAGTAAACGGATTGTTCTGCAGATGTAAAAATACAGTAGTCGGCACTAGCGTCGCAGTAGTATTTAGCCAGCATCTGCCGTTAACATTCTTGGATAACTAGGATTGTTCGATCACTTTATTCTTCTCCATGACTTTGTGCCTGTTTGGCACAATATAAAACTCCTAAACACGCCGTTTGCCTTTACTGTTGTTGAATTGTGGGCGAAAGAGCAGCTCTGACACTTTAAAATGAATGGATTGTTTTTCCCCATTGACGTCTGAAAGTGGGCGTTCCCTCAAACGCTTACTGAATCTATACCTAAGACCCACGGTTTGAAAAGAAGGATTCCAGCCTCCCAAAATAAAATAAAATAAAGGAATAGATGTGAAAGATGTGAACAAAAATGCAATTCAGTCCAATTGCTCCAACAACTTATTTGGTTTTCCTCCAGAGATCAGAGCTCCATGTCTTCTGTTGTACATTAAAGATAGATTGCTTCTGAAGATGTAAGAATAAAGTGTAATAACAGACAAATAGCACAAACAAATAGCACATTATCTAAGTGTACTGCCAGCTCTCTCTCTCTGCACCACTGTGACTAAAAATACCCTTCGTAGACACAACACTTATTTCTCTCGGGTCATCATTATAAAAGACACAGCTGCTTAAATGATGTCCTTGTTTTATTAATTCACTTAGAGTTTCAAAAGTATTGTTCATTTTTGTTTTTTAATCATTGTATTGTTTTGAGTAAATATAACTAAGAATTCACTTCACTGTTGTTTTCAGTAATCCCTTAGTGTAGCATAAAATGAGGTTTATATCGCCATAGTGAAAGATTTATGGCCCCTCAAAGCATCACCAATGACATGTTTATACATTCATTCATGTTAAAGGCAAGGAGGGTAAAGTGTCTTTTTTTTTTAGTTTTTAGCTGTATGTTTATAGATTTAAGTTTGGATATACTGTATGTTTGTAGATTTATAGATAGAACATAACCTTGATTCCATATAAGTTTTTTATTTATTTCATAATTAAAGGATTTTAGAATATTAGTTCATTAGGAAATGGCTGCCTCTGCGCTGTGTTTTATTGCCACTCTTAATGCTATCTGTTAATGTCAAAAATCTGTACACACAACTTGCGTATGACCGCCAGACCTTTCTGAATATCTGTGAATCTGTGATAAAACCTGAGATTACAGGCTGTGGTGGACAGTCAAAGATGCTCCCAGCTTTTTGGCATCTAAACCCCAACACCTACGCCTACCTGCTCCGCTGCCCCTCAAAAGTCGCCACAGAAAGCAGGGAAAATTAACTGGGGTACTGATGAGATTACCACGCGCAGTCTTCGGCATGCGAACATCCCATCAAGCAGCTTCCTCCGGAGTATGATGGATTGCTCTTGTGACAGTGCTCTGGAGTCACCTGTCTCCGACCGATTGTCCCGGACACCAGCTGGGCCTTCGGCGTGTCAGTGCCTGCAGACGGGGCTCCATGCTGGAGCATCTCAGCCCGCTGTCCCGTGGTTCCGAGCATGCTGACCGTGCGGTGATCTGTATTGCTGTTTATTTTCTGTTGTTGACGGAAATGTGGATTAAACCAGGTGACCACAGCACGTTCACTGAGCTCCTCCCCCTCGGTGCTCTTTCCTCAGCTCACTGCGAGTGTCTGGTCGAGGAGGTGGAATCACTACAGTTTTCAAAGACAATTTCAAATGCAAGCCTGCGTGTAAATCATACATGTTTTGAAGTACAGCGTGCCAGCTCCATCCTTTGTGTTGTTGTTTGCCGCCCACTCAAACACAACAGGGACTTTAATCAGGAGTGTTCTGAGTTTTTTGCTGAGATGGTTCCCAAGTTTGAACAACTACTGGTCTGTGGTGCTATGGTATTGTCTGCACTGTTGAAAGTGCACAATGACCTGCCCTGTCTGTCGATGATAAATGTCCCGTTGTTCTAGTTTTGTTGGATCTAATGGCTTTTGATACAGTTGATCATTCAACTCTGTTGTCATGCCGCAAAATTTATGTTGGTGTCTGTGGCACTGTGCTTACATGGTCTGAGTCTTATTTGAAGTTTTTTTGTTAGGATTGGTGACCTGTCCTCCTCTGTTGCCTCTCTGGTCTGTGGAGTGCCTCAGAGCTCTATTTTGGGCCCCATGCTATTGTCTCTGTACATGTTGCCTCTGGCGTCGATCATAGCTAGGAGGTTTATCCTTTCACTGCTGTGCAGATGATCTGCAGATCTACATACCTGTCTTTCCTGACAAGAGTGGTGCTCTGCAATCTCTGACTGATTGCGCTGCTGACATAAAGATGTGGTTAGGGCAACATTTGAATAATAATGTAATAAATAATAATAACTTGAATAATGACAAAACTGAATATATTTTATTTGGTGACTGTGTTTTCTGATTGTTTGTCATCCAAGTTACAAAACGCTGTAAGGAACCTCAGGGTCGTTTTTGACAATAATTTCATATTAGACAAACAGATCGATGGTGTGGTGAGAGAAAGTTTTTATCAATTATGTCTTTTATCTAAGGAAAAGCCTTTATTTAATCTCACTTACCTTGAAAGGACTGTTCATGCTTTTATCAGCTCAAGAATAGACTACCGTAATGCACTTGATGTCGGTGTCTCCCACTCTACCCTCAGTCGCCTCCAACCTGTGCAAAATACTGCTGCTCACTTTTTAACCAACACACCAGACGTCAGCACATTACCCCAGTTCTTTTTGCACTCCCTTGGCTTTCAGCTTCTTTTAGAATTGGTTTTAAATGTTTGCTCTGTTTTTAAAGCTCTTATTGACCTTGCCCCTTCTTATTTGACCAAACTCCTTTCAGTTTTTTAACCCAACTTTAGCTGGAAGTGCCCAGAGCCAGACTCAAACACTGGGGTGATGGAGCTTGGTCTGTCGCTGGCCTCAAACTCTGCAACAAACTGCCTCCTGATATGAGAACCATCACAGACGTTGGCCTTTTTAAATCAAGGCTTAAAACTTCCTTATTCAGACTGGCTTTTCACACTCAGTAGTGTTGTGACGTTTATCTTTATTTTTTGTACAGTGAATGTATTGTATTATGGTTTTATGCTTTCTTAATTCTATTTTTCTGTATTTTATTGGAAAGCACTTTGGTCACCTTGAGTGTTGTAAAGGGCTCTATAAATAAACGTTGATTGATTAATTGATTTTTGACGGTTTCAGAGGATTTTCTTACTCGCATTCCTCAAAATGGCATGAATGCAGTGAACTGCAACTCCAGGTATGCTTTTGATGACGGAACCAGTTTAGGACATGGTTAAAAGCTCAAAAAAGTCACTGTAGCATAATATGTGTCCTTTAAAAGTATCCAATGTAAAATAATAGTTAAAAAATAAATAAATAAATACACTTTGGGTAACTACATAAGAGCGAGACAGATTGATGGTTTAGGGCAGTCAGGTTCTACGATCTATATATCAGAATTAACAGAGCCTTTGGCAAAACTGCATCGAGGGTTGAGCTGTCCAAACTGGGATGGAAAAAGTTAAATTTGGTCGTTTTTCCCCCTATACAGTGTCTCCCCGGGGACACACAGTACATCAGCCCATTAAGCCGAATGCATTACTTGGATCTATATAACAGAAGTGTGGCGGCCAATAAAAGCTCTGTGTCCTTGGGCTCAGAGTGTCAGCCAAATGCCACAACAAAGAGAGGCGTCCTCAAGCAAAGGCAAGTTTCAGCATCATTTAAACCCTAAAGGTGGACTCAATAACACTGGATTCTCTGACAGTGAGGCTGTGGAGGTTATTTAGCTGGGTCTTTAACTATAAAATCTGTGAACATCCATTTATAGGTGTATTGTGTTATATTTTAAACAGAACTTTACAATTTAAACAGGCTATCCATTAGGGTTATTCTCATTTAGCAAATTGTATATGTAAATCAAGACTTGACAATAAAACGAGCAAAGATATATATGTATAAGTTTGTGTATGTTTTTATCTATCTATTTATCTGTCATTAATGAACACGACTGTGGCTTGTATGTGAGTGAACCTGAGGACTACTGTGAATTGTGAACATTTAAAAATGTGTTGTGCAGTTTTTTGCAATGACAGTGAAGTCGTTCTGATTTCCACTTTCATGCAAAGCAGAGGCAATTATAGGCATGAAGAAATAATGATAAGTAGAAAATGGGTAAACTCGGAAGTTTTTTCAAGCACCTTTAGCTGTTTTATGCATTCAGGACATAAACAAACCTGCAAATGTATATTTTAATAATGATAGTTTATGATTTTTTAACAAAATAATATAATCTCTTCCAATATACAGTTTGACAATGTGATAAAAAGTATCAAAAGAATGGACTTGATAATGTGTGAGTAGTTGGACGTTTTGGGCAAATCAGTTATGTTAATTTATTTCCAGTATTTCAGGGCATTCGAAATCTTTCCGAAGGGTCGCGTATAACGTTATAACACCAGTACAGGTCGTATTTGCAGTTTTAAAGTACCTCAAAACAACAACTTGAAAACTTCTAGTGCTTTTTACTGTAAAAACGTATTTTTAAAAAAATTGAAATTCAACCACTCTCCAAGTAAAATTCAAGCATTTTCACAGATTACCTGCACCCGTATGGACAAAACCAGGTTTAGGAAAATAGTTTTAGGTCATGGAAAGTTAAAACATACACAATAACATTAACATTTACAAATACATTGACGTTATGACGTGTCCCTTAGACAGACAAAGGTTTTTTTTGACAGGTTTTTTTTTTTTTTTATGTTGTTAGTCATTTTTTGATACTTTTGCCTGCGCTCAATCAAATCCTACAGGCTGCTGCAAATCAGAACAAGCACAAACCAATTATTATTACATTATGGGTCACTGGGGAAAGGGAGGATATATAATATTAATAACCTCTTTGGCTACATATAGTTTAGGACAAGGACGAGCTCTAATATAAACAACCTCACGGGACATGAGTGATTTAAGATGCGTTCTCTTCACATGTGGGACCGAAAGCTCCTTCAGTTTATGGGACAAAGTGCACAAGGTCAGGCGCACACTACCAGTCTGTCTGCCCTGCTTTAGGTCTTCTATGCAAAGAAACAGTACCAGAAAGCTCCTTCTATAGATCTAATATCTGATTTACTCTTTTAAATTGAAGAAAGAAAACAATTTAACGCCTTTTTCTTATCTTTTCACTCCAACGCTTACCACAGCAAATCATCAGCCATAGCAACTTCGATAAGGAATTGACACTTTTTAGGATTGAGACTGGCATACAGAAGAGTTTGAGAACAAATGATTAAAAATGATGTAACTCCGAACTCGGTAAGTTCAACAAACGTCCATAAGTAATTTCTTCTGTGAAAATATTTATCTGTAACACTATCTGACAAAACTAGTGTCACAAAATGGCAAACTTTATTCAAAGACATGTCAGGCTTTTGTTACTGAAATGAGGCCCTCTTTGACAAAGTTTTACAGTCTTGTTTATAATTCAAGTTCTCTTTGTCCAGCGTAACACAGGGACACACTTGTTCTAACAAATCAAAGTGATTCTAGACGCTTTATCTTTAACTGGGACTACAGGCTAATGAGGTCTGGCGAACAACTTTTTAAAAATAGCTTTATAATTTGCAGTTAAAGTCTTCACACAATGCATTCATGTCTTTATTTCTCTCATTCACTCTACTCTTCAAAATGAGCCATACATCATTATCGCAGCGCCAAAATGCAAGTCAAAATTTGCATCCCAAAATGTGTTTTCTCTCATCACATTGTATATTTACCGCAATAAACCAAACTCAACTATGTTTTTGTCGAGCCGCTTTCATGTTCTTGCTGGCACTTTGAGAACGATAAAGACATTCTTTGCTTTTATCTTGCATGACTGAGCGAGAAAATGGGCAAAAGAGAAAAAAAAGAGAAAATGTTTCTGTGGGATGAGTGAAAAGGACTTGAAGGAAAGGAAGACTGCACAGAGACGATTTGGTGGCACCTTGTGTTGGTTTAATAAGGGCTTCAGGAGCGTACATGAAAAGTGGCATTAGCTGAGGATAAAGTGGATAAATGCCATCTCTGCTGTTTGATCTGCTCCTCCCCATTTAACGTATGGAAGGCTGGCACAGGGGCTACTTTGGCGTATTCTACATCGCGCTGTAACAATCTGTGAGCCAATTCTCTAGGCCTATGTATTTTGTCTTTTAATCTTTTGCAAAATGTCCTTGACTGTGAACAATTTATCGTTGTCAGAGAAATTAACAGCTCAAAATGAATGGCTTTGAATCAGTGATCAAAAGTCTACATAATATCGCAAACTGTTATACATACAATTAACAAATGTGAAAAAGCCTGACAATAACGCATTTTCAAAAACAATTTCCCTTTCAATACCGATACTCAACATGGGTCTAACATTACAGCACAATAAATATATGTATATGTAACTACAAAAGTAAATATATGTGTAACTACAACATTACATTATCTTTGTAAAAATCAAAATGCTATTACCCTAAACAATCTTATAATTTAAGTTTCAAATATTCCCTAAAGGACAAACAGAACCCCAGACAGATGGATCCAATATGTTCATTTGCTGCTGGTGGGAGGTGTTTTGACAAAATTAAATGAAACAATAAATAAATGGTTCCAACATGTCAAAATGTGATAATAATCAGTACCAATGTTTGCATAACAATTTCAATACCGAAAAAAGTAATGAATCTGTGTTATAGGACACATTTCTCCTACAGTGACCTTTTTGAGCTTTTAATCATGTTCTAACAATGGTTAAAAACATACCTGAAGTAGCATTTAGTTTCATTCACTCTGTTCTGCGGAATGGCCATTAAAAAATCCTCCCCCCCTCCAAGCATCAAACACACTTCCTGCAAACTCCTGTATTTTCTAATGTATTTTCAGATCATCTATCTATCACTTATCCAAGAATCTGCTGTTTTAAGTCCTTAAATCATTGTCTGACTCCTTCTGAGCATTTCTTCCATTCACTGCTTCTACTTCCTTGATAATAGCGTGTCACACATTCTCTTAAAGAGATAACTTGACTGAATTGTGTATAGCGCCATCTACTGGCTGAATGCACTGTCATTCCAGACAGCTGAGAAGAACTTTCATTA
Source organism: Rhinogobius similis (assembly GCA_019453435.1). Taxonomy (NCBI): domain Eukaryota; kingdom Metazoa; phylum Chordata; class Actinopteri; order Gobiiformes; family Gobiidae; genus Rhinogobius; species Rhinogobius similis. Next base: position 30,907,102 of record CM033621.1, on the reverse strand, counting down.
TTTCATTATAAACTTTTTTTTGTTTCAAAACAGGAGATGGCAAATTTAAGGTTCCGAAGAGCATGTTTAAAGGCTGATAACAATATAAAAATGCATAATATTTTTCCCTTAATATGATATTGACTTCCATCCCACTGACAATATTAGACAATATTATGAAGGCTACATGATGATCAACTCCAAAACTACTGAGGGTTTCTCTGAAGTAAACAGAATTAGTATCTGGCCCAAAAACTTTGCAAAACAGGTTTCAAACCTGTGTAAGGCCAAAAAAAGGGATCTTTCTACATTCCTTAAATAAATTATAAATATCATATGCTGTTGGTATTGTAGAACAAACCGATACTAAAATAATGGTTAATCAGATCAACTTTTGACTGGATATTGGAAGTGCAAATGTTTATGTTTATGTTTTTGAGCTGATCTACCAAGATGGATGAAATATAATGATAAATATATGAAGCAAAGATATTATTACAGTGCTACAGACTGATGTTTCTGCAACACTTTATAATAACTACGCCTATTCGTAACTTAATAAAGCATGAAAACTTATTCAGGCTTAGTAACTACATGATTAATACTCTAACCCTAATTCCAATCCCTAACTCTCTCACCTTAATTAAATCGTTACTAAGCCTGAATCATGCTTAAAAACTAGATGTTCACTATGAATGAAGTCTTTGCTCATGCTTTGTTACAGCAAACGTAGGTGTGGCTATAATGTTTCTTTATTTGATGAGCATTACCCACTCACGCAGCGTCAACAACAGAAGAAAATTCCTTTCACCTGCATGTGTTTTCATCTGCTTTTGATTTAAATAAAAATGGCCGACCTTCTTCACTATGCTTTTGATTTGTGTCTCGTCAGCAAACCTCTCTGTGATACATCGTCTTCAGACCTGGCTGCTTAATGCACTAATAGATTATTATAGGGGAGATTTAGGAGATAGATAAAAGTCTTTGCTTTGATCACAGTTGCCCTGGAGCTCATCCGCTGTTTCTTTTGAGTTGTGTTGCGCAGTGAGTCAATGGCGTGCTTCCTGTTGGATCACAGTGGTGTGGACTTCCTCCAGTTATAGGAGATGTGTTATTCATTAGAAATCCTGTCCTCTGGCTACTGAATGCACAAAATCTCAGTTAAAGCCATGAACGATCAATGTAACCTGCTGGCAAATGCTCGCGCTGATGCCTCCGATAGTGTCACGCACGCCTGGCCAAAAAACAATCCTTTTGAATATTTCTTACACTGTTCTCAAGGAAATATCACGGCCTGAACTGTAGCTGTAGGTTTTACGCTTCCAAACTGGTGTAGTAGGAAATACGCAGTTGAAAAGCTTTGACTATAGGCCACTATAACGCAATAAATCAAGGGAAAGTAATTGTCAAAACATGTTATAAATCATCAAATAGGATAACGACTAGAAAAACTACTGGACAGTGCTTTCTTAAGGTGATAAAATGATAAATTGTGTGCAATAAAGGCTTCACAATTAAATCATGATTATAAATGCACAATGGGGTTTCAATAGATACTAGACGGGTAAAGAGGCAAATGATCCTGTGTCAAGGTTTTAGAGGAGAGTAACAGCCATCAGGACAAAATTACTTAACTTTACTATAAACTGACAGTAAGTGTAACTCCCCTTCAGTGAAAAATATGGTTTCAAATAATCAGATTTTTACCTGTGTCTCAAACAATCATGATTTGATTTATTTTTCTAGATAATTAAGAAATGTCTGTGTGGCATAGCGAGCAGGGATTTGACGAATTAAAAGTTTATCAATTCAGTAACAGAACCAACAACGCCAGTGGAATTTAAACCAGAAAAAATATGCATCTGCTGGCTTGATGGGCACAATCTGGATTATATCTTATTATTTATCTTCAGTTTAAGCCATTTCAGTATCTCTAAATCTTGAATTTTTATTTCTAACATGTTTTAATAATTCATTACTTCTTATTTCATGTTATTATTATTTGCCAAGGGGATAAGGACATTTCATGCAACCCTTTGGCAAATTTGTTGTCTTATTTCAAGCTAAATTATCTTTTAACCAGTCAGAAACAACTTGTGCAATGTTACATAAGCAAAACCAACCAAGGGAAAAATTACAAATTCATATTCTGAATACAAATCATAGGCTTTTCGCAGTGTGTTAGTTCCCATAAACACTTCCATAGTAAAACAGCTGTCCCTTCTTCCCCACCCACCAGAGCAGTGATGTTGTCATGTCTCTGAGCAGAATATAGCGAAGTGTAACACATGAAGGCTAAAGATAAAGTCTGAGGCAGAACACGGGGCTCTGAGGCACATCACAGAGGTCTGCTGTCTCTTATTGTGGAGTGAAGTGCTGCCAACTCCACTGTTCAACACACATTTCCCTCTGATAGAGAGATCCAGCATGAAACGACCCTTTAGAAATATCAGGAATAAAGCACCGGAGGAAGGAGGTCCTCTGGGAACTGAAGAAGAAACATGGACAAATGAACATGTTACTCACAATGCTTTGGGGCCGTATGTTACGCCTCAGTTCAGGGGGAAAAAAAGACAGATATGTGATGAGACATGTCACTATTTTTCACATAGTACCCCGATATTATTGGTTATTTGTATTTTAAAATCCAAATGCATTTTTTTCTTACAAAAAAATATTGCCACGTGCTACTTTTTAAAAATATATATGTAAAATTAAAGAAGAAAAATGTATAAATAAATAAATTAATACTTTTTTTTGTAAATAAAAATGCCAATCCACATTTGGAGTAAAATGTTTGTCACAATTTATAATAAAAATGTGATAGACATATGTTAAGATGAGTAGTCACTTAGGTGAATAGGAAAAAATCTTAAATTTAAAAATATCAATTTTAAACTTCCCCTGTAGTTTACTCACATAAACGTAAGAAAACAATATATTGCACGTTTTTCATCATGTAATGTTTTCATGTAGAAATAAGGCATTTTTATGTGTAAAAATGGCCCAACGGCCTTTGAAGTAATGTTCCATAGAAATCAATGGATGAAGCGGATTAAATTAAATAATAAAACATCTTTAAGAGCAGATTGGTCAAATTTGTTGTTTCCACATGAAAGCTGATATATTGAGAAAGCAAACTCACAAAAAAAAAAGAATGAAAAAAAAAGAAGATTTTGCCTGTAGTGTCTCGCCTTAATTGTTTATAGAATATTGATAGCATTAATAATTGTTTTAACATTGATAATATAATTTCAATATAGTTATTTTACTATTACAAAGCATTTTAATACACACTGGGAATGAGACTTGTATGCTTTATGTGACTTTTGAGATATTAAATAATAACAACCAATACACTCCTCAAAGTAAACACCACATCACACTGTTTTGCCTGAAGCCTCAAACTTCAGTATCTCTCTTTGTGAAACGTGTCAGTCTCCTTCATGGGTCCTCTGATGGATAACCGTCAGCAGATCGGGTGCCAAGTGGGTAAGTCACATCAAAGATACTGACAGTTTGCCAGCTCCTCTCCATTTCCACTGCCACTTGTCATCATTGAAAGGATGAAAACTGGGCGAGTGTGTCACTTATTACAGTGGAGGAGCTGGCAGCCGCACTGTCCTCTCATCATATGGGCCCATTATGTAACGAACAAAATGGGGGCCCTCAATCATCACTTAGTGCATTTGTAGTCCGGACTACCTCACTCAAGAAGCACTCGCCGGCAGCTCTGATTATGTCAATGAGGGGATTATTTTAACACGGCTTGGCTTGTCTCTTATATTTTCTTTTTTGTCTCAGGCCAAAACGTATACACTAAAGGTAAGTTAATAACTAGATTGGATTTATACTCTGCAAAGTGATGTATAAATTAAATCAGAAGTACATATGTTCGATGTAGCAACCTCTTCTTCCACCAATCACCTCTCATTCTCTTTCCATTTCAGAGGTCGAACCACCAGCCTGCTCAACCTCTCCTCTTTAATCAGTTTGTGGCCTTAAAACCTCACCATTCGTTTGTCTATTTAAACATTCACATTTGGGACTTAAAGCAGGGTTAGCTGGTTATCAAAACTGGTATTTTCAGCGCAAAGGTGTCTTGACTGCAGGAAAATAAAGATTACTTAAACATGCATAAATCATTTTGAGTGGGTAAATGACAAGTATGACGTGGATAAAAGCTTTTAAAAGCTGATTTAGGATAATTTGTTCCCTTTAAAGGCCCTGTACCTGATTTTTACTGTTTTGAAACATGGAAAACAGAACTAGTTTGTGTTCAAATCTTTACATCAGTCACATGTATCACTCACTTTGCTAATGCAGCCCTAGCATCCTAAATATCACCGCTAGAAGTTCATAAGCACTTTTCACGAGTTTCTGAGCCCAGAGCATCATGGACCGTCACGGGTAAAGCTAACAACCATTAGCATGCTAACAGCGCTCTGTAAATAGATGCAGAGTAAAAGTTATGGTCTCATTTTCATCCAAAATAGATACATTAAATCTGTGCTGGAGCAACACAGATTTAATTGTATTACATGCAAAAAATAGGGAACATGGTCTAGGTTCACAACAGTAAAAAATCAGGTACAGCCCCTTTAACTATGATTAAACCTGCAATTAAACCAAGACCAGAACCAAACTAAACCCACATTTGAACACCAACTCAGCCCGAACCAGGAAAAGTGTGAATGCACTCTGTTGAAATATTGAGATGTTACATGTTTCATTTTTTCTGCCTCGGCTGACCTATTTAAGGCCAAAATGTATGCTTTATGGTGTCCACTGGGCAATTTCTTGCTCCTGGATCCATCCATTAAACATCGCTGGGGTAAACTGTCAGAAAACTCACCTGAACACAAGGAGGACATATTGCCCCCACAGCACTTTAGAATGGGTCGAATGAAGAGGAAAAGGACAAAAAACTATACATATATGTGACTTTGATCCATTTCCACAAATTGTTAAGTCAAACCAATGGAATGAATGGATTTATAAAAACTCTCTCAATTTAAAATGCCTTTAACAGAACCGGCCTTTTCTTTGCTAATTTTGTTCTTGAGTGAGTATTGTTTTCTGAAATTCATTGCGGCCACGTAACACCGCTACATTGTTGTCAAATTGTGAAGCTAATAACTGATTTCATATTGTATTTATTGTAAACATTGTGCATCTTTGGCTATACTGTGTTCTCTAAAGCAATCAGAGCAAACCATTTCCTTATTAGACTTATAACTCGGACATTGATTGTTTCCTTTCGTTTCCTTTCTATCACTCTCAGGCTTGTGTTAATATCAAAGGACTTATAATAACCTGTGTGAATAGAGTTTGCAATGTCTTTGAATCCATTACGTGGCCCTTCTTTGAAACGTACTCAAATCCTCTGAGGAGCGTGTTTATTCTCTCTGTCTGAGCGCAGGTAGCAGAGCAATCAACTGGAAGGTGCCTCATTCACTATTTGTGTAAACCACTGCTCTGGGATATAAATAAAGTTAGGTACCAAGCTGACATCTGGAGCGCAATGATGTGATGCTAAAACCTAACCTCACGTGTGATCCTTCCACATCGGCATCTACTGTATGTGCAGCGACCATCTGCTTTTAGCTTCAGGGTGACATTTTGGAAAAAGGTGTTGTAAAAATGAACTGACATATTGAACTGTAGTAAACAAATTTTGTGTTCACAAATAAAAGTAAAGAAGCTAGTTATATCCATTTGTTTTTATTTGTTTTTGTCTATATTCTTAAACTATATTCTTTCCTCGATTTAAAGCCAATATTTAATGTTTGTTACATGTAAGAATTAGCTTCGGTAAGAATAAACTTCACAGTTGTTTTAGTTATGATTTAAAGTCTATATGATAGGTTCTCAAAATGTTCTAATTATCCCTAAGTTTTGTGGATAGCACCTGAGCAATTATTTATTATAGTTTTACATCGGTGAAGTTGCAGTTTGTGAAGAAAACCCTGACCCTTTGAAAAATAAAAGACTAAAATGACAGGAAATGATGAAATACAAAGAAAATTTACAGACAACTGACACAATATTTTGACAGTTTAAGCGGTAAATGGACAAAATAAAGTTGTTATCAGCTATTATTATTTGTCGAATCTTAACTATTGTGTAATTTATATGGATTGGACTTTTCAAAAGGTTGTGGAATTACCTCTAACTATGTCATATTTGCTGCTCATGTTCAACCAGGAAATAACATTATTAATATTACGAAAACTGTCAAACTGGGGACAAATAGGCAAAATGTTTTGTAGAATATTTAATTATGTTCACTAGGTTTTAGCCCAATATATAGACTTTAAGGCACGACTCTACAGGCAAAACTCTTTTTTTTTTTTGGTCAGTTTGCTCTCTTAACATAGGCTTACGTGGGGAAACAATACACTTGATGAAAAGGATTTTTTACTATTTCATTGGATCCACTTCATCCATAGAATACTCTGGGACGTTGTAACTTTAAAGGCCATTTTCTAAAAATGCATTTTTCCCACAGACACAAAAAGATCACCAGTTAAAGTAACACCTACACTGCACCAAACTTGCTCTTAAAAACCTTTTGACTGAACTCACAGAATAATTAGTTGATATCTAATTGTAAGATTAGAAGTTTAAACCTGGTTCTGTTCATTTTTCAGGTTTAAATACCCCTATTCTAAATGAAACCATTACATGATGAACACATTTTTCTTACATTTATGTGAGCAAACGACCCGAGAAGCTTCAAATTCATACCTTTAAATTTAAGATTTTTTTCTGTGCACCTGTAATATCTCTGCCTTAGAGTACATTAAGAGAAAACATTAAGATGTAACTGCAGTTGCACTTCATACAATTATAAATTAAGGGACAATAAACAGAAAATAATAATAATAATAATATCACCAGTAAAGAGAGATAAATGTGTGAAGCAGCCAAAGGTGGTGCTGAAAATAAAAATTATTCTTAACATTAATATTTCATGAGTTAACGCAGTACAGCTTTTTCAAAAATAATCTCTAACTCAGTTCTACACATCTCTGATCACACATTCTCCATTATTTATCTATCTGTTGTATGTTTAGTATCGCCATGGGACCTGGCTACCACCATTAGCAGGGAAGGCATGATGTATGAAGAGAGTGTAAGAGAGTAACTTGTGTGTGCTCTGCCTCATCCCAAGACAATCCCAATTTAATCATGCATTAAAGTCCATGCGCTGCACCATTTATTACATTGTTTATTTAGCCCCTCCTTTCTCCATGTATTCCCATTTAAGCTCTAATTAATCCTGTGCAGAAATCTCAACTTCATTAACTCGGACAGCTCTAGGGCGCAAATAGGGTTAATGACTAAAATAAAAATGGAAAGATTTTGTTGGGCTCATCCAAACATGTGGTGTGATAGGATTACGGAAAATATTCAGCACAGATTGAAAAGGTCACCCGTCTCACCAGCCGACACCGCTGCACTCCATGAAAGCTAATGTGAAGAAATAGATCTCGCAGACACACATTAGTGGAGTAATTATCAACTATTAAACAGTTTGGTGACATTTGACCCGATTCATAAAACTGCATCATTTGCAATGGCCTACTAATAGCAAAACAATGGAATACAGTTCAAAGTATGGAAAAATTAAAAGATTGGTTGTCGTAACATTTATGAAATAGGCTCAGAAACCTCACAGACTTTAAGGCTACGTGTGTGGCAAGGACAGGGTTAACTCATATTGTTGCTACACCATTCTTTTAGACGTTAGACATTGCCCGTAGATCTACAGTTAAGAGTAAAGGGCTCTGTTGACTTTGGGCTCCATCTATTGGCAACAGAGAGAATTACATTGGAGAGATAAACAAACTAGCTTGCCCAACATGCTAATGCAGCCTCACACGCCGTTTAAATCATCATGATTTGGGAAGCTAACCAGGCCATGCCATGTAATTTCTCGCGATATTTGTGAGTTCACTCTTGAGAATCCATCTGGGTGGTGTCCCCAGGCATTGGGGCTGCACCGGCTGTGTGCGTGGCACGCTAGCGCAGCAGTTAGCGCTCTCGCATCGCAGCAAGAAACTCTTACCTGGTTAAATAAAGGTTAATAATAATAATTTTTTAAAATCACAGCGCAGCATTGTGGTTTGGGCAGAAGTCAAATAGACAAACCTAAACAAACATGACAACGCCATCGGACGTACTTCAACCTATTTCACGGACAGTTACACGGACTTTCACGGACTTGTACGGACTATTTTGCTTTTGAAAACGTGCGCATAGAAGTGCTTTGTGCATTTGAGGACGTGGAACTGGATTTCTTGATTTCTCGCCTTGTTCCGCTTTTGCAATGTTGCGACCAATCAATTCAAATGTACGTCATGACGGGGGCCGGTCAAGACTGATGTGTGTGGAACTAATTCAGAGTGATACGCATATCAGTCTGGCATGAACCAGGTTATTGGGACGCAGAAATGCTCAGAACGAGTCTGACAAGTTTTGTAAAAGAGATGATTTTCTTACCAGGATTTATCAAACTAGCATGAATGAAGTTAAAAAAACTACAGTGTTTTTTGATAAGGGAACAATATTAGAAAATTGTTAACAGCTCAAAAAAGTCATTTTTGCATATATATGTGTCTTTTAAAGAAGGCCAGAACTTTGTACAGGGGGCCCAACAAGTCTATGGTATTTTGGGGGAAAAATAAAAGGTTGGAAACCACTTGGTCTCGCTTGATCATGTCACTTGCTCAAAAATTTAATCTACACATTGTTGCACAAAAATATACAACCTCTGTGAAAAATTGAAACACACAACATTAAATACGGCAAATGCACTGGACCACATTAACACTGAAGGTCAAATGTTTTTCTGGTACAAGAACGAGTCCTGACCATTACAACATCTCTTAAAGAACAGACGTATATACAGTTATAATCATCAGTCGAATTCAAACACAAGGGGTTAATGCTGGCGTGTTGGGATCTTCAATCGATTCAACAGTACATAAAAGACGAGGAGCCATGAATATTTCAAAGACAGACGCACTGAAGTCGTCTTTTTGTCAACAGCGCTTGTATGTTGCAGCTGTAACATCTGGCTTTATACCCACGGGGCTTTGAGGAGGCAAATTCATTTACACATATGCATGCAAAACACACACACACACACAGAGTCACGCACACTTGCACACAAGCGCAGCTGTACAAAGGATAAAAAAACAGTGAATTGGCTCAAAAGTTAACAGCTGTATAATATCTGCAATGGGTCTCGGTAGATGCATCCCCACAGTAAAGACTCAACAATTAATTATCTTGCCGAGCATTCCAGGCAGCCCCTCATTTTACTGACGAGTGCACTCCCTGCTGCGGCTGCAAAGATTAACATTTAAAAATTCATCAGTTGGCTTTCCCTCAGCACTGAAAAGCCCTGGCGATTTTACGTAGTATGTGTTATTATCTCTATGAGCTTATTATCACCACTATCACTGCGCTGTAGCCTGGCAAAGAGCAAAAAATCCCTTCATTTACCTCAGCCACAAAGAATGTGAACTACGCATTATTTGAAGAGATGTACACATTTCAGCTCCACAGTGTGACAAGTTAGCAACTTTTTGGTGGCATAAACCTGTACAAAACGTTTTATTTAAAGTATGTAGGATGCTGTACATTATAACTGACGCCTAATGCATTGTTTCTCTGCCTTCAACCCATTCTTCTGAAGCAGCCTATCTCTGACAATGAAAACCCAACGAGTCCTCCAGATCTAAGCCACGGATTTTGAGTAATTATTTGAAGGTGCATGTTTTATGTCTACAGCAAGGGACAACATCACAAACTCTACTCAAAAATGCCCCTCATGGCACGGGAAATCAAACCCCAGACCTTCTAGAAGTCAGTTACCACGGCTTACATGCAAATTCTACCTCTAAAAACACAAATGTTTGATGGTGGTGAGCCCAGAGGGAAATCCCGGACGCAAACTAAATTCTACTGATATGCAAATGACATCGCCAGTTTTGAAGCTTTGCGTTGTTTTCACAAAAATTGATTATAAATAATTCAGGCAAACATCCCCAAAATATGTATTCTCTACAGATGATTGTTTGCATCAGTGAGGACAATGTTGATTGCAAACTCAATCAGAAATTCACCCTGATGGACAAATACTTGTAGAAAGTAACTTTGAAAATGATTCATAAGGAAAACCAATACTTTTTTTTTCTTTTTTTTTCTTTTTTGCTGGTGTTTAAAAGTAATTGTGAATACTGAATGCTACAAACTGCACCAACCTGACAGCACTTTTGATGCTTCCTGTGGGGAAGTTGGCCCGAAGTGGTCGAAGTAGGAGGCAGACATACAAAAGTCTTGTACCAGACAAGATTTATTAAAACGAACAAAACACATGTGCACACAACTGCACTGAAGTCTCTCCCCCGAAATGGGGCCAGCAGAACCCTTTTATGCCCTAGGCCCCTCCCCCAGGACAGTACATCTTGATTGCAGGTAACTGCAACATTTTAACTCTCAAAGAGGCAATGGGAATTGCTATGCCCCTCCATGGACCAATGTCCCCGAAACAATTCAGACGTTTAACTGAAACTACAAACACAAAAAACAAATTTTAAACACCTTATTAAACAAAAACCAAATTGAACTACGGCACTTGTCCCCTCCACATGGTCTGGCCCATGACCCCTACAAAGGTTATAAAAATGGCCGCCATGAGGCCCTCCTCCTCTTTGACCAGACCATGTGGTGGACAAGGTAAGTTTGTTGGAATGAACTGAAATACAAATGTAAACAAATAAACATATTGAAAAGGAACTTGTGTTGTGTGATAACTAAAAAAAACTAAACTAAACAAACCCAGGATTAAGTTTACAGTTGAATATGAGAATTGAAAAATACAAATTAAGAGTGATTAAAAGGGACAAAGACCCACTTTGTCACACTTCCAGACAGTTTTCCTTCACTGATCACATGTTATGGTGTTATGGAGGATCTGTTTATGACATCAAACTAGAATAGAGGAATGGTAAAAAAAAAACTAAAAGAAACAGAAAGCATCAGAATATACTTGTGGCTATACATACATAATCAGTATGGTGGATTCAATCAAGCTCCTTGGGATATGAATTGTCCATCCTCCTTCAGAAGGAGTTGAAGCGCTTTAGAGTGGTCAGCCGAGCGTGAAGGCCTGTAATGAAGCAGCAGTTGTTTGTTGTTTTTCAACACAATAAAGCCAACCAAGGTTTTTTCACATTCACAACATAAAAAGCTGGCAAATGGAATCTACACTTATCTTAATGGCGACTATATAAGATGAGCACCAAGTCAAGAGTGGTCAGAACATTGTCTGGCAGAGCAAGACATCGTTTTGTATGAAAGTAATAAATAAAATAAATTCATAAAATGGCAAAAAAAAAAAAAAAATTTTTTTTTGAAGGACTTTGAAGAGTACAGTTGGTGTAAAAAGAGAGAATCTGCGAAATGCTGTATGTAGTTTATTCTGTTTTTGCCAGAACAGTTTCATATGAGCTTCTCAACCTTTGAAATCACATATAGTCAAACACTTGTGTCTGACCATATGTGTGGTACAATACAAATCAAGCTAAGTTCTAGTTGTGCTATTTTGTCTTTTGTGTATTATAGTACACACGGATTCCTATATTATAGTCTATTTTTGTGCATATTTTACATTTTCGAAGTGCAAAAAATGCCCTTTTGTATATTGCTCTCTCACTTGTTCACCTGGGGCATGTCCAAGAGTGTTCGCTCCATCATCCAGGCTGCAGTCCTTCTCCATTTTAACCTTCTGTTAGCTCAGTCTTTCAGCTGGAGGGACCGACCGTCCTGGTTTCTGCTTTGTGTCCAGTCAGGTATAGTTTGGGTGTTGTTTTTTCATGGCTGCCTTATTGGCTTGGCGTTCCACTCTTTTGTTGTCTATTTGGTTGGCCCACCGCCCCTCTCTTCATTTTGTTCCTTTGATCCATCTAGAACCACGTCCAGGCCTGGTGACAAGGAGAAAGGAACAGACGTGACAACCGACCAGAGGATCAGGGTCATCGCAGTGCAAAACAAACTGTGATCAATGTTGGTAGTTGCGTAGGCGGTGGCAGGTGAGAGTCTATTTGCATGTGTAATGAGGGAGTGGACTGAAGCACAGCAGTCGTAGCAGGAGACTCCTGACACTGTAATGGTTAACAACAGCTGGTTTAGTGACTACACGGCTCACCCCAGAGCGCTATTGTTTCATCAGGCCAAAATGAGCTTAATCGTTTCATCTCATCTGCCTCCACGTGGGGTAAATAGGTGCAGTGATTTATTACAGGTTAGTCTGAGAACGGACCTTACATTGCTAAATTAAAAAGTCATAAAGGGAAAGAAGTTCTAATAGAGTAATTTTCAAAATAAATTAATATCGTAGGCAATGCAATATGATAGCAATTAATTTGCTGCGGTTTAAAAACACGTGCACATTCACCTTGTACCTCTGTGGTTGAGTCTGTCTGTACTATTTTGTGTGTGTGTGGTTTTATTATAAGATTGATATTGTGTCTTCCTAGTGCTCTTTTTATCTGTTCTGTGATCCCCAAATGTATGGTTTGAGTTCCTTCTCCCCCTTTTTTTTTATGAAGGCAGCAATATGATGGAACAAAAAATGTAACTTTTCTGTTGGAGGGTCCGCCACCTGCCTGGAATGTTCCACAGTATGGTATTTATTCCGTTACTGCTTTTTTCATAACTCAAAAATAGATTAACGACATTGATTCTTACATAGAGCAGGGTCACCTCTCCACAGATCTGACCACAGATCACTTGGCCTTGTGGCACCACCTGCTAAACACATGTGGAATAAGCAAAGCAATAACATCTCCATGGAGACAACCCTACCAGAGAAGTTACATAGTGCAACTTTAGGAGAAATAGACAAAAGATAAAGGAAATGGAACTGCATATTTCCTGAAAAGTAAATATGTTCTTTATTGCACCAGAGTTCCAATATTGCAAGACAGTTTGAGGAACACGTTGCATATATAGGGGACAGAAATATTGGCATAAGTGTGTTAATTCCTGAGGCCTTTTGACTTTTTGACTCTCTGAGTCTCAAAGCCCGTGGCACCTCAAATCAGAAATGGCTTTTTGTGGATCGTGGCTGGCCTCGCAGCCATGGAGCAGGGACCTCAGCCTGTTCACTGTGGGCCGGAAACCAGAGAAAGGCAGCAGAGAAACAGCTGGGAAATGGAACGCCTTTGGATGTTATTGTGCCACCTTCTCATCTTACATTAGGCCTAAACTCATCAGTGGCACAAGTGAATGCCCACGAGCGCATGAAGCAACACAACCAGAGTTAACTCGAGGCTGGAGAAAACACGTGTGACTCTAACTGTAAAATGCCACTTTTATCATGTATTCACCACAAATAAACTCCCTTGTTCCCAAAGCAAATTAAAAATTCTGCAAACATAAGATTATCACCACACAGGGTTTTGCTTTGTGTGATAATTAGTTTAGTAATTTGTTAGTGATAAGCAAGGAGAAGGTGTAAATTGAATTCAGTTCAACTCAATTTCAACATTTAACTCTACTGTAGAAAAAAATAATCAAAATTATGTTATATTATTTGAAGTTCATACACACAAAGCTAAGCGGATGGTTTGAAAAAGAGGTACAAGAAACTTTTCATTTGTTCAATCTCCTCATTCTCAGCTGAATAACAGATACCTCCACACATACGTAAGTGACAAGTCTACCCCATGAACACACAACTGTATGCATCACAGTTACTATTATGAAGTCTTCTTTGTGTTCTGATTACGGCACTACAGCGACACGGTGGCACTCTCACTTCACAATAAGAAAGTCTCACTTAACAATAAGAAAAAGACAAGACCTCTTGTCTGGGCACTTTTTCCTGTCAACCACAAACATGTACAACAGGCAAAGGTGAAGTGCGTGCAGCAAAGGTGGTCCTGGATCAAGATCTGGTGATGGGTCTCTAGTCATTGTGGCATTTAAGGGCAGGTCAAATGCAAATAACTCATTTGTCATTGATAAATAACACCTTGGAGGAGGAAGGTCTGCTAACTGCTGACATTAAACTTATCTTCATGGAGCCAAGAGCATGATGCCACTAGGACAAGTTACAGGTCGGCTTTATGGAGAGGTAAATTAATAATATTCAATGTTTGTTTAAGCAATTAACACCAGTTTTGAATAAATCCAAGATGCCATACAGTGGAACTGGCAAAGCAATGACAACAACAAAAACAACATCTGCATGAAGACAAGCAGATAGCAGACCCTCCCATGGAGGACGGATACTTTTGGTAACATGTCATGTTAGGGGGTATGGTCTGCTGTGGGGGAAACCATGGGGGAAACTCTGTTAATTCAATAGGAAACGTACCTTTTTCCCTCTTCTAATATGTTTTATGGCAAATTACAAACAGTGAAATTCAAGTTGCCACTACTGAGTCTTAACAGATGTTGTTGATATGGCCCAAGTTTTTCTGTAGAAGTGAAAATACAGCATAGAAGCACCATTTAAGCTAAAGTTAGTGTTCTTGAATAACTATAACCTTTTTACCGTCCTCTTTATTCTTCTCCGTCTCTTTGCGTCTGTATTTGGCACAAGATATACAGTATACCAAAGTCAGTGTTTGTTCTTGTAATTATTGAACATTGGGTGAAAGAGCAGCTCTGACACATTAAAATTAATTGTTTGCTTCCCCCATGGAGGTCCGTTTGTGGGCGTTCCATGCCAAAGGTATCTATAGTGCACTTTTAAGCTTAAATCTTTCGTAAGTTTTGCTTAATTGTGGAGGATTATTCTATAGGAAATATTGTTTTTCGTTGTTTGGTGCAACCTGTAATTTTTCAGCCAGAGTGATCCAGGCGTGTACCAGAGATGCCAGTCATATCAAAGGTTAATAAGACCTCAGAAGATAACGCGTGTTTATAAAATTCATAAACAGATGCATGATTTTAAAAGGCTCAGTGAAGTGAGGAGAGGCACATATTTCGTCTTTGATATGCCAAAATCTGATCAACTGTTTTACATTTTTACTGACGTTCATTTAAAATAAACATCTGCCTTCACTTAATGAGAAAATAAATTCAGGCACATTGTACTGAATATCTGTTGTTTATCTTACACTTTTTTTAGTGTCTGATGCATCATAGCAGACTTTTTGTAATTAGTGCCTGTTGACAAATCCTTGTGTTTGAAGAGAAACATGAGGTTCATTTTGAAAGTGCTCAACTGGATAATGATTAAATAGATACAAAAACACAACAAAAAGAAACAAAACATATTCCTAAGTCATCACCACTGCCTAGAACTAAAGTAGGACTCGCGGAAATGTAGGACTGCAACTATTAATCCAGTTGTCAACAATTTTTTTTTATTTATTGTTTTTCGATTAGTCAACTAGTGAAACAATAATTTCTATTGTACATTTCGATTTTTGAAACACATACAGTGCCGTACAGATTTGACATTTTGATTTAATAATGACACATAAACTACTGTATCTTTTGGCATGTGTTTTAAAGTATGTGTAGTCCATAATTATTATTTTAATAGTCAACAGGTCAGGATTATTCTGATTTATTGTCGCAGCCATAGAAACTGCAAAACAGTAGCCACGTTTATATGGACACATGTAATCGGATTAAAAGCCTGATCGGAATAAAAATTATTAATGTAAACACGCCATTCGGAATATTCTGACCCGATTACACTCATTCGGATCAAAATTTCATTCCGATTGAGACGGGTGGGTTATGCCGATTGTTATTCCGATCGATGCGCATGTACACGCTTCTTCCGATGTTTTGGTTGAAGGAATCCTCTCTGCGCATGTCTGTTACGTCAGCTAATGCGGAAGCGAGGGTAATGGCGAGCGTGAGGCAGAACTGGTCCGTTTCGGACACCACTCCATATCAAAAGTAGTATTAAACAGCACGAATGGGAGGTGAAATCAACGAAGAAAAATGTTACGAGCCAAAACGTACGCAGCCATGTTTGTTTCCAACAGAAGTTTGTTCTTCTTCTACAGTTTCCGATATGTTAGCCAATTCTGCGCATGTCAAAATAATTTATTCTGATCAAATGTATAACAGATGTAAACGCGTGTCGTAATCAGATTATTTTTTTCAGGGTCCATGTACACAGTAAAATTCTAATCCGATTCATGATCAGATTAAAGACATTTTGCGCATGTAAACATGGCTAGTGACTAAAGCAATAAGACTATCCATTCAGTAATCAAACATGTCCAAAACTTACAAACTTACAAACCAAAAAGAGCAAAATTAGGGTTAAAGCTTTTTGTTATGATTGAGTCCATTTTATGTTTTCCACCAACATTAGACTGTCTGCATAATAATAAACCATTCTATTTCTCATCATCCCGGAAGTAAGGGTTGATTAAGGGTTAAACATAAACATGATTAGTCTGCTTTATACTGACAGGTGTTATATTTATTGTTTATATTTTAATCATTTATTTGTCTGGTAGACTTTTTGAAACAATGAACCCTTTCGTATTCAGGGTAAAAATACATGTAGTATCATGGCCTGCCTGCCCAATGGGAACACTCAAGTTCAGCTCATCCAGTTTTGCTGCGGGTGGGTTACAACTGGAGTCAAAACTGCAAAATTCACCCTTATGCTTCTGAAAATCAGTGCTAGTGGGTTCAAATCCAAGTCAATAGCAGCCAAAGGGCAGAGAAGAGCAGCAGCAGCTCTGACATAACAACAGTATAGAACGACCCGGGATTCAGACTGGGCCATGCTATCAATAATAGTCGGTTTGTATTACAGGATCACAGGTTGAATATGTTGACTGAGTGAAGTGTGGGGGTCTTTCATTGTGGAAGAGGGTCAACACCGTGTCAAATGAAAGACTAGATTGCAGTGCATTGGTTCTCAAAAATGGGTAGAAATGTTGGTACACAGATGGCTTCAAGTGGTGAGGATTAACCAGTGGGTTTTATTTTGACTGATATTTGCTGGTATAATTCCATTCAGTTTAACTATTTTATCATCTCAAATATGCTGCAGTATGTTTAATGAACACAGCAACAGCAGCTATCACTATTCAAAGTTTTGGGACCTAAGCCTCCACTCCAGTCAGAACTGAAGAAGCTATAATGTATTAGCTCTAAAAACAAATACATTTTTTTCTTTTTTGCCATAACAACCGAAGGGTTACACATAGAGCTGGGTAATTTACTGAGTTTTAGATGATATTGTGAATGTTATTGTAACGAGTATGTAATTTATTGTACAAAAATACTACACTAAGAGTTGTAAACTTTCAAATAAGGGAATACGGTGGTCTTTCTACACTTTTGTGATTCATTTTACAGATATTTCACATTTGTCTGCTAATTAAACCTCAACTAATACATTTATAGACACACTGTTGACTTAATATCGTCTGATTATTGTTATCAGGATGCTAAAAAAATCGAGATGTACATTTTTATCTTTTTTGAGACATTTAACTTTTGGTTTTATTATTTAGTTACTTCCCAACATTCCCAGCAATTCTGTCAGTGTCAATTGTCAATCAAAGAAGTGGTTGTGTATGAGATTTTGACACAATTTCCTACGCAAACAAGTTCCTACGTTTGTGAATGTCACTGACAATGGCAATAAACAATTTCTGATTCTGATTCTGATTCTGAATAAATGCTTTCCTTATAATCATAATTTTTACAATATTTTTTATTCATTAACTTTTCCTCCAATTCTTCATGGTTGCACTGTATGTATTGTTGGCTTTTCATTAGGTCAAATTAGTGAGGTTCAAAGGTTTAAAGGTGTGCCAGAGGTGTCACTGAATGTGCAGAATAAATGACATAAAATATGAATTGTTATGGTACCAGTGTGAAATTGGCTGATGTCAAGTGGTATAGGAATAGTTCAGAAAATAAGTCTCCCTGTTAGAATTTACGCAACACAGCTTCAGGTCTCTTTCATATCCACGGCTATTTTTAAACACAAGTAAGGACAAGGGTACGCATGCAAGTCTAAAAGTTGACCCCAATGTAAAGATGCTCAGTGGATTGGGTAAAATGGGTAAAAACCTATATGCTGCAGAGCCTCCAAATGTCTTACCAAATAATTGACGAGTGAAAGGTAAGGGGCAGTAATGGTACACTGGAGAGGTCGTTGGAGTGGCACATCCGGAGAGTGGACATGTGGCATGCATGGTCCTTAGCTAACAACCATCTATATTACATGAGCAGGCTAATGGGAGCTGAAATAAAGACATGCTTGGGACACTGCAATCACACGAGAACACTTATCTACGAGGACGAAATTACACTGAAAGTACAAGGATTTTAAGGAGACATTATGCTAAATTTACTTTTTTTTTTTTTACTTAGTTGTGTTTAGCTTTATTCACGTTTTTTGATGAATCCTGTTTAGCAAGTCCTCTCTCCTCTGAGTGTCACACAAAACAATCGGTTCCAAAGTCTAGAGACCTTCTGTGCTACCATGAAGTCTAAATCATCGCCAGACTTGTGAGCATTAGTTGTCAAATTGCGTTCATCACTGCGTGCTTGCATTAAGATGTCAGGGCAAGCTAGCTTTTGTTTGTTTCCCCATGGCACTTCCCTCATCTGCCAGTAGATTCAGGGCTAACACAGATAAAGATAAAAAAGTAATGTGTGCTTTCAGTAAACATTATTTTCAGTTCTAAAACATGATATGCCAAAGCAGAGGTACTCAAAAGTGTGTTTAAAGACCAATAGTAATACAATTAATGCATAATATGTATCCTTTAATAATGTTATTTTGGGCAATTCAGTAAAAATACATATATTGAACATGTACAATAATACTAATTATGAACATACAAAAGTAAATGGGCAGGTAATTGCATTGAAGGTAAATAGAAAAACCCTACTGAAGAAAAACCTATTGAAGTGCCTGAGTGATATTTTCCCTCTGACCCTGGACACTGGTGATGGTGAAAACAAAAATCTAAGAAAATAAAACTAACACTTTGCATTTCACTTTGTAAACTTGCGTGCTTTATATTTTCTCAAGAGAACTGTTTGCAGCTAAACGTTTGGCCTTGGCCTGTTGAAGAGGTGTAAAGGAAGACCAAACAGAAGATGTGCATGCGGACATATATTTGTTGGTGAGTATGGAACATGCTCCTGACCCTGAAGTGATCAACTGAAAAGAACAGAACACAATGTCTTCAGCTGAAAGAAGTAGCAATGATTTAGCAAAGCACCATGGAAACATTTGAAACACAGTAGGACCACCTCAGTGCTTGGTCCATTTACAGTCAAGTAATTATATGCTAAAAGAGTTTTTGTTAAGCCTATGAAAATCCATCATCACAATGAGGTGATGCTGAGGTAGAAACTGACAGAGCAAGAAATGGAGACGCTTTTCTCATGCAAAGTGCAACGCAGCGTGTGGTCCGGTGTGCAAATCACCACGGTGTTAAGTTCATATATTTGTATGTGAAGACTCCCTCTGCTGAAATCGCTCTCTGCCATGGTTTATTCTCACAGGGAGCTCAGGGGCATGGACGGATTTTGACCCACTGTAGGGGGCATTTTGGCGATCTGTGCAGTCTCCTCCCTTCATATTTCAATTGTCCTTCCACTTTCCATGGCCAGTATACATAAAAAACAAATTATATTGCATCAAATATAGGCTGTAAGGTTCATCAACAACATTATTATACCCTCTTAATGCCTAGTGATTGTTCGATGTTGATTGCTTGCATGTTTTTTGTTCTTACGGCACTACAGTCTTGACAAGTTACATCTTAATTTGTCCTTCTCAGCTCCTTCAACCATTGCAAAATAACAACTAGACCCTTTATTTTCCTTTCATGGCATGATAGCCAGAGGTGGGTAGATTATCCGGACACATATTATTACATATTGTACTCAAGTAAGAGTAAAATTAGTTCAAAATAATTTTATTCAAGTAGCAGTCCAAGAAATTGCTCAAGAGTAAAAAAGTATTTGGGGAAACTGTCTGGATGGAACATCTGATTTATAATTTGAAGTGAATGTAATTGAAGTGCCAAAACACTAAGTAAAGCTCAAATCTGGTGTCTCAAACGATAAACACAAATTGAGAAAAATTAAATAATATTAAAAAAAAAAGCAATGCAAGAAACACAAATGTTCAAATCATTTCATATGGTCAACAAAAGCTTTTGTCACAGAGGGAAGAGGAACCCAAACCTTTACTCAAGTAAGAGTACAGATGCTTCAATAAAATATTACTCTAGTAGAAGTATATATATAGAAGTACTATGTCTGAATGTTACTCCAAGAATTACAATTTCTTGAAAAGGTTACTCAAGTACATGTAACTGAGTAATTATAACTGAGTACTGCCCCCGATGATAACTGGGTTAGACCAGGGTCTTATGTATTTTTCTACAAGAGGCTTGAGTTAGGTTTCAACCAACAACTCTTCTTAAGTTTCTTTACTCACTGAATGCAAATACAAAGGCAAGAGCACTTTGCAAACCCCCCTATGTGAATACACCCAGTGAATCAATTGTAATAATTGTCATTTCTTCATTGCGTTCACACTTTCAAAGTTTCTGAAGTTGTAGCTGTCAGCTGCTTTGCTATTTTCTTTGCTTTTATGATGAATATCCTAATTGTGAAAGCTAAAGGCTAGTGGTAATCTCCGTTGGTCCCGGACTTTGTAAATGATGTAATGTAAGTGGTGATTAAACTACAAACTACCTCATCAAAGCTTCTCTTTCACTAATCTGCAGATAAAGCTTTCTCTTACCTATTATAGTGTAATTAAGCAGAGAATAGCCCTTCAGCAGAACAAAGACTGAGGGATTGTACCGCCTCGAGTTGGTTGTGTGTTCTTTCTGTTATCAGAGTCATTTTTTCATTCATGTGTGTGTCTCCACAAAGACCACACACAAGAGGATTGAATGAAGTGGAGAGTTAGATGTCCACCAGACAAAGACACTCTTTTATCTTAGTTAAAGTAATGTGATGGGAGCCGTGTGCTAACTGCTGTGATAAATCATGTTGGAAGTCTAATATCTTCAGGGAGTAATGGCTGAAGGACTGCTCACAGACTGAAAAATAAGTAATATTTAATACCATCTACAAAGAAAGGGGCTTTATTTTTATAAGTAAACCCAATTAATATTGTAAGTCTAGCTTCAAAGGCCAAGATAAAGTACTGAAACATTTTTATGGAGTGTAAAACTGTAGGCTAGTTTCGATTGTGTGTAACATTGTATTTTATCGAAGAGTTATTTAAAATTGGCTGCTTCAAAATGGTTGGAAGTGCCTAAAGTGTTGTTTCAATATTGCAGTGTTTGAACCTTGTTCAAATAGCCTTTCCAGACTCCATGGTGTCTGTCTGCAAATCCCATACAAAATTGAAATGCCTCACATTGTACGGATGTAAACTACACCAGTAGATGGTCCTCCCTTGTTTTAGCCGCAAAAAGGTTCATAGTTTGGAGGGTTTTGCGTGAAGTTTAAACTTCCTATCATTAACACGTGACACTCTTTAGTAGAGATAGACTTTTTTTTTTTTTCTGTGTTAGAGTTGTACCTTTGCAGTACATTATATGCATCCTGCCTTATGGAGAAAAGTCCTGTCTAAAATTTGTCTTGCAACCCGGACTACGTCAGCTAATTGACACTCAGACAAAGCTAAGAGAGCCGCAGTCTGCTGCACTGATTGATGGGCGAACATGAAAAGTAGCCTGCCTTTTCCCATTGTGTGACTATTCAATCAAACCCAGGCCACTGAGGCTGGCTGTGGCATCCATATGCATGGAGATAGCCTGTCACCACTTCTCCTGCTCGGGCGTGAAGCGACACAGTTGGCCTGTTTTTCTTTGTTTGTCAAGGTGCAATCCATCAGTCCAGCAGTAAGCACCACAAAGAGATGCCCCCTGCACCTCATCTTCATCAGTCCATTCAAACGAGTGGAGAGATACCTGCGCCAAGGACCCAAGCTCAAGACTTCACTCACCCCCTTATAATGGCTTGATTCTTTGTTGATGTTGATTGCTTCATCAAACTTGCAATTCCACCAGCAAACTTGAATTTTAAATATTCACACATTTTGTTAGCTGGATCTGGTTAGGTTACAGATGGCTGGAGTCTCTTTATTGGCATTAGGTCGAGTATAATTTGACAGCTGCAACTAATTGTTATTGTATTTATTTAGTGGGGGTAATTTAGAGCCTCCAACACAGTCATTTGTAATATAGTAACAAGCATCAACATGTGTTCTGAATACTAACAGGTTCAGATTACAGATACGAACTTTCTCACCAGAAAATCAGGAAGAAAAGATGTGCAGTCAAAACAAAGAATAATCTTTTATAAAACTAACTTCTAATTCTTTAATGTGCACAGAGAAGTTCATTAATAATCTAAAACGGAATATTTCATCCTTGTGTTCCCTGTGTATTCTGCATCTCAAATCTGGGACAATTTGACGGATATTCAACCCACATTCAAAGAAATTACCCACCGTGACATTTGGACCTCAAGGTGACAGGCGGTCTCTTGCTACTTGTGCTAACGGTGCATTTGAACAGATGTTGTGGGGGAGACACAAATAAGCAGGTCCTGTCATTGAGTGTCACAAATAGCACACCTGTCAGTGGTCATGTGACAGGACCGGGTCACATGGGCATTACCACGGAGACAAGGACGAGCGAAGTCCTTCAACTGTCACAGATGAGCAATGGGCTGCTGTCCTCAAGTGATATCTGCCTGTGTTTGATCTGAAAGCAGCAAATTTAATCAGGTACAACAGAGTGCAGAGTTTGTAAAACCAATAGCATTATGCAGGGAAATATTATTTAGAGTAGAGTTTCACGATATGACGATTATCGACAATTTTCAGTGACGTTACATTGTTTGTGTTTGCTGGGTGGCAAATAAAAAGCAGGTTCTCTCGTTTAGAGCTGAGGGACACATTTTAGTCTGAATTTCGGTCATGCTTTGTCACTCTCAGTCATCTCTAGTTGAAGAAGAAGACGACAGTCGCTTCTGTTTCAGTTTCGTAGTCTACAACTGAACTTGCATCTGAATCATAATGTGTGGACCACAAAAGACCACTTTTATCTGAATTATAATTCAGATAGATTGAAACATGATATTCATTATGTCATGTATGAATTATTAAGACGATTTTGGATGTGCTCTTGTACATTTTACTGACACTTTCGCACACACGGATCTAATGAAAAGATGCAGAGGAGACATGTGAAACGGCGCCTGGGCTAAAACTTTTTATTTTTGTCCTTTCAGTTGAAGCAACAATGGCAACAGCGAGGTAAACATTTCTGCAAACATTAAATGTATAATGCAAAAAAAATGCAGGCAGACTACCTTTACACTTGCAACCAAAGCTGAAGCGCATTAAACTTAAAATCATCACACTCTCTGTTTATCTCCCTTTTTCCTCTGTGTCTGACGTCCTCATCTGTTTGGACTGAGCTCCAAATGACAGGTTTCCTCTGATAAAATCCACAGGAAATATGGCTGAAATATGATGCTGTTGTGGTCATGGTAAGTCAGTAAAAACAGACCCAGCCTCATGTGTTTGGACAGTGGCTTTTCACAGACATAGACAAGGTGAGTTTCAGGCGAAAGTGGACGCTGTTGTAGCAGTGCACTCTATCTTTTTTGTGTCACTTGCGTGCAAGTTATCTAATCAGTGACGACAGCTGAGAATGCTCTATAACAAGGCTATTCAACTTTATTTCACCAAATGCAAGATTTTTCGGATGGTTTTGAGTTCAGGGCCGGAAACGTGGCAACAATAGGAAAAGGCTTCAAAAGCATTTGCAGAACTGAACCAAGACTAAACCAGGTCTTAACCAAGTCTAAACTAGGACTAAAACAGGTATAAAACAGGATTAAACCAGGTCTAAACCAGGATTAAACCAAGTCTAAGACAGGACAAAACTAGGACTAAACCATAACTAAACCAGGATCAAACCAGGACTAAACTGTAAGTAAACCAGGACTAAACCAGGTCTAAACCATTAATGAGACATAAAATGAGGCCCCCCGGGTCTTAAATTGAATATCCCTGCTCTATACCGTTGTATTGCTGGCTTTCAGATGACATCACAGCATTCTGGTCACTAATAGAAATTATCAGGTTGAAATTTGGTGAATTTACATTTTGAAAATTTCCTGCCAAAGTTCAATGTAATTACAGTGATCCCTCGCTATATCGCGTTTCATCTTTCACGGTTTCGCTGCTTCACGGATTTTTTTTACAGTGCGGATATTTTTACAGTGCATCCACTGAACTTCAGCGCACGCACAAGAACGGGACCCTTTGATGAGTTGTTCATTGCAGTTCTCAAATATAATCGAAGATGGCATATCCGTTTATAAAAAGAGCGCCAACAACTCCCCATAACAATGTTCTTCTCTCGGAGAAAGACTCCGAGACTGCGCTTTCAGTAGAAACAGACGCTACAGCGGAGCG
The DNA here is from genome assembly GCA_019453435.1 of Rhinogobius similis. Classification (NCBI taxonomy): domain Eukaryota; kingdom Metazoa; phylum Chordata; class Actinopteri; order Gobiiformes; family Gobiidae; genus Rhinogobius; species Rhinogobius similis. Next base: position 30,882,627 of record CM033621.1, on the reverse strand, counting down.
GAGTCAGGACGAACTGGGACTGTGAAATACGCGAGTGACAATGTTTCCAACCTTGTATTACTATTTTAAAATTATTGTTTTAAACAAATTTTGGGCTTTAAAACAGGTTTTGATTTTTGGTTTCATTCCATAGTTCAGTATTGCATTGTAAAATAATAAAAAATAAAGCTGTGACTACTTCACGGATTTCACTTTTTGCGTGTTATTTTTGGAACGCAACTCCCGCGATAAACGAGGGATCACTGTAATAGGAAAAACTGGCTCTTGCCCCCCATCTGGGAGTATGGCATCATCACATTCTAGAATCTGAAAGCCATGATCTGAAATATGATATGATCTGAAAAAAATGTCACTTATCGAGGGAGTTCAGCAGGAAGTGCTTTTGACGCTTGGAGAGGAGAGGATTTTCTACTGAAATTCCTCAAAACAGCATGAATGCAGCTTAATGCAACTGCAGGTGTGTTTTTGATGACAGAACATTGTTAGAACATGGTTAAAAGCTCAAAAAGTCCCTAGCTGAGTTTCCACTGTTATTTTGTGTAAAACTTTTCGATATACTCCAAATGTTGAAAAAAACAATTGGTGTTTCAATTAAATCACACACGCCTCCTGTGTGTGTGTGGGTGCATGTGTGTGTGTGTGTGTGTGTGTGTGTGCATGTGTGTGTGTGAGTGCGTGTGTACGCGCGTGAGTGCGTGCGTGTGTGTGTGTGTGAGTGTGTGTGATATGTGTGTGTGAGCGCATGTCTGATCGCACTCTGCCGTGATGATCAGATCAGGTGGAGACGCGAGGAGCAAAGCTCTGCGGTGGATGTTTCACAGGACAACGCTTGAACTTGACCTTGGTATATGATCTCCAGTTTCTCATGTTCCTTTCTCCTGATGTTGCCATCACTTGGTGTTGCCACGTCAACCACAACAGTCTTCCTTTGCTGTTTATCCAAGGGCTCAGAGAAGAGCTGGAGAAGGTCTGGAAGGTGAAGGCCAAAGTAGTGCCCGTGGTGATCGGGGCAGTGAACCCCAAACTGGAGGAGGCTACAGCAGATCCCTGGAGGAACATTAGACATCTCAGTGCAGAAAAGCACAGTGCAGATCCCTCAAGCTCCCAGAGGACCAGAGCTTAGAAAAGGGATGAAACCACCCACGGAGGGTGAGAATACATCCAGTATACACACACACTCACACATACTCACACACACACACACACACACACATATAACATCTATCATCATCGATCAAAACATAAATAAAAAGTCACCTGAGTCTAATTTAGAATTGAGCTAAAATTGAGAGAGCCCAATGCTTAGAAAAAACAATCCACAAATACTGTGAAAATGTTGAAAAACAAATGCTGAACATTCACGTAGCACTAATCAGTTGCTAAAAAGTATTTTGTAAATCTGAGCTGAGATTGGAGAACAGTTTGGAGAATGCAGCTGGTGATCTGACTTTGAAACTGAAGTCTCTCAATTACCAGAGCTGTTTTTCTCAGACAATTTTCTAGTGAAGAGTGAGGCAAAACAAAAAATCAACTTCACAGCCTTTGTGCCAGAAAAGATCCAAGAGTTTATCTTACTGCCAATGCCTGGACAACTCACAAAGTAGGTCACCAACCCGATTGTGGTGTTTGGTGATAAATTAATTAAATCTTTTAATTGGGCCAAAGCAGAAAATATTGAGAAAATGTGGCACAAAAGGTTCAGTCATAAGGTGAAGATAATTCTTGAAGTGATAGTCTCCTGCATCATTGATTGCTCAAGAAGGTTTGTGGTTCATATCCTGCACCCTTTGCACACAGCTTGTGTGTCCTTGGGCAAGACACCTGCAGTCCCTGCAGTATCTGTTTCATTGAGTTAGTACATGTACTAACTCATACAGTACATTACAACCATGTGTTTAGGAAATGCCTTAAGAACTTCTGAACTGCCACCATTTTATCAGCTGCTCCTTAGTGCACCTGAGATATCAGTTATAAAAGCAGCAGGTAAACTAGAGGCCAAATATGTCTGTGTCAAATCTTCATATTATGTGTTTCAGTGCAGGGCATCGTTGAACTCAGCACTTAAAAATGGTTTCTTGGCATCCGCTTCATGCCCCAGTAGATCCATTGCTTTGAAGTTTCTTTAAAAATTCTAATGATTTGTGTGTTAGCGCCGGCTTTGAGTTGGCATGAGGCTAGAGTATGCAGCAAGAGGAGGAGACAGGAAGCAAAAAAGTACATCTTAAGCGTTTGATAAAAGTTTGTAAAAAAAAAAAAAAAATACAGTGATTGCATTGCTTACATATTTACCATACCATTGCACTCTTTTGGAATCACTAATAAACTGGATTGTTCATAGGACGGGAGTTTTTTTAAGTAAAGCTATTTTTCATTTCTTAATTTCTTGAAATAGAAAATATTTAATGTTCAAGTCAACCATTCACTATTTCAGATAATGTTAAAATTGGTACAGGGAAAATAAGTTTTGTCCAACAATGTAGATGTCGTGTATAACAAACCATCTTCTTATCTACTTTTAGTAAAGGCGCTGAGGGGTTACGAGAATGCACTGTTTCACTGTCACAAAATAGTAAGAGCCTTTATTGAAGCTGGGCTCAAGAGGGGTACGAGCTGGAGATCAGAAGGGGCATTACCTGGACACGGACAAGTTATTGGGCCAGCAGGTAAGTGGGCTAGAACATAAGTAAAGTAGAAATTCAAAATTTCAAAACATCAGGATTTGGAAAAGGGCTATTGATAAGAACAAGAAGCAATTAACAAACTATCAAAGAGTGATAATGCTGCCTCTATCGGAGGCCTCTGTATTCAGTAGGAACTGCCACGCCCCTAGTACTACTACAGCAAGTGGAGACAATCACACACACACACACACACACACACACACACACACACACGCACACGCACACACACACACACACACACACACACACGAAATGAAAAGATGAAAGAGAGACATGACAGGAGGCCATGCTTCAGATTGTGACATTCTCCATTTGAGCGTAAAATTATTAGGGCTATCAAGCGATTAATATTCAATTTATTTTATGAAAATGAATGTTTTAAAAATATTATTTTTATTATAAATATACATTTTCATAACCTATTTTTAAATGCTTATTGCTTACTTTGCGGATGTCTTTATTTGTAGACACTAATGTTTAAAGAAAATTGAGAAATTCTCTCCTCTGTGTGTGAGGTAAATACCTCACGTACCCCGCTCACACACACACGCACAGAAGGATCAGGGATCAGGGCCAGCAGAGCCAGGTATGAGCCGTACCCTCGCTCTACACTTGCACTCTCTTCTCTTTGTATATAATCCCACACTATAATGCTGCTAATAGTTAAAGGACAGATACAATGCATTATTTGTTTTGTTGTCAAACATGCTCTTGAGTACATCTACTTTGGCAGCTTGTTTTAGAACTTGAAAAAGAAAAAAGTCAACAAAGAGCTCACATTGCTTCATATCAGTGAAAGCTCATATACCTCATATGGGGAGATAAACAAACCTAACATTATCCCGACACGCTAATGTAGCCACACACACTGCAAAAAAGGCCTATCAAAAAATAAGAAAAATAAACTCAAAATAAGACCTTTTTACCCTAATTTAAGTGAAATTATCTGCCAGTGGAATAAGATTATTTTACTTATCAAGTTTACTTAAAACAAGTCAAATAATGTCAATTTGAAGTAGTCCTGTCTAGTGAAAAAATCTTAAAATTGGACTTTTAAGATTAATTTGCTTAATTCAAGTAAATTGAACTAAATTAGATAATCCCTTTTTGCAGTGCAGTCATGAAAATTATTTGACAAGGTTTCAGGGGTTGTCATCCGGACGCTGTTTGAAGATCGAGATGTTTCGACTTCTATCCAAAAGTCATTGTCAATCAGAGAGCTGGTCTGGGAACTCTGGCTCATATGCTACTCTGAGTAGTGAGAGCCCTGCCTACACGGAGGAGTCACTGATAGCCTGTTTTTGTCTGGTTAATCGTTTGCCCTGCCTAGTGTCACCTGACCAAGATAATGGCCTGTTTTTGTCAGGTTAATAGTTGACCCTGCCTAGTGTCATCTGAAGCTAATCTGTGGTAATAGACTTTGTTCTATTGTCCTATTGATAGCTGGCTGTTATTTGACAACAAAAATGCTCAGAACCTGTCCGGTGAGGATTTATGGACTTCAAAACAGCATAGAAGATTTCAGCAATCTACCTATATGTCAAAAAAACTGAAAAAGTATATTTTGAGGCTTAGAGAGTAGAAGACTAGTGTGACTGAAGCAGGTGTTTTTGATGAGGGAACAATGTTATAAAAATTTGAAAAAGGTAACATTTTCATAGTATTTATCCTTTAACATGATGTGTATCTTCCCCTGCAGTAGTCTCTGCCTTACATCCCTGAACTGATTCCCACTCAGAGCCCGCTGCATTGCAAACACTAACCTCTGCTCCTACAGTGGCTTATTCTTTGTGGCGCTTGTTCACTCATGAATACTGTGCCCTCCCAACAAAAGGACATCTGTTTCCTCTCCCCATACAAAGTTTGGCAAAGTTTCACACTATTTCAGCCTCTTCTTCATAGAATTGTCCAGTAAGTTTTTATTGGAAGTTTACTGCATTTGAAAAGAAGTGGGAACTTTTTGCGTTTTTTTTTTTTTTCCTGCCATCAGTTGGGGAGCAAAGGGATGTAAGTGAAAAGTAGTGAGATACACATTTGATGCAAAAGGGTCATTGAAGGAAATGACACTTCCACACTCTGTGGCTACATGCAATGGCTATATAATATGTAATATAAAGTGTGAAAACACTTGCCATATGTGTCCCTTCCACATGGAGCAGAAAATGAGGTATAACAGTAACTGGATTGGCTGCTCCATGTGGCTACAAGAAGTTGTTTGTGGGTTCTATCCACTTCTTGTGTTTGGGTTCTATTACAATGGCATTACTCATTCCATTGTGAACAAAATAGTCAAACACAACACAATAATCTTTTAAATTGGTAGGATTCATGCCATATTCATTCTTCGTGATGATAAATTACTGTAGGCAATGAGAAAATATAATGAGGCCAGTAAATGGGGGGATCAATAATGAGCTGATGCTAAATACAGATGTGGTGAGTGTTTGTAAAATGTATTTTGGACGAGTCTGTAATAAATTATTTTTACTGGTCAAGTGTCCTTATTAAGGGACAGAACAATGCAGTTATGCTGATCTTTTTTCCCCTTAATCAATATGTGTCTTCAGTGTGCAGAGCTATACAACAGGGGAGGGAACATTTGCCACTGGCTTGTATAATGTACTATGTGAAGTTAATTTTATATAAACTAAATGCTTGTAATCATTTCTAATGGCTGTTTTGTTATACTTTTTAAGAGGTTGTGATACATGATTATACTTGTTAAAGCTGAAATCACTGATCCGTTGGCTGCAGAGCACTTTTGGTGCAGAGCAGCAAGCCTATTTCTGATACCCAGGCTGCCCTGATAAAAAAAACAAAAAAATACAAGGTGATTAACCTTGTGGGAAATGCTACTGCCTATAATGAAATACACCCAAAACTATTAATAATGGGGTGCCATTTACCTTCTAATTGGATCACACACACACCAAAAAATCAGAACCAAAATCATAACATAGCATTAAAACTCCTGGATGCTGCACACCGAACTATGGGTCTGAAACTAAACTTTAACCAGGCCACATGTTAAGACTCTTGGCTCACAGGGAATCAGACAGCCAGGGTCACAAAACTAAGCAAAGCTGGTAAAATGTTAAGAAATGTCATTAAACTCTCCTGACAGAGACAACCTTTGTCTATATTTGACTATTATTGTTATATACAGGATTTGAGATTGACAAATGCAGAAACAGCTCATGGCACACACAGGATCACACTGTACATAACATATAACCTTTAAAAACTAATTCTATCTGTAAGTGTTGGCTGTATGTTCTGTGCTGTGAGATATTTCCATCTCAGGTATGGACAGCTCGATTGACACAAATGAGCATCTGGGTTCTAGTGTGAGAGAGTGGCTTTGGGTGGAGACAGTCCGGGGTTCATACAGCAATCTCTGCCCATCTCAGGCCCCTCTGACAGTGATCAAGCAGGGTCCACACCTCGACAGCTGGGGTGATCAAGGTGTCCACGCTGAGCATCCATCAACCCATCAGAGTGCTCACAGATGACAAGTTCTTTTACTGCTCCAATCAATTGTACACAATTTTGAAAAACTATCTTGGGTGGTCAAAACAGGAAAAAAGATCTATTTTTAGTGTTTATGTTACTTTTTTTTTTAAATAATAATTTGCAATGATTATCTGATGTGTTTTTTTGTTCTTAAATTCTACATAGTTTGTGTCTAATCCAAAGAAGTCATGTGTACAGCGTATTTGTAGCTACAGAAAATGGCACCTGTGAGAGACTGGTGAGGATATTTACACATGTGGTGTTGCAATGCACAGCTCAAGAACAGCAGCAGAACACACAGAAATAATCCAAAATCATGATAAATAACTGTTGTGATATTTTGTTTTAGTGACGTGGTCGTTATTACTGTTTGTGCAGTTGAAGAATTTCAAGCAATCTACGTGAAGACATTGTTATGTGCTGCACTTTGAGTAAACACCTTATAAACAGGGAACTCTCACTGAATCTAAAACAAAACAAAACAAAAAACGAAATATATTTCAAGTAAAATAGAATTGCTATACCGTACATTCCACTGGCATTGCTGTGTTTGTTTTGGTTTGTTAGGACACTTGACTGTAGCCTCAACCCCAGACCACAGTGTAGTCTGTGGTTAGTTTGAGCTCAAACCTATTGAACTATGAAAGGGTTAGACAGTTGGCATAAATGTACAATTTAAAACATAATATCATGTCTTTCGAATGGTGAAAGTCCTCAAAATGTTGTATGCAACAGGAAGCTGAAACCTATGAACAGAACATTTTGGAGTACATGGGGTTATAGAAAAAGCCAATATTTTATCCGGGAGGTAGCACGCCAGCAGGTCTTGTGTCCTTTTATGTCCACAGTATCTGCCCCTTCCCTGGAGTGGAGTGTGGATGATGGACAGAGCAGATAAAGAATGGATACATGGGGAGATTTCATATAAACTGGCATGTGAAAAGTGCCTCAGTCTGAAACACGTCCCAATGGGCTGTTTGCCAAAGCTTCTACCATTAGACACACTCCTGGAAAAGACAACAGAATACTTTATTGAAGTCACATTAAAATTTCATTCTAAGTGCTTCTCCCTATTGTTTTCTCTTGTGCCTTGATAGCCTTACATTGTTCCCATGTTACTTGTATTGTCTTGGGGCACTTTGTACGGGACTTAATATTTCAACAAAACACTCTAGAAGAATGTGAGCAGATAATCTTTGACAGTGGCAAAGGTTCAAGCCATAGACCGTACATATCACTGGACTGCCTTAGCCCGCTAGCCGCCGCGTTCCAAATAGGAAGTATCCATGGAGGCGCTCCTGCCTCCATAAAGCCGAGCTGCCATTCACTTTCTATTGGGACACTGGTGCCCTTTACTCTGTAACTGTTTCGGTCAAACTCACCATCTTGGAACTAAAATATTCGTTTTGACACACTCTACATGATCCTGGTGTTTTTTTTCTCGTTAGGTTGTTCATAAATCAAGTTATTAGCAATAATAACTGACCAATCAGGTGCTTCCTTTTCCAGGGGCCGTTTTCGCTCGTGTTAGCAACAGGTTTGATTGACAGCTGGCGCCGCACATTGCCACCGTCTCCTCTCACCGAGGGGCGGACACCGCTAACAACCTCGCTCCTGATTAGTCCGTGTGGTTGCCACGATACGCACTCGGATTTCCAAATATGGAGTCTGGCTCCACTTTAGCTGCTATAACTGCTAACCGCGATTGGCTTCATTTGGCTGGAGCCAAACGCTATGGGTGACATCACATTCTCATAGTCCATCGATATGTATGGTCTATGGTTCAAGCCCTTGAAAACATTCTTTTTTATGTGAGAATATTTTAAGGTCTGTTTAAGTCAAATGACAGGCAATTGTCTGTATTACTGCTGCTCCGGTAAGGAATTCAATATGAATAGTAGACAACTGGTTACTAGACTTGAGATGTGAATGTGGTTTGATCTGGTTGAGTTTTAATCTTGATTAGTTCTAACTTTGGGCTGAAGTTAATTAAGAGACTGTGCTGATATGTTTAGTTTAGTCTTGTTTAGACTTGGTTTATTTGGTAATTTTCCTAAATAGATCATCTAAAGGAAGTGAGATGTTACTTTTTTGAGCTTCTCCCATCATTAAATGCAACCCCGGATGGAAAAAAACATCGGATCTTAAATCTTAGCATGTCAGAAATTATTATTGAAAAAATAAAATGTAATTCTGGTACTGCTTGGTAGTCAACGGTGTTTTAATAATTCTGGAGCAGTAATGAGTTATCTAACTAATTACTCTTTCATCTGTCATAACGCCATTATAGTTACTGTCAGTGTAACGCAGCTCGTTATTTTACTGAGTCGCTGCGGTGGGGATTGATTAGACTCTGCTTCTCATCTCATTCTTGTCTCTTTATTGTTTGTTTGGGGAAGTGAACACAAGCAAAACAAAGAACTGGAGAAAATGATACCAGATGTGACCAATCAGAAGCAGCGTCCTGATATTTTATTGGTTAGTGTGAGATGCGGCAATGTATAATCTTATCCCAAAACAAACGAAGAAACACACATCAGACACATGGATTTTTAGTGTCATTTTATTTGTCATCATTCAGTAACAATAATTCCCTCAAAATAATAATAGCTAATTACTGTTTTGAGGGAACCAAACACTGGTAGTCTCTTAACACTCTTATCCGCCTTGAGGAGCTCTCCTTGATCCGGATGAACTGATCCTCTTCTGCCTGGGAGGAACTACTTCTGCTGTCTGCCTGGGGGATCTCTCTGCAGTGGATGGACTGTTCGTCATCTGAGGAACTCTCCCTGATTAGATGAGCCACCTTCCTTCCTCTTGAGTGGTTCTGGTCCAAGTGGATGTGCCAGTCCTGGACCATCTGCAGCCTCTCCGTCTGTGAGAGTAGGATCTTTCTACTTTTTCACAGGGTTTTTTGTAGTTTTTCCTTGCCGAGAAGGAGGGTCAAGGACAGGGGATGCTCCGAAACATCCGCTTGCTAAATTCTATTGAATATTGTTTAATCTAACTGCTTTCTACCTACGGCCCATCGAGGAAACAGTTGTTGTGTGATTTTGGGCAATTTGCTGAACGTCCTCACTACTCTTACCGCCATTTCACACTACACCGTACTGTCTAATAAAGCAAAGACAAAAAGAAAAGATTATTCTGGAACTCCCCTTTGTTTGCTCAGTTATTGATATTGTTCTCATGTTGAATCTTCCTCAGACATTATACATACTGGATTCCTGCCTATAACTATATTTTTTTATGCAGGATTTCCCATTGTTCTTATGCTTTCCTCTTCTCCAGTGGTTTGACTCTCTGCTTCATCCCCAGCAGACTTTGACATGATATTAAGTTATAGTTACAAGGCAAGGCTGATGCTGCTCCTGGGGGAAATCTGTCACGTCTCCAGTATGCCACTTTACTTTAGGTGGCGTCTCCCTTTTTTCCTCAAACAACAATTATTTAATTTCTGAAAATGGATACATAGTCCCTTCTCGGAGCCTCTAGGGAGTTTTATACCGGGATGAGATGTGTGTGGCTTTCTCCCGGAGCACAGAAGGGAGTTAATTCATTGACAGGATGAGCTATGATTGCCGCGCTGACAGGTGTAGCATAAGCAGGTGCAGCCTCGCGATACTGTCACCAAATTTATGTGTCTTGTCTGGCGGTAAGGGCCTTGTCTATACCAGCTGCTTCAACCTTGTGAGGAGAAAGCTAAGAGGTTTTAATTACGAGTAAGAGTGTCATTAATTACACATGCGTTCATGGGCACATCCCGGTGTCACCACAAACTTTCTCCTCTGTCCTTTCTTTGACACCGTCGTACCGATTGAGAGATTGGTGCAACATTCACATTTTTTAGAACATGGAAATGTCAGCCCAAATTAATGGAAGTACATGGAACAATAGATCTTCATGTTGCATGTTTTCATTTCATGTTGTTTCATGATGTCAGAACACATTCATTAAAGGATCTGATGTAAATTATCAAAATGTTTCATGTACAGGTGGCATGGAATAAGTTGATGCCATTGTGGATTCTGAAATAACAGAAGGGAAACCCACAATGTTTCTTCAATGTTTTCATGGAAAGGTACAGAAAGAAGTTGGAAAAGCACTGTAAAATAGAACACATTTCTAATAAATGGATGTTCAATTGATATTTTTGTCGGGAACAATTTAGGGCAGAATTTCTGAGAAGTCACATCTCCTTCATTCCTACTGCCTACTGCACCAGACAGAAAAATGTGAAGAAAATCACACATAGTTATTCAATTGAAATAAAGGCAATCTTTCTTAAACTTTCCTGTTCTCAGAAACTCAGTTAGCGGTTCTTTAAGTGAGAATTTACTCTGCGGCCCACAGGGAGACGGAGAGCAAATTTGTTAATTTGATGAATCACACCCAGCGCTCCTGTCATGGCAGACCTCCACCTCCCGTTTCCAGATCATTCAGAGCTCACTTTCATCTGTGATCGAGGACCCCCACCGGGAGCCATTTCTGAACAGGCAGACTGGTGACAGCTTTCTCAAAGCGCCGGGATTTAAAGCAACGGCGCACGTGGCAAAAATTAGTCTCGCTAACGACTTGCTGAACAATGAGCTAAGAAATTTTTTAAGCACAGCACCTTATGTTGATTACTTGAACCAATTTCATTTCTGCCTCTGCACAAATGAGATGATGATGAGGTCATAACTCAGCTCCACAACCTGAGACATTGCCGATTGGTGTTGTCGATTAAATAAAGAGTCATAATGTTCTTTTGTTCAACAGATTTATATTTCACAGAGTTTAATCTTCCGAAAATGTGCTTAAACCATGAGGATATTCTATTGTATAAATGTGTTTCTAATACCGGTATTATCATTAGCGTTGACAAAAGAGACATATAGCATATAGCGTTACTAAAAATAGATTATGACTTAATGCTGCAATGCATTGTGGGTAGAGCCTTAGACAAACAGCAGCCTGTACGTATTATGTTCCATAGAGTGCCCCACAGTTTAGTAACAGTAATAAACCTGCTCAATGTTACTTTTTATTGGCATTTAATGGAAATGGCTCTACATGTCTTTCTTTGGTAAAACAGCCTCCACATTTAGATTTAGATTTTTTCTGCCAATTTTAAACGTTATTCTTTTATGAACACCCTGTAACCAAACTCGTACAACCACCATCACATGAACGGGGCATAATGTGTGTCTTGAGTTACACGACTAAATCATAACATCAAGAGTAAAGTACGCTATTACAATTATATTATTTAATGGCATTTGGATTTAGTTTTGTTTGGAGGTCATTACATCAAATTAAATGGTGTAATTTTCCCTTTTGGTACATGATTCTGTACAAAGGATCAAATTATTGCATAAATCATTATCTACTGATGCATGAAAAGCATATATGTCACATGTTTGGATTCTAAATTTCCAATTATAGTTTATCTTTAGGGGTGCACGGTGACAGAGCGGTTAGAGCTCCTGTCTCCCAATAAGGAGATCGTGGGTTCGAATCCTGGACCAGACCAACATCACACAGTCCATGTCCACACTGTCCACTGTCTATGTCCAGGGTGTACCCCGCCTCAGGCCCAAAGTCACTGGTATAGGCTCCAGTCACCCGTGACCCCTAACGGGAACAAGTGGTAGAAAATGAATGAGTTTATCTTTACTGGTCCTGGTTGTAAAACAAAAATAAAAATGGAAGATGATAAAGCAGAACTTAACTAAATCATGTACTTTTTACATTTGGCGTAAACTCTCTGATAGAAAATACGGGACTCTCATTTTCCTGAAATAATTAATTTTGGATGCAGCTCAGTTGGTAGCTACAATCATCAGTACAGATGCTCCAAGACAACCAGATGTCCTAAATGTCCTAAAGTGACACCACGATGTACGAATGCTGGTCTGGATGAAACCTGTCAGCTGTTTAGAGCCCTATTTTCAACATATGCTGCACCTGGATTCTTGTGCCATAAATCTATGGCTCTTAAACTTAACACACCCTCTAATCTCATCTTCAAAAGAATAAAACAAGCTATTTCAAAGTCCACTATTTCACTTTTCGGGTGGAGGGTTCACCACTTGTCTCCATGAAGATGGGTTTTTCCTGTTCCACTTATCCATCTCCATGAAGACAGGGGACGGCGCTAAGGATCTGTGGAGAGATGTTTTTCACAGTATTTTTATTTATATATATTTATATGTTTTATCCTTTTTTACATTTATTTTTAAAACATTTGTAATTGAATAAATGTAAACCCCATTCAAGGCAAAGCAAGAGCATCTAAATTGAGACAAGCAGGCGGTGGACCTTTAACCATGAAAGTACCATAGGGCAGTTGTAAACCTTTTCACACCGAATACCACCTCAGAAAATATTTTGCCTTCAAGATGTAAACCAGGTCAAAAACAGGACCATTCCCAATTTAAACTAGGTCTAAAACAGGACTATTCCAGGTCTAAAGTATAACTAAACCAGATGTAATACAGGCCCATTGTAGGTCTAAATTAGGGCAAAACCAGGTCTAAAACTGGACTATTCCAGGGCTAAATTAGGGATAAACCAGGTCTAAAACAGAACTATTCCAGGTCTAAACTATTATTTAACATTTCATATTATTTTGACTGAAAAATCCTCCGTGGAAGTTCTCCAAACGCCTCCATAACACTTTTCTGAGACATTATCTTTTACATAACTGTCAATAGCAGTGCTCTATACCAACCCACAGTTTGAAATCCCATTCCACACACCTCATTATACTTGAAAATGAACAGACTTCCTGCTTTCTTGTCCAAATGTGGCTGTCACAAACAGCGGAGGTGAAGTGTGCTCCTGAGGCTCGCGGATGACCTTGACATTCCCATTTCCTGCTCCGTACACGACACTTCCATGTTCTGTGATGAAGCCAGCTGAGACCAGCGTCCTGCGGGAGCCCCGGGCTGCATGTGCCATACAAACCACTGGGCCTGAGCTAGAGCCATTGTTAGAGTCGTAAAATATACACATTTGTTTCTCTGTAAATAAATTATTAATTCGTGTGTTGCCCCATGTAAATAAATCACGGCGCTGTTTGCGTTAAGGCTACATGTGAACTAGTTTCAAGTTCAAGCACAAGCATAAATAATGTAAGTGAAATCATACTTTTGCCCCTACAACATGATGTAGAACAACAGAGAAATAAACATTGTTGAAATATTATAGTGTGCTTTGAATAAACTTTGGGTAAGGTAATGAATAAACAATGAAGGAGGCCACTACATGTTAGATAAAGCCATTTTTTCTGTTAGACATTGATAGACTATAATTTGTAGATTCAATTATTCAACAGTCCTTGTTTTTTTCCATTGTTGTTTTTTTCTTTTCGTAACATGGACCTGTTCTATTGCCATCATCATTTTTGCAGGTTGTTTCAAGGTTTTTTTACTTTTTAAATGAGAACATGCTTTAGTTTGATTTTACAGAAAAGTTTATTGTTTCTAACTAATCAAAAGTGCATGAAAAAAACTCCATTTGGCTGTGCCCATTCTTTTGGTGGTGCCACAGGGAAACAAATGAATAATCATGAGGATAAATTTAAAAAGTTTACAATGATAAAAATGATAATGAATTAGATTTATATTGTCCTCAAAGCACTCTTTGATTGGTCTATCATTTGTTCGTGCACAGATTTGATGGCTCACTCAAGCTGCCTTGGGGTAGAATAACTTATGCTTTAAGAGCCTTTGCAATCACCACCAAATATACAATTAACGCCAGTAGGCAAGTTTATTTAAAAAAAGGATTTAATGTCACATAAGGTATTTATCGCTCCAGACTGAGACAAGACATTATCTGTTGCACTTGAAAACTCTACTTAAAAACCTAAAAAACACATATTAATACGTTTTGAGAGTATTAGACCATGTTCTAACATTGTTCCACTATCAGAAACATGCCTGGAGTTGCATTTAGCTAAATTCAAGTTAGTTTGATGAATCCTAGTTAGAAATCCTTTCCAGTCCAAGCGTCCAAAACACGTCTGTCTGACGTTTTCTCTGAGAGTCATCTGCACCGTTTTTAAGTCCATAAATCATCATCAGACTAATTCTGAGCATTTCTACCATGAAATCACCGGCATTACAATGGCTGGCTGTTTCTGCATTTGCGAGAAGCCCATGTTTTTGTTTTTTTTCAAATATGTAATTCCGTCTGCTGCCAGTAGATAGAGCCCTTGTGTCAATTCCTCGCATGTGATAAGCAAGGGACAAGAAAGTATTTTCTTTTTTGCTTTAAAACATGACATACCACAGTAAAAAATACTCAAGAGTGATACTCAAGATCCAGATCCTGTCCCTGATCCAGGACTGCAGATGGAAATTAGCTTGCATAGCTATAATCTGGTGCAATCATCTTTGCCCTCGAGCATAATGTCATTGTACATGGTCCTGTTCAAATAAATAAATAAATAAATAAATGAATAAATAAATAAGAGCATGAGCTTGAATTGTCTCATTAGTACTTTGATTATGTTTTGTTTCAAGGAGATTTTGCTTCCAAAGAGTCATAAACTGCCAAACATCTGCAAAGAACCAAAAAAGACTTAACCCTTTGCTGATAGAAATTAGTACTCAATTACTACATTGCACATTTTCTCCCTCTTCTCGGCCATTATCGACAAGAACAGTAAAAGCCCTCGATCAGACGTACATGTGGTAGTTGAAAGCGTCAGGGTCAGAGTGCAGATCTGATGCAGGCTTGAGTACACTGCGCCGTGACGACATCTGTGTTTGTTGTTTTCCCCAATCCTCTCCATGATCCATCTTTCTCATGTTCACACTCGTACCTTCTGTAGTGCGTCCCCTGGCTCTTTGTACTTACTCTCAGCTCGTCTCTCTTGTCTCTGTGTGTCTCTATCTAGTCTTCATGTAGCACCAGCACAAAAGCTCTCAGCAGGACCCGAGCGTCTTTGCATTGATCAGAGGGATGCCATGCGCAGCTAAATAATGCCTACATTGTTTTCCCTTCTCCCACTCTAACTATGTGCCGACACGTGCTTTTGAGGATCTAACAAGCTCCCTGAAAAACTGGGGAGCACGTCTTCAAACTCAGGAAGAATTTGCTTTGTTATTTAATGTTCGGGTATGTGTACATTAGTAATATTTGTTTCCTCACAGTTGCTTCAAAAAAGAAAACAAATGCAGTTCAATATCATTTTACTAAACGTGTTGGATTAAAGGTTGAGTAGAAATAATAGATCGTCTGTGTCACAAATGATACCAAAAGGCAAAAAAGTATTAGTATAGCTTGTGCCGTTTGTCAACTTTCTGCATGCAGTATCTTTGTTTTTGGTCCGTAAACCTCTAACTTCAAAGAAATGAATCCCTTCTGAAACTTGGCGAGACTTTCCACTCTTGTGTGATCTTGTGGAAAAATATCATATAACTGGATGTGATATGTACTTTATTAAACAGAATGGTAATTTAAAATGTGTCCCAGATAAAAAGTGAACATTGACCTCTTGACTTAATCTTGAATATGCTAAGATGTTGAATGCTAATCTTTGTTACACTGTTATTCCCTTCTGTCGTGTGTTTTTCTTCTCTGAATTGAACTTGTCCTGCATGATTGGTCTGAAAGGCTTTTATGACCATGTGTTTTATTACTGTTCATTCGTGCTTTTTGAACTTGAAAGTGAAGGGAAAGATCTTTTTTGTCAGGGACAGATCTTTGTACTTGTGCACATCAATGTTGCTCTTTGTTAAGACAGGGCAGAGCATCCAGAGTAGAAATCTGGAAAATTCTTATGAGACAGGTTTGTGGTGGTGAAATTGGACAATAAAAGACGAGGGAATGTCATCTGCACCTGACATTTTGTTCGTTGGAAAGACTTTTCACTGAAACTCACATCAAATCACATTAACATTGCTGTTTGTAAAGACACAGCAGTGTAGAAATCTGGAAAATTCCCATACAAGTGGTTCATTGTGGTGACATTGTACAAAAAATAATACAAAAAAATAGATGCAACCACATCTATTGCAGCTAGGAGAAACACTCACACACACACAAATGACAAAATGATTTTACACACTGATTTTGAGCTGCAGTAGTGCTCGCCATCTTTTTTTTTTGTTTATTTATTTATTTTTTTGACAAAGAAACTATTGAAGGGAGGAAACAAACTGCCAAATATGAGATTAGTCGTTAGCAGAATGAGAACGTTGGGTTGGACCATAAAATACACAATGAATACACTTGGTTTAATATGACTGTTATTAATTATTATTTGATCGTTTTAGCTGTGTAAAGCTCTGTTAATCTCAACATCCTTATAAATGATGGTCTCCCTCAGTGATCTTTCAAGACACATGGCGTGCAACCTGATGGAATGAATGTTAGAGTGATAAACGCATTATTTCTTGCTCTGTAAAACACTGTAGTTACTTTGTGTACGAATTGTGCTCCTGCCTCTCTCTGGCCAAATTTGCCTTGCTTTGTGTACATGTAAATACAGACTTTAATGGGAAATGTCACTTTACTGGAGCACTGTTGTCATGGCTTTCTGTTTATCTCATTAAAACAATCCAATGTTCAGAGCTCAGTATGCATTTCAGAGTACTGCATTTGCAATAGCCGCCTCTCCTTTCCTTCACACTTTAGGGTACATTGATCTTTGTTTCCACTCCTTGTGTAAGTTTGTGTTTATAGGACTGAGGTGGCCTTTGTCGCTCTGCTGAAATGGAAGTCAATTTGTGTGAAAAATATGACTGTGCGCCTCAGAAAGCTGCAGCAATTGTCACTGTGCATGTTTCAATTTGTACATGCACATGTAAACAGATTTTTCTTGACTGAATGACTCCATTATAGCGCTGCGTGAAATTTCTCTTATAGCGGCTATTGTGTGCCAGAGAACACGATGTGAAAAACCCAACCAGAAAAGAAATGTTTCTTCTTTGCCTTGGTATTTCAGCAGCTGTTATGTGGCGTTTTTGTAAATGTACTGTTTTATTTTTGCATAAAACATATTTATTTGAGTCCATAAACAAGCGATGTGTAGTGGAGGGAGGAGTGTGTAACTAGCATTCATTTGTAAGTGTAAAAGCCATATGTACAGTCCATCATTGAGATTGAGGACACTCCAAACAGGACCGTAACACTTTTGGCTCTCGATTTACAGCCGGCAGTAAAGCGGGTTTATCATGGGGTGCTTAAAGTTAATCCTTGATATAAATGTGGACTATGGCATTTCAGAGACAATTTCCTCCACAAAATCAGCGACAGTAAAAAGTATAATAAGATAATCACTATAGCCTTTGTAATATGACATATATGAGACACCGTAAAACATAAAACTATACCACTGCAGGTTGTGTCCCTGTGAGACATTCAAAATTAATTAAATCCACTAAAATTATGAATTGGATTAATAGGCACTTGTTAGCTGGAGGCGCGTTCCACAAGTAGCTCCTACATTATTTCATATGTAGTGATTAAATACGTTTCCTCGGTGACAAATGTTCTCTAATATAAATTATACTGCCACTGCTCAAGTCTGTTCGTATCTACTGCAATTCTGTTATGGGCTTTATTAGTGTAAAAAACCAAAATCAAAACAAAAAAAAAACACAATTACTGGTTACATGATGATGAGAGTTTTGGAAGAATAAACATGTGAATGAAAGGCCTTCATTACTCAAAGCTTTTCAAATTAATGTACTTTTCTGTGATTAAAATTGAACTAATAATTCTCCTTTCTATTTTATGTTTTCCAGTTCCAAAAATTGCCTTCTACGCACTGATTTTAAGCTTAGTTTTCCACCAGATGCCCTCCCTGACACCATTTTCATTTAACCTGGCTTGGGAAAGGTTTTACTTTTTTACAGGAATATATACATGGAAACATACAGAGTAACAGTACTGAGTGTAAAATTTGAATATTTTTGTTAATCTTTTGTGCATTCATATATTTTTTATGTATATTTATGTTTATGGATGTCCACTAATGCGCCGTACTTTTGGTTTTGACAACATATTTTGTTTTTGCGATGTATATGATTATTTGGGTTGGAAGATGTTCGACTGACCGAAAGAATAAATGGAAAAAAAGAAAGAAAAAAAGACACTAATGACTTCAGAATATTTTGTTTACCTCCAAACACAGAAGAATCCCATTTATTTTTGCTAAATTAACTTGATTTATCTCAGTTTGGGGCAGTTTCTACACTGGCTTCTGATCCTAGTGCCTTCCAAAATGTTTAAATCTTACTTTTTCCCTGACATCTTGACAATGACAATGTACCACACAAACCTTGAATCACAAATGATTGCACACTTCTAATAAGCAGAATTTTATTACTTTGAAGTCTGGAGAGCTTTTTTAATGTTTCTTTCTTAGATGTCAGCTTCTTTGATCTCTTATTTATAACCGTGCTATTCTTTTACATTTTACTTAGAGACGACGTTTCAGTTCCTATATGACATTGTTCATCCTTCGTTGGGACATTACTTTTCCTTTCTGTTGGATGTGGGGCAATTCCATCACATCTTTGCTCCTCTAAATGTCACTGGTTGTCACAAATATAAATACTCATCTTTGTTTATGGCCTTATCAAATGAGTCAAATGGTCGTTGATGCTCATGTAATGACTGGGTTGGGTTTTCTACCAAAATATCTATTTTGTGTTGATTTTTTAATGTGAATTGAGACGTTTCATGAATACCAAGCACACCACCCAAAAGACACTGGCATTTAAACTGGCTTACAATGAACTTCGAAGCAGAATGATGTAACTTACTGTAGTCAGGAGATGCAATTAAAGGCACTCAATGAATGAATGTCAAATGTCAGTGAAGTGTGCTTATCGATATCGTTTGTGGCGAAGCATGTAGTCATCTGTCCCAGAACAAATAACTCCTTAAGTAAGCATTTTTGAATATGTTTATAGTGTATATGCATCACCCTCTAAAATTAAATTCAGGACTTCAGTGATGGATCAGCTCTCCCATTCTCACACGGTACTCAAGGCAAAAGTAGAAGGAGCACAGTCATCAATTTTGCAGCAATTTGTTTGATCATGACATGTAACTTAAAAACTGTGAAGTTAAAAATGCATTGACAAATGATATATCTCTGTATTTTTAAGTAACAGTTAGTGTTTTCATTTCCACGAGAATGACAGGTGGATTAGCCAATCAGGGACATGTATGGTCCATATCAAAACAAACATGGCTGCTTATGAGGAATAAAATATCACAGGGACTGAAACACATCGCAAATTGAATGAGCTACTTTGTTTAACATGCGTCTGATTGCACGGTACTCTTTGAGTTTGACTCGAGACGTGACAGAGGGTGTGACCAGACTCACTCAAAAGAATTAAACAAGTGTCGAACTAGGATCCCAGGCAAAACGTTTCTAGGCTTTTCTTCATATTTTGTTATGTTCCACAAAACGTCATAAAGCTTAATCTCGATGGAGACAAGCATGTGACTCCACCAAGCCAAGAACATTTTCATGAGACAAATAGGTGAAACTATGCTGCACCTTTAATGAGGCATTTTAAACTGTGGACACAATTTCAAAACAAACCTTCATTTATTAACTGTATGATTAGTCATCCAGATTAAACCCAGTTGACATTTCTGCTTGGGCTGAAAGGTAGCTGTAAATTTCCTCCGCTGTATTCCTAATGATCAGTGGGCCTCTGCAGCAGATGGTGTGCCTGGACCTTTCCGTGGGGCCATGCCTTTGGTGCTGTGTTTGAAAGCACAAGCATCATCTGGTGGGAAAAGCCAGTTCAAATAACACTTTCAGATTAGCCAAAGTCATTAATTTCACATACTGGTGCTGGAAGTCCTTGTGGCTACAGGATGAGAAATGTTTTCAATCAAAACGTTATTAAATCTTCACAATTTGGGAGCCTTCTGCCTCTGAGCTTCATGTTCCTGGTGTTTTGTTTTATCCATTACAATGCTTCTTTACCCACACAGCTGTCAGGAAATAATTTAAACAATAACTTGAAAAGGCAAATTTTCTCACAAGACCGTAATGTGCTGAATGGGTAAATGTATTAGTTTATGTGAGGATTTTTTTTTACCATTACTGCTCAAAACAGCCTCCCCTTATGAATGGTTATTGCTATAATAACTTGACTCTCATTTCTGAGGTATAATTCATATCTTTGTGCAATCTATTTTATGTTGCATTTGGAAGCGAGGGGTAAGTTTAAAGTACATTTTTCCCAATTAAGAAAATAAACCAACAACGCCACCAGAGGTTAACACGGAAGATAAGTTAAATTTGAATTATGCTTGTAACATGCTTTAACTGTTGCATTTTTGTTATACCCAGCATGCCGTGCTCTTCACAGCTGACACTAGTTGAACTGACTGTGCGGCAAACCAACTTGAAACCAAGAGCTTCAACAGTCCAGAGTCGTCTGTGTATTTTAATAGATTCTACACATGCCTTTGAATCCAGGGTTGTTGGTTCAAGACTGCACTCAGCAGTATCTAGTTCATTGTTGATATATTGATTAAGACAGTGTTTTATGCTGTAAGATTTCAAAAAGATATGTTTAATCTGAGAGATGTTTTCCCCTAACTCACTGAAATGTTACACTTGTTTAGATAATAATACATTCCAGCAGTAAAATGTAGAATAAACAGGACATAATGACCACAAATCAAACACGTACATTTGATGTGGCATAAAATGACACACAAGAAAATAAATGCTAGCTTGTATCCTATATTTAGTAAGAACAATTTGGAGCAATAGTGTCTTGCATTGCTAAAAGCTCTTAAAAACTGACTCCTTTAATATGTTATGTATAATGTCTTTTTAACTTGAAGTAGGCTGCCTTCATTGAAGAACTGGCTTTTAAGTCTCAAAAGAGTCATTGATTGATTCTTTTCGTATATAAACTGGTAAAAGTTTCCAACTACACTTCTGATAATGCATGTCATTCAGATTGTCAACATTGAGCTGTATGTGTCTGAATAGCTGGAGCTAAACTGCCATTCTGTTTAACAGCAGTCAGGCTCTTTCTAAATGGTGCATTCTGTGTCAGTGGTATGTGAGTCGCCAGTCATTACCAATTTCTCACTGCTGCGCCGAACCAAATGGTCGTGTTTTTGTCTCCGACACAAATTCTCCCCTAACGTTCTCTCACAGTGGAAAAAAGTTTACATTGAAAACACTATCAAACTTTCTGACAATACAACTTGGATCTAACAACAGCACAAAGGCAATCTGAGTTAGCGGGCGGTGGATTGCACATGGAGACATCTGACAAGGGCCTGGGTCAAAACTCACAACACCAGGATCACAGTGTCTTTGAACTGCAGGGCCTCTTCAGGAAATTGATATGTGGAAGGCTCACATCACTATCTGAAAGCAAGCAGTCGGTCTGTGAAGCAGCTGCAAGCTTTCGGAAATGAATGTCACGACTTCCACCAGGTTGGTCTTGTTAATTATTAAGAGTGAGTTAAGGCCCTGGTTTTAGATTTCCTGATGCAATTGAGATTTAGATCAAGTTTGACCGAAGATTGGAGGCTTTGTGAGACTGAAAACTTCAAAAACAAAACTTCTGACTCAAAATATGACATTAATTAATGACAAACAGACCCATATATGTGTTTATTACATATAACATACGAGTGATACATTCCACTCCATTATTTATGTATTGCTATTATTTTACTTTAATTTTTTATTTTTTGTACAGTTTAGGAGAAATTTTGGTTACATTTTCTTGTGGTGGAATTGCAATTACATGACACCAAAAAAGGATTTAGATGCAAAAAGCCTCTTTTTTAATCATTAGTGTGATTGATGTCTGTACCAATAAACACATACATGAAATGACTAATAAAAACCTTTCAGAATGATACTGTGATGTACATGATAATCCAAAACATTGTCTCAGATTTCAAAAGTTGAAAGACAATCTCAGGCAGAACAATTACACTGAGGATTAACCTGCCAATCATAAGAGAAAGAGAATAAACTCTTGTATATAATGTGTTTCTCCTTCATGCTCATTTGTTGGATTTACATTTCTACTGGACAACAATGGAAGGCAGTAAAAGTTGTGTGTTTTCTTTTCTGTCACAGAACACCATCTGTACAGCTCTTCTGATGAACGAGCAGGTGGATCAGGAAGCCTTTTCATCATGGTGTGCACTGAGGCAGACACAAAGAAGATTTCCACAATAAACAATTGTTGAGACTTAACGTATTTGGATGGCCAGGGACAGAACAAGTCAGTGCACCAAGGCAGTTTAAACGATACATACTGAAAATGCATGAACCTGATTGAATTGATTATAGAGGTAGACTTTGCTGCATCGGCTTTAAGCTTGAGTGGTCAGCCATGGGTGAAAGAAAAATAATCCAATACTTTAAATACTTTAAAACCAATTTTAACAAGCACTTTACCACTGCACCCTGATATTAACGTCTTCTCCTTTAGGTACATCCTTTTTACAGTGACGCAGTATAACATAAAGAGAAATACTATTAGACTGAATTATATATTTTTAAAGGCGTAGGAGTAATAACCATGTAGAAGTATTTTTTTTAGTTTTGTACAGTCATAGATGGATCAAATAAAAGTACAAACAACTACCTGAAACTATCCCAGACAGGTGAGCACCGTGTACAAACAACTGCCTGTAACTATCAATGGCAGTTGTTTGTCTTAGTGCAATATTACAGTGAGAGGAGGGACTAACACATGTTCTTCACCGATGAGTGCTTGGTGGCACTGCTGTACCTTGGTTAGCTTATCCATGTATTTATTTTATTAATTTCTATCCCAGGAATGCATTTTCACCCACACCAACATGTGCACACTGCTCCTACCTCCATAATTGGATCCTCATAGACCGGCAAAGTCTGGCATCAGTGAATGGGCCCTGGTTCATTGTGGCTTGTTGTTCAGGTTCAAGTGTCCAAGTTGTAGAGCTGTTTTTTTCCACTGTCCTTCACTTGGCCACAGCATCTGGGAAAGGATTTTCTGCAGTTCATCATCAAGTACAAGCTCCTAATTAGGTTGATTTTGTCTTTCTGTCCCTAATTTGTTGACCGTAATGTCATATTTTATTCAGCTGCATTTAGTATACTATAGTCATTGAATTAACTTGAACTCTTTTATTATTATTCCACTTAACTTACAATTTAGTTTTTCTAAAAAAGACAACCAAATGGTTAGAAATAAAGTTTAGTAAGTGCATTGGAACTATTACGTCTATAGTGGGTTAAAGTTAGTTTGAGCTTCGCATAAGTCTCAAAAATCATTTTAAACTCAGTCATTATAAAGAATTTGCATTACATTTAAATATATGCCACTAAACAATATATGAATCCATGCTGTGAGGAGTGATGGAGGCTATAATCAACCCCCCTCTGATAAGACTTTGAAGGCATCACAATAAAAGTAGGGTTAACGATGATGACAATGATCCTGATGAAGAGGAATTTAGAAGAATGACGTGTGTTTTGAAACTGGGTACCAGAGCTTGTGGGTGCAAACTGCAAACTGCAACCAAGAAAATACATGTTTTATTATTATTTATAAAACTAGTACAGCAGAAAAACATATTTCTTGTTTGTAAGTAATATCTTGGTGTAATCACAATTGAAATTTGTGAATTCACATATATAATAAATGACTATTGACATGCATTAACAATGTAATCATGTATCAAAACTGATCCAGTCCACATGAATGCTGGATTATGGTGATTACACTGCATCAGTGTTGAAACCTCTGACCTCAGTTTTTCTTTCAGCACTTCGATTCATTACAGGAGATGGATGCATAACCCACCAATGTGATTTATATTCTAAAGTAGGATGGCAATCATTGGACGTGAGAAGAGAACAGGATTGACATTTGTTTTCATATAAAGCACTCACTGACACCGTACCTGATTATTTAACAAGTATGCAACATGTCAGGTTAAAACTGATGCCTCAAGACATTTTGAAACGTGTGACAATCACAGTCACAGTGAGGTAGGACAAAAGACTTAGCTTAGACTTTGCTCTGACACAGAGATTACTTAATCTTATACTTTTAATCAGTTCTGAGCCTTAGTCAAGAGGGCCTACCAATGCAATTCTTTGCATGATTATATTTTACATTGTGAGTGGGTGGGACTAGAATCTGTATACATACTCAAATCATAGGGACTTACCTCCTTTATGGGACAAAAATCAGGTCCTCTTGACCCGTATTATTAGATCAGCAACATGGTTTAAAGTTTAATGGGTTAAAAGTTTAAATAGGTAAAAATAGGTTAAGGTTGGGATTAGGCAAGCAGAAACAATGATTAACGGAATGAGTGGTCTCCAGCAAATGAATGTAAGTCACTGTTGTGTCTAACGTCTTACTCACACCCTAACGGTCCAGCTCTGGCTGTTGTGTTGGAGGGGTGTTCTTGCGGTGGATGGCTCTCATGACCCAGCCAGCCGACTGCATGACTAATAATTAATACAGGGAAAAGGCGGAGAGCTTTCAATTTCAATCCAATGGAAAGAATCTGCGCGACACCTGTGCACGGCACGTCATGCAGTCTGCGCTCCTCTCGTACTTTTAATGCTGCAGAAAGGCTGTGATCACTGTACTGGAGCTGCACTGCGCGCAATGTGAGCCCGGCGTAAGAGGACCATGAGGTGTTTTCCCACTGTAGGAATCTTTTTCAGTTCCTGTAACTTTTTTTAGTCCCCTTTTGATGTGCCTTCATCCAGAGAAGGAATTAGGAGCTGGAACCACACTTTGGGAACTTTTTAGCTCAGGAGCAGGTTCTTTCAGTCAGACCAAGAATCTACATTTACAACACTGTTTCATTCAATTTCGGACTTAGAAAAACTTGAGGCAGAAGAGAATCATCTTAGACACAGTAGCTCAAAAAATACAATTCTTAATTTGTAAGAAGTAACTCTAAACAACTATCAGTGATTGATGATAATATTTCAAATGTATTGTTTGTTTGAGCACATGCATCATCATAGTTTTATGTACAGGTTTATGGAGCTCAAAAGGTGCATGCTGAAGGAAAAATAAAAACTTTTGTCATCCTAACTGAAAGCGAGACACAGGCAAAACTCATTGTTTTCATTTTTTTGGTCAGTTTGCTCTCTCAAAGTATCACCTTTCATGTGGAAACAACAAACTTGTCCAATTTGCTCTTAAAAATGTTTCATTACTTCATTTAATCCACTTCATCCATAGATTTCAGTGGGGCATTGTAACTTCAAAGGCCGTTTTCTTACAATGCATTTTTCTCCCCCCATAAGGATCACCACTTAAAGGTCCCATAACATGCAAAATCGACTTTTCAGAGGTTTTAACCTTCCTACAGTGCTATTTGGGCCTCGTATGTGTGCCCAAAGTGGTTTTTTGATTGATTCCCGCATGCTTTCGCTAGAGAACTGTCTTTTTTGTCCCCCTCGGCTGAGCAGGCAGACGGGGGCTCATCCCATGGATGACGCGGCTTCCCATGGATGACGCGGCTTCCCATGGATGACGCGGTGTTTAAGCCATGCCTCCGGGAAGCGCGCAGCCGCAGAATAAAAACAGCTAATGCTAATGCTACACAGTAATTACACGATGGATACGACAGATCGAAGAGTTAGCTTGTTATTTACCAAACGGCAACGTCCGTCCGCCGAGGTACTGGAGCACGTCAAACTCCAGGTCAGATCCAGGACGTAGGACTCAGCACGACGCACCGTCAGGACGGATAAAAGGTTTATTCCCGTGTTTGTGTATCACTGTTTACCGGAGCACACGGCGCATGCGCACTATCTCCGCTCTAGGCTTCGGCACTAGTTGGGCGGGGGGAGGCGCGCGAGTTGGGCGGGGGAGCAGCCTGCTCTCTGTTCGGGGGGGTCAGATCTCAGAGTGAGCCGTCTGCTTTTGCAAGGAGGGGGGCCAGTCCAAGAAATGGGTGTTTTTTGAAAACTGTTATGTTATGGATATTGCACAACGCAAAATTTTATCAACAAAGCCCTTAGAATAGACTGTGCAAAGGGCAAAATAGCAGAATATGGGACCTTTAATGTAGCTCCCACACACATCAAACTGTACAATCTAGAATCTAACATCTAACAATCTTGAAATCTAATTTTAAAACAAATGTATTGTTTTAAATCAAAAGATTAGGAGAAATTGAATAACTGAATAAGATATCCAAAATCCCCTTTGTACATTGTTTGTAATTATATGTGTACAAAATTAACCAAAAAATTTAAACCTTGTTCTGTCCATTTTTCAGTTTTATATGTCCCAGATATGTGTTAACACATAACACTTAAAATGCCTTATTTCCACATGAAAACATGACATAATGAAAAACTGGACCCACTTTTAGCCACTGTCGCTGTGTGAACTCGAGCCAGGGAGACTGGGGGAAATAGGTTCTTAGTACTGTTATGTGCGAAAAT
Source organism: Rhinogobius similis (assembly GCA_019453435.1). Lineage (NCBI taxonomy): Eukaryota > Metazoa > Chordata > Actinopteri > Gobiiformes > Gobiidae > Rhinogobius > Rhinogobius similis. The sequence goes on along the minus strand of CM033621.1, from coordinate 30,856,005 downwards.
GCCTGGAAAACCAGCATGTGTTATTGAATATCGATTGGACCTTTACTGAACTTTACTTATTTATTTGTGTCTGTAATTATCTGTATATATTATTTATTCTCATTTGTAACAGTGCATAAATATAAATAAATGCCAATAACAATACAATTAAAACAACTGTGGACGCTGAGCGAGCTGAGGGCAGGCTACAACTCACTAAATCCATCCAAGTTCATCTGAATGACTTATGCAAATGTGCCCACGTTTCAAGTAAACGCCAAGATTAACAGGAACACAACATCACTGGCACAGCTGGATGCAGAATAAATGATCTTTAAATTAACTAGACTGGGCTGCACTCTATTAATATTATATACAAATAAAGCCCTTCTAATTGATACAGCACAGGTGTTTGTTAGTCAGGAAGCCTCCACGCAATAAGTCAGGGGCTTGGGTTTTAATTACCTAGGGGATTTGCTCATTTACATTCTGCTTCTGGCCCTCTGGCATTAGCATGTGCATATATTCTTCACACTGTACTTCTTAATGCAGTAGTATGTTGCAGTGAAGGTTTTTGATGAGAGGATAGGTGTAAAATCAATAGTATTTTAATAGGAAACCAGTATATCCGCAGGTAAAATCCAGCTTGAAATTCGATCTGCTGGATTATTTTATCGAGTGGAGAACATATCTGAAGAAAGACACCCTATCTCGCACTTCCATTATTGAAGGTCAGAAAGCTTGTTACAGTGGACAAACATGGATGACCATCGCTGTCGGCGCCTCATTAATCTTCTCCAAGCAGCAGTACAACAACGACACTTCAGCGCAGAGTTCATCATCAAGCCGCCTCTCGCTCCGTACGCCAGCAACCTCTTGAACCTTTTCATTCCGTGGAATAAGGTTGTGTGGCTGTATTGATGGCAACTTCAGGCATTCAATAGAGGTTATGGCAACTAAATAAAGCTTTGAGTATTTTATTCTTATTTTTTATAGATACATTTCAAAATAGTTAATGGGATTTCTTCATTTCATTCCAGGAACCAAGAAAAATATTTAAATGGTTGCCAATTACTGTAGAGCTCGGGATCGAATGCCAAGATGCAACAGTTATTGACTAAATCTGCCATGTTTTTTTGGCAGTAATGCAAAATGATGTACTTGCCAAACATTCAAAAGTAAAATAAAGCACAATAATACCATATATACCCCATGCACTGCTGGGTCTGGTAAACATATTTATCATTCTATGGTGTCAGAATAGTTTTGTATGAACACTTCATTTAGTATTTAGTATCTTACTATTTAATTGGTTTAATATTAGGTTTAACATTAGCTTCAATATAACTAACCATAACAAAATAAACCATGTAAACCCCAATAATAAAATGTATACCCTAAAACCTAACACCCATTAAAAAAAACACTCCCCCCTTGCGTCCGCCATCTTGAGTTGTCCCGGATCCCTTCGCACTGGTGTCTGGTCCTCCGGGGAATCTTTGGGCAGACACCTGGACACAAGACACAAGGTAAGAACACTCCCATAAACATATTCATACTTTCACTCTCCAAAACCATTAACATTCCACACACGTGAACACATTAGAGACACCACTCATTTAAAAGACAGCACACATATTGCACATTGCCCAGTTACAAATGTTTGTGTTTTGTTTCTGTAGACTGGCAGTGTGCAATTTTTACTATGTGCAAATTAGCGGGTCTCAAAAGGTGCTCTTGTGCTACTAAAGTGCAATGTAAATGTTTAAAGTGAATTAAAGTGCATGAGTGTTTTACTTCGGCAAGGAACAGCTGTTACACATGCTTTTCAAGAAACTAATGTGCATGACTGTTGCTTTTGGTGTCTCTTACAATCATTATAGACTCAGTTTCAGTTCAGTCAGTATTTCCATCTTCATATACCAAGGACTATCAGCTGTGTGAACAATGACACATTTACCCCGTTTTGTTTTTTGACTTTCTCTTAAGAACAGGAGCACTTAAGTAAGTTGTGTTCATGCAACATCACAACATTCCAGAGTTTCTAGCGTTTCGAACCGAGCTGCAGGGCAGGTCAAAATTCTATAATTGAATTTGCCGTTTAACTGTCAGATTGACATAATTCGATCCTTCGATGTGGACTGTAAATCTTCCATAGAGTTGCACAGACACTTGACCTCTGTCTGAGATTATGATAACACCATTTAGAACGTGAACACAGCCTATTGCTCTTTGTAGTTTTGGTCTCTTATTGTCTCCACTAATTTAACATTACATTGCTTGATAATTTAACTCATAAAAGTCATGATTGTTTATATCATTGTTATGAAGAACTCTTGCTTCGACATTTTACAACAAGTGCTCCAAGCTAAACGGTCCCTGTCCATTTCCTTTTTTTCTTTTCCTCCTCAGCTTTGGGCAAACCAGGGAGTCACGTTTCGATTTTGTACAGAACTGTGTGCCAGATTCCCTTCTTGTGGCTGGAATTGTCTTTACCTTTTTTATTGAGACCTTTTATTGATGAACAGCATAACCATTCAAAGAAGAGATGCACTCTTTCGTTTCCCAATGCCACACTTTAATTGTTGATTTCACAGTTCCTCATTCAGGCTTCATTTGCATGCACTCCTTCAAACATATAATTTCACTGTGAAATTTTAATTGCTCTGTGATAATTAAAAATTCTGAGTGAGGTGCGCATTTGCATAGAATCCACATGTGAGTGACCTACTGTTATGCTGTGTGGGTGAAAGGTTTTCCCTCCGCGTCGGTGATAAGAATGCACTACGCAGTAACAAGCCTCCACCGGCCTAATCCTATGTTACTGCAATGAGTCTATATTTCTATGGGGGCGTAATTGATATGGACCTTGGTGTGTCTGTTTTGACTCATGTGCTGTGCCTGCACTGACTGAACCGGCTCCGTAATGAATGGAGAAAAGACATGCATATGTTGACGGCTTAAGCTATGAATTATATCAAACAATTATTATTTTTGACCGCGCAAAGGTCACGTGTCAAGTCTAGCCAGATTCATATCGAAGCCATCTGTCTCCGAGACTCAAGACAACACTGAAACGAAATGTCTGTTCAGCTGAGGAGATGAACACAAATCTCAGAGTGCCCACAGCCGCATGCAAAATTTATGAAAATCAATAGTTAGAGACAAAAGCTTTTTAGAGTGAAGACTTAATTTTTAGACTGTTTTGCTGTTGACAAAATGTTGACCTAAAATAAACATTCTTGGCACACGTTTTGACAGGAAACATGGTACGAACTGGTAGCTAAGGCAACTTTGACAGGAAACATTGCAAACTGGCAGGAAACATTGCAAACTAGTAACTAAGGCAAAGTATCCCAAACTGTGTCATACTTTTTTATACTATAACAATTTGAAACCAGTTTATGTGACCTTTGTTTATGTTACATGTGCCTTAAAAAACTATCCTGACCTGTAGACTCCTCATCTACCTGGAGGAACTCTCTCTACACCGGATGAACTGCTCCTCATCTGCCTGGAGGAACTCTCTCTACACTAGATGAACTGCTCTTCATCTGCCTGGAGGAACTCTCAACTCCCTCTACACTAGATCAACTGCTCTTCATCTGTCTGGAGGAACTCTCAACTCTCTCTACACTAGATGAACTGCTCTTCATCTGCCTGGAGGAACTCTCAACTCTCTCTACACTAGACGATCTGCTCTTCATCTGCCTGGGGGAACTCTCAACTCTCTCTACACTAGACAAACTGCTCTTCATCTGTCTGGAGGAACTCTCAACTCTCTCTACACTAGACGAACTGCTCTTCATCGGCCTGGAGGAACTCTCAACTCTCTCTACACTAGACGATCTGCTCTTCATCTGCCTGGGGGAACTCTCAACTCTCTCTACACTAGACGAAGTGCTCTTCATCTGCCTGGAGGAACTCTCAACCCTCTCTACACTAGATGAACTGCTCTTCATCTGTCTGGAGGAACTCTCAACTCTCTCTACAGTAGACGAACTGCTCTTCATCTGTCTGGAGGAACTCTCAACTCTCTCTACACTAGACGAACTGCTCTTCATCTGCCTGGAGGAACTCTCAACTCTCTACACTAGACAAACTGCTCTTCATCTGCCTGGAGGAACTCTCAACTCTCTCTACACTAGATGAACTGCTCTTCATCTGTCTGGAGGAACTCTCAACTCTCTCTACACTAGATAAACTGCTCTTCATCTGCCTGGAGGAACTCTCAACTCTCTCTGTACTAGATGAACTGCTCTTCATCTGCCTGGAGGAACTCTCAACTCTCTCTACACTAGATAAACTGCTCTTCATCTGCCTGGAGGAACTCTCAACTCTCTCTGTACTAGATGAACTGCTCTTCATCTGCCTGGAGGAACTCTCAACTCTCTCTACACTAGATGAACTGCAACAACAGAATGTGATTGGCCAAGACCACCCTCTCTGACCCCAGCCATGCCCTACAGAAAGAACATGCGCTGTTACCATCTGTGTGCCACACTTCAACAGCATCAGGCTCAAACAGTCCTTCATACATCAGTCCATCCAGACGCAAAATGAGGAGCTTAATCAACAAAAAAACACATAAAACCAATGATGTTCGACTGGGAGTACGCAGATTTTGGTAGATGTCCTATGTCTGTGTGTAATGTCCTGGTGTCCGTGTGACGGTGCAGCTGTTTCTGTTTTAATGGTCCGTGTGAGTAGGATCTCTTCTTCACTGTGGTTCTCCACGAGCTTTCTTTTTTTCCCCACATGTATCTATCTTTTTTTGTTCTTTTTTTCTTGGTCTTTGCCGAGGAGGATCATGGACATGAGATGCTCTCGGACAGTTAGACATTTGCTAAATTCTTTTGCACTGTTTTATATATTTTGACTGCTTTTCTATAATGACTTGAATTGAAAAAGTGATTTTTTTTTTTCGTTTTTAGAAAAGTTGGATACTATATTTTCCTCTATGTAGACCTTAAAATAGATTACACAGATCAAAAGTTTCCTAAAATTCACCAAACCAATACCAACCACAATAAAAGAACTTCCACTGATGTACCTAATAAAGTGGCCAGCGTGAGTGCCTTACCCTTTTCTCCTCTTTATGCAGTTTTATATGTGTACTATCTCTCATACATTGGGGGCTTTTCTGCCGTCCACAGCACAATCCCAGAGAGAGCACCTCGGGGGAGTCTTTTCCACAGCTGCTCCTATCATCGCTCCCCAGAGTGCACTGGACCTGTCCTGAGACCAGCGAGGACTGGCTCTGCTCCGACAGATGCAGCACCCATCACAATATCTACCTTATTATGCCCCGCCCACTCTTACTTCTGACTGCTACTGAACCGCACTTCCATTGTCGCTGGCATTTCCAGGTAATCCCATTCAACTACTGGAGAAAAGTCTTCCCACAAATGTTATATAAAGTAAATTGATGTTGTTGTTGAAAATGTTGATTTGTCATTCCTATTTTTTTTCCCAAAAGAAGGCTACAACTGATGAAGTTAATGAGTTGAGCTATTTAACCTTCTCTTGGTTGTGGTTGTAGGCAAAGACAATGGGGGCTTGGGTAACAGTTTTTAGAAAGTTTCAGGGAATTTTTAAAACTCAATTCACTTCAGCGTCAGAATAAGACAGTGGCCAAAGCACAGTGTAACATCAGCTTTTTGCAGACTGTACAATGAACACGATTAAAGAACTATAAAAAAAATACTGCACTTTCAAACACAAAGAAGTTATACAAGTGATGATGAAAGTTTGAAACCCACTGATGAAGCTGCTGTCTCTTGTCTAATGTCTGGTGCAGCAGGCTCTGCTCCAGTTCACATAAAACGGGTTATGTTCGAGTCTGACTGCTTTATTTTAGTCCAGTTTAGACGGGCTTTGTCCTCATGGTTCCACGGTGCACATATTTTAGCCCATTGTAGCTTTGCTTACAATAATAATTGCCTGAGCGCTGATGATAGAGTTTTATATTGCATTTTATATTGGAGTCATAGGTGGCTCGTTTATCTGCTCACTTTTAAGTTTGACTTTATCTTTTTTTGGCACAGTTTCAGAGACAAAGTGTAGAGGACATACTCTATTACATAAAACAAAATCAACAGATTAACAGCTGGTTGGATGGATTTCCATGTTTGTCGTGAGGGAGAAGGGGAGAATAAGATGAGATATTACATTATCACAAAGCAAAGACATATTCATAAACATATTAAGAAAATCCTAAAAACAACATTTTAAATATGAAGTGCTACTGCATTCATAAATATAACATCAAATGGCATTGTATGATGTGATTGACAGTTAAGTTTTTCACTCTCAAAAATATCAATACTTGTTGTGGTTCATGTGCTCTGTTTTTATTTTTTCAATAATTGTGATATACATAACGGGGTCGAATTAGTTCTACAGTTTTGAACTGGAAGTCAGTGAACCCATTTCTATTATTAAATTGTTTTAGATCAACAAAACGTAATCCATGTCTCAGAGATTAAAATTAAAAACCACAAAAAGAAACATAATGTGTCTTGTTCAACGCACAGGAGCCTCACTTTAACAAAGAAATTAACAAAAGGCCTGCATTTTGATATTCTTGCAAAAACTAATTTACATCTGACAGTAATAATTGAACTGAACTTTTATACCCATCTGTCAAATGCGTTTTCTCTGCTCTGCGGGGCCAAAGTGCGTGCTCGAGGGGGATTTGCTGGGTTTTCTTGTAAAGCCTCTCGAGATGACTTTAGAGTGAACTGGCTCAGTGTAAGCCAGACACATACATGAGCAGACATTTGAAATCAAAGGAAAAAAATGCTGGGAAGATTTTGGAGAATTTCATGTTTCACTTATTTTTTTAAACATTGACTGCTCTTTGTACATTTGCATTAATAATAGTGGCACATTCACTGTAAAGCGTAATTGTATCTTCTTTTTATTCACCAGAAAAGTATAAAAATGCATTCAACATTTCAATGTGACTGGGTGATAATGAACTATGTAAGTTGTACACACTGAGCTCAATCAATTTGAATCTTTTTTGTTTTACTTGGTACCATTTCCTTAGTTCATTAGCAGAACCATTTCATTTTGACCACATCTGCTCTGGGATTAACCTCGTGTCTGCCACTTTAACCTTGGCGGAGCTGGCAGTGCAGATGCTTTAACTCGTCATGGGAAAGGAGATGATCTGAATGCCACATCAAATAAAATGATTAATTTCACCAAACTCATTAACGCAAAAGCTGTGGTATTTAACAACTCAGTGCAGTCATTTATTCTTTTCATAATTTCCAACATGGGAGGCATTGAAACATTTTATAGCAGCATAATTAACTAACACTTTGAATGATCAGGCACTTTGAATGGCAAAATGATATAAAGAGTATCATTTTTAAGCAAATTTATCTCCAAAACAATGTGTGTTAAAAAAAAATAAAGCGCTTTTCCCAGTGGTATTAATTTTCTTTGCCTTTTACAATTCCACCATCAAATAAAACTCACAATATGATGCTGTCACTTTATATTGTCCCTATTATTTCTTTCATTTTGGCCTCCAGAGCTTTCGTTCACAGAATGCAGATCTAATACACTGTACTTGCTGCTTTTGGTCGGCTTAAAAGACAAGAATTGTGCTACATAAATTAATGCTTTCACAACGTAATTCAAAATAGTCCTTGTCACTGCTCTCAAATCCCTTGTGACAACTAAGAAAGAGGAAAATCCAAACGTGATTTTCATTCATGCAGGCAGGCGTAGGCATTTAAGAGCATTACAGGGTTTTGCACGACTTCCGGTATTAGTAAAAGCATTGTCGGTTTTACCTAAATTTCTTGATTAAGTATTCATTAAAAGATAATGGCCGCCTCAGTAAGCTGCAAAGTGATGCCGCTTTTCTCCTCTTCCATTATAATTACATTTTAATAAGCTAATTATGCATTGCAGCATTTATTCCTGTCTAGGCTCTATCCCGGCTCCGTAAAACCCATAATCAGTGGAAATGTATAATTTAGAAGAAGTTGATGTATTAAATATGCTTCTCCAAAGCTCCATTCTCTCATGGTTTGTCAAGAAAATGCAAAGATCGTCAAAATAAGGGCCCTAAAATAACCTGCTTCAGATAGTTCCATCAGTTGCTCTTGTCCAGGTGAGAAACAGCAGCATATGTAAACCTCGACTTCATGCAGGTGCACATGTACTCTCTTGCAAACCCTATCACCTACCAGTCTCAATATAGAACAAACACATACTTGTTTTTCTACATGCCTATACAGGAATAATACCTGCAAGAAGAATGAAAGTATTTTTTGAAATGTTTATGAGGATTCTGAGCTCTCCAAGGTACAAAAAATCATATAAACTATAACATATGTTCAGTCATGCAGCTCTTTCACAATCACCTATACATTTGTTCTCTCTGCACAACTTTCCCTTTGTGTGAAAACTGTTTCGACAACTCAAAGTCTATCTTTCTATTCTCACGGCCTCATCAAGTCCTTGTTCCAACTTCCATGAAGCAATTTTGAACTTAATTTGGAATATTATTGTGGGAGGCAAATCTGCAAGAGGAATCTAACCAAGCCTATTTTTTGTCCAAATAAGGTTGTGATGAAATGAAAAGGTGAAATTCTTGAGCTTAGAATATCAATGTGAAACTTCTTATGTTGTTTGGTCGCATTAATGTTTGAAAAAAGTATTGCGCATATAAGGCATTTTATGTGTAAATATAGCTAAAATTGCACATATTTTGGCCATACAAATCAGAAAAAACATATTATAGAGCCATGTCTTGCTTCAGTTTGTTGACATATTACATACAACAGCAAAATCACACAGTTAAAGTGAAGATTTTGGATATCTTTAATATTTGAGAAAACTAAATCTTTAGAAATGTTAGCCTAAAAAAAAGGGTTAGAGTTAAAGCCTCCTAAGGGGTGATTTTTTTGTTTTGTTTGTTTGTTTTTGAGTAAATGACCTTATGTCCCACGTTGCTACTGTATCAAATTCAATAATCAAATAAATGTTGTTGTTTCCACATCAAAGCTCATATGCTGAACTGACCACAAAACTTTGTGTCTCTCCTTAAACATATATGATCCAACGTTCTTTGTCATAATTGTGTTTTCCTCCCCAGAAAATGCATTGTAAAGTCAGACTGTTTACCTCTAGACACTGCCTTCAACTAATAATTTAGCATTTTATCTTTTCTAACTTGTAAGAGAGAGCCATGTGAGTTGCTTTGGGATTAGAGCTGATTGGCTGAGCAGAAATAATAAAAAAGCCGTTCTAAAGCTGTGCAAGTGGTCAACAAATCAATGCATTTGGAAACGAGAGATGTGTCAAAGTAAGTAAGAAGTAAGAAAAGTTTAAATACTACTTATTTCACTGTTTGGAAATTCAGTAACTGTAAAAATAAAAATAATTCCTTAACCTTTTCGATAATTTGTAAAACATAGCTACTTAATTACACAACTCAAACTTGTCTTCCCAATTACACTGTAAAAAAGCTGTATAAATGCATGTTGCAGCATTGCTCTGAACACTGGGCACAGATGGCTGCTTACCTTTAGAGCAGATGGATTGGTTTGTGCGACTCTGCCGACATAAAGAAAATGCGATGCTACAGCGGAGCACAAAAACTATTTGTGCTCCACATATTGGTGAGGTTCAGGGTCAATGATATCTTCACATGCCTGCACTCCATTAGTTACACTGATAAAATGCCATTCTGCAGCCTCGCTTCTGCACAAAGATCAATATATCCAATAGTTGAGGAGGCACAATTGAGTTTGAGAGTTGTTATTAAGTAAAAGCAGTGGAGTGGACAACCTCTAATCCAGGCAGTTTTTGGGCAATAGAATAAGAAAATACATGTGTTAAAGTAAGTCAGAGAGTTCCACTTCTCCTCTCTCTATAAAGGGCCCTGCAGTCGGAGATAAGCCCAGAGTAAATGGTGAAGCACTTGACTTAAGCGTAGGAGCCGCTTCAGTCAAGAGGAGGATTTAGCACCTCCAACATTACACAACATGTCTGTATAGGTCACACAGGAGATGACCAAGACTGCATGCTCTATTGATAGGTACCATTTTATAGGACATTTCATATTAAATTATTATTTTTTCTTCAGTGTGAACGGCAAACATGATCTAAAACGGCAGATGATTTTTATTTACTTGTTTTCATTGTTGACATATAGCAATCGGACATTCTGTAACCCAATATGTATGAGGTAGAATGTGAAATAACACGAACAGAGAAGTGGGCGGAGATAGGGAATAGGTGAGAAGAGAAATTTCCTAAGCACCTTGAATGCAGGACGAAGCAGGATTACTCAAACGTGCATGAATCAATCTTTTGGCTGAGCTAAAGGTGAGAGAACGCAGTTATAACATGGTTTAAATGTGGTTCCATTCCGTTTATATATCCATATTTGGGCAACACACATCACCTAGTTTGTCATTAATATGATGGAATTGTGGTCATTATAAGATATCAGTGCAGGAGACTTTACCTATTTTTGGATTTAATGACTGAGCCAGTGACTTTGGGCTTTAGGCGGGGTACACCCAGCCAACATACAAGTGCGAATATAACTGTGGCCGGCTTGTCAACATCTCAGAGTGCTTTTAATAACAACTATTATTATTATTATCAGCAATTAATTATTCCTTGCAGATCACAATTCATTGCTTTTAATTGGTGCTCAGACCTGACAGTGTTGCTGGCCAAAAAAAATAAGCACCAATCTACAAGTAAAGTTACGAAATCCAAAACTCCTTGCAAAATAAACCTGACAGAGAAATAAAACTTTTCCCCAAAACTGTAATGAAAGAGCAAAGAAATAACTTGACTGTACGACTGTATATAATGTGTCTCTTCTTCCAAAACTGAGGCCTAATTGTGCTGTTCAAAGCTGCGACTTATCACACTCCAATACTAAAATGTTGTTTTTGTCCCTGTTGCTTTATTTTGAGAAAATCTGTGAAGCTCACAAAAGAGGATAAGTTGTTACGTTTAGAGTGAAAGCAATGCCGAGATGTTTAGAATTCCAATCAGTAAACATCAGCTGACACCGAGCAGGCCACAGTGACCCTGAAGCTTTCACGCTGTGTGTTTTAAATATAATCCAAACAATATCCTGTGAGGCGACCTGAGCACTATTGATGTAATGTTTGCATTACATTTACATTGCTTTTGGAAGTGTCAGAGTTTAGAGCTAGATCAACTGAGCCAAAAATATGATTTATTTCAGGCTTCATCATATTTTCTTGATTGATCTCTTCTAGTTTGATGACAGATAATAGTCCAGTGAGGAAATAAGTTAGAAATAGACTGGCCTTCACTGAACAGGACAGTTATAATGTGTTGAGGTTGAGGGTGGAGACATTCGTCAAACAATCCAATGACGCCGACGTGGTAACAACCAAATATGTGAAACGCCTCAAACCACTACACCACCTTAAAGCGCAGAAATAGATACAATTTTTCAACATACTCCAATAGTTTGCTGTACTGTAGTCAGATAAAGGCCTTTGTTGAACTTACTTCCCTTTAGCGACTTGTTATATTTCAGATCACGTCTCAACATAATTGTAAAGTGAGCTCTATATAATACTGTACATGCTAATGAGCATCTTTTCAGCGCAAAGAATTTATTCCGACTCGTGACTAGTAACCCTTTATAAGTCCAGACAAAGTGAACTTTTAGTCTTCACTAGCCCACTTAAGTCTAGCCTGAGGAAAAACATGTGGCCTCTGGCTGTATTGGCTTAACCCATCCACAAATGGTGATAATATAGGGCTGTCTTTGCATTGCCCTTGCCTAAAGCTACGACTGACAAGCCATGCACTGCAGCCTTTAAATGTCCCTAAGCTAAGTTGTCATGGAAGATCCTCACCTAAGCAACAATAACTGTTTTTTTTTTAAATCATATTAAATTATGTATAACAGTTTCTGTCAAATAAGCAACTTGAATGTTGAGTTTGCTGTATTTCAAGAACAGCTTCGAAGTCTAACTTTTGTTCTGTGACTGTACTGTACTGTAACTTTTTATTATTTCATTTACTTACATTTAAAGGGGCTGTACGTGATTTTTACTGTTTTAAAATGTGAAAAACAGAAGTAGTTCATTTTAAACTCTTTACATATCGCTCACTTACCTAATGCAGTCCAACTGAGCACAGAGCTAACAAACATAAGCATACTACAGGTGCATTTCCTGCTCCTCAGACAATAAAAGGCTCGATAAATCGGTGCTGTGGTCTCACTTTCACCCATATAGATGCTTTTACAAAAAACATATACTGGAGCAGAATACTGTATTTTCCTTTGTTGCATGTGAAAAACCGGGTACATGACGTAGTTCCGTTTTTCAACCTCTTTTACAAGGGTGACATGAGAGCAGCACACAACCATATAGTCACAAATGCGTCACTAAACAAGAGACTTAGTATAAAAAGATGAAAAACAACAGTACTACATTTAAAAGCAAAAACTATTTTCATAGGATGTATGCAGCTTGTTGTTTTAAAATGGTTGTAAAATGAAGCCTCATCATGACACCAGCTCACACAATCTCGGTTCAAATTCATTTTTCAAATTTAAAGATGACATTAAGGAGCTAGTTATAAAAAAACAATTGATTAATGTACCTGCCCCTGCTAAAAAGTCCCCAAATTGTGGCCCCAGTCTCTGGGTCCTACTCTGTGTGACTCTGTGTGCTTCAAATGGGGACTGGAACAAAAAAAAGTACCCGGAACTGGTTCTGGAAGGTTCCTTCAGTGGAAAAACACAATTTTTGATGATTAGGTGTGATGTGGCTCGAAACAAACAAACAAACACAAAACATCTTGAATCATATGAAACGAGACATCTCAATTGTGGTTGGCACAAATGCTGGGCAGGGACATTTGATTGCCCTGATGAATGGTTTAGCTCTGCAGATAGCATCAGATAACATTCGATTTCTAATGACCAATTTGCTTGCATCATTTTGGCGGGCAGTCCTCCTCACATGTGGGCTGTTTTCAGATAGACGGCCAACAAT